>OU975442.1:6344182-7544182 GCA_918857605.2 Philereme vetulata
TGAAACCCTTTTGTTTGTGTCAGATTGCGAGAAACACCCGCTTTGAATAATATAATCCATCAGCTGGGAATATTCTGGACCGAATCCAGGAATCCATCTTTATGTAGGAGCGCACCGGAGGTGGAGGTACGTGACCAAAAAACATCATCTTCCTATTGCATTTGTGTTGTTGGTGAAATTGTACGAAATATTTTATGGCTTATATTAAGTTTTGGCACTTTGTTTTTATTCTTGGTGTACATTAAAATTCAGCATTTGGAAAATACTTAAACTTCTTAATATTCTACATAACTTTTAATCTTCAAATATATAAAAATCTCGTGTCACGGTGTTTATGGACGCACAAATATTTATTATGACATTAAATCATATAAGACATTCCCTTGTCAATACATCTATGAAAATCTGATGTATGTTCACAAAAATATTAGTTTATTTAAGAAAATAGCGATAATCATAATTTTAATACTAGAAATAGAGATAAACTCACTGTTGCCACTTGTAGACTCCATAAAGTTAGTAAATCGTTTAAAGGGCAAGGTCCTAAGTGATGTACAAAAATTGAAAAATTTAAAAACGTAATTTAACAAAATCTTTATAAAAAAGACTACTATAAAACATCGGATTATTTAGATTATTTATAAGCTTGGTATTGAAATTGCTCCAACTCGTTCAAAATGTTACAATTTAGACGTTATTTATTTCCTGTATTGTTAAGTATTCTAAAAGGATCATTAAAAACACAACCAGCCTTGTTTCTTGCCTTTCTTTCCTGGCTTGGTCGCGAAGAAACAGGCAGTAAAATTGACGTTTCAAAGTGATCCTTGTGATTTTAATGATTAAAATATTTTGACTTTGATTCCTCAGAAACGGGTCAATCGATTATAATGACTTTTTTGTATATTTCATAGGTATGAGAATAGAACGTAGATAAAGTATTTTTCACCCTCCTACCCCCACAATCTATTTTTTAATCGCGATTTTAGTATTTTTGTATGACTAATATTCATAAAATTTACCATCGTTATTTGACGTGAAGATATCTACATGAAGTGTCGCGTCGTTTTGACAAGAGTTTTTTATACACGGTGTCCTTTAAATCACTGTTTTTCCAGGAAAAACGTTGCTCAAACCATGGTTTATAGCATCAAATAACGGAATTAAAAAATAAAATCTAGACCTTCTCAAATAAGTCTAACTTTGTTTAAAAACTAACCGTGACATAAAGTTCCCATGAACTTAAGCTAGCCGTAGAGTATTACCTACTCCTAAGTTAGATAGGTACCTAGTAGCTACCGGTCAGCGCGCTATGTTGTAGGGCGTAACGTTAAAATAAACGTTTTAAGTTCGCAACTTTTAATATTTTTCAAAGACCGATTTCATTTTGTTTTTTAATTTGATGTTCTAAACTGTTAGTAGACCATGGTCTGAACAACGTTTGTTTTGGAAAAACAGTGATTTAAAGGACACCGTGTATAGTTTTTATCCTGAACTTCCCAAGTTCCCAAGTGTCCAAGCGTGCGTGCGGGTGGGTCAGCTAGTATTAGTTTAGTTAAGTCTATGATATAAAGTATTTAAGTAGGTTTATTTATGTAGTTTGTACCTGTTTTATGATATTTTTATTGCAATTTTTATGCAAATTTTCATTAGTTTCCTTTTCT
This sequence comes from Philereme vetulata, assembly GCA_918857605.2. Classification (NCBI taxonomy): domain Eukaryota; kingdom Metazoa; phylum Arthropoda; class Insecta; order Lepidoptera; family Geometridae; genus Philereme; species Philereme vetulata. The sequence continues at coordinate 6,345,844 of OU975442.1, forward strand.
GTGCACTACCTACACATCTTTATCCACAATAAACAAATGTTATCGGGAAGAGAATGCTCTTTAGCATTAAGTTTGCCTTTGTACTAGTTGTTGTAAGTGAAATAAGGTATTTTCAATCAAAGAATCTATTTTATAAAGCTTTTCTTCGTGGATATTCTGTGAGCGTATCATTGCTACAGAATGTACGCAGCCATCTGTATTAGCAAAAAATGCTAAGTAATAACCTCTGAATGAGATATTAGAGTTCAAGAGGGGTAAAAGAAATCAAAATGAGACTATTAGGTCAAGTAGAACGTCTATTGAAAGGTACATTACGACCCCGTTTTTATTTTAAGTTTAATCCTTGTAGTGTTTGAGTTATTAGCCATAATAAAAACTGAACTGTGGCGAAATTCACAGGGCACACCAGTGACCCCAGAGTGCTGAAATTTGGTATTCTTGTAGCTTTAGAGACACAAATATAGAGAAAAGTCTGAAATCCAGAATAACTGCAAATTCTACTGCTAAAACGAAGAACCAATTTTCATGAACTTCCGTTTCTTGTGATTAGAATGAAGCTGTAGGTCAAGTAAGTGGGTTTAAATTTCGTGGCACTACTTTATTAGTCAAAGATAATGAATAATATTGTTTTGTTTTTTTGGGAGACTCGTAAGATCTTAGTTCGGGGCGAACCACTAGTTAATTTAAATTGATTGTTATAGTATGTGGTTTTTCTCCTTAGTCGTGTCACTTTTTGCAGATTGGTTGCGGTCGTTATGTCAGGGTTGTGGCATATTTAATGACTTTTTTCCACTTTTCCCGCATAGCATAGCACGTAGCGGAAGTTTGAAGAGCGCGTGACAGATTACCTATGAGATGGACAGATTGAAATAAAAACATGTAGAAGGATAACTTCCAAAAATTGTATTACTCGTCGTTCGTTTAGTTAAATAATAAATAAATATTGCGGGGCATTTCACACAGCGCTATCTAGCCCCAAACTAAGTAGAGCTTGTTTTATTGAAACCAGTTAACTGATTGTAAAACATACTTCACACAAATATTATAAATGTGAATGTTTGGATGTTTGTTTATTTGTTACTCAATCACGTCGTAACGGCTGAACTGATTCCGATGAAATTTGGTATATGCGTAGATTATATACTGGATTACCACATAAGCTACCTTTTATTCAAGACAAGTTGCAACAGCGAGGTAAGCTTTATTTATAGGTTACCTACACATTTAGCACTGTACTGCGTACAAAGTCGCGGGCAAAAGCTAATATAATATATTGAAAAACATCCAGACCCAGAACAAATATCTGTAGATCATGCAAACATGTGTTCCGTGGTGGGAATCGAACCAGTAACCTCCTGCGTCTCGGCCGGGTATTCGCCCACTGCACCACGGAGGTCGTTAAACGTTAGATGAAATCTATGTTTTAGTTGTACTCACAGTTGACGAGGAGTATGATCCGTTTGCTGACCGCGGGAGGGACGTCGTTCGACGCGATGCAAAGAAATGCACCCATCTGACGGCGGTCCACACGCCAGAGTGGCAGGGCACTGCCCACGTAGCTCTCAACTGTATAAAATTCGAAAAAATAAATAAATTGTCAAAAATTCAAAATCTATATTCGTTAAAATCATAATATTCAATATATTTATTGCTATCACAATTATGGTGACAAAGTTACCAAAGTTAAGTACAGGTACTATGGAGGCAGGAAGGCAGCCATGTTTTCGTATCTAAAAAGGTAGGCATGCTGCATTAATTGTTAGTAGTAAGTAACTTATTTAGTATATTTTGTAAAATTTTTAGTTATCTATTATTTTTAATCATATTTTTAGTCTTACAAATATTAGTATATTAGTATTACATAACAATCTACTTTTCACACCACCTGCTCGAGAATGTCAAAATAAATGTCATGTAAACCTCGCCGAAAGCATGTAATTAAATCCCTACAACTGAGCCGGGAGTAATGTTGTTCTGAATTTAATTATGCCCTAGCGGGCATAATGTGTTTTGGATTTGAAACCTCATCTGTATTATAATTTGAACCAAAACAAAATAAGAACTTATTCGTAAATCGAACTAACGTTTGCACAGAATCAACCAACCTAGATTTGGTTTTTTTTGACTCTCAGAAAGTGTGAAAATAGAGTATTCTCTTAGTGAATAAAGCTGTCTGCATCTTGGGCGTGCTTTTATATCCCTCTCTTTACTCAGGATTCTAGTAACTCCGCTCGAGAGTTAATTCTAGAGTCCTTCGTTACATTCGGGATTCAATATAGCGCCCGTGACACTTCTTTATCCCCTCGTTTAATAATCTACTATTTACGGAACCCTCGGTGCGTGAATCAGACGTGTAAGGTTTTATTCCTTTCGAATAAATACGTTAAAATATCCTATAACATAATGATAGCTTTAAGAAATAATACAAGAAAGTCGCATCGATAATGACGAATGTTGGTAGATATGAAAATATCTATAGGTACCAGAAAAATATCATAAATACCGTCATTATTTCAACGCTATCCCAGGTAAATCATTATGCATCGCATCTCGACATATAAAAGAGAAACTCCGTGACGCAAGACACTACTTTATCCCCTCGTTTAATAATCTTCTATTACACATTATTAATTATTATTATTTCATTTTTACACGTCAATTTTACCGCCTGTTCCTCCGCAAACAAGCCAATAAAGAAGCAGGAGCCCAATTATAAACCAATCGCTTCAATATGACTATGGAAATGGCTACTATAGATAACATTTGGTATTTTAGAAACACAATATTTTTTCAATGGCTGCCGTTGCTATGACAACACCATTGTAAATTTGGCAGCATAAAGGAACAACAATGATAATCGTTAAATAATGGTATCAATTATAGTTTTTCTTGTAAATTAGCAGAATTGGGCTTCGGGCAAGAAACAATTTAACTCCTATCTGTATAATCATCTTTTTACCTACCTACATAACAATAGGTACAAGATTTTATAACCTAAATTTTTAAAATACAATTTTCTTTGTAATATAACTATGGTAACATAACCACCACCATCCACCATAAAGATAAGATAATGATAAAGATAATTTGCTTAGGTAAGAAACCTCACAACACTAGGCTAGGTACATTAGATTCAGTATTTAAGTTAAATATTAAAACCTAGATGCAAAAGAAACAAAAACACCCAAATTAGGAAGACCTAAGAGATGGCATGCCTATGCCCTCTCGCCGGAGTTACACTTGTACTGAAGAAGATGAATTCTTGTTTTGTACTTACAAACTTATACAAAAAAGTGGCACTCCAGGAGTGCCGATAAAAGTGAAAACTTGAACAATTACGAGATAATTATATACAGAGGTGTTGGTAACGGTAACAGCATCGCGAGTTCAATGGTTTTTTCCCTTTTCAAAAAATGCCCCACACGCCTAAAGAAGTTATCACTTCAAAAAAAAAATTTATAAATATAATATATTTACATAGTAGTTATGTACATAGTATGTATATTTATACCACAAGGAGTTAAATGTATATTTGGTAATGTTGTCGGTACACTGTTGATATTACTAAAACGTGTTGACATATCAATACTTCCATATCCTAAATTCGAAATTAACTCTATTTCTCTGTCTGTTCATATGTTTTTACGGAAAAACGGCTGGACCGATGTTGATGATTTGAATGGATCAAGCGTTAACGGGACGATTTTGACACCTTCGAAAAAGGATGGTGGGAAATATCTACGGACGGTTTGAAGGACGGTGAGTAGCCGGATGAGATTTTTTTTTATACTGCTTAGAGATGGAAAAAACTTAAGGCCCACCTGATGTTAAGTGGTAACCATCGCCTATAAAAGAGAATTGCCTCGTAGGTCACACACGTTAGAAATGTGTCCTACGATACACTGCACTGTGTCCATCAACTTGAGGCATACGGATGTAAAGCTACATGTGCCTATCATTTTACCGGCAACCGTACTCTTCAAACCGAAACACAGCAATGCTGCTTGGCGGCAAAAATAGGTATAGTGGTAGTACATCCCCAAGCGAGCCCTTTCACAAGGAACTCTTCTACTCATGAATAGTATCTCTCTATAAATAAACATAAAAGAAAATATAAATCGGCAGTATAAAACAAATCAAAAACGTTGCTCAGTTTCAGCAACATTCACACTCGCAGCAATCACAAGCCCACTTGATCCACAAATCTTGACGACGCCGACGATCCGTTAAACCATTCCTCAACGTCACCATCCCAATTATAACTACGAGACTATCCTAATGTTCCAGGACAAAGGTAATTATTTCGAGTGCTTTCGCTCTGGAACACAGAACAGATAAAACAGCTGGTTTATTCGCTATAAAAACTATATAAACTCCACCCGGTTATTCGTGTTGTCACACAAAGTAGACGACATAACTTTATACTAGCGTCTATCAAATTATATTTTATATGTCTATAGTTCAGTAGATCAGTCTATATTCATTCTGGATAGACGCAACCCACACTCGCACATTAATGTTAAAAAATATACGAAACGTAACCCTCTCTCTTTCTATCCTCACTAACTTATATCGTTTAAAAAGCTACTTGATTTTCAATTATTTTTTTATCAATTATCGATTTTTAACAAGTCCACTTCTTACAACATTCATAGCTGCAACATTACGTGGCTCGTGAAAATTAGTAATGGATAATAGCTAGGTTGACGTTACGTTGAGAAGTTTCTCAACTATCGCTCGATGCTAACTTATTAGTGTTACGCCGAGGCTGTTACAGAATAAGTAATAGTAAAGTAATAGTCGGCTTCTCGAAGTTATACCTACAGTTGCACAGAATAAGAAATAGTAGTCTGTCAAAATGCCTACACTTTTCTAGTTAACAGTGGAACCATTGAGAACGTTCGATAGAGATGTACTGGGCGCGGTATAAATAGCGCGTAGAGACGCCCGGAGGGGTCAGTAAACTCCTCCGTCGTCCGAGACACGTTCTCGGAGTCCGTGATGACGAAATCACCTCCGCTAATGCGAAAGAGTCATCTACATTAGACAGAGCACAACACTTTACAGATACACCGACCTCGCCGCCGAGGTCGACGAGTTCCTTCAGTCGCCGCCTATACGAGGTACAAGCACGTACCCGGGCGTTTCTCTCTGGCAACAGCCCAAGCCGAGGTTCGTACCTAAGTGGTGCCCTTGCGCTAGTTGCCTCATCAAAAGTTACAGGGCTGAGCGCTTTCTGCGCTCGCCAAAAGCTCGGTTAAGCTGCAACGGCCTCAGAAGCCAACAGCGAGATAAATCTATTCGAAAAAAAAAACCGGAGGGGTCAGTCTGGATTTGGCTATACGCGCGAACATTTCGGTGACTTTTAGTGGTTTATTGTGTAACAGTTTTGTGATTTAGTATGTTGTGAATCTTTGTGATTAAGTTCGTATATTTATCATTTCAGTGTTGAATAAAAGTGTTGTTTTGGTGGGATAACTAATACTCATTCATGTATTTATCGCAACGAATCGCAACGTCCGCTAATGAATGAACGCTTCGTTGGAGTCAACGAGTCACTCGTTCGCTTGCTGCTAGGCTAAGTTGCCAGCTTACTATTCGTCGTATGTAACTGCCTAAAACGCAGTACATTGAAAAATTAGATAGTTAATAAAACGTTGTTTGAAATCGCTCAACGTTTCGTTTCGTTATTTGAAAAAGCCTCAACGTCAACATCGCTAGTGCAAATGAGTCAGTGTTCCTCATTACGCTGGCTCGGTACAACCTTCAGGCGAGGCAATAAATCAACAGCCGCAGGAGAGTTGAGCAAATTCCTCTCATTTGTTCGCGGACGTATGATGAGTCTTACGTATATCTGAGCAGGGCGGTATCGTACGCTTAGGCTTGTGAAAATGGACGATGTGCAAAACATTTTTTTTTCTGTCTCATCCATACTTCTCTTATCCATACCTCGTTAACATTCGTCCTTATCAGTTAACAGGCTCCTATAGAAAAAGCTCTGCTTAGTTTGAGGTTAGATAGTACTGTTTCAAATGTCCAGCAATATTTATTTATTTATTTTTATTTATTTATACTGATATTATAAACTTTATACGCGGCTTCACACGCGTTGCTTGTCAACAAAAAGAAGCCTATGTTTTAATCCAGGTATCTATCAACGCACCAAATTTCATCGGTTTGGTTCAGCCATTACGACGTGATTGAGTAATAAACAAATATACAAACATCCAAACTTTCACACATATAATATGAGTGTGAATTGAAAGTGACTCTGTTAGTCTTTCTTTCTATCTGTATGTTTAAAACGTTTACTCGACTAAACAGCTAAACCATATTTTTTTCACCCCCCCCCCCCATCTCAGAAAGAGTATTTTTGCTCTTCGATATCTAAGTGCGAAAGCCGTTTTTATCCGCTAGCTAGAGGATAAAGTAAATTGAATTTAGAACATCTTGGGCACTAAGTTTGTAAATTTAAAACATCATTACACCTATTTATTACTACCTCCATGGTGCCGAATTTATCACACAACCTTTTTTAATCTGTTAAAAACTCAGACTCGGAACCTTCTTAATGTATTACTTTTTTTTGCATTTAGTCATTTCCTCGCTCAGGTGGGATAAAAAGGTACGTTTTGCACTCGATTGCTAAGATTTTTCACCTTGTGCTCTTTTGATTCCCTCGCTAACGCTCAGTGTTCTAATTTTGAATCACTCGCTGCGTTCGTGATTCAATTTTAGAATCCTTTGTTTGTTCTGTCATCAAAATAGAGCACGCGGTTAATAAGCAACTTTGCGCTCTTGTATAACAAATAACTATTAAAGTAAACATTTGACATACCAGCTGACGGGCCTCTTGATAATTTTGATGAAATTTGGTATATAATAGATTATGACTGGGATCGAACGAGTTCGCTTTGTTCTTGTGCTATCCGAATCACTCTATTTTATTAACTACCCACAATGAAATTTCTAAAACTCAGTTTGGTGACTCAATGTATTTATAATTGTTGATTTATTAAAGTAAATATTATGTTTTTAGCAGACTTATATGTACAGTATTCATGTTTTGCTAAATCAGCTCATTGTAATATTGATTGTGTAACTACTTATGTAGGTAGATTAAAATTGCGTGTTTTCTCAGTAAACGATTTATTATTTAAATTAATGAGAAATAAATAATCTTAAACCGTAAACCGATTGAAACATGTCTACAGTTTACTGGACTGTATAGGATTTATTGACAAAGAAAATAATAAACTACACATAGTGCAAAGGTTGAAGAACTCAGATGGCCGTTGGGGCAGAAGGGTTCTCGAATGGAGACCACACACTGGAAAGCACAGCGTAGGACCGAAAGTCACATTGAGAGCTGTTGGGTGCAGGCCGCACAAGATCGGTCGCTCTGGAAGTATTTATCGGGTAAGCCTATGATCAGCAGTGAACATCTTATCTCTGAATGAAGATGTTGAAATAACACATTATTTTTGAAGTGAAAACTTCTATAAGCGTGTTGGACATTTTTTTCAATGAGAAATAATCATTGAACTCGCCACACTGTTACCGTTACCGACACCTCTGTATACACGGTGTCCTTTAAATCACTGTTTTCCCAGAACAAACGTTGTTAAAACCATAGGTTTCTTCTCCATCGTAACGCTCTTGACAGAGCGGTCGTGTTCAACATGTTGTATCATACTCGCTATATTGAATCCCGAACGGAACGAAGGATTCTAGAGTTAACTCACGAGCGGAGTGAGGGATTTACTAGAATCCTGAGTGCAGAGAGGGATATAAGCACGTCCACGATACAGACAGCTTTATCAACTAGGAGAATACTCTACTTTTCACACTTTCTGCGAGACAATAAGAACCGAATCTAGGTTAGTGCAACAGAAGTAATGAAACACCATAAAATGTAGACCATGGGCTACTAACAGTTTATAACATCAAATTAAAAAAAAAAAACAAAACGAATTCGGTCTTTGAAAAATATAAAAAGTTGCGAACTTAAAACGTCTATTTTAACGTTACGCCCTACAACATAGTCAGCGCGCTGACCGGTAGCTACTAGATACCTATCTAACTAAGGAGTAGGTAAAACGCTATGGCTAGCGTACCCATGAACTTTATGTCACAGTTAGTTTTTGAACAAAATTAAACTTATTTGAGAAGGTCTAGATTTTATTTTTTACTAGTGGTCCCGCCGAACTTGGTATCGGCTTGACATGCATAGGTATAACGCGGGCTGTTAATATAAGTCACCCTGGTAGAATTGTCAATTGTTGTCCCCGGCCATCATTATGTATGAGAAAATGAATGACTTCCACAAATAATTCAAACAAAAATTAGCCAAATCGCTCCACCCGTTCTCGAGTTTTAGCGAGACTAACGAATAGCAATTAATTTTGATATATTTATATATTTATAGACAATATATCGGGAGATAACTCCTACCGAAGCATCTGTTTCAAACGATATTCATTTTTTTTACATCCTCTTTGACGATATTTGCAGCACGCATTCTGTCAATTCTATGTCAAACGTCATAAGGTTACATTATAAAAGCGCTAAGGTTAGATTACAAATAATTTTATATGGTGGTTAAGTATTCTTCAACTTTCTAATTTTGCGCGCAATTTTCTTAATTTTTTCTTTCATAAGAACCTTCCCTGACAATAAGAAATACAACAAAAAAAGAATTGGCCAAATTGGTCCAGGCGTTGTTGAGTTATGCGCTTACCAACACATTTTGCGATTCATTTTTATATTATACTCGTAGATTATCTTATTTGATTGTATAAACAGTTATTAGACCATGGTCTGAGCAACATTTTTTCTGGGAAAACAGCGATTTTAAAGGATACCGTGTATATGTATCTGTACTGTAGTCTGTTCAAGTTTTCACTTCTGTCGGCACTGCCGCAGTGCCACTATGCTTTTTTATACGTCGATGAAAGAGGAAGTTCTTTCCTACCAATCTTCTGGTATAATAGTCTACACTATTTTCTCTCTCTTCAAGGCTTATTTAAATAAGTTTTCTGAGTTGTCCATTAATCCTCTAAATTTAGGTAACACAATTAAAAAAATGGTATAATTTATAAAACACGTTCATTTTAAAAATAATTTTGGGAACACAAACCGATATAGGGACCTTTATAACAAGATATTTACGACCAAAAGCGGGTTATCCAAATTCAAAAGAAAATTCCACAATAATGATGTTAGCAGAGCTCTTGACAAACTGGCCAGCCCTCTTCTAATTGAATTGAAATATTGTTCTGAATAATAGAATACATTTTCATTTGATACAATCAATGTTAGGACACGCATAAGCGAATATAATCGTTTTTATTGAATACGGAGGTTAATGTGCTGATGTGCCTTTCAAAAACATATATAAATGAATACGTGAAGAGTAAACTATGTACCCCGTTTTAACGCACGGAGGAGGGTGTGATTTGGCATAGTTAGAGTTGATATGGATAAGGAGAGGTGAACCATCATAGTAGATTATTAAACGCTATATTGAATCCCGAACGGAACGAAGGATTCTAGAGTTAACTCACGAGCGGAGTGAAGGAGTTACTAGAATCCTGAGTGCAGGGAGGGATATAAGCACGTCCAAGATACAGACAGCTTTATGAACGAGGAGACTACTCTACTTTTCACACTTTCTGCGAGACAATAAAAATCAAATCTAGGTGGTGCCACAGAAGTAATAAAACACCAGAAAACGCATTCAGCTGTGATTGCAAGCCGTGCGCTGTGTCCATAAAACGAAACTCACGTCCCGCGCCCACCTCACCTCCACCCGCGAAATGTTGCTAGCTTAGTCATGTTTTACCCGTTTTGGGGTAAATGTTTTTGATAAGATACAACTAAAGTAATTATGGCACTATTTTACTATTACAAATATCAAGGCCGGTTTGTAAAACGATCCTTAATTCATATTTAGCGACTAAATATGATTAAACTCGCCTTAAAAATATTTTCTTTTGTTTTTTGGCAGATATGCGAGATTTCAGTGCGGGGCGAACCACTAGTATAATTTAAAACTACAACTAATAAAAGTTTTTAATCTCAGAATTCTAGCGTAGGGAAAATAAAAACACTCGATATTTTGCAACACCAGCAAAATGAGGATCATTATTTACGACAATTACAAACTGGACAATTTATTCAATAATCAACAACATCAAAATGCACTACTTAGGTATGAAATGTGAACCATATTGATTGTTTTGAGCCCATCTGAATTTTTACACGTTGGGACGACACAAGAAGGCAAAATCCAATTAAATAGAACACAGTAAAACACGTCATGCGTGACTGCGGTCACAGACTAACTAATGGCAGCGTACTCTACTTAGAGTAGATGTTGACGTTTCAGTATTAGGCGCGTTCACTTCTTCTGGGGTTTGATCTATTTTGAGGTTGGTGCATTCTGTGCAAAGGTTAGTTCGATTTACGAATAAGTTCTTATTGTGTGGCTCTCCTTTAGTTCAAATGTTAATACAGATGCGGTTCCAAATTCAAATCACTATTTAATTGATATTGTCGAGCGGTGACTAAAATTAATTATTTTGTAGATAATCTTTATCAGTGGTACGTAGTTGCAAAAAAAATATTTTTAATATTTCGTCATGTTAAAAGTGGTTTTTAAGACAAAAATGAACAATTCAAATATTTTGGCATGATGATAGATAATACTTTTATATATTAATTTAGACTCAGATCGACTTGTGCAACGATGCCTAAACGTATTTAGTGGCTAAATATAATTCAAGGACTTGTCAAACCACACCTACCAATACGTCAAATTTAAACATGTTTATTCGCTAAATACGTTTAGGGATCGTTGTGCAATCCGTGCTAGATGACATTTGAGATATAATTTTACATGTGTGTGTGGACGGAGTGACCACATAGTTTTTTTTTATACCTTAAAGGCTTGCGTTTGACCACAATCTCGCCTGATGGTAAGCGATGATGCAGTCTACGATGGTACACGCTTGCCTAGAAGAAACCTATTCACTCGCGACTTAAAGATACCCAGGCTGTAGCTATCTCGAAACACAGACTCTGGCAAGGCGTTCCACTCTTTGGCGGTGCACATAATAAAGGTCGAAGAGAACCGCTTTGTGCGAATGGGAGGTATTTCTACCATATAGCGGTGGCGCACCGCAGAGCGTCTGGTTGTCCGTTGATAGAATGGAGATGGTGGGATCAGGTTGAAAAGTTCCGCCGCACACTCCCCGAAATGTACTCGATAAAAAACCGAGAGGCTAGCAACCTTTCGTCGATGCTCCAGGCTGAGGAGCCTTGCATCAACTAGCTCATCGTTGCCTATGAGCTTCTTGGCTCTTCTCTCAATTGATTCCAGAGCTTCAAGTTGGTACTTCGCTGATCCGTCCCAGAGGTGAGAACAGTACTCTAAACACGACCGGACTTGTGCACTAAAAACATCAAAAAGTTGCCTAGAAGAGATCGCTTTTAGCGATAAGGCAGCCTATTGTACCTTTGATTTAATTGTGTATTCTCTATTGTTTGTTATATTTTTAATGGTGTGCATTATAGTAGAAATTATGTAATCTAACCTAATCTAATCTCGGCGAAGATGGAGGGACGAAATTGATGCCCATTTACAGGATTGATCAACAATAGCCCAAAATAGAGAAGACTGGAGAGAAGGAAGAGAGGGCTTTACCCTGCATTGGGACACTAGAGGCCCTTAATAATAAAAATAAATAGTAATAATATAATCTAAAATATTTGTAAACCGAATATTGGAATTTGAAAAGAATTTATTAAAAAGTTATGCTACCTACTCTGTGATCCCCAATTTAATTTTGTTTTTATAAAGCTTATATGGCAAACGAGCATGCAGTCCACCAGATGTTAAGTGGCTACTGCAGCCCATCTATATCCATATAGAATTCAAAACAAGAATAGAAAAGAATAATTCTTTATTGTACACCAGGAATACTTAAAAATAGTAGATTATTAACCAAGGGGATAAAGCAGAGTCTTCTGTCGCGGGTGACGATTTAAATCGCGAGCGTAACGAAGGACTCCAGGTTTACTCCCGAGCGTAGCGAGGGTGTTAAAAACTTAAATCACGAGCGAAGCGAGGGATTTCAGACGAGTCCTGAGTGTAGCGAGGGATTTAAGTTCACCCAAGACTAATACAGCTTTATCACCGAGGAAAATACTCTAATTTTCGTACTATTTGCGAATAAATTAACACAATAATAATATGAGATAAGCATTTATTAAAAATAATGACAATTAAAAGTAAAAGTTAACATTGGAAACATTGGTCCAATTATTGATAGAGAGAGTTACATTTTTGTTTGGTACATTTATTGTTGATGAACTTGTTGATTTTACGTTTATGTATTTGAAGCATTTGAAAACAAAAACGCGGCAAATTCCTAGACTAATATTTTTTTGTCGGAAAAGCAAAGGCATCAAGCTCATACGGCCTCGTCGGTTTTCGTAATTTTATTTAATAATCATAACGGCATAATAAATACGTATTCTTTTTTCAAAAAGATGTATAATGCTTTATATACAAACTCAATGGTGTAAACACAGATGTAGTTCAGTATAAATTTCGGTAAGTATTCCAAATTTAAATCACATTCTCCCCCTAGAGGATGAATGAAATTCAGTACAATTTTCTTTCCCTGTTTTTAACAGATTAAAAATGACTATTGTTATGTTCGCTTTTTGTGGCATAGAATGTCACTTTTTTAAGCAAATGTTACGAAAAATTAATTTATATTAAATATAGTACAATGGGCGGCCTTATCGCTGAAAGCGATTTCTTCCAGGCAACCTTTGGATGGACAGTAAAGAGCGAAGCAGTAATGGGCAGCGGTGCACAGAGTATATTTACAAATGAAAGAAATACTTATAATCCTAATACATAAATGAATACCTAAAGATAGACTAATATATACCAAACAAATAACCAAACTAAATCAATATTCTTGCAAATCTAATAAAACGAAGGCAACAAGGTTGTTGTCTTGATCTCTATGTGGATCCGTTGTCATACTATAGGATTTAGCTGTTATGCCTATGTGCCAGTAATTATAGGAACATATCATTACCATCTAACCGGAACACAGCAGGACAAGTACTGCTATTTAGCGGCAGTTCTCATCTCATTTGCTATCAGTTCTCACACTTCTCACAAAAGTCTTATCATAATATAGGTTTTGATAGTCTATGTACCAATAATTAAGAAGGCTTTTCCCTGCCATAAAGGAGACCTCTATTTGACCTGATGTAGGTGACGTTATGATCGACTATAAATCATTGTCGGCACGAAGGTTAAAAAGACATGACCTGATAATTTGGGTCTTATACACCCAAATTATAGTTTACAGTTAAGTTAGACGATGTTAGTGTTAGCGGTGCTTCTATCGTGACTAGGTCATTTGTTACAGAGGTGTCTAGACCAGAAAATTGACTAGACGTGTTTGTCTTGAGGTGAAGTGTTTAACACACAGACCGAAGTAAGTAAACAAGTTTGTGTACGCTAGTAGCTAATTCTGGTGTCAGAGTTTTAGAGGCCTAAAAGCCTTGACAACCGCTGAAAAAATGTCTGCATGATCTACAGATATTCGTTTCGGGTCTAGTTGGTTCTCTATATATTACTAATGGTTCGCCCCGAACTGAGATTCCGCGAGTCTCTCAAAGCAACAAAAAAATTTTCTTAGGACGACTCGCAACGCCTAAACGTATTTAGTGGCTAAATAAGATCTAAGGAGTTATCACAAATTAAACATGTTTAGTCGCTAAATACGTTTCGGGATCGTTATTCAAACCGGCGTTAACTAATAAAATAGTGCCACAAAATAAACCAAATACCTCGACCTACAGTTTCATTCAAATTGCAGGTAACGGGAGTTCATGTAAGTTGGTAATCTTTTTTGATGTACAAATTGCAGTTATTCTGGATTTCAAACTTTTGCCTATATTTGTGTTACTTAAGCTACACGCATACCAAATTACAGCACTGTGTGGTCACTGGTGTACCCTGTGAATTTTTTCAAAGTTCAGTGTTTATTATGGCTAATAACTCAAAAACTATTAAGGAATCTAAAAAAAAAAAAAAATGTAGTCTAAATCTACTAATGAATACCTTTCATTTGACGTCCCATTTGATCAGTTGAGCCTCATTTTCATTTTTTTTACCCCTCTTGACCCCAATATCTCAACAACCCCCCAACATTCACATCAAAATTGTGCCATTAATACCTACCTATGTATTAAATTTCACGATGATCGGATCAACGCTTCGAAAGTTATCCTCGGACAAACATACGTCATACATACACATATATATATATATATATGTATGTACATACCACACCCGATTTGCCCAAGTTAACCAAGAAAATGCCAAGAAAACGTTTACAAAAAAAAAGTGAGGGTCTAAGTCTTACTTTCCTAAACAAAGTACCTCCTCAAGTTGATGGACGCATGGCAGTGCATCGTAGAGCACGTTTCTAAGGTGTGTGACCTATGAGGCCATACTTTGTTATAGGCGATGGTAACCACTTAACAGGACCATATGCTTGTCTCACCTCCAAGTATACTTATAAGATAACATTCAAAAGTCAAATTCAAAGTCAAAATCTTTTATTCATTAAAATCACAAGGATCACTTTGAAACGTCAACTTTACCGCCTGTTCCTTCGCGACCAAGCCAGGAAATACAGGCAAGAAAACAAGGCTGGTTGTTTCTTTGATGATCCTTTTAGAATACATAACAATACAGGTAATAAATTACGTCTAAATAGTAACATTTTGAACGAGTTGGAGCAATTTCAATCCCAAGCTTCTCTATCATCTAAATCAGAGGTTCCCAAACTTTTTTTTCTCATAGACCACTTTCATAATTTTGCTGGTTTCTGTGGACTCCCTGCAGTTACATTTCTACCATATTCCCAGTCGAAAAAAAATGTGAAAATTAGATCTAACTATGGAAATTTGCGTTGCGGCTGAGTTCCAACCTCGAATTCACAGTTTTCGCCTTTAAAGTCTCGACACGTTGTATTGAATATGGAATATGCAAGTTTTTACAAGTAACAGTCACTGAGCTTCTTAAAATATTATCTTCCTACATTGATAGGTGAAGTCAAACCAACATTTTAGTTCTTCACTATCGAAAGCAGATAAATTTTCGTGGACTCCCGCTTGCAAACTGTGAACCCCTATTTTTTTGTCAAGCTAACGTAGACCCCCGTCGAGTTTCCTGTGGACCCCTGGGGGTCCACCTGGACCACTTTGGGAATCAATGATCTAAATAATCCGATATTTTATAGTAGGCTTTTTTATAAAGATTTTGTTTAATTGCGTTTTTAAATTTGTTAATTGTCAATTTTTGTACATCTCTTGGGAGTTTGTTATAAAAGCGAACACCTTGCCCTTTAAATGATTTACTAACTTTATGGAGTCTTATGGAGTCTACAAGGGGCAACGGCGAGTTTATCTTTATTTCTAGTATTAAAATTATGAATATCGCTATTTTGCTTAATCCACTTAATATTTAAAATTTCAAGAATTCAAATGTTAAGTCACTCCTGTGTCACGCGCGTCGTTTGATATAGGTACCAAACCTAACACCAGCTGCGCGAACCCAACTCCAGTGTATCATTAAATAAGAGTACGTAAGGCCATTTTATAGGTAGCACGGCTCATTTCCCTCCCTAAAATTATGGGCAAGGAAGGGTGAAGATAAGGGTAACAAAGAGCCAAGTAGCGCTAAGTGGGGTGGTTACATATTTATGGACTAACATGCTATATACGGTGACATTTGCGGTGTTTAACATTTTTCATTTTGAATGACGCCTAATTATACAAATGGATTATTATTTTCCCTGTTTTGGTTTAATGTATCTGGTATGGATTTAAAGAAGCGTATTTATTGTTTTATTTTTGACGGCCTCTATGGCGTAGTGGATGGAAAGCCGACTGAGACTTAGGAGGTTTTTCTACTTCGTATTGCATCATCAGAACCGTAGTAAAACTAGTGGTTCGCCCCGAACTGAGATCTCGCGAGACTCCCAAAACAAAAAAAATATTCTTAGGGCGACTCGCGCGACGATGCCTAAACGTATTTAGTGGCTAAATATGATTTAAGGAGTTGTCAAATCATACAAATACGTAAAATTTAAACTTGTTTAGTCGCTAAATACGTTTAGGGATCGTTGTGCAAGCCGGCCTTAATCTTTGACCAATGCAATAGTGCCACGAAATGCGTAATCATCTTATTTGACCTACAGTTTCCTTCAAATTATAGGTAACGGGAGTTCATGTAATGTGGTTATTTTTTTGGGATACAAATTACAGTTGTTCTGGATTTCAGACTTTTGCCTATATTTGTGTCACTTAAGCTACACGTATGCAAAATTACAGTACTGTGGAGTCACTGGTGTACCCTGTGAAATTTGTCAAAGTTCAGTTTTTATTATGGCTAATAACTCAAAAATAATAAAGAATTTACTAAAGACAAATGACGGAATCTAAATGTACTAACGAAGACCTATAATTTGACGTCCCATTAGACCTAATAGTCTCATTTTTATTTTTTTACCCCTCTTGAACCCGAATATCTCAACAACACCCCAACATTTTTAGTTAATTTTGTCACACCAAAATTGTGCCATCACTACCTACTTATGTATAAAATTTTACGATGATCAGATCAATGCTTCGAAAGTTATCCTCGGACAAACAAATATACTACCTCCGTGGTGCAATGGGCGAATAGTCGGCGCAGACGCAGAAGGTAGCGGGTTCGATTCCCGCCACGGAACTAATGTTTGCATGATCTACAAATATTTGTTCGGAGTCTGGTTGTTTCCCTATATATTTTAAGTATGTATTTACAAAAAAATATATGTAAGTATTCTATCAGTTATCTGGTAGCGCGGTGTGAAATGTCCAGCAATATATTTTTATTTATTGTTATTTATCATACATACATAGAATGCCGATGCGCCCAAGTTGATTTAGAAATCTCGCTTCACTCAATCAATTATATGGGACTACCCTGGAGGTACCCTATATAATAAAAATAATCATCAAAATATTGGTATATTGGCGGAAATATAGAGTAACAAACAAACATTTAACATTTTAAAGGAAGGTTCTTTAACCTTCCTTTAAAATCATCTCTCTCTCTCTAGCCTCAAAGATTTGCTGGAAGAAAACTCTTCATAGGGTTAAGCTCGCCTTTTTACATGTCCTTTATTTCTGTACCTTATAATGTATTTTCTTGTGTACAATAAAAAATAAAGAAAGAATTAGAACCTTCTTTTTTTCTGCTAAGAACTTAAATTCCTTAGCTTATAAACCCAATTCCACTACTAATGGATTTTTGCATGTCAACTGCACTAGCGTAGTAACTGAGGCAGGTAATAGAACCGCCCGCGGCCACCAATTTCCCTAAACACCTGAGCCAGGCACACGTGCTACAGGGGTCTTAGTACTACCGAGATTTTCGAAGAAAATTGCAGTGGAGTAAATTGTACTAGATAATTTGAACAAATTTTGAATTTAAAATGTTTGTTATTTTTTTCTAAAAAAATTGTAGATTGGGAATATTTGTGAACACATTTTCCGTCAACAGCAAATATTTGTGCTTTTATTTTCGTTTTGTGTCGTATCAAATAAATGTTTCTGTTATTATAATCAGAGAAAATTAGGTAAGTATCGTGTACTTCCCTAACTAAAATGTAATCTTGCAACTTTAATATTAGGCCTGATTTTAATACGCTTTTTTAATGATTTTGTTGCAGATATTGGTAACGTCTGGTAACGATTAAAAACTACACTTGGAAAAGAACAAGTGATCCTGTATCCTTTAGTTATGAACTAGCTGACGCGCACTCAGATAATCGATCTTTTTAAGATATACAATTCCGTAGTACATTAATTTGATCTATCTCGTAAGGTTTAGTCAGCGTTTGCGATTTAAGCGCAAATAAATATATTTTTCAGCTTTTCTATACTATGATATGTATGTATTACACATATAAACCTTCCTCTTGAATCACTCTATCTTGTGCTAAAAACTGCAATAAAACGCGTTGAGGAGTTTAAAAGATCTAAGCGAACAGACAGCGGAAGCGACTTCATTTTATACTATGTGTAGATGTTAAAAATACAGTCTTTCTAGATATGTTGAAAGGTCGAAATATACGTGTTACAGATTTTCAAAAGAAAACAATTGAATAATGTAATTTGACAAAGCTTTTAAAATTCTCAATGCAATAAATTAGTATTCTTTCAATTCTGTCAGTTAATAAATTTTAGCTCAAATGGTGTTGTAACAAGTAGGTGCCTCTTTTTTCAAATTCTAACACTTAAAATGCCCATAACTTTTTAATGTCTATATAAATATGTATAGGAAATATTAAGATAAACCTATTACTTTCGGGTTTTAAAAGATTGAATGTTTATTGGTTGATTGTAGAAATAGTAGCCGTGACCACGAATAGATGGAAGTAGGGATTCTCGTAACAAAACTAAAAGGCAGCAAATACTCGTGAGGAGATGCCGGGAGGTATTCAATGATAGAGGTACGTAGAGGGACTTCTTACGTGAGTCATGTATTAAAATGAGTGCGGATATCGTGAGTTTTTTTATAAATCTGGTAGGATCAGTGTTGGTTTAGAGTTATTATTGTATCTAGTAGTCTTACAGTTCAGACTTAAATTAGATAATAAATTCAGTGTGTAACATATTTAGTTATAGAGGTATAGGATTGCAATATTTAGGTACTTAGTTGTAATTTGAAATCCTTTGACATAATCAGAGCGTAGAGCAAGACGTAGTTATGCAGTGCGGTGCTAATAATGTAATTTTAATTTCTTCTTTGAAGCTGTTCGAGATTTCCTGTGAATATTGTATTTAAACAACAGTTAGGCTGAACGAGCCGCTGGTTGGGTGTACAATTTTTATTAATTTATTTGTTTTAGGTTGCAGCTGCGCACTGGTGGCGATAACGTTAGATATATTTGATTAATTTAATATTTATTATTTGTTTTAGGTTGCGGATGTGCACTGGTGGCGATTACGTTAGATATATTTAATTGACTTTGCATTTATTATTTGTTTTAGGTTGCGGATGTGCACTGGTGGCGATTACGTTAGATATATTTAATTGATTTTGTATTTATTATTTGTTTTAGGTTGCGGATGTGCACTGGTGGCGATTACGTTAGATATATTCAATTAATTTAATATTTATTATTTGGTTTAGGTTGCAGATGCGCTCTGGTGGCGATTACGTTACATATATTTAATTAATTTAATATTTATTATTTGTTTTAGGTTGCAGATGCGCGCTGGTGGCGATTACGTTAGCTATATTTAATTGATTTTGTATTTATTATTTGTTTTAGGTTGCAGATGCGCATTGGTGGCGATTACGTTAGATATATTTAATTGTTAGGTGCTTTTAAAAACATTAACACGCAACTAGGTTGATATAGCAGCGGAATAATCTTAACCTTGTTTCTTCTAAATTGTTACACTTTACAATGCTGGTTTACATAAATAAATATTTTACAACAATTATTAACCTGGTCCAAATGTAAATACTCCATGCCCAGGTAGGCCGCTGCAGAAGTAACTTGGCAAAATGGGGCATAATTCATCCAACTCAAGTAAAGTGTGCGTGCGGGAAACCCACACAGAACATGCTGCACTTGCTTCTCGGTCCCCTGTGAGCATTTGCACTCGGAAGCAGCTCAATGAGACAACTGATGAGGCTGTAGGTTATTGGTCCAAATTAATTTAATCTTGTAGATCTAATGAGTGGTATGGGCATGTCATTTGGAGGGAAGAAAAGCATGTGACTAAAAGAGTGTTAGATATGAATGTGGATGCATAAAGAAGTAGAGGAAGGGCGAAGAAGAGATGGATGGACTCTGTAATATGGGTAAGAAAGAAGTGATAACGGAGATGACGGCTGATAGACGGGTATGAAAAAAAAATACATGTTGTGCTCACCCCGAGTAATATGGAAAAAGAGCAGAAAGAAGAGATCTAATGAGCCATTGATACGAATAAGAAATTACCTTTTTCAAATTCCCTTGAAAGTGGTTTCTTCAGTAGTATAGGCTCGTGGTCCTCCCGCCTCCAGGTGATCTTTGG
Organism: Philereme vetulata; assembly: GCA_918857605.2. Classification (NCBI taxonomy): domain Eukaryota; kingdom Metazoa; phylum Arthropoda; class Insecta; order Lepidoptera; family Geometridae; genus Philereme; species Philereme vetulata. Next base: position 6,366,025 of record OU975442.1, read on the forward strand.
AGGTGGATGACCTGTCGCTTTACAGGTGAGTGTTGCGTTCTCCAGCTCTTGGACTGACACGTCTCCGGATGCATCGTCGCTGATGATGTCCGGGGGTACTGAGGAAAAAAATACGACATTATTACAAAAATTGTAAGCAAGAAGATAAACTTGAAATTGGATGATGTAGTAATTATTTGTACCCTACTTCAAGAAAAGTAGGAGATATAAATATGTACACACAAAACTTTTTACTGGTTAAACCAATATTGGTGTTTATTTTTTTTATATATGATGGCGTTTGACCACGATCTTGATGGTAGGCAATGATACAGTCTACGATAGTACACGCTTGTCTAGCTAATGGGTTTTAACTCTAGTATGGTCGCATTTAAGTTTTATTGTGATAAACTAATTTTGAAGATACTATCCAGTGTCCATTGAGGTAAAGAGGAGATGAAAACAAAAATTGCGTGCACCCAGATGTGTGTGGTATTGTAGGAAAGCTCTTGAAAAATGAAGGTTTTTATGAGAACTAGATCTCAAGAGAATAAAACTGCCTAGACAAGTAGACATCCCATCTTTCAAAATAAGGATGGAATTTCGTTCAGCCCGAATCACACATTTCCCTAGGGACGGCGACATTGGACAGATTCTAGAAATTATATGCTCTATTGATATAAATGTTGCCGTGTTCATGCTATAACCACCACCGGTCCGTTTTTTTTTTGTTTTATTTTTGTATCACGATTATATCTTCGTTTGACCACAATCTCACCTGATGATCAAGTGATGATGTAACAATGATATTCTAAAGGAGAATTTCCTTTAGAATATTTTAAATACATATAATAATTCTCCTTTAGAATATCATTGTGATGTAATCTAAGATAGAGCACGAATATCTAGAATCAAAACTTAATTACTGAGTTCAATACCGGGAATTTGTCTCTGGTGAGTTTATTTTCTCCATACAACAGCTAAAAACTATAAAATCAATGCAGTTATTGAATGTTACGAAAGATGAGCATCGAGTTCAGAGTTTTATAGCAAAATACCCTTCATAGAACTCTCTCTCTCTCTTCCCAGCTATGTATCCCACATGGTGGTGGGGTCAGCTTTCCTGGTCGTTCTTCTCCACTTAGCTCTATCCTCGACGTCGTCATTAGAAACTTGGCACTCTCTCATGTCTTTTGACACTACATCTCTCCACCTTGTCTTGGGTCTACCTCTAGATCTTCGACCGGTGATGAAAAGTTGTAGTGCCAAATTCCCTACGTAGTCAGGTGGCGTCCTCTTCACGTGACCGTACCATCGCCGCCGACTCTCCTGCATCTTGTCAGCGATGTCGCGCACCCCCAGGCTTCCACCCTTCATAGAACTATGTCAACAAATTCAGTCTTCCGCAACAAACACTTATACGAAGGAATCCTTTGCAGAAGCTCAGATCATCACAAACAAACTTTGCTGATAAAGCGTTTTGCCTTTTTCCACACATTCGTTCCGCAAATGCTATGCATATTATTCGTTTATTTTCGAAAAAGTTTACAACAAACGCTCACTAATCGTATTCTCCGAGCATACAAAACCGGCGAAACCATAAAAATGAACAGCGAAATGAAATAGCATGACTTGCCGCAAAAGGGCTGCCAATTTTTAACGCGAAAACTTTTTATACGAGACGCCGAGAACCGAAAAAAGTAAAAGTATATTTTCACAATATTGTTGTGATTTATCGTCTCCCGGCTGAAATAACGAAAGTTTCATCAATTCTAACCGTTTCCGTTTGCTGTACTCTATTTGCGTTTCTTGTGGTGAATACTGAATAGAGAATTTACTTGTAATGCATTACTTGTGGTACTCTTACTGGTGGTAGAGCTTTTGTGAACGAGCTCAAGGAAGTGGGCACCACCGCCTTACCTTTATCTGCCGCCAAATAGCAGTACTTGTGCTGCTGTGTTCCGGTTAGATGGTAATGGTATGTTCCTGTAATTACTGGCACAAAGGCATAACATCTAAGTCCTATAGTATGGCAACGTATCCACATAGAGATCAAGACAACATAATAGCTTGTTTTGAATTATATGTGGATATCCATGGGCTGCAGTAGCCACTTAACATCTGGTGGACTGCATGCTCGTTTGCCATATAAGTTGTATAAATAAAGAAATGAAACTTGTGTAATTGTAGTCCGTCCTGTCTTGACTTTGTAAGTCATCAATAAAATAAGCGTTTCATCGACTGGTGACGTCGACTACTATATAAATAATCAATGATTACAAATGTCAAAGACGAAAACAGTTCTATGGGGTCACCGATATCTGGGCCCGTAGCCAAGTTACAATCGCTCGAATCAAATCGATTTCTACATAGGTTTGTTATCGATATATCACATGATATTTGCAGAGCATGTTTCAAATCTCATACAGTTTTAGACTTATCCACTAGCGTCATCGCTAATCGAATGTAACTTGGCCAAGCCCTCTGTTTTTCTAAATCAATGCTAATTACGGTATAACATTTTGTACGACGGTTTATGATTGTTCAATTATAAAACGAATTTCATCACACAAAGCTAATAAGCACACTGGTAAAACTAGCTTTCTAATTATAAAAACCGCGTCTGAATCAGTCCATCGGTTTGGGAACTACGATGCCACAGATAGACAGACTGACAGCCACACCCCTCTTTTTGCGTCAGGGTTTAAGAAAATGTACAAATCTGCCCTTGTTAATAATTATTAAAATACGCAGTAGTAAATGTTATTAACTTTTTCATCAAAGAATTGTATTTTTAACAATAAAATGATTTTTTTTCAACCTATGTCATCCCACTGCTGGGCAAAGGTCTCCCCCACTGTCTTCCAGGACTTTCAATCGCATGCCAAATTCTAGAAAAACAAAGTCTAGAAGACATCGAGATCGTCACGCCAGCGTGTACTAGGCCTTCCTCGGCGCCGTCGCCCGTCTTCAGGCACCCACTGCGTGACGATCGTTGCCCATCTGTCCGGGTGCATTCGTCTTACGTGGCCCGCCCAATCCCATAAGATGATAATAGTATATTATTAAACGAGGGGATAAAGCAGCGTCTTGCATCACGGGTGCTAACTTGAATCGACAGTGCACACCCGAGATACATACAGCTCTAACCACGAGGAGAATACTCTACTTTTCACACTTTCTGCGAGACAATAAAAACCAAATCTAAGTCATTCTGAGCAGAAGTTAGTTCGATTTATGAATAAGTAATTATTGTGTGAGTCTCTTTGGTTCAAATTTTAATACAGATGAGGTTTCAAATTCAAATCACATTCTCCCTGAGAGAGCATAATGAAATTCAGTACAACTTTACTCTCGGTTCAGCCATAGGGATTGAATCACCGGCAGTGATGTTTACATGACATATAATTTGACATTGTCGAGCAAGTGGTGTAAAAAATACCATTATTTACGTTCACATATCTCATCGTGATTGTGAATCGAAACAAAAGATAAAGAAAAAAAAGGCGTATAATACTTTTCAACACACTTGCTCGTAAAGGGAGTACATCGTTATTAGGGCCTTAAACCGAACTATAACACACTAGTGCATAATAATATAACACACTAGTTCATAATAGAATTATCCCTACAAAGTTAAGATAGTACCTAACTGCAAATTACATGCGAGTAAACAGAGCATTTTCAATTTATCCGCGTAATACAGTTTTTGTAACAAACAAGAGGTATGTCGCTGAAAATTCTATTACATTTTAGGAATAAATAAATGTATCCCTAATTATGACGAAAAACATTTATTATTGTCAAATTACTTATTACTTATTAATAACTTACTTCAATTTTTTTTATTTATTTTGTTGATAATAAATAAAATAAAATAAATAATAAAATAATTCAAAATAATTTGTTATAAAATATTTGCATATTATCACTAAAATTGTAATTTTGAAGTAGGCTGTAATCAAATTACATTTGGAGCGTGCAAAAAAAAAATTTTGCGCGCCATTTCCCATATTTTTTTGTTTGTATCGCATTTGTTGCTGTGTGGTAAACAATTGTAAAAATTCAAGTTTTAATACAGAAGATTAACAATTGATAGATTTAACCCCACGAGAATTACTGAAACGCCGCAAATGAAAGCCTGCAAAATCTAGAGCAAAGTACTTAGCTGCTTACGATAGTTTCATACAATGGAAAAGCAACAAAAAAAACCCAGTCATTTTCTGAAAATGTGTTTTGGCGTATTTCTCTGAACTCGCCAATATATACAAACCCAGCATCTAATCCATGTTAAGAAGCATGGTTAAGCTCAAACATTGTGTTGATATCAAAACGTACTGTAACCCACAACCATGTACATCTCGTAGCATGAGTTATTTGGTGCCTTCTCCTTCCAGTTATTTGTATGATTTACCTTTGTTGCCGACATTTACACAAGAAGTAAATGAAGATACTAATGAAGTGGCAAGTACCAAGACAAACTGTGAAATCGCCATAAAAAAACAATACAATATCGTTTTGAAAATTGTACATTCACCAATTGTTTTAATAATTAAACGATTTATGCAATACATGATTTTTTCCTCGCAAGTGTGTTGAAAAAGTAAGTATGAAACTTGTGAGCAACTAGCTCATTATACACTCGGCTGATTTACCCCCTCGCCTACGGCTCGGGCTGCAAACCGCAGCCTCGGATATAACGAGCATTTAAGCTCACTTGTATCATAATATACTATTATAAACATTTTACATATTCCATAGGCTCTTGAAGTTGTCGACGCGTATGTATACCTAGGACAAATAGTCCAATTAGGTAGGTCCAACTTCGAGAAAGAGGTCAATCGTCAAACCCAACTTGGATGGGCAGCGTTTGGGAATCTCCGCAACGTCTTTTCGTCCAACATACCTCAGTGCCTTAAGACGAAAATCTTCAATCAGTGTGTATTACCAGTGATGACATATGGAACCGAGACGTGGTCCTTCACTATTGGCCTTATGAATAAGCTCAGAGTCGCTCAACGAGCTATGGAGAGTGCTATACTCGGGGTTTCTCTACGGGATCGAATCAGAAATGAGGAGATACGTAGTATACGTAGATTCAAGTCACCGACATAGCCCGACGGATTAGCACGTTGAAGTGGCAATGGGCAGGCCATATAGCGCGCAGAACAGATGGCCGATGGGGCCGGAAGGTTCTCGAGTGGGGCCACAAACCGGCAAGCGTAGCGTAGGACGTCCACCTACAAGATGGGCAGACGACTTGGTAAGAACCGCAGGTCGTTGTTGGATGCAGGCCGCTTCCAACCGCAGTTCCTGGAGATCAATGAGGGAGGCCTTTGTCCAGCAGTGGACGTCCTACGGCTGATATGATGTTGATGACATATTCCGAAACTTTACAACTTTGGTCTACATAATGTGTTTTTTTTTAATATTGTTAAACGTTCGTCAATCTCGCATCAACGCCTTTGTTAACCGTTTGACGAGACTTAGCTCATCGAATAACTGAATATATCTACCTTAAGAACGTCCCCAAAGATGTTTTAAAAACGCTAATCTTATATTAAGAGTAATAAACCTGCCGACGACATTACCTTCCCATTTTCCATTTCACGATTTCCGCCGCCAACCGCCAATTAAACTTGACACGGATCTAGTCTGTCTACTAAAATAGCTACTGGAAATACGGATCAAAATTTCGGATGAAAATATTATTCTTATAGAGCTCTGCAGTCCTTTTTCCATCTGTACCATCAGATTAGTTCAGACACTTTAGAATAATTATTTAAGAGATACAGCCTAAAAAATTACTGAAAAGAGTAGGACACCCGACTATGATATGAAATTGTTGACTTAAGTTACTTTAAACTTTTCGGACAGACGTATCATTTTCCAAAAGTTCAGTAATCCTTTTAGTGCTTATGCTTCTGGTATTTTTTTTCAACCTACGTCATCCTACTGCTGGGCAAAGGTTTCCCCACTGTCTTCCAGGACTTTCGCTCGTACTTATGGTATTTATATGTCTATATTGTTCAAGTTCCATAATTGTTGTGTCCGAACACGCTACGTACGTGTACTTACACACCATGGATTTGTGTGAAAATTTAGGCGGGATCATCCAATAAGAACCGCTACGTACGGATGCGTGGCTTCATGACGTCACCAACAAACGCGTGCCTGCTTCGACGAATCACTCACATTGCTCAACGCGGCGCACGATATACATGCGGCACACCGACGCGTGTGCGATGGCGTCAGTTGCACAAAGCATCTAAAAAGAACTGGATTTTTTTTAAACATGATAGATGTTTGTTTTACCACAATCTCACCTGATGGTAAGCGATGATGTGTTCTAAGATGTAGCACGAAGATCTAGAAGAAACCTATTCACTCTTACCTTAAAGGTCCGCAAAACAGGAAAAACAGACGACGGTAAAGTGTTCCATACCTTAGCTGTACGCATCAAGAACGTAGAACCAAAACGGTGTGTGCGAATGGGTGGTATATCAACTAGGTATGGATGGTACTGAGCCGTGCGTCTGCTTGTCCTTTGATGGGAGGGGGATGACGGGATCAGATCGTATAGTTGCTGGGAACATTCCCCAAAATGTATTCTGTAAAAGATCGATAGGCTTGCAACTTTACGGCGGTGTTCAAGACTTTGGGTCTTAGTCTCTGCCATATGTGGCTCACCTATAAGCCTAAAAGCCCTACGTTCTATCGGGTCTAAGGTAGCGAGCTGGTATTTGACCGAACCATCCCAAAGGTGGCAGCAGTTTTCTGTTTGCATGTTTGCTGTGCGCTGTACAAAACCGTACTGCAGTGAAAAGGTAGACACGCAGCCAGACAAATGGACCCACGCATCATAAAAAGTCGTAGCGGGCGCATCCTATGCAATATTGGAACATTATGCTATTCATATCCGAAGAGCACCTGTCATATAAATTACCGCATAGAATTTTTCGCACGTTTTCACTTCAACCGCCAATCAAAAGTGACGGGGATCTATCAACATTTGATCAATGAACCTCTATGGCCCTCAGTTATTTTTATTTATTTTATACAACGGCCTGAGTGCCAATCAATCATGTCGGATTTACTTAACTCTAGGCGGAATATAGTCTTTATTGACACTGCGATGGAGTTGACATCGTTTGGAAATGGATCCGTAATTTTAAATGGTTATTTTCTGATAGGCTGTTTATTGCTATAATATTCATAGACTCACATACATTTCTTTTTAATCTTGTATTCAGTACTTGGTATAAATAATAAATATATAAAAAATAATAACATAATACTGTATTTACATGAATGCCATAAATGAATGAATGAATGAAAACACCTTATTGTACACAATATAAACAAAAAAAAATACAAACATAATAGAAAATACAAAGCAAGTAGTACAATGGGCGGTCTTATCGCTTAGAAGCGATCTGTTCCAGGCAACCTTTGGATGGAGAGGATTTTGTTACAACAATGAGTATCCTGACCTCAGATTAGAATTATCTATATCGTCGGTATCAATAACCATCTATAATATGATACATCACCTAAAATCTAGACACGCGGTAGCGTATCAAGCTAAGTTCAAGCTAACAGAACTGAGGAGCCACCTCATATCTCTAAAATTATTTCACATAAACATTTCAAATTTAGCTCATATCTTGAGACTTGGGAGATACATAATCTACTATAAATTTCATAAACACACCTCAAACGGTTATTTAGATATTAACGTCTAAAATCGTCATTTTTATCACTGACTGACTGATAGACTGATTGATCTATAGAACAAAACTCTAACCCAGTTCCAGATGAACTTAGAAAGTTCAAATTTGGCATCCAGATAAATCAGAAACTAGTAAATTTTTATCATTTGATTATAATTTTTCAATTAATATACTCTATAAGGATTACTTACATAGAGTGCCTGTAATATAAGATTTAGCAATCAAAATTGATTGCTCATAGAAAATAACACAAAAATGACAATCATACCCCGTAAACGTAGAAAAATACAGTAGATTAACACAAACCATTTGGTAAAAACTATATTATGAATAAAAACATTACGCTCCTTCTGCGCAGTTGGGTAAAAAGTAGCCTATGTCACTCGGGGATAGTGTAGCTTCCCAACAGTAAAAGATTTTTTTAAATCGGTCCAGTAGTTTCGTAGCCTATTCAATATAAACAAACAAACAAACAAATCTTTCCTCTTCATAATATTAGTATAGATAAGTACTTACTAATAATTTCTGTACAAAAACTAATGATATCCCATCAAAAACGTAAATGTGATATGAGAGCCACGTTCAATATATGCCTACAATAATATATGCCTTGGTTGTTGACTTCAACGACAAAAGAAGTGAGATCTAAATGGGTGCCAATTCATAAAAAAATCTCTCAAAACCAATTTCAACTGCGAAATTCAGTTAAAACTAAATTTGACTAAAAATATCAAAACTTAATTTACAAAAACTACTACCATCTAAAGTCTAACTTTTTATTAGCTGCAGTAAAATGACGTTTTGTGGGTTGCCGGTTTTTGAAGAAAAATAAATAGGGATGTAACTAAATGAGTGAATCATAAATGAATAATCAGTTTGGTTTTTTTTTGAGATTTAATATTAAGTTGTAATGTATTTTTTTAACCTATTATCATTACTATACTAGAGGATTGATCTTTTTTAGTGGAAGTATAGGGAGGTACATTCAAAATGAAACAAAAACGTCATAATAATGTTATTTAATTAATTTTTGTGAACTGAATCACATCCCTATTGAGATTAGGCTGGCAACATTATTTTACGGAATGACATTTAGAAACGTCATTTTACTGCAGCTAATAAAAAGTTAGACTATAGTGTATAAATAAATATTGTTGGACATTTCACACAGCGCTATCTAGCCCTAAACAAATCAGTGCTTGTACTATTGGCACCAGATAACTGATAGAATTCTTATATACATTTTTGTACAAGTATACTAGCTATCGTGACTAAAGAAACGGTGTTGTTTTTGTTTTGCTGAAGCATTTATACCAAGAGCGGGATTCAAATATAGAAGCAATACCAAGTTGGAAAAGTTAGGTTTTCAATTAGCTGCACGTTTTTAAACTACGTTATATCACCCGTCCAAGCTTTTTATCATAATAAAAAATTGCCTATCGCACTCAAGGATAATTTAGATTTTTTAAATGAAACGAATTTTCAGAATCAGAATGATATTAAAATATTTTTATCAGTAAATATTATCGTATCAAAGTGACGTTTGATTTCGATTTACAAATTCGAAGTTTTAAATTTAATTTAATTTAATTTATTTCATAAAATTCGTACTTAACCCTTATAGTACACACAGCTACACATCAAGCTATAGATTTCCAGTATAAACTGACCTCGTATTGTGTTGGCTTTTCATAGAATGAAAGGTCAGTATATACTGGAAATGTATAGCTTGATGTGTAGCCGTGTGTACAAACTATTCTTAAGCTTATCATACGGCCAAAAACTGATTTACGTTATTTAACAAAATAATCATGAAAGGCGACCTTCCATTATCACTAAAACGTCAACTCATCGAGATGTTTATTCTGCCTGTCCTAACCTACGATCCTCAGTCCTACGATCTGAACTATACAGGATTCGGAACACCTCGCTGCGCTCAAAGACCAGCATCGCTGACGTCGGTATCAAAGCTGCCAAGTTGAAATGGGATTGGGCGGGTCATAACTCCCGTATGAAAGCAAATAGGTGGCCTAAGGTCGTAACTGGATGGATCACTGCGGATGGAAACCGACACCGTGGAAGGCCTCCAAGTTCTTCCATAACTTCCAGAGAAGTTCTTCGTTCCTCACAAGATCCGGGAGACGATAGGAATAAGTCGTGTGCCGAACTTTAACAGATAAATAGGATAGGTTCTACCGCCTGGAGGCCATGTCTCCATGATGCAAGCGATAGAGGAGTCAGTGAATCTGGCAGAGAAATAGTTGTGTGTTTGCCTGTACCGAGAACTACAGAAGGGAGCAGCAGTGATGATAATGATGATGACGCAGCCTGTCAACACGTTGGGCCATCGTTGACGCAATCCCCACCACCACGCCCGTCTACTCGCACGAGGGCAGCGTCACGTAGTGCGAGGCGAGACGTTATTCGAGCGGATTGCACTCACCCTGATGAAGGTTCACGAACTGAACCGAAACATTGTCGATCGAAACACCGATAAAACGGTACATGATAAATCCCTTATTTATAATGATAGAAATCAATCACGAACATTTTCTGAGTAAAATTATGTACAAACAAAAAAATAAATATATCATACGAGTATATCATATGATACAAATTTTATCATTTAACTGTAATCCGAGATAAACGTGTTCTAGAGTTGTATGTGGTAAAGACTTTGGTGCACTTATGGCGGGTTCCTAAATCCGTCAGTAACCAGCTACGATTCGTTTCTCCTTGAAAACCTGTCAAAAGTTTGACACTTTTTTAAGGAGATGCGAGGCGTTGTCGGTTACCGACGGATATAGGAACCCGCCATTAGATAGTCCTACTTCCAACAGTGGATTGCATTAAGTTAATGATGATGATAATGAACAAAATAATTTGTATCCTTGGTGGATCAACTTAGATTTACTTATCCTATTTCTCGTACATTGATTTCGACCTACTGTAATATTTCCCGGAGGAGGGCGTTGATGTCTGCGACACAGTTTGATACTTCTGCAGATATCATTGTTTTTCACATCATTTATAGCATTGTTTATGTTCCAAATAAAGAATTTATGTTATGTTTATGTTACTTAATTGGAAACTTTGGATTTACAAGCTCACATTAAACAACAAATAAAAAACCCTTTTCAATCATAAAATATCGAACTCACAAAGGTCTTCATTTATAATGACAGACAGTTCAGACAAAAACCAACCTCGACCGTAACGTTCACATCGAGGAATAACGTCATAACTCAAAAAACGGGAAAAAAGTGAAACTAATCGAAAAGATTACAAAGTCGCCTCGCCTCGCAGCCGTTCGAATATGGAACAAGTTCGAAATTGGAAAAGGAATACCAACGTTTCCTCTCAAGTGATGCAAAACGGTACTGGCGTGAATAAAAGTAAATTGCTAAACTTTTAGTATTTGTGGTAAGTTGGCTCGTTGCAGTGATTGGATGTCAAAAATGTTACGTTTTTTTGAAATTTAAATAAGGCATTGTGAGTGCTCACCCCTGCGAAGTGATAAATTAAAAAATATTGTTGGAAATTTCACACAGCGTACTTGTAGTACAGCTGCTTGGCGGCAGAAATAAGTATGGTGGTAGTACTTCCCCGTATGAGCCATTTCACAAAAAAACTCAATCATAGCGCATCAATAAGTCAACGCAATCAAAAAATAAGGTCATTTATTGTCCTTATTTTGACACTCGCATATAGATAGTCACCGACATAGCCCGACGGATTAGCACGTTGAAGTGGCAATGGGCAGGCCATATAGCGCGCAGAACAGATGGCCGATACCAAAAGGTTCTCGAGTGGAGGCCACGGACCGGCAAGCGCAGCGTAGGATGTCCACCCACAAGATAGGCAGACGACTTGGTAAGAACCGCAGGTCGGCGTTGGATGCAGGCCGCTTCCAACCGCAGTTCCTGGAGATCAATGAGGGAGGTCTTTGTCCAGCAGTGGACGTCCTACGGCTGATATGATGATGATGATGACGATATAGATTGAAATCTATAGTTAGAGTTCCCAAAGAAACAAGGATTAATCAGAAAATCGTTAATTTGTAGCTATATATTTTTTATTTGACATTCTATAACAGCACAGATAACACAAAACAAGAGACATAATTAACAAAGTAAAATTAAACACACACAAGTACCTAGGAATTACAAATATAAAAATTATGAAGAGGTAGGTAAGTAGGTATACAAAACATTGGAAAACAGATTAAGATCAATGGTAAGAAGGAAGGCACAAAAACATTATGACAATTACTTATATCGCGCAAAAACAATATGTTCACACCACCTGGTCGACAATGTCTAATTATATGTCATGTAAACCTCACCGAAACTGATTAAATCCATACGTCTGAGCTGGGAGTAAAGTTGTACTGAATTTCATTATGCCCTCGCGCGATGTGATTTGAATTTGGAACCTCAGCTGTTTTAAAATTTGAACCAAAGATACCATCACAATGATAACTTATTCGTAAATCGAACTAAACTCTGCACAGAATGCATCTAGATTTGGTTTTTATTGTCTCGGAGGAAGTGTGAAAAGTAGAGTATTTTCCTCGTGGATAAAGCTGTCTGTATTTTGGGCGTGCTTAAATCCCTCTCTGCACTCGGGATTCTAGTAACTCCCTCGCTCCGCTCGTGAGTTAACTCTATGATTCTTCATTACTTTTGGGATTAAATATTAATATTAAATATTAATATATATAATAATATAGCGAATTTAATATAACGTGTCCAGTTTTATTCTATTCGAATAAACACGTTAAAATAATCTATATTATATGCTAGCTATAAGGAAAAATACAAGGAAGTCACATCGATAATGACGAAAGTTGGTAGACGTGAAAATATCACCAGCAAAATATCATAAACACCTTCATTATTTCCACGCTTTCCCAGGTAAATCATTTTGCATCGCATCTCGACACATCAAAGAGAAACTTTCTAAGAATGTTGTAGGGAAATTGTTGTGTGTCGATCACATTCTTTTATCGAACAAACCAGTATTATTATGGTTATTATACTGCATTTAGCAGTTTAACCACTCCCATGTATCTTATCTTATCTATTCACATATATATGTACATCTAATAAAGACTACACAAACTCTTGCAACAGATCAGTTCACTTATATTACATTTTTAACTATTTATTTTTACCCTAGACTTACTTGCGCAACGATGCCTAAACGTATTTAGTGGATAAACATGATTTAAGGAATTGTCAACTCATTCAAATACGTCATATTTAGGCACGTTAAGTCGCTAAATACATTTAGGGAACGTTGTGCAAGCAGGGCTTAATATCTTCATAATTTTCAACCGACTTCTTAAAGAAGATTCTCGATTCGTCTGTAAGTTTTTTTTTGTGTTTGCTAAAGGGGTTTGTGTATTGAACAATATGTCCGCCAATGGTTAACTGATTTTGATGATTATTTTTTTATTCTATAGGGTGTACCTTCAGAGTGTTCTCATATCTCTCTTCTCAGTCAGGCAATCTTGGCAGAGTGGTCGAGGTTATGTCAGGACTTGGCTCTAGAGTAGCCGCTCTAGCGATGCCTTTCCATTCAGCTCATATTGAAGGCATTGCGAGAACATTCAGTCATGGTAGAGTATGTTATGGACTTGACGAAGTCTGACCATCTCGTTGGAGAGCGGAGTATTCTCCACTCTGCCTTGCACTACTAAACGTTTCATTGAGCCCTCTTTACGGATCACGTGTCCAAAGAACTTAAGTATCTACCATATAAGTCAGTAAAAAATATATATGTTGACTTGATAACCTCTTCCTTTTTACTTCGTCGGTTGAAAATACAGGAGCATATTAAGTTATCTGAGGTATAGTGGACTCGTAAGTTGTAAAATAAACATACAAAAATAAACAGGCAATATAATATTAATAAATGTCAGTCTATGTCTATTAACCTATTTAAAACTACGAAGACACTCATTCTTTCAATCCAATATAAAATTGATTCCTTAACGCGGAGAAGTGAGTTAAAGTTGCAAAAGTGGACTTCTAAACTACTACAACTGTTGTACTCTTCATATTTCCAGTTCCATATTACGACCATAAAGCAAACCAATCACAAGTTCACGCTCAACTTTCTATAGTCTGCCAACGGTATGTCTGTATAACGTTAATGATAGATAGATAGATAGAAAACGCTTTTTTGTACAACACTTTTTCTTTCTTTTTTTTCGCCTGTGGTGGGTAGGTGAAGCAACAACTACAAAAGTGCTCTGAATTAAATTTATTATTTTAAAATACTATAACAATAGAAACAAGTAAATAAATGTGTTAAATTGCGTAAATACCTGTGAACTTCACCAGCCACAATCACACTCTCCACTAATTTGTACCATACAACATAGCTCTGGGACAACAACACTGCACTCAAGTTCACTCAGAATGGATGACCGACAGCCCCTGTCCGAGGTAATTGAAGCCGTTCATGATATGATGACGCGTTTCGAAGGAGCCCTGCAGAAGTCTTCTTCTCCCACTACCTTGGAGAGTATTGCAGCTGACTACTCTGCCTTCAAGTCATTCACGTTGGGGGTTTTGAGGATTCTTCAGCAGCAGGTGGAGATCCTGGCACGCGACGCCGATCATCAGGAGATGCGAAGCCGTCGCAAGATCATTCTTTTACACGGTGTGCCGGAAAACAATAAGGAGGACACAGCATCGGTCATAGTAAAGACTGTGAAGGCAAAGTTGAAGCTGCCGGACTTTACTGGTGCTCATATAAGTCGGTGCCATCGCATGGAACGTGCTGCGAGCGGCGACAGGCCTCGTCCAATCTTGGTGAAGATGTGTGATGTGACCATGCGGGATAAGGTTTGGTTTGCTCAAACCAACCTAAAAGGCAGTAACATCACGCTGTCAGAGTTCTTGACGAGGCCGAGACACCTTGCCTTTATGTCGGCGAGGGAGCGCTTCGGTATAAAAAACTGCTGGACCAGAGATGGATACATCCACATCATCGGTTTGGACGGTGCCAGACATCGCATCTGCAGCCTCACTGAGCTCAACAAGTTGATGCCGCCAGACACCCAGAAACCAGCCACACCAGCGGCGCCGGCGACGGCGGCGTCAGCTGCGGCCCCGCAGAAGGAATCGAGGCCGCCGTCAGGTAGACGGGCTGGCACATGCGCATCGTCGAAGAAATAGGTAGGGTGCACCGTCATTAATGTCTCGTGTTCGATGATTTATAGTGGGTCTTGATAACTTGTTAGCGCGTTATTCATCTGTTAATAATTAATAAATTGTTAATACCCGCAATAATTTATTTAATTTCTTTTTTTTATTATTTTCCAACTAAACTTGTGCTTGTGACGTGTGTAAATGTGTGATTTGACGACTTTGACGTTTAGTGTAGTGAATTTGGTGTTAATGTCACTGTCAATTCAACTTTTTTTATGTTTTGAGTTTCAGTCTTTTGAGCCGTTTTTATTATTTAATTATTATTTAACTATTTTGGTTACATTTCGTTCTTTATTTTTTTTGTAAGAAACCCAGAATACAGCTGGCAGGTGGAGTTCAGGTTAGTTTGAGCAAATAGTTACCTATTTTATTTGTTTTTATTATTATTAATATATTTTTAAAACGCCAATATGTCAGTCCGAGTACACGAACAGAGCTCGAAGGCGATTCCCTTAAAAAGAGGCGTAAGACAGGGAGATGTCATCTCTCCGAAACTGTTTACGACCGCATTGGAAGATGCCTTCAAGCTTCTGGAATGGAAAGGACTGGGCATCAATATTAACGGCGAATACATCACTCACCTTCGGTTTGCCGACGATATTGTGGTCATGGCAAAGTCGATGGAAGAGCTCAGCACGATGCTCGAAGGCCTCAATCGAGTCTCCCAACGGGTAGGACTTAAAATGAACATGGACAAGACGAAAATCATGTCAAATGTCCTTGTCGTCCCTGCCTTAGTTATGGTTGAGAGATCGGCTCTTGAAGTTGTCGACGCGTATGTATACCTTGGACAAACAGTCCAATTAGGTAGGTCCAACTTCGAGAAAGAGGTCAATCATCGAATCCAACTCGGATGGGCAGCGTTTGGGAAACTTCGCAACGTCTTTTCGTCCAACATACCTCAGTGCCTTAAGACGAAAGTCTACAATCAGTGTGTGTTACCAGTGATGACATATGGAACCGAGACGTGGTCCTTCACTATTGGCCTTATGAATAAGCTCAGAGTCGCTCAACGAGCTATGGAGAGGGCTATGCTCGGGGTTTCTCTACGGGATCGAATCAGAAATGAGGAGATACATACGTAGGAGAACTCAAGTCACCGACATAGCCCGACGGATTAGCACGTTGAAGTGGCAATGGGCAGGCCATATAGCGCGCAGAACAGATGGCCGATGGGGTCGAAAGGTTCTCGAGTGGAGGCCACGGACCGGCAAGCGCAGCGTAGGACGTCCACCCACAAGATGGGCAGACGACTTGGTAAGAACCGCAGGTCGGCGTTGGATGCAGGCCGCTTCCAACCGCAGTTCCTGGAGATCAATGAGGGGGGCCTTTGTCCAGCAGTGGACGTCCTACGGCTGATATGATGATGATGATGAATATATTTTTTATGTTTATGTAGTAATATTATATTTTATGTCTTTGAGCGATACTGATGATGATGAGCTCCTCTCGATCTCCTCCCTGGACTCGAGTGCGAACAGTAATCTTAGTTTTATGAGTTTTCCATCCCCAGCTGATTCAATAACGTGCAACTTTTCAGACGTAACCAAAAACTTCAACGTTGTCCATATAAATTCCCAGAGTGTTCCGGCTCATTTTCCTGACATGCTGGCATCATTTGATAGTAAAAACCTTCATGCAGTATTAGTATCCGAGTCTTTTCTCAAACCATGTCTTCCTTCAACGTTATACTCCTTCCCTGGATTTACTTTGATCCGTAACGACCGAACAGGTAGTGCTTGTGGCGGTGTAGCTATCTACTTACGGTCACACATTCCTTTCTCTGTTGTAAGTACAACTACACAACCTCCCCCAGCAAACGCAGGCGAGCACCTCTTCATCGAAGTAATCCTTTCTCATACAAAAATTCTACTCGGAGTCTATTACAGCCCCTTCTTACGGATCAATTTCTTCTCCTTCTTTGAAAAACTCCTTGAAGATCTCTTACCTTCGTAGAGTCATACCATTGTTATGGACGACTTTAATACATGTCTTGTGAAACAAGACTCTCGTAGTCTTTCCCTCGAATCGATTGTTAGGTCTAGCAACATGCATATCCTCCCGCTTAGTGCCACTCACCACTTTCCAAATTGTATTCCATCACTTTTAGATTTGATTCTAGTTTCGTCCCTACAACATGTTGCTAAACACGGTCAATATTCGGCTGATATGTTTTCATATCATGACTTAATTTTTTTATCGTATAAAATTCGCCCTCCCAAACCAAAACCCAAAATTCTTCTGCAGCGTAATTTTAGTGGCATGGATGTGGAGAGGTTGAGAGCCGACGCTCAAAAAATAGATTGGTTTCCGGTAATGGCTGCTGATACCATCGATGATAAAATCTCCATCTTCAATACCACGATAACGCAGCTTTTTGATATCCATGCTCCAATCCACGCAATCAAAATAAAGCATCTGCCGGCTCTATGGCTTACAGATAAAATCATGACATTGATGAATAAAAAGGCTGCAGCTAAGGCCAAATACAAACAACGTGGCAGTGACGCATGTAAAGATAATTATAGATAAATAATTTCTTTATTGCACACCATTAAATACAAACATATAAAAGGAAATACAATTTTAAATCATAGGTACAATGTGCGGCCTTACCGCTAAAAGCGATCTCTTCCAGGCAACCTTTGGATGGACAGGATTATATTAGCCCGGAATTGCTGCAATAGAGTATGTAAGGATGCACAACGTCGCCATATCCATTCTTTCGTAACAAACACGGATCCTGCTAAAGTCTGGAAATTTTTAAGAACACTAGGAGTTGGCAAGTCTCGTCTCGACACTATCACTAAAGACCTCGAAATTAACTCTCTTAACTCTCATTTTTCGTCGTCAACGAACATGGACTCTTATGACAAACTTAACACTTTAATTTATCTTTCTTCGTTGCCAACTCCTAATTATCCACCTTATGAACTTAGTCAATTCAACGCATGTGATGTTAAGAAGAGCATCCTATCCATTACATCCAGCGATGTGGGAGGTGACAACATCGGTCGGAATATGCTTATTCCTATCATGGATGAAGTACTTCCTATGATTTGTCACCTACTGAATTTCTCCGCTTCCTCTGGCTCCGTTACTACGGTTTGGAAGGAAGCACACATAATTCTTCTTCCTAAAAAGTCTAAGCCCTCTTCTTTTACCGATTACCGTCCTATCTCCATTATCCCATTTCTATCCAAAGTCCTTGAACGACTGATCCACAATCAGCTCAGCTCTTTCCTTGTTCAACAAAATTTACTTAATCCTCTCCAGTCCGGTTTCCGACCTGGTCATAGTACGGTTACTGCTCTTGTGAAAATCACTGATGACATAAGACTGGGTATGGAAAACGGACAACTCACCATCCTTACGTTATTAGATTTCAGCAATGCATTTAACACTGTTGATTTCGATATCCTCCTTTGGTGTACTCCGCTCTATTAACATATCTCCATCAGTGATTGACTGGTTTCGCAGTTATCTGCACGGGCGCCGGCAGCGGATTTGCGTTAATGAATCTTTTTCATCTTGGTGCTTCACATCAGCGGGTGTCCCCCAGGGTGGCGTTTTATCTCCTCTTCTATTTGCGCTTTTTATTATTTCAATATCACACCAACTTACTTTTTCCTACCATCTCTATGCAGACGATCTCCAAATTTATACTTCAGCTCCACCTAAGGACCTGGCTGGTACAATCTATCGCACGAACAGTGACCTTCATCGTATTCGGGACTAGAGTAAGGCTTACGGTATGAAAGTGAACCCCACGAAAACCCAAGTAGTCGTAGTAGGTAGCTCTCGTTCTCTATCAAAAATCGACTGGTCGACTCTCCCTAGCCTTAGAATTTAATGGTGTCACTGTTTTGCCTAGCAAACATGTCAAGAACTTGGGCATACTGATAGATAACTCCATATCTTGGGGTCCGCAGTTGGATGCTGTGAGTCGGAAGATGTATGCATCTGCGGGCTCACTCAGACGACTGCGTAACTTCTTACCTACATCAACAAAAGTTTCGCTTGCACAATCTCTTCTTCTCCCTGTCCTTGATTATGCTGATGCCAGTTATCTTGACCTTACGGAGAACCAGCTTAACAAGCTTGAGCGACTTCAAAATTTCTGCATCAGATTTATTTTCGATCTCCGGAAATTCGATCATGTCTCTGAATTTCGTCTCAAACTCAAGTGGCTACCTATTCGTCTTCGCCGGAATGCTCATATCCTTTCCCTATTATACAACATCCTCCAAAATCCCTTAACCCCCTCCTATTTGAAGGAGCGATTTGAGTTCCTTCATTCCTCCAACCCCCGCCTACTCCGGTCATCTGAAAATCGATTGCTTAAAACGTCAGTGCACAGTACTGATTTCTACAACAAATCCTTTACCGTCGGTGCAGTACATCTCTGGAACGCGTTACCAGTAACAATACGGCGAGCACCATCCCTAACCATATTTAAATCCAGGGTTAAAAGTTTGTATTTGTCAGAAACGTCGTAGTATCGCACAACTCATTTATATACATATGTAATCGCATTTATCAGCTTATCTTTATAAACCATATTGTTATATTGAGTGTGTATAATTATATGTATTTATTATTTTCTATATATATATTTAATGTAAGTACATATGTTCTATTTGTGTTAGTATTTATTTATAAAATTTATTATCTAGTTATATTTTTTATTTTGGTATTAGACGCACTCTCTTAATAAATAGTTTGGCCATAAATGTACACCCCCGATCATTATCCTTGTTATAACAAAATCCTCTCCATCCAAAGGTTGTCTGAAGAGATCGTTTCGAAGCAATAAGACCGCCCATTGTACTATTTGCTTTATATTTTCTATTTTGTTTATATTTTTTTTTGTTTATACTGTGTACAATAAAGTGTTTTTATTCATTCATTCATTCACTCTTACACAAACAAATAATATTTTTTTATCAACTTCAGTAATATCAATTTGAGGGATAAAGGTGTAGTCTCATAATGCCAATCCTTTCACCGGCAACCATCCTCTTCAAACTAAAACACAGCAATGCTGCTTGGCGACATAAAGAGGTAAAGTGGTAGTATTTCCTCAGGCTTTCTCAAAGAGTTCTACTACTAAACACGTGTATACATTTTTCTGATTAAGTGAATATGTCTCTATGTCTGTGGTTCGTATGTAGTATCTATGTGTTTGTGCAAGATGTGGAATGAGCTACCATCTGAGGTTTTCGCATTAGGCTAAGACATGGCACGCTTCAAGATAAATGTAAAGAGGTTTCTACAGTATAGGGAACGCATCAACAATATCCCGATTGTTGCCGGTGTCAATAGGCGACGGTGACCGCCTACCATCAGGTGGGCCGTAAGCCTGTTTCCCTACAAATAACATAAAAAAAACTTGTATCGAAATTAATATTTCTATATATCTATCTATCTATTACAACGTTATGCAGAGTTAGCGTTGCCGCACTATATCTGTCCCCACTCCAGCGCTGGATACTCGTAGTTCTGCGCAAACTTTATTTATTTCCGAGTTTTCTTGAAATGTTTAATGTTGAATTTTTATTCCTTCTTTGAGAGCTCGGAGACGATCCTTAAGAATTTCATTTTAAAATTGCAATATGTGTTAAGCTCGGTATAGTTCTTGTTTGATGTTACGTTTTGTTCAACTTATATAATATTTCTATAAAACTTTCCTGGAAGGTACTACTGTCAATGTTATCAAGGCATTGTTTTTTTAGTAAGTTATTGGTTTAAGAGACCAAGAGGCCGACGATTTATTTATTTGAACACCAACATAGTATACATTAACACATCATAACAAATCAATTAATATCGTTACGAGCTAAATGTTACTACAATTACAGGTGAAGACCACATTGACTAATTTATTGAGCGAGTAACAAAAAAAAGTAATACAAATAACTAAAGAAACAACACAAAATACACTGAAATAAATAAGACATAAAAATTATTTACAGAATAATAACCCTTAACAACTAAAATAACAATTGGAATCAACTAAATTTAAAATTTATATTAAAAGACAAGTCAATACCTCACAATTTAGAGTATCTATTATTTATTACAATTAAAATGGGCTTTTAGCTTTCTCACATTGCAAGCGAATACGTCCTACTGGTCAGACTTAGATAGTATAATATACTGCCTAACGATTCTAGTCAATGGTGCATGGTGTCCCAAGTTTGACTTTGATCCCCCCAATTTAAACAAGTCAAACCTTGATGCTCTGGGGAGTTTGCAAGGAACAGAAAAATATATGGACGCCAACAAACCAGATGCATCAAGCATGCCATTCAGTAACTTAAACAGAAATACGGCGTCGAGCATACGTCTTCGGTCCGCAAGTGTGAAGATCCCAAAATGTTTCAACCCATCCTCGTAGCTCAAAAGTACTTTTCCTAAATAACAGGAATACGTGAGATACCACAGGAAGCGTTTCTGTATGCTTACAATAGTCGAATGACGTTGTAAGTGGAGCTGGGTGTCAATGGATGAGACTCGCAAGGGACCGGAAAGAATAGCGTAATAAAGAGGATGCCTATACTCAACAGTGGGTGCAGACGGGCTGAGATGATGATACAGTTAGGTTTTGTATGGAAACTTCGTAACGTCTTCTTGTCCAAAATACCTCAGTGTTTTAAGACGAAAGTCTTTGATCAGTGTGAGTTATGAGCCCTATATATATATAAGAAGGCTCAAGGTAGCTCAGCGTGCTATGTAGAGGGCTATGCTTTGTGTTTCTCTATCGAATCAGAAATGAGAGATTCGTAGACGAACCAAACTCACAGACATAGCAAAGGATTAGCAAGCTGAAGTGGCAGTGGTTGGGCACATCGAAGAACTGATGGCCGTTGGGGCAAAAAGGTTCTCGAGTGGAGACCACGCACTAGAAAGCAAAGCGTGCGCCCCCCACTAGATGGAAAGACGACTTGTTAAGGTTGCTGGGAGCCGTTGGACGCACAAGATCGGTCACTCTGGAAATCTATGAGGGAGGCCTATGTTCAGCAGTGGACGTCCTGTGATATAATGATGATGATGAAGTTATAGCTAGTGTTAAACCACGATTTCGCTTGATGGTAAGCGATAATACAGTCCACAATGGAAACCGCTTGCCTAGATTTCATTGGCACAGTAAGAAATGCTAGTGGCTAAGTTTCGAAATGTTTAGGCCACTAGCCACTAATGCCACTAGCGGTCCCTCCTAGCTATACTAGGAACTACCCTAGTTAAACTAGTTTTCTGTATCAAAAAACGGGTCCGAATCGGCTCATACGGTACATACAGATATAGGCATCAAATTTGACGATATTGACGACCTCCGTGGTGCAGTGGGCGAATAACCGGCTGAGACGTAGAAGGTAACGGGTTCGATTCCCGCCGCGAAACAAATGTTTGCATGATCTACAGATATTTGTTCCGGGTCTAGTTGTTTGTCTATATATTTTAAGTATGTATTTACAAAAAAAAATTATAAGTAGTTATATAGTAAGTTATATAAGTATTCTATCAGGTATCTCGTTCCCATAGTACAAGCTCTGCTTAGTTTGGGGCTAGATAGCAGTGTGTGAGATGTCCAGCAATATTTATTTATTTATAACACCCCTCATTCACACACACACTTACAGGCACATACTAATTAATATATACATACACGTACATTTTGTATGTGTAACTAATGCACATTGATTTGGACCTACTGTGATATTTCCCGGAGGAGGGCGTTGATGTCTGCGACATAGTTTAAAATTTCTGCAGATATCGTCGTTTTTCACATCATTTGTACCATTGAAATGTTCCTAATAAATAATTTATGATGATTACTATCAAAAGCTAGGTTTTTCTGAAAAATATATAAAACGTACGTATCCAGTAAAAACAAACCCTTCTAAACTCAAACACTCGTACCACAGACTAAGTAAATGCCCAAACTCACTACATACAATTTTATACGACCCCAAGAGTTTAGCAATTTTGTGGTACCGTCAGTATCAAATACATGTAAGAATTGAAGGTAATCAACAAGGATCAGGAGTGCAAGTTTTTAAGGAACTTTTCAATACACCATTTTTGAAGTGAAAACTTCTTTAGACGCTTTGAGCATGTTTTGAGATCGGAAAAAACCGTTGAATTCGCGACACTGTTACCGACACCTATCACTGACTACTGACATAGAACTTTTTAAATTTTCTCGAACTATAATCATGTTTTTAAGAAAAAACAGGTTATTTCGCGCACAGATTTATATCAAAATTTTAACTTTGACGATCCTCGACGTTTCGGCTAAGTTACATCGGCCGTGGTCACAGGAGACTCTCATCTCTCATCTTTCGTGACGAGTCGACCTTCCCAATGCCAAACGTTGCAGTTCAGTACATTGACAAGAGATGTCGCGTTGCTTATTTCAAATAGTATTTTTATTTATAGTGTTATCCGAACACATGCGGAAAATTCCAAGATTTTTAAAATCATCTCAAAAATTTTTACCTGCATTGGGCAGGTACAAAGTACTATATAAGTTTTCCTGTAGATGGAGCTAACGGCGCTTTAGTCGTAATTCTGAATTATCTCACTGATTTCGACCTAGAAGTGAATTGCCTGGTTGCACAGATGGTAGTGCGTTCTCGTATCAAGAGAAAGGTCGCGGGTTCAAGTCCCGTCTAGGCTTGAAATTTTTGAGATGATTTTAAAAATCTTGGAATTTTCCGCATGTGTTCGGATAACACTATAAATAAAAATACTATGTATCTCATAATTGTTCAAGTTTTCACTTCCGTAGCCTTATTACGTAAGCCAATTGCTTTCGCTTTGCTATTCTTGGATAGGTCGTCCCTTATATACGTGAGATACGCATTGTTGGTGTGAAAGGGACGGCCTCTCCAGCGATAGCGACGCGAAAGCAATTGACTTACGTAATTAGGCTACCGTTGGCAATCCCGGAGTGCCAAGTTTTCATTTTTCTACATGGATCTAGCTTATGGCTGACCGACTTATGATGTTAAGTGGTAACCATCGCCCAAAACATAAAATTACCTCGCCTGCGAGGCAATTTGGCAATACGTGACCTATCACGCAAGTTAGAAATGTGCCCTACGATGCTCTGCCCTGCAGTTTGCGCATTCTGAATGCGCACTATTAATGCCCATCTAGTTCTTCGTAATCGCCTTGTTTGTATTGTCAACGAGAATTCTTTACCACGTTGCTCGATTTCTTGTTTACATCTTGTTTTTGATCGAACGAAGCGAGATCTGTAAATCAACTTGTGCAAATCAGCGTTGTATTTATGTTTGTATGTAGGTATGTTTGTCCTTGAGAAAGTCATCAAACTCTTCAATTTGCAAAGGCATTTGCACATTTTATGTTTTCTGAGGTCGTGTATATTGTTATACGCTCAGGGTTCGGGATAAAATAATAAAAATGTATCTAACCAAAATAACACTTTTACTCAACACTTAAATGATGAATACACGACCTTAATCACAAGAAATCACAACGCACTAATTCACAGCACTGTTGCAGAATAAACAACTAAAAGTCACCGAAATGTTCGCACGTATAGCCAAAATAAGACTGACTCTGCGGGCGTCTCTACGCTCTAATTATACCGCGCGCAGTACATATCTCTCGAACGTTCTCGATGATTCCACTGGTAACTAGAAACGTGTAGGCATTACGACTGACTACTATTTCTTATTCTGTGCAACTCTATGTAAAAACGTATTTGTAGGTATATTCTACAACAAGTATTACCTATTCTGTGACACAGTAGGTATCACTTCGAGAAGTTAACTATTACTTATTCTGTAACAGCCTTGGCGTAACAATATTTTTGTATACAAGTTACTTGTTACTTTGCACATCAATCTGTCACTGACTGTACCTAGATATTTGCATGAAGAAACCGGGATTTCTTTTTCAATTTAGAAGTTGTTCGCTACTTTATTGGAAGACGGCGACACTTGGGCCGACAAGTCGACAAGTCGGCCGCTCGTGTTAGCCTCTAATGCACACCGACTTCAGACAGCGGACACGTACGAATTCGTTAGCTTAATAAAAAGCGTAAAACCACAGAATAGGAACGGAATTAAAGCTAAAAACAGAATTAAAGCAAAACAGTTGCACGCACGGGTTTGGTTGCTGGTTAAGTTACAGGCACATGAGGCTTTAGACCTGCTTCAAGTTGATGATTGCAAGGTAGTGCATCGTAGGGCATTTTTATCCTACATAAATAGGTATTTATTGTAACACCGCCTCCTCACACGTCTTATCAATCCAGCCCATCCAAGGCTGCCTGGAAGAGATCGCTTTTAGCGATAAGACCGCCCATTGTACCACCATGTATTAGTCTTTAAGTTTTTTTAGGTTAAGTTATTTTAATTTGGTGTAACCATAAAGAATTATCTATCTTTCAAAGATGCGGGACCTACGAGTCAATATTCTGTTATAGGTGTTGGTTACGTACACATAGACTCGCGAGTACGAGGATCTCAAATCAATTTGTTTGAAGCTTCGACTGATTTGACCTGATATCCCCGATTTACTTATTAAACTTTAATAAACTTTTTATATAAAAGTTAGTAGTCTTCTTTATTGTGTAAAATTTGCGTCTACTCGTAATATCGACGAATGTGAGTACCCAGACAAACCTTACGTGGTTGTCTGGGTTCTTAAAAGTTACGTCTATAAAATGAGAATCTGTTATTGGCATTAAGCATTAGCTATAAGAGTTCGTTTACATTGATATCAAGTGTTGTTGATCCATTAATAAATAATTTTGACGACCTCCGTGGTGCAGTGGGCGAATAGCCGGCTGAGACGCAGGAGGTAGCGGGTTCGATTCCCGCCGCGGAACAAATGTTTGCATGATCTACAGATATTTGTTCCGGGTCTGGTTGTTTCTCTATATATTATAAGTATGTATTTTACAAAAAAAATTATATAAGTATTCTATCAGTTATCTGGTTCCCGTAATACAAGCTCTGCTTAGTTTGGGGCTAGATAGCGCTGTGTGAAATGTCCAGAAATATTTATTTATTTAATTTAAAATAAATTACTTCGTAATAAATACGTTAAAAAACACATGTCATGCAATAAATTGACATTTCATTTCATATACGCTCGTGGGTGTGCTATTTTATGTTATTTGTGAATAAACACATGGTAAGCGGTCACCGTCGCCTATTGACACCGGCAACACCCGGGGTATAATTGTCGATGCATTCCCTACACTGTACACACGGCTACACATCATGCTATAATTTTCCAGTATAAGCTGACCTCTCATTCTACGAAAAGCCTACACAATGCGAGGTCAGCTTATACTGGAAAGTTATAGCTTGATGTGTAGTCGTGTGTAGAAAACCTCTACATTGCTCTTGAAGCGTGCCATGTCTTAGCCTAATGGGAAAACCTTAGATGATTGTACGTTACTAAACTTTTCATGTTTTGTTTCTGTTTCTGTTCATTTTCTATGTAATTTGTGTTAAGATCACACTTTCCGGTACAAGCCTATGCAACTATAATTCTCACGCACTGAGAGTTAAGTACATACCTATATTTATGTTAATTTAGCCGTCCAATGTACTAAATCTATTTGTAAAAATTATGTTCTGTATTTATTTTGGTGTACAATAACGAGTTATCTTATCTTTAGCAGCACCATCTAGTTATTACACGGAAACCAAATAAAATTGTAGGGCTTCGTTGAATTTTTCGTGTAATCTTTGCATATATCGTATTAATTTCAGCTTTTCGCTTAGTTAACTTCGGAGATAAAAGAAGGGGGGAGGGGGGAGGTGAAAAAATAACACTAAAACTATACACAAAATACGTGGAGACACTGGAAAACGCAACACGGGTCGGCTCCCCAGATGGAAATAAAGCGGTCAAGTGCGAGTCGGACTCGCCCATGAAGGGTTCCGTAGCAGCAAGTAACATAATATAAAAGTTCGTGTAATTGTAACTTTTTTATATTTGAGTTGATTGAATGAAAGGTAAATTCTCGTTTACGCTTTGTGACGTATTAAAAAAACTACTTACCAGATCTCGTTCAAACCAATTTTCAGTGGAAGTTTGCATGTACATCATATATTTTTTTTATTTTATCATTCCCTTATTTTAGAAGTTACAGGGGGGGGGGGGGGGACACATTTTACCACTTTGGAAGTGTCTCTCGCGCAAACTATTCGGTTAAGAAAAAAATGATATTAGAAACCTCAATATAATTTTTGAAGACCTATTAGATAACCCACCCATAGATAACCAACCCGTATGCGTTTCATGAATTTTTTTTTCAGTTTCAGTTCTAAGTATAGGGAACCCCCAAAATTTATTGTATTTTTTTCTATTTTTGTGTGATAATCTTAATGCGGTTTACAGAATACATCTATTTACCAACTTTCAACAGTATAGTACATACGGACGCACAGACAGACAGACAGACATTTGGCTACGGAATCCTAAAAAGATCTTATAAAGATAGCTGGGCGGCACAAGATCAGTCGCTCTGGAAATTGGGGGAGTCCTATCTTCAGCAGTGGGTGTCATTTGGATGTTATGATGATGATAATGGCGTAGCTTTAGCCTCTGACTTAAGCCTCCCTTAAATATTTACTGGAAAATGTTCTTAAATTTATACTCAGAGTTGATTTACGCCGGGCGCGTCTGACCTCAGTGTTTGTCGAGGGCTTATAAATTTTGTGGAGTTGCTCTTTTCAAAACCCTTAGTGATTACTAATGAGTCACATTTTACTTGTAATACAACTCGATGTGGTCTTGTAGAAGTAACAAAATCACCATTGTCATATCTGCCAAAGGACGTCCACTGCTAAACATAGGCCTCCCCCATAGATTTGCAGAGCTACTAATCCTCCCAGCAACCTTTGTCAGGTCTTATTTCTGTCTAGTGGGGGCCGTCCAGTAAAAGAAAGAAATAAAAAACATTTATTTGTGACGGTACAAAACACACACAGCACACAAGTAAGGTACACACAAAAGAACATATTTATACACACAAAAACAGCAATACCCAACAAATGTGTGTCTCACAATTACCTATATATAAATGAACGACGTCACAAAAAGGCGTCCAACTCAGCATTTGTTGTGCTTTTGGCACAACGCTGATCTTCCGTTGGAACCATTTAAAAATAAAGTTAACACGGATGACTGCCCGAATATTACCACAATTACAAAAAAATATGAATATATAGACAAATAGGAAAAAATCAATAAATTAAAAATAACAGCTATATTAAGTCACAAAAAGAAAAAAAACAAAAATTTTGATGATTGGGGAGAACTAGGCGAGAATGTGCATTAATCAGTCACACTTGCAAGCAAAGGCCAATCTGCTAAGTAACCAGGCTGCCAAAAGAGAGGAAGGATATTATAAAGGCGTGGATAAAAATGGAAAAACAACAATATTGAAATTTCGTTTCTGAGGAGTTCGTGAGACTTTTGGAAATCAATGAGGAACAATTTCAGTTTAGCTCCGAAATCATGGACGCTACGCAACTCCCGAATCGGCGGTGGAATATTGTTTCAGCATTTACTTCCACTATAGTGGAAACAGTGCGTGGTCTCTATTCAAGTACCTTTCTTCTTTTTAGGGTTCCGTATCTATAGAAAAAAATAACCCTTACAAGACCACTTCTACGTCCATCTGTCATGCTCCTTTTCTCAATAACGCGTGGAGGTATCAAGTTAAAATTAATATCAAATACGTAGATCTATAGTCCCTTGAGCTTTAAAATAATCAAGCTTCTAAGTCAAAAAACACGGCCATATAAGCCGTATATTTTTCTTGCAAATAAATCAAAAGCTATAGGGTACTTCCCGTTCACCGTAGAATCATGAAAATGTGAAAGAAATAAAGCCTCACAGCACAAGTAAAGGAAAAAATCCGAAAAAGGTTAATTTGTAGTTATAACACATAAAACAATTAAATTATAGGAGGAGGTAGCGGGGTCGATTACCGCCGCGGAACAAATGTTTGCATAATTGACTCGTACAGATATTTGTTCCAGATCTGGATGTTTTTCTATAATTATAAGTACGTATTTTCAAAAAAAAAACAGTATTTATATTCTATCAGTTATTTGGTTCCCATAGGACAAGCTCCGCTTAGTTTGGTGCTAGATATCACTGTGTGAAATGTTCAGCAATATTTATTAATATTTATTTATTTATACGGAATCCTCCGTGCGCGAGTCAAACTCGCTGTGTGATGTGGTCGCAGGTGAGGCCAGATAAAACGCACTGATTGATTTTATTACATGTATTTTAACTAATAATGAGGCGCGCATACGCTGCGTTGCATGGAACTTTTTCGACTTGACTGCTACCCTCACACACTTATTTCTATGTCTACCGTGAAAAATATTGAAGAAGCTACAGTACTAAAATCTATATATAATGGTAGGTAGGCAGGCATGAGCGTCGCTAACACTCGTCAATGTCCGTATTTATTTTTTGTTTTTGTAAACTATTCAATACTAGCTGTTGCCAGTGGCTTCGCACGCATGGGTTGCCAATAAAAAGTAGCCTATGGTTTAATCCAGGTTATGATCTACGTACATACCAAATTTCATCGCAATTGGTTCAGCCGTTCCGGCGTGAAAGAGTAACAAACATCCATACATCTATACATACAAACTTTCGCGTTTATAATATTAGTAGGACTAGCTGTTGCCAGCGGCTTCGCACGCATGGGTTGCCAATAAAAAGTAGCCTATGTGTTAATACAAGTTATGATCTACGTACATACCAAATTGCATCGCAATCGGTTCAGCCGTTTCGGCGTGAAAGAGTAACAAACATCCATACATCCATACATACAAACTTTCTCGTTTATAATATTAGTAAAATTAATTTTACAATTCAAATTGGACGTCGCTTTTATTGTTAAGTCAAATGACACTCCATAAGTAATTATTGCTCGGGTTAAATACTCACATTAATTATTTCGGCCTCGGAAGCGGACAGTGCAAAAATGAGGCGTTTTTTTAAATAATTGATAGAAATTTAAATTATTTAGTTCTATAAAAGATTCAATGACACTCGTAAAAGGCGGCTTACTCTCCGCCAGATAGGATATAAAAAACCCACATAAAAAATGAGCATAGAATTCATCAGCAACTTCCACTATGGAACCGATGCTGAGAGCGAAATATAAATCGAAAATTCACCAAAAAAATAAAACAAAATATATACATGTTCCATAGTTAAAAAAAACGGCCAAGTGCGAGTCGGACTCGCGCATGAAGGGTAACATAATATAAAAGTTCTTGTAGTTCGTTGTAACTTCTTTTATATTTGAGTTGATTGAATGAAAGGTAATATTTATCATTCTCTTATTTCAGAAGGTACAGGGGGGGGGGGGCACATTTTACCATTTTGAAAGTGTCTGTCGCGCAAACTATTTGGTTTAGAAATAAAATATAATTTTTGAAGATCTATCCATAGACACCCCACACGTATGGGTTTGATGAAAAAAAAAAGTATTGAGTGTCAGTTCAAAGTATACCCCCAAAATTTATTGTTTTTTTTTTTTATTTTGGTGTGAAAATTTTAATGCGGTTCACAGAATACATCTACTTACCAAGTTTCAACAATATACCTATAGTTCTTATAGTTTCCGAAAAAAGTAGCTGTAACATTCGGATGGGCAGACAGACAGACATGACGAATCCATAAGGGTTCCGCTTTTTGCCATTTGGCTACGGAACCCTAAATAGATAATAAATAAAAGATTTTTTTTAATTATACACACAGTCCATTCAACTCTTCTTTGGCAATCCTCTGCTTCTATATCCATCCACACTCTTTTAGCCCCAGTGTTCTCTTCCCTCCGCATGACATGCTCATACGCTAGCCTCTTACTCCTCAACTTTTCTATCACTGGCACAACATTCAAACTTACTCATATATACTTATCTTATCCATTCTCGTTACCCCACACATCCATCTCAACATTCGCATTGCCGCCGCGTGCACGTTTTCATCCGTTTAACAGAGGACAGGTCGATCGTCATGTAAATTTTCCCCTGTTGTTCCTATAACTCAACCCGCATTTATTCTTTTTTAAACGTCCCGGTCTATAGTTTAACTTTTTATTAGCTGCAGTAAAATGACGTTTCTAAATGTCATTCCGTAAAATAATGTTGCCAGCCTAATCTCAATAGGGATGTGACTCAGTTCACAAAAATTAATTAAATAACATTATTATGACGTTTTTGTTTCATTTTGAATGTACCTCCCTATACTTCCACTAAAAAAGATCAATCCTCTAGTATAGTAATAATAATAGGTTAAAATATACATAACAACTTAATTTTAAATCTCAAAAAAAAAAAACCAAACTGATTATTCATTTATGATTCACTCATATAGCTACATCCCTATTTATTTTTCTTCAAAAACCGCAAACCCACAAAACGTCATTTTACTGCAGCTAATAAAAAGTTAGACTATATGTCGCCATAGTTTTGGATCAATGACCCAAGGTACCGAAAATCGGAGCAGACTTGTAGGGGTACACTCTCCAAAACAATATTGGCCAAACTGGAGGGACCACCAACGTCACAGAACAAATGCTCGGTTTTCGTTCTGCTGCTCTTCAATCCTACACTTTCCAGTTTATCCTGTTATTTTGCTAGCCTGGTCTGTTTTTGACCCTAATAGTCTAATCTATTCCTTAAAATGTATCTTAAATTATGAGAAATAAGTGGGCCCGCCGACTTCGTACCGCCTTGACATGCATATCAGTCCATCGACACTGCATAGTAAGCTGAATTATGAACGTACTTTATACCAACAATTTAATATGAAAATAATCCTCTAAATTAAAACGAGTACCGATTCTTTTGGGTAGCAGGTGTCTTAACGTTTATTTGATTTAGATGCATTATACCTTTTTTTACTGTTGGTAGACCTGTTGAGTTATTATAATCTATGGTTTGGTTGGATAAACATTGTGTGTTATTTTGTTGTTGTGGAATTATTGTGGTTTACATGGTTTTAACTCCTTTTTGAGTGTATTTGGATATTATGGGAGGGAGGTCCCTAAGAAAATGTGAAGTTTGTGGCATTAGGCGTGTCAGAAGAAGATATTCTGGCATATTTTTAGCCCGATTTCCACTTGACCCGGACAGGTAAAACTTAGTGTATTTCAATACCAATTTACTTTAGCTTGTATTTGTTAGTTGTTTTTACTCATATTTGTAGTGGATATCATGTAAATACTAATTAAATACGTAAACTGAACTATTTTCACAAAATTCATACTTTGCGCAAATACAAATAGTGATGTGATGTTAACAATTTATCGATAAACTTTTTTGTTATAGGTGCTGTTTATGGGTAAAGTTGGCAGGAAATGAGGACTTGGCGTACTTACCTATTAAAATACTAAACGAAAATAAATTCATAAGTGGCAATCATTTTGCAAAAACTGCTTTTAATAAAAAAGAGAAATAGATTGAAAAGGAATGCCATACCATCTTTGCCAAATCCTAAATAAATAAACAATAAAATTAGAAGAACAGTCTGCTAATGTTTAGAAAATTGCTCAACTGCGAAGTGCTGCTAAGTAATGTACGAGTTCTTAACTTTGATAATATTTGTGCTATATTTATTAGTAGTGAAAATCTCATAAAACATCTTTTTTCAGGTCCTGAGTCAACCGACTGTATTTTATAGCTTGAAAAACCAGTACCTAACGTTGTTTCAAATGTAAAACTTGACTAGAATGGTACAGTCAGCATCAGAAGTATGATAGCGGCTAGGATGGTCAAATAATATATACTGTGAGCAACTGTCAAATTTTGCGTCAATTAATTAACATACTTCTGATGCTGACTGCACATACAGGTTATATTATGTTCAATAAATAACTGTTTTTTATGGCGTATATTTATTTTCGTACGACCAGCACTAAGGTGAAAATTAGGTAGGTGCAACTACGACAATCGAATATTTATCGATATCGATGGAAAAGCATGATTCGAATTTGTCAAGCATAAAGCATATAAAGAATTGGCTTTTACAGTGTTGGTATTACTTTTATGTTGCCAGGTTGGTACAAAGTACGTTCATAACTCCGTTCAGTGGCTTGTAAGAAAGTGCCGACTCTTATAACGTAGTGATTATATCCTGTTTGATGGATATAACGCGGCCTGTCATTAAACGTCACCCTGGTAGAATTGTCAATTGTTGTCCCCGGCCATCATTATACAACCATACTTAACCGTAGACAAAATTACGTTTAGCTGTCATTTGCTGTCATAGCTGTTTTGTTATTCCATGTCAGATGCGTTTTTGTTATACGACGCGGCGACGTTTTATAGTGACTTGTATTCTCTTTGACGTTTTATGTCACGTCCCACGGGAACGATGGTAACGGGATAAAAAGTATTCAATGTTTTTTTCCTGGTTCTTAGCTACCTCCCTACCTATTTTCAGCCAAATCGGTTCGGCCGTTATTGAGTTATAAATAGTGTAACTAACACGACTTTCTTTTATATATACAGATTTAGAATGTACACACGGCTACACATCAAACTATATATTCCAGCATAAGCTGACCTCGCATTGTGTAGGCTCTTCGTAGAATGAGAGGTCAGCTTATACTGGAAATATATAGCTTAATGTGTAAATAATTGTTTACAACAAATGCGACTTAAGTGAAAATATATAATGATAGGTTAGATAAGAGTTATGAAATAACATTATTTTCTTTATTTTAATACCTAATTGTATCGTTAGTGATTGTTTAAAAAACCGGCCAAGTGCGAGTCGGACTCGCGCACGAAGGGTTCCGTACTATTATCTATAAAAACGGCAATAAAATCACGTTGGTTGTATAGGAGCCCGCTTAAAATCATGAAAATGAGACTATTAGGTCAAATGGGACGTCAAATGCTTAAAATGCACATTAGCACATTTTGACTGAGTTTTTATTTTTAGTAAAATTATTGTCGTTTTTGAGTTATTAGCCATGATAAAAACTGAACTTTGACGAAATTCACTGGGTACACCAGTGGCTCCCCAGAGTTGTAATTTGGTATGCGTGTAGCTTAAGTAACACACATATAGGCAAAAGTCTGAAATCCAGAATAACTGCAATATGTACCCCAAAAAAAAAAAACAAATTACATGAACTCTCGTTATCTGTAATTTGTATAAAACTGTAGGTCAAGTAATTTGGTTTTTATTTCGTGGCACTATTTTCATAGTCAAAGATTAGGAATAATATATTTTTGTCATGGGAGACTCGCGAGATCTCAGTTCGGGGTGAACCACTAGTTAGATCAGTTTATTTATAAGGTGAACGGAGTTTACCATGTGAAAGGCCCTTGGGTGGCCTATAAACTGGCCTCATAGAATAAAAAAGAAAGAAAGAAAGAAAGAAAACATTTTATTCAACAACCACACAGTAATAAAGGGAAATAAAACACAACAACAATAAAATCTAACCTAAGCACTAACAAACTTAAAAGCTCTGTGTGGAAATGAATAGGTACTCAGCTCAGCATGATGCTACGGTATGTTAATATGCCGCAGCGCTGATCTTCAGCTGAGTCCAGTTTATATTACCTCACGTACCTCTTAATCAAGGGTAGCCATAGTAAGACAAACACAACTATTGTTCAAATCAAACCATATTAAATAAA
This sequence comes from Philereme vetulata, assembly GCA_918857605.2. NCBI lineage: Eukaryota > Metazoa > Arthropoda > Insecta > Lepidoptera > Geometridae > Philereme > Philereme vetulata. Next base: position 6,400,648 of record OU975442.1, read on the forward strand.
TGCATTGCATTACAAAATTCAATACCTACTATTTTAAACCAAAGTAATAAGAACAATATTTCTTTTACCAATTTACTGGAACACCTGAATAATTATGAGTCAATTAACATTGGCCCAGAACGGAATGAAAGCGAATCAATTGTAAATAACACAATGAAATATAAATCAATTGTGTAAATATACAAACTTGATACGAGCCAAAAAACAGGTCACTCGTTATACGGATAATTCTTTTCTCGCCTGTTTTTGGGCTCATATAAATATTAACTTAAGACGACCTCCGTGGCGCAGTGGGCGTATAGCCGGCTGAGACGCAGGAGGTAGCGGGTTCGTTTCACGCCGCGGAAATGTTTGCATGATCTACAAATATTTGGTCCGGATCTGGATGTTTTTTCTATATATTACAAGTATGTATTTACAAAAAAATGTATATAAGTATTCTATCAGTTATTTGGTTCCCATAGTACAAGCTCTGCTTAGTTTGGGGCTAGATAGCGCTGTGTGAAATGTCTACCAATATGTATGTATGTAATATGTATTAACTAGTGGCTCGCCCCGAACTGAGATCTCTCGAGTCTTCCAAAACACAAAAAAAATATTCTTAAGGCGACACTCGCAACGTATTTAGTGGCTAAATCTAAGGAGTTGTCAAATCATACAAATACTTAAAATTTAAATATGTTTAGTAGCTAATTACGTTTAGGGATCATTGTGCAAGTCGGCCTTAATCTTTGACTAATAAAATAGTGCCCCGAAATGAGAAACCAAAAAATTGACCTACAGTTTCATTCAAATTACAGGTAACAGGAGTTCATGGATTTGGATACTCTTTTTTGAGGTAGAAATTGCAGTTTATTTTTAGTTATATTTCAGACTTTTGCTTATACTATTTGTGTAACTAAAGCTACACGCATATCAAATTTCGGCACTGTCACTATATATATACCCTGTGAAGTTTGTCTAAGTTCAGTTTTTGTTATGGCTATTAGCATAAAAACTACAAGGTTTAAACTAAAAATAAAAACGGGAAAAAATTTAACTCACAAAGACCTTTTAGTAGACTTGTCATTTAACCAGATAGTCCCATTATGTTTTTTTTACTCCTCTTGAACCCCAATATCTCAACAATACCCCCCACATTTTTAGCTCATTTAGTCACACCTTCGCTTCGAAAGTTATCCTCCGACAAACAAACATACATACATACAACGCCGATTTGCCCAAGATGATTTAGAGAGCTCGCTTCGCTCGATCAATAACATTACATCAATTGGTGGTTCTTGGACTCCTATACAACAAACGTGATTTTTTGCTATTTTTATATATAATGGTACGGAACCCTTAGTGCGCGAGTCCTACTCGCACTTGTCTGGTTTTATTGTATCTATTGTATAGTGCTTCAAATACAATTAGTTAATTGTTTAATAAGAAATAAAATGAAAGTTACATTACCGTATTTTATGAACATATCGCTGAACTAAAACCAAATAGAATCTACATTATGTGGTGCTAAAACGTTTATGATCTGACGCAGCAAAGTAGCCCACCTGTTTGCTATAACATTATTATTTTCAGCCCCCTGGGTCCCACTGCTGGGCAAATACCTCCCCCATTCTTTCCAGACACCTCTTTTAAGCCACTATAACATACCTACTGCCTTCAGACGAAAGTCTTCAATCAGTGTGTGTTACCAGTGATGACATATGGAACCGAGACGTGGTCCTTCACTATTGGCCTTATGAATAAGCTCAAAGTCGCTTAACGAGCTATGGAGAGGGCTATGCTCGGGTTTTCTCTACGGGATCGAATCAGAAATGAGGAGATACGTAGGAGAACTCAGGTCACAGACATAGCCCGACGGATTAGCACGTTGAAGTGGCAATGGGCAGGCCATATAGCGCGCAGAACAGATGGCCGATGGGGCTGGAAAGTTCTCGAATGGAGGCCACGGACCGGCAAGCGCAGCGTAGGACGTCCACCTACAAGATGGGCAGACGACTTGGTAAGAACCGCAGGTCGGCGTTGGATGCAGGCCACTTCCAACCGCAGTTCCTGGAGATCAATGAAGGAGGCCTTTGTCCAGCAGTGGACGTCCTACGGCTGATATGATGATGATGAACATACCTACTTAGAAACAAATAAGAGTTTAAAAGAAACAGTTGCACTTCAACTAACTGATGTACAATTTTGATAACAAAATTGTAATTAGTATTAATTGTTATTAATTGTAAGTAGGTATGTTCATCATCATCATATCAGCCGTAGGTCGTCCACTGCTGGACAAAGGCCTCCTTCATTGATCTCCAGGAACTGCGGTTGGAAGTGGAAAAATTCGCTTCTATTCTATTTACTGTAACGTAAATTAAACTTATGGGAAATATGGTTACCCAGTTAAAGTCAACAAACGTTAGCCGCACCTGCCACTTAAATCGAGTAACCTATATCGCCAAGACGTTGTAATCTATTCTCAGCCGGATTAAATTCAAGTGACGGATAGAAGGTGGACAATTCGTATATTGGATTAGTAGTCTGCCCACGGCTTCCGTTGGTACCCGGAAGTGGTTAACGAAAATACCGATAAAGACCTGACATTTGAAGAGACTACAATTTCTTGAATTGGTTTAAGATCGAGTGACATGGTACAGCAACTCTATCAAATACGGAACAACACCTATACCGCCGGTAAAACTTCTTCTTTGGGTCATTTATTGAAACTAGGAAGACTTTTTAAAAGTCCTTGATCTACGAGGCTACTTTGATAAAGGCGATAGTTACCACTTAACATATTAATATTTCATCATCATCATCATCCACAGCTCGACTTCACCCACTGCTGGGTATAGGCCTCCCCAAGTTTGTGCCATCCGCCACGATCCTACGCTAGTCTCACCCATTGACGGCTCGCGACTCTAACGATGTCGTCCACCCATCTCGTGTCTGGGCGTCCTAACCTTCTACAGCCATTCCTCTACCACCATCAGTCGCTACCCCGCTCCATCTGTCATCACCACGTCTTATTAGTATTAAATCTTACTAATGGAACATTGGATGAGGAGTGCTGAGGATCGGGCTCAATGGCGAACCCTGGTAGAGACCTACGTCCAGCAGTGGACTGTTATAAGTTGATGATGATGATATAAAGGTTTAGGCAGGGAATGGTCTCCCTGACATACCATGACCAGACCATTCCACAACCTAAGTGTTCACGGGAGAAAATTCCTCTGAAAAGTGACAGTGTGCGACCATATTTGAAATAAAAAATATTGCCTCCAAGAAGTGAGGAAGAAGTAACTCACCATAAACATCAATGCATCCAATCTGCCACTTCATGTTAGGCTGAGTGTTGATCTGGCACATATAGCAGCCTCGGTCTTCAGCCCTGAGAGGCCTGATCCTCAGCTGCCAGGTCATAGGAGCGTCCAGGTTCACCGAGTACCGAGCCCCGATAACCGTACGGTCATGCATGGTGAGGACTGTCTGGTCTTCTGCTCTAAGCCAGCCCACCTGTGGAGGAAGACCACATTTATATTTGATACCAAAGAGAAAATGTTAGAAAAAAGTGTTATTTAGAAACCACACCGGGTGTTGTATACTTTACAATAGAAGATTTCCATTTTATCGCCATTTTTATGGTAATTCTGACTTTTTAATTACCTTACCAGTAGAACTGACCATCATATCTTTTCAATTTATTAAATAAAAAATATTTATTACATCGTATAATCGGAATAGTAAGGAGACAAACAGGACAATAGAAAGCCTTTTTTAGAAAGGCAAATAAAATGATTCGAGCTAATTTATATTAAAACTAGCCAACCAACCCGCAGCTTCGCACGCGCAGTTTTTCATTAAAAACATTACGTTCCTTCTGCGCAGTTGGATATTGGGTAATAAGTAGCCTATGCTACTCTGTAATAATCTAATGGTGAAATAATTTTCGAAATCAGACTAGTAGTATACAGAAATACAAATCTTTCCTCTTTTTATTATTAGTAAATAAGCACGAGTAGGTATAATGTCTACAAGAGGTTTTCAAAGCTTTTCTGTTTCAATGTTAATAAAAATCAATGTTCAATTATAAACAAATAAAACACTGCTTGTCTATTTTCGTGTTCTAAATAAAAACAAATTAGGTCACCGTTCAATAACAGAAAGTAAAAACATATACTTAGTACTACTCTAAAAAACCTACGTCTCGACCTCCAATGGCTCAAATAAGCTCTGTCGAGACTTCCATAATTGCGCCGTTTGAGATCTTTGGCTGCCGCCGCACAGGCCCTAACTGCTGTACCAGACAGATGAGATAGCGCAAGGGTATCAACGCACGTGGCGTCCCACACCAAAGGCCTAATCTTTTTCAAGGTACAAAAGTCATACCCTCAGCTCCTTACTGTCAGCGTCGTCACCTATCAGATCGTTCGGTTATACACAGAAACAAAATAAAACAGTCTAAAAATACTCCACACGGAAATAAATAAACCACCTGCCCCAAATACGACCTCACATTCCGCTATCTTCACACGAAAAAGAAAAGTATTTTCCCATTTGTCTCGGTAGCAATTAGAGCCACGAAAATGCCACAATTAACATCTATTACTAAATCCCGCGGGTTGGCTCGATGCCTACAACAACAATGCACAAAAATCAGGTGGTTTTTACTTTACGAACCGTGCTGTGAATTTTAATACCGCATGCAGGAAGCTCGGAATGAAAGATACATAGAGCAATGTGTATAACGCGCTGAGATAGAGACCACATCGTATATAGATATTGTTACATATACATTTGTTGTTGTCATGTCTTTTGAGGAAGTAAATTGTGGTCTATAAATTATATTTTATACAAAAAAAGGTAAAAGAAACCGCCTTAGGATGAATCAAATGAGCTAAGCTCTTAAGGCGAATATAGTAGCTTATTGGTCTTATTTGGAGGATTTCTCCTCAGGGAGGAATCAGTTTTATGTGCTCAAAATAAATATATGTCATTCCTTGACCTTTTAGCTGCAAAGTGAACATACAAAAAAGTTCTACCTGTTTATTTACTATGAGAAAAAAAATAACAAAATGTACCTGTTTTCGACTTTTAATTTGATTCAACCTCTAAACGACGTATAATTTTGTAATTTTTCTTTCACCTAAATGTGGGCAAAGACTATACGTTCAAGTTAAACAAATGTTTCTGTACTGCAACGGTCTTTCACCTGGCAATTAATTATTTTCAATTTTTCCGAATAATTAGCGGGCGTATTCTTAGAAGGTGGTTGCACGGCCGACGGGCAGCAGTGTACCGCTGACTGTCGTACGGGAGGGTTGTGCTCGTCTGCCTCGAGCTCACCTACTTGCTGGTCGGTTAGATGTGTGTGGCGGAAAGTGCAGTTGATCCGGGGCCGAAACAATAGCTACGCCCATTCGCTCAAGGTCATCGGCTACGGTTAGCGCCTTAAATAAGGGAATAAGAAGACGTTTCTTGTGTACCTTGTTATACATGCCGACCTTGTCGAAGTCGTGTTTTGTTAAGAACAACATTGTTTTAAAATAGGTTTTTCTAAATTCATTACGTTATACAATTTTAAATTTTGAAACAACATTATTATTCAATGTATTATTAATTTTGATATAAAATTTATTCTATTCTTTTATTTTATAAATTATGTGTTAGCTTTTAAGAATTAATAAATGAATTAACAGTTAATATCAAGTCCTAAAATATCAATAAACCAATCTTATTCATTCATCATGTAAGTAGGTACCCGTTAAACTGACTAAGCGGCATCGTCTTATAGGTGCCGCCGGTTTACGTTATTTTTTTTGTGAAAATGTATCGATTACTGGATAAATATTCAAACTACCGGTATTAAACCCACCTGTAAAATCAGTTAATACGATTCCGGATGTGTTTTAAATTAATGTTGTACATAACAACAGGTTGTTAGTATAAATTATGATATAAAAATTATGATTGATATAGATCACGAAAGTCTTCTAATAAAACAGGTTGTTTAAAGACAGCTCGCAAAATATTGTCTGCTCTGTGTAAAGCGTAGATTGAAATACTGTATTCTGTTGCGGCGCGTCGTTTCGTTCTTTGTTTTTCTTTTGCACTCCGATTTTCTTCCCGGGATTTGGTACAATCCTGCCTTTGTGCTGATTTTGGTTTCATTGTTTACAATAAAATCTAATTCGTCTTTGATTAAAGTCTTTGAGCGGGAAACCTTTTGTTTCGCATTTTATTATTTTTCACCGGCCGTTGATTTAGATTTTGAATACAAAATACCTGAACGCTTCGGGCATTTTAATCACTACTTGTTCACTTTTTTTTAGAATATTGAATTCGTGGAATTATTTTTGGGATGAGTTTTGTTTGAATAGAATTAGAAGACTTTGTTCCTGATATATTGTCTTAATGTGAAACAATTGTTCCAAAGTGATTTGTACTTTAGTGGCGCCAGGCAGTATGTTAAATTGACCAGTGTCTAGCGACTATTTATTTTCTACCAATCACAATTACATAAACAATTTTCCACCTAAAATGAATGAATTCACTACGAAGAAAGCGGAGAACAAGAGTTGTCGTTAATCCGCTTCTTGCAACACACGTAAAATTATATAAATCGGTGGTCTTATGACCTTCTTGCGCTAAACAATGGTGACGATTCTGTTGTTTACGCTGACTAACTAAAATTGTATAGAATACGAACGGTCTTATTTTGTTTACGCGAAAGATCAAATTAGAATGACATTTAAAGTGACATTTCTAAAATTAACTATTTTTTATTAGGATGGCGTGTTTTTGGGCTAGTTTTATTCAGCAGTCAGTTATCTCTATCAGTCAGCAATCTGATTAAAACTAGCCCGCAAACACACCCTCCTAATAAAAAATACTTAATTTTAGAAATACCACTGTAGACCTCATCCTAATTTGATGTTTAACGTTAACAAAATAAGACCCTTCGTATTTTACACAACTTTAGTTAGTGGGCATAAACAACAGAATCACCACCAATAGTTAGCGTAGCCATGGTAACAATATTGGAAATCAAACTGTGCTCAACAATAGACGCTAACGCCTCTGGATAGCAGTGAAGGGATATACTGAAAGAATTAAGGTTGTATTTAAGGAGTGCAAACCTACCAATTCCTTTATCCCTCTTCGTGATTTGGTAAATAATTCCTCTAGACGTTTCAAGATAAATCCGTCCCTGTCTACCCTTAAACGAACCCCATAAATTACATTTCACATAACAATTAACTTTTTAACAAAAATATAAACTACTTCAGATACCAAATAAACAAACTACTAAACCGATTTCAATGAAATTTCTATGGAACTAATCTGAAAGTATATCCTTTCAAATAATAAAAGAATTTTTCAAATCGGTTGATAAATAACGGAGTTATGAGGTAACAAAGATGAGGTAACAAGAACCTCCTCCTTTTTTGAAGTCAGTTTGGTATTATTTATTTTGGTGCATCCTAGTTTGGGTACGTATGTTTTCCATCCTGAATTGTATTATACCTAGTAAACCATTGTAGTTTTTGTTTGTGAAATACTGAAGTTTGTTGCTGAATAAATAAATTATTATTATTATTAGTTAAAAATAAGCTACACCATGCTTTTACCTTAATTTTTCATTTCCATTCAAACTACAATAGTTGTAGAAAATTTGGGAAACCAAATTCTTTTAGAGATAGCAGGTAGGATAAGCACCAAATCGTTTCATCTTCAGAATAAATTATATTTTGCAGACACGGTAGTTACATCTTTTTTCCTCCCAGGGAGCTCCTAATAAGGTAGCTCAAGAGTATTACCCTAATGAACGGTGCGCATGGTTATTAGGGTATTTTGAAACTATTTCTCTCAGCAGTACATTGTTTAGAAGTGCCCTCAACTACTACATCATCATCATCATCATCTCAGCCCACATCCACCCACTGCTCCTCGTTATCACGCCACTCTCTCCGATCCTGAGTCAAGTGCATCCATTGTCTTCCCGAAACTCTCGCGATGTCGTCCGACCATTTGGCTAGTGGTTTGTCAACTGGTTTGCTCCCTTCTCGCGGTCACCACTCTGTTGCTGCCCTCGTCCATCTTCCGTCTTTCTTCCTTGCCAAGTGTCACGCACATCTCCACTTCAGAGAGTTGATCTTTCTACTCACACTCACGACTTTGCTTCTGCGTTGTATTCTGATGTTGAGTATATGTACCTCAAGTACTGCAACAGCTTTAAATTGCTGATAATGTCACTAGTTTTAAAACAGTTACTTGTAAAATAGAGTGTAGTATAGGCCTCCATTGGTTTGCAGAGTCACTGAACTTCCCAACAATCTTTGTTAGGTCATCCCTCCATCTAGCTGCGTTTTTCAGTCTCCACTCAGACGGACAGACGACCGTTGGGACAGAAAGGTGTTTCTGTCCCAACGGTCGTCTGTCCGTCAGTTTTTTTAAAAGCCCTTATTAGTGTGTTATTAATGATGGTCTACAATTGCATTAAATAAGTAAGATTCAGAGATATTCTTAACACGATCTTATTTTCCGTCAGTCTTCTGTTCGCAAGTATATAAAATACAATCACTTTCCAGTTAGTTACATTAAATGTTGAATCGAGATTAAATCGAAGTTCTACTAGATTTAATTTCCAAATATCAATTTTTTCGTTGTTATTAATGGTGTATTATATATAAGCATACCAAGGTCACAGACAGCTATTAAGGATTAGCAAGCTGAAGTTACAGTGGGCGGGGCATATAGCTCGAAGATATGACGGCAGAAAGGTTTTAGAGTGAAGATCACAACTTGAAAGCTTAGCGTAGAACGGCCCTCTACTATAGTTGCGTGGGATATTCCTGTATTTTTTTATTATCCTGTAATCTTTGAATTCTGGCATTTTGTACCTACTTATCCTTCTATTTACACCTACCTACTTTTTAGAGCCAGAAGTCAAGATTTATCATTACCTACTCCTATATCACCTTCTTCTTTTGTGTTTTATTTTGTCCATGTGTCAAGTAAATGTTTTTTAAGACACTTGCTCGTAAAGTGAGCCATAGTACATCTTCATTAGGGCCTTAAACCGAACTATAACACACGCGTGCGTAATAATATAACACACTAGTGCATAATATAATTATCCCTACAAAGTAAAGTTAGTACCTAACTGCAAATTATATGCGAGTAAACAGAGCATTTTCAATTTAACCGGGTAATACAGTTTTTGTAACAACAAAGAGGTTTTATGCCGCTGAAAATCCTATTACATTTTTGGAATAAATAAATGTATCCCTAATTAAGACGAAAAAACATTTATTATTATCAAATTGCTTATAATTCACAATAATTTCTTACAAAAATTTGCATTTTATCACTAAAATTATAATTTTGAAGTAGGCTATCGGGCTATATGTAATCAATCAACTTACATTTGGCGCGTGCAAAAAAAAACTTGTGCGCCATTTTCCATTTTTTGTTTGTATCGCATTTGTGTGGTAAATAATTGTAAAAATGACAAGTTTTAGTACAGAAGATTAACAATTGTAAGATTTATCCCCACCAGAAATACTAAATGCAGCACAAAATGCAAATGAAAACCTGCAAAATCCTGCAAATCAAGTACTTAGCTGCTTACGATAGTGTCATACAATGGAAAAGCAACAAAAAAACCCAGTCATTTTCTGAAAATGTGTTTTGGCGTATTTCTCTGAACTCGCCAATATATACAAACCCAGCTTCCTGTGGTGCATCTATTCCATGTTAAGAAGTATGGTTAAGCTGAAACATTGTGTTGATATCAAAACGTACTGTAACCCATAACCATGTACATCTCGTAGCATGCGTTATTTGGTGCCTACTCCTTCCAGTAATTTGTATGATTTACCTTTGTCGCCGACATTTACACAAGAATTCAATAAAGATACTAAAGAAGTGGTAAGTACCAATGTAAGACAAACTGTGAAATGTCCATCAAAAACAATCCAATATCGTTTTGAAAATTGTTCATTCACCAATTGTTTTAATAATTAAACGATTTATGCAATACATGTTAGTTTTTCCTCCCAAGTGTGTTGAAAAAGTGCGTATGAAACTCGTGAGCAACCACCTCACTAGACATTTGGCTGATTTACGCCCTCGCCTATGGCTCGGGCTGCAAACCACAGCCTCGTGTATAATGAGCAACTTAGCTCACTTGTATCATAATATACTATTATTTTCATTTTCATTTCACTAGATGGACAGACGGCCTGATAAGATCGGTCGCTCTGGAAATATATAGGGAAGGCCTATAGTCAGTGGACGCCCTTGGCTGATATAAATATTTGCGTAGGGCGTTTCTAACTTCTCAGTTCGGTGTTTCTTGAACACGCTTCGAGTTTCAGGAACTTGCGTTGATGGAAATTGCTAAAACTGTAATTAGGGTAGTTTGACGTTTCATTGTTGTGAGTTCACAACAGCGGGTTGGAAAAGATTCAGTGTGGTTAAACTTGATTACTACTATGTTGCCTTGATATATCAACTAGCTTTCCCCCGTGGCTTCGCACGCGTGGTATGTCGATATAAAATAGGTACTTAGTGTTTCAATCCAGGTCATAATCTATCTATGATTATACGTTTATTAAATACAACAGATAAATTACAAAATTAATTATAATGATAAATTTAATATAAAAATGCTAACTTTAATCTCAAATAAAATGTATCTTAAGACAATTTAAATTTCTAGGTATGGGTACTTTTTTGTAAACCCTCTTGAAGGAAAGCAGGAGCTACAACACAAGTCTCTCGACTTTGTGTAGATTCTGTTTGAAATTACGATACTCAAACAAGCTACTCTTTTTTTAACAAAATGTCTAAACCACGGTAACTTTTATTAATGATGTAATTTGATTTGATATGTAACAAGTTGCATATAAATCGGTATAGCCGTTACGACGACCTGTAATTTGAATAAAACTGTAGGTCAAGTAAGTTGGTTTTGCATTTCATACTATTTTATTAGTCAACGGTTACGAATATTTTTTTTTTGTTTTTTGGGAGACTCACGAGGTTTCAGTTCGGGGCGCACTACTAGTAATATTATACAGTCTGCTAGCAAGTTGAAGCATTAGACACAAGTGATGTCGTCTACATCGTCATCGTAGGTATTGAAACAGGATTTTTAGATGGAGTACATTTACCTTGCACTAACACCATCCTCTCAGCTAAGTCATGCATTTTTTATTAGCATTTTCGGCTTTTGTATCACTACGGCCATTGCAGCATATTTTGATCGTCACTTGTGTATAATCAATAGTTCATAGCGGCACTCAAAGTTCACCACTAAACCCTACAGCTGTTAGAAACTGAAGGATGTTTCCTCCGGCCTGAAGTGTTTGCCTAGATGAATGCTACGTTAGAGCATTAGTTGACACTTGTCTTACATGTATAGAGGTGATTTTGCCTTTGCAGCTTCCGCCTCATCACATAATCTGCAGGTTTGACTTGAACTTACCGCTTGAACATGTGCTTATTAAGTCCACAGTGTCCAGTTTGGGCTCTGACTAAAACGCGTATAGTATCTAGTTAAGCAAGCCTACCTACCAAAGCCACCTAAGCTACCTAAGCTTTTTATCTGTCACGGTTGACTGGGAGAAAATGCTTTTAGCATTAAATCCTCCATTTGTATTTTTTTCTGTAGCATTAAAACAAAAAAATAATCAAACAAGATTGTTTCTGTTTAGCGCTAAGATTCGGTTTGTGTACCGTTTATCGAAGGAATAAGTGTTCATGTCTGAAGAGTTGATCCAAAGCTTGGACGATTCTTCAAAGCAGGTTTCTTCAAAGTTATTTGTGACGGCGTTTTAGTATACCACAGAACGGATCAGGGCCCAAATGTATTCCATTTGCTCCAGCTCGCGCAAGCACATCAGCACAATCGTTGCCGTCGATTTCTGCGTTTCTGGAACCTGTTCTTTTTGAAGTAAAACTTCTTTACGCACGCTTGACTTGGGAAGTAAGCTGGTTACGAAAAGTGCGAACGGAAGTTGAGAGGGAGATATAAGTTAGTGAAGATAGAAAGAGAGAGAGTTACGTTTCGTATATTACTGTGGGGGCAAGAGAGAGATGTGCGAGCACACATTTTTTTTTTCTCTTTCTCTCAAAGCCAGTTGATTTGTCGCATATCTCCTATCCCAAATTAGCCAAATTCAATTATATAAACTGCAAAAACAAAACACTCCTTCATGCTAAATAATAGAGTTCATTTGGCTATAGATAAAACAAAATATTTACGACGTTTCGTATTTTGAATCTGCCAGCTTCGATTTACGAAAAAGTTCAGCTATTTCACAATAGATGGCAGGCAGCAGCAGACGTTTTACTTCAGTCGTGTGGTCTAAAGCACATTCGTTTTTTCTTGTTTCTGTACCTTCGTTACCTGTTTCTGTTCTTTAAGCGCCGAGCGTTTAAATGTGACAACAGTCTTCGACCAGCCTGGACGAGATATCCATCGAATCCAGAGCCATTAGGGCTGCATGGCTGTCAGAATTGATGTAGAACTCAGGCTTAATCCTGATTTATTTATGATTCTGAACACAATAAATCGTTTGATGCCAATAATATTTGTTTTATTAGTGAAAAGTAAAACGTTCCCTAAGTTTCCGGTATCCACCATCATCCTGCACTAGTCTTATGGTGGGCTGTAGATATAAGTAGTGTCTGTTTACGATACTTAGCGATGAAAGTTGTACCTCTGTTAGAAGAGAGGATCATATTATAAGATCTCTAATTAAAAAAAAATATATTATAATTATTTTTGAAGTCTATGATTAATTCTATATAACGTTTGGGAGTTGTAGATGGTGCTAGGTTTGAGGAGTGTATATTTAATTTTTTAATATATATTTATTTATTTTTGGTTTTCTCTTTGTTTTTTTGTCGTTTGTTTTTAAAGTACCTATTTGCCTAAGTAATGTTCGAGGCTTTTTATTTTCATTTACGTAAGTTTTATATTTTTATTTTTTCTATTTTTATATAATAACTATTAGTATGTATGTACCTGTAGTATGTAAGGTACACCATTACACCCCAGGTAATATCTACACAGTCCATTCCATCCAAAGGTTGTCTGGTAGAGATCGCTAATTAGCGATAATACCGCCAATTGTATCCATAGATTTACGTAGTTGTTTTTTATATGTATTTGATTCGTGGTGTGCAATAAAGTATTATCTATCTATCTATTATATGTATTGTTAATTTATTGAGTATCTTCTCCTTTTAATTTGTCTACATGTTATTTATATTTTATTCTATTTGTATTGTCTTTTCAAATGATCGTGTCGTCACCTAGGCCCTGTCAGAAAACTAGCGCTGCATCGTATCCATCGTGGTACGAAACAGCTTAAGCTGAGACAGGGACCATTTTGTCCCCACGCAACACCAGTATTGTCTGTCTGAGTGAATCTTGACTTTGCCTTTGTTTTTATTGTTTTTTTTATTGTGTGTGATGTCAAGTGGGTTCAAATAAATATATTTTCTTTCTTTCTTTCTTTAATTGCCAAGAAACTAGTTTTAGCAAACTTACTTATGCAAGTAGTGCCCATATAATAATATAAGAGCTATCTAAGCCGCGGTTATCCTCTTATTCAAAATGAGTTGAACACTTTACAAAGACATTTAAAATTTCCTTTTCACGATTGATAAAAACATCCTTAAACTTCCAAACTTCAACACTTGTACTGAAAAAAAACGTTCGGTGTTAGTACCTCTTAAATAAATTGATGATAATATTATACGAAGAGCAACTAAGGTCATCTAGGTAAGGTTTGGGCGATATATCAAGTTAAGTGGTGAAGTTGTTTGAGCCGATTTACAAGCGGTAAGGAGCCGATTACAAGTTTTTTTTCGCGATCCTGCTATTTTTAATTTGTTTTTTGAGTATGTATTGGTTATAAACGGTATTTATTTATTATTTGCCTAATTATAAATAGTACCTGATACTTTTGCCACTACAAACGGGGTATTAACCATGATTTGTGAGTTTTTAAGTTTGCTGATGTTTTGGCACAGTTGCACCACTGTAGGTTTTTTTGGGGTTTCGTATCCAAAGGGTAAAACGGCACCTTATTACTGACGCTCCGCTGTCTGTCTGTACGTCTGTCTGTACGTCTGTCAGCAGGCTGTATCTCATGAACCGTGATAGTTAAACAGTTGATTTTTTTACATATGTATGATGTATTTCGGTTGCCGTTATAACAGGAAATACTAAAAACAGAATAAAATAAATATTTAAGGGGGCTCCCCTATAACAAACCTGATTTTTTTGCTCGTTTTATATTCATAACGGCAACAGGTAGACGCTTGAAATTTTCACAGAATATTTAGTTGTATATTCACTTTAAAAATAAATTAAAATTGGGCTCCCATACCACAAACGTGTTTTTTTTGCCGTTTTTATTGATAATGGCACGGAACCCTTCGTGCGCGAGTCCGACTCGCACTTGGCCAGTTTTTTATATTGCCTTAAAATCGGCTGTGCACAAAGCAATGTTAATAAACCTATATTATACTCGTAGTAAAAACTTGTATACTGTAAACTTAAATTCACAAGAGCCTCCTTCGTTATTGTATTCAGTCAAACATCTAATTAATATACGTCTATGTACACACGGCTACACATCAAGCTATACATTTCCAGTATAAGCTGATCTCGCATTGTGTAGGCTTTTCGTAGAATGAGAGATCAGCTTATACTGGAAAACAATAGCTTGATGTGTAGCCGTGTGTACTATATATAATGTTTAACATTAATTTGGTTCAGTTTTAGTGTGATCGTGATTGTCCATTACTTGTCCGAATTTACGACACACCCTAATGTTCTATAATGTGAATCGGTTATTGCCTTGAACACTTCAGATAATGGACTAAACACCCTGACATTATTTGAAGGGTAAAAGTGGAAACCTAGAGATAGGATATTAGGGATTACTACTCTGTTATCATTTATTATTATCATTATTATCTAAATGTATTGCTTTCACATGATTCCAAAGTTGTTACAGGTAGATAGATGGTTACAAAATATGAACGCTAGCGGGGTATAGTATTCTGAAGACGATTGCTGCTTGTTTTGATTGCCATATTCAGAGGCACTGGGTGGGGATCATTATTAGCAATTCTAAGCACGTAAATAATTATTAATTTATTGATTTACTTAAATTTAATTAATTTAATTTCTCCAAATTTCTCATGAATTTTATTTTATTTTAAATTTTCCATTCCATTTTTTTTGTGACATTTTAGCTTTGAATTTTAAATATTATCGAGTTTTTATTATTTTACGGAATTTGTATATTTTTTTAAGTGACATGGGTCTTATTTGTATTTCTTATTTATATTTCTGATTATTACTTTTGTGTTTTTTATATCCTATGGACATTGTATGAATTAAATGATTATATTCTCTTCTATTCTATAGCAACAGGAAGGCAGGCCATGTTTACGTATCTAAATATGTATATATGCTGTTTACATTTTATTCGATACTAGCTGTTGCCCGTGACTTCGGACGCGTTACACTACTAAATGTGTAGGTAACCTAGGAATAAGCTAAACTCGCTGTTGAAACTTGAGTTGACACGTTATTTTTATCTCACGGGAACTGATTTATGAGATAAATTGTAGCCTATGTGGTAATCTACGCATGTATCAAATTTCATCGACATCGGTTCAGCCGTTACGACGTGATTGAGTAACAAACAAATAAATAAACAAACATCCAAACTTTAAAATTTATAATATTAGTGTGATGATTTTAAATTATTATATTAGACGTTATTTTCAGTTTTAGTTTGGTTCACGGTGATTTGGTGGTAAATTCAGAAACGAACTATTACCGTATAAGCTCAGTTTTTAAGTATAAGGTATTCCAAGCTTTCTAGCTACTTGCAACAATTACACTGCGTAGAATGATCACTTTTATGTAGGTAAAGTTGTGTTTTTTAGCGCATCGCAAAAGAAACGGAGCTAAGATCTTGCAATAAATAAGCTACCTAATAAAAATCTTATTTTTGCAAAAAATATGATATAATTTGACTATGTCGTTATATGTATATATCTGGTTGATAAAATCTGACTATTTGATCTCATCCCGTCGTCGAGATTTTAACACCGCACTTCTGGACAACGTAATAAAGCTCATCCACATATCATCGACAATTGGGTATCACGCACTACACGCTTCACGCGATCTTTTCTACCCCATACTTGCAAGATGTGGAATGCGCTACCATCTGAGGTTTTCCCATTAGGCTACGACATGGCACGCTTCAAGAGAAATGTAAAGAGGTTTCTACAGTGTAGGGAACGCATCGACAATACCCCGGGTGTTGCCGGTGTCAATAGGCGACGGCGACCGCTTACCATCAGCTGGGCCGTAAGTTTGTTTCCCCACAAATAACATTAAAAAAAATGTAGCCTCTGTGTAACCTGAGGGCCCGAGCATATGGTGCATTTTATTGTAGTTCGCTCATTGCTACTTCAACAGAAATGAAAAGACATGCAAATTTTGGACTGGCGAGTTGGCTAGTAGGTTAAAGAGCATAATTGAGGAGTCCAGTGACATAAATCCAAACCTATACCCACCGAATTAGGAAACTTTCAAGTTTTCCCATTAGTATAAAATTAGTTGAACTATTTCGTTTATGTTGAGGCGTGAAAGAGATAACGTTAGAAGTTAAATAATCGTGCATATTCTGTGTTCGAATTAGGCTAATGGAGTGTGTATTTTGCAAAGCGTTTTCCTAAACTGAGGTTTTTGCTTATATCATCATCATTAAATCTGGGACAGGACGACCATTGCTACTAATAGGCTCGCCCGTAGATTTCTAGCGTGACTTAGCTTGTGCGGTCTGCATCTAACGGCTTATAGCAACATTTATTAGCTAATCGGTGGCCGTCTTAGGCGCGGGACAAATACAAGAGGCGTCGGGCGGTGGTGACGCGCGGGCGCAGCGCGGGCGCGGCGCCCCATAATGATATTTCATACAAAATGTATATAAATTGCCATGTGGTTCCGGCGTAATAATAGGACCACCCTTTCTCATCCCGCGGGAGCCGTGTGAGTCGGCAAAGGGAGATGTTCCAGGGAATGGGCAGCAGTATTCTTCTCTGTACTAATCACCAACCACTGCGATCACCAAGCCGCCTGCCAAGCGTGGTGATTATGGCAAAACCCCCCCTATGATAGACACAACAAACAAACGGCCCCCAGTCCCCGGCGGCTCCGTCATCCCTGGAAATGGGAGCAACCAGGGCAGTGGCGGAGCAGGGGGTGCTAAGAATACTGGAAGACACAGCGTAGGCCGGCCCCCCACAAGGTGGACCGACGATCTAGTAAGAATCGCGGGGAGCCGTTGGGCGCAAACGGCTACCAACCGCTTGTTGTGGCGATCTAAGGGGGAGGCCTATGTTCAGCAGTGGACGTATTTCGGCTGATGATGATGATGTATAGAAGAGGTGTGGCGCGAGACATACTGAGACGGCGTAGCGCGGGCACGGCTCGAGCGTCGCTTTCTCGCCCTCGGCGCAACCGCAGTTAGCAGTGGCATACTCCTGGCTTGCTTGCCATACAGGGTGGACCGCATATCTTCTGATCTTTTGTAAGTTCTCCATATGCACCAGAGCTTGCAGATCCTCTTTATCTGACTAAGAAGACGCTAGGTTGTCGTGATAAAATCAGACACTAGGATGCCCTAAATGCATCCACTGTGTTCAACCGCGCCTCGCCTTTCCGACACCGTTAGCGCGCCTGCGCTGCGCTGCACCGGCGCCGCGCCCGCACCTCGCCCGCGCCTCGTCTCTGCCCTACGCCTCTTGTATTTATCCCGCGCCTTATCGCTTTATAGTGAGTACTGGTACTAATTGTTTATTTAACTTAAAAACAAAAAACTTACCTATTAAAGTTAAAACACTTTCATCATCATATCAGCCACAGAACGTCCACAGCTGAACATAGGCCTCCCCCATAGATTTCCAGAGCGGCCAGTCTTGTGCCGCCTGCACCCAACGGCTCCTAGCAACCTTTATCAGGTCGTTATTCCATCTAGTCTTTTTTGCTTTCCAGTGCGCGAACTCCACTCTAGAAACTTTCTGACCAAAAATGGCCAAAAGTGGTGTTAAAGTGTTGGAACTCTCTTATCTAGATGGTAAACTATGATGGATGGTGGATGGATCTAGATTTTAGTAGGTACTTATATAAGTAAATCATTAAAACTTAACAACTGATTTCTTAATAGTCATTAGCTATACCACATAATAGAACTTTTTAAATTTTTATATTTCAGTCTCTCGTGACCACGGCCGATGTAACTTGGCCGAAACGTCGAGGTTAGTCAAAATTATGATTTTGATATAAATCTCTGCGCAATAAGACCCGTTTGGTCTTAAAAACATGAGTATACCACCTATTGTCAATACAAATTATAAAGCAATCAGTGTTGCCATCTTCAAAAGTAACTTTCGGAGCGTAGATTGTCTTAAAAAGGAGGGTTTTCATGTTTAGCGGACGGTTTTAACATTTAAACATAAGGGAAAATATAAACAAAGCTTAACTCTGAAAAGTTAGAAGAGTTATATTATGCCTCGCCTGCCTTTGGGTTGTCGATGTCCTGGAAATGACGGTTTGGCGAAGGGACGGACAGTTAGAGATTGGTCCGACATAGAACCGTCACTAAAAGGACGGTCTAGCATTTAGAATATTAATATATATATATAGTTCGGGCCGGTGCGGCGGCAATTTCAGCCGAAGATCACAAGCGGCCCAAATGTGGAAGTCTCAACAGAGCTTACGTGTTTGAGCCATTTGGGGTCGAGATCTTGGGTCCATTGGGTACCTGGGCCCATCGCGTTTTCAAAATTATTTCTGGTCGTCAGGTCGAAGCGACGTGTGATCCATTGCAATTCAGCGGGGCAATGCAGCCAGAGTCTTGGGGATACTTCCGCTTGGTAGTGATTTGGTGCAGTTGATTTATTTAGATCGTCTCTATGATTCAACTGTGTCTTCTGTATTTTAGTAATTTAAAAATTTATTGTTATTTTGCACCCCTTATATATATATGTAATAATGAGATTAAAAAACTTACTTTGTGTTTAGCTAGGTTACTAACAGCACAGCCAAGCGTAGCTTCTCGTCCTAGGAAAAACGTGTGATTCCCAATCGGCCTCTCGAATTCCGGCTCTTCTGAAAACTTCTTTGTCGTCATCTGAGAATCTGAAACAACAATAAATAAAAGTTATTTATGACTACAACCTAAGGGTCTTCAATTCGCGAGTGGATAGGTTTTTTCTAGGCAAGCATGTACCATCGTAGACTACATCCTCGGGTACCATCAGGCGAGACCGTGGTCAAATACTAGCCTATAATTTGTAAAAAAAATACAATGTGTAATGGAAGCTTAAGAATTACAGATTTTTAAGCTTATTATTATTATTAGCCCACTGTGCCCCGCTGCTGGGCAAAGGCCTCCTCCCATTTTTTCCAGACACTTCTTTCAGGCGCTAATATGGTCCAGTCAGTTCGGAAATTAGTGAACTCGTCCTTCCATCTTTTCTTTGGACTACCGCGACGTCTTAGTTCCACTCGGTGGTGAGATTAGCCCACTGATCACCCGACATAAGGCATAAATGACCAGCCCAGTCCCGGTTCGAGAGCGCAGCTCGGTGTCGCGTACCTACGTACGAGTATGCGGTCAATACGCTTGAATCAACGAATGCTGCGCTCCATCGCACGTTGGCAAACATTGAGTTTATACTTTTGTATGTTGGTCAAAGACCAGATCTGCGCAACTTATGTTAGAAGGTCCATCAATTTTTTGATTCATTCTGAACAATTTTTGACATTAATTCATTTTATTTATATAGTTGTTAGGGTTCCGTACCCAAAGGGTAAAACGGGACCCTATTAATATGACTCCGCTGTCTGTATTTCCGTCTGTCACCAGGCTGTATCTCATTAACCGTGATAGTTAGACAATTGACATTTTCACACATGACGTATTTCTGTTGCTGATATACCAACAAATACTAAAAATAGAATAAAATGAATATTTAAGGGGGCCTTTCATACAACAAATGTGATTTTTTTTCTCGTTTTTGCTCGATATTGATAACGGCAAAAGGTAGATGCTTTAAATATTTACAGAACATTTAGTTATATATTCACTTAAAAAATAAATAACTAAATTAAAATCAAATAAATATTTAAGATATTTATAAAATATTTATAGATAATGGTACGGAACTAATCGTGCGCGAGTCCTACTCGCACTTGGTCGGTTTTTATTAATAAATATTTTAATTTAATTTCATTTCAATTTTCGTTTGATCGAAAGAGGAAGGTTACCCTTCATTAAATCTCCCATGGAACAAATTGCTCCTCCAGGCATAATCGGTTCGCCGAGCGATTTCCTTATCCTGCCTGGAGTAAGCTTATTAAATAAACAATAATACTATTGATTCGTCCCGAACTGAGATCTCGCGAGTCTTCCTTAACAACAAAAACAAAAATATCATTTGTAATCTTTGACTATCAAAATAGTACCCCTAAATGCAACACCAAAGAACTTGACCTACAAGTTAATTCATATTACCAGTAACGAGAGCTCATGTTATATGGTAATTCATTTTTGGGGTAGAAATCGTGGTTATTCTGGATTTCAGACTTTTCCCTATGTTTTTGTCACTAAAACTACACGCATACCAAATTTCAGCGTTTTGAGGTCACTGGTACACACGGCTACACATCAAGCTATACAATTCCAGTATAAGATGACCTCTCATTCTATGAAAAGCCTACACAATGCGAGGTCAGCTTATACTGGAAATTATAGCTTGATGTGTAGCCGTGTGTACCTACCATGTGAATTTCGTCAAAGTTCAGTTTCATTAGGCTAATAACTCAAAAACTATACAGTTTAAACTAAACATAAAAACAAAGTCGAAATGTACTCATGAAGAGACCTTTCATTAGATGTATAGCTTGACTGGATAGCCCCACTTTGTTTTTTTTCTTTTACTTCTCGTGAACCCCAATATCTCAAGATCCCCCTCCCCCCATATTGTTAGCTCATTTAGTCACATCAGGATTGTGCCACCACTATCTACCTATATACCAATTTCACGATGATCAGAACAACGCTTAGAAAGTTATCCTCGGACTAACAAACAAACAAACATACATACATAAATTCAACGCCGATTTGCCCAAGCTGATTTAAAGATCCGCAATGAGGAAATCCGCAGAAGAACTAAAGTTGCCGATATAGCTCTCAAAATTAGCAAGTTGAAGTGGCAATGGGCAGGCCACATCGCTCGTAGAACCGATAACCGTTGGAGAAGAAAGGTTCTCGAGTGGAGACCACGGACTGGAAGACGCAGCGTAGGCCGGCCCCCCACAAGGTGGACCGACGATCTAGTAAGAATCGCGGGGAGCCGTTGGGCGCAAACGGCTACCAACCGCTCGTTGTGGCGATCTAAGGGGGAGGCCTATGTTCAGCAGTGGACGTCTCTCGGCTGATGATGATGATGGTGATGGATTGGAGATCTCTTTTCGCTCTATCAATTAAATACCTACTGCTTATTCATGTATCATTTTGCGACGTATTGCGCAAATAACTTCAACTTTTATTAAAAATTTTCCGTTAGTAAACTCAGAATAACAGTAGAATACAGAGATCAATAGAACCTTTACCTAAACATACTTAAATTCCAAGCACTGGCGGCGCCGCGGTGGGACCATTACGCGTGTGATTCTCCTAAAATGTCCTAAAATGTGAGATAATTGACTGCCTTCGCCTAAGTAAACATTTCGAAAGAGTTTCTGAAAAGCCTTTTCTAAACTGTGTGAAAATGTTATTTTCTTACGTAGATATTACACCCTGCCCTATTTAAACTAACTTGCATCTGCTTTAACACTGTGACACGACTCTGGGCTAGGAGCAAGATATTTTTTTAATATTTAGCTGACATTATTAAAATCTAAGGTGTGTAAAATCTAAAGCTTGTTAACAAAAATATAACGCACTTCAGAAAATAAAAAATCTATAAAAAAACCGGCCAAGTGCAAGTCGGACTCGCGCACGAAGGGTTCCATACCATTATCTATAAAAAGGCAAAAAAATCACGTTTTTTTTGCCCTCCAGTAAAAAATAATTTAATGATATATTTTTTAATTATTTATTTTATATAACTCAATACTCTGTAAATATTTCAAGGGTTTACCTGTTGCCGTTATCAATAACGAGCTAAAATGATATTTTTATTTATAGTGTTATCCGAACACATGCGGAAAAATTCTTTTAAAAAATCTTGAGCTAAAATGAGCAAACAATCACGTGTGTTGTATAAAATATTTGATGTACTTTAATTATTTTTTAATAATATATAATATATTATTTTTTAAGTGAATATATAACTAAATGTTCTGTGAATATTCCAAGCGTCTACCTGTTGCCGTTATCAATATCGAGAAAAAACGAGCAAAAAAATACGTTTATTGTATGGAAGCCCCCCTTAAATATTTATTGTATCCTGTTTTTAGTATTTATTGTTATAGCGGCAATATAAATACATCATCTGTGAAACTAAAATTTCAACTGTCTAACTATCACGGTTCATGAGATACAGCCTGGTGACAAATAGACAGACAGCGGAGTCTTAGTAAAAGGCTTAGTTTGACCATTTAGGTACGGAACCCTAAAAATATATACAAATATGCAAATGCCTTTGCAAATGGAATAGTTTGGTGTTTTTATAATGGATCCATCATCATTCATGATCAGATCTAACCATTTTATATATAGGACCACCGCTGACGTACCTTTTTGTAACAAAATAAACTCATTGAAATCGAACAATGTAGTAAAGAATTGTCGCAGAACAAACGCCAAAAATTACTTCGTCTTTTTCTTGAGTCGATTAAAATGGGGAAGGAAGGCTTTTCCCCTGAAGTGGGATCAAACAGGCTGATTAGATAAAAGGATGGAATAAGCGGTGTGAGATAAGTTTTAAACTTTTTGACTGGAACTGTGAATTTTATTACTTTTTTAAAAAAATATAACCCACTTTAGAATAGTTTTTTTGTAGAAAATGTTTAAAGCCCATTATGCGTCCCTATAAAATTTGAGGGTTGCCTTTGATTTTTTTGGGATTCCACATCAGATCCTGACTTGGTGCCAATGAGACCACCTGGGAAACCTTTTTAAACAAAAACATAATTTCTCGAATCGGCTCAGGCGTCTTCGAGTAATTGAGGAACTGCATAAATAAAACCAAACAGATTCCAGCGAATTGAGAACCACCTCCTTCCTGAATCCTGAATCCAGGTCATAATAATCTATCAACACACCCATCGAAATTGGTTAAGCCATTACCACGTTATTGAGTAACAAACTAACTAATAAACAAAAATCCAAACTTTTACATTTACCAATTTTCTTGCGGACTGAAGAATAGTAAAATGTCATGTTCGTATTTTACGATATTTAAGCTAGTCAGTAGAAAAAAGAATCAGAACAGAACAGAAAAGAAAGACTGTCCTAAATTATTGATCGACCGAAGCGAGATCTCCAAATCAACTTGGGCAAATCGGCGCTGTATGTATGTATGTTTGTTTTTCCGATCACCCTGAAATATCGTATATAGGTAGTAGTGATGGCTCAATTTTGGTGTGACTAAAGCAGCAAAAAATATGTGGGGGGGGGGGGGGGGGGGGGGGGTTGTTCAGATATAGGAGTTCAAGAGGGGTAAAAAAAACCAAAATGGGGCTATCCGGTCAAATGGCACGTCTAATAAAAGGATTTTGACCCCGTTTTATTAAGTTAGTTTAAGCTTTGTAGTTTTTAAGTTATTAGCCATAATAAAAACTGAACTTTGACTAAATTCACAGGGTACACACCAGTGACCCCATAGTGCTGAAATTTGGTATACGTGTAGGTTTAGTGACACAAGTACAGGCAAGTCTGAAATCCAGAATAACTGCAATTTCTACCCCAAAAAACAACCAATTAACATGAACTCCCGTTACCTGTAATTTGAATGAAACTATAAGTCAAGTAGGTGGATATGCATTTCGTGTGACTATTTTGATAGTCGAAGATTACGAATAATATATTCTTGTTTTTATTGGAGACTCGCGAGATAGCAGTTCTAGTCTAATAGATTGAGGGCGACTTGCGTAATGGATGCCTAAACACATTTAGCGGTTAAATTTTATTTAAATAGTTGTCAAATCATACAAATATGTCAAAATTTAACAAGTTTAGTCGCTCATTACCTTTAGGCATCGTTGCTCAAGTCACTATAACTCAAAAATGATTTTTAGTTTAGTTATTATGTGTATATTTTTATCGTTAACGGCTAAAGCCTTAGACAGACGGCCTGCATCTGAACTGCACACTGCCAACAATCTGTGCAGTCCGTTTGCAGTTGGCGATCAGTTCTTACATACGGTTGGTACTTACGAGTACGATTGAGTGCAGTTTTCATGCAGTCCGTCTGTCTATACCCTAAGTTGTGTTAATTTTTATCGTTTATGGTCCACTAGTTCTTTTTTCGTTGTGTTTTTATCTGAATGGGGTTCGAGTTAATACAAAACAATTACATTTCAGCGTCGAAAATATTTCGTGTATAACACCACTCTTACTCATACGGACTATAAAATCGTGCCTACAGCAGTAAAGTAACATAAAAAACACAATTTCTGTGATAGACAATAAAACGGGCAAAGGAAAGTGACAAATATTGTAAAAGGGTTCCGTAGCTGTTTTAATTCATTATCAACCTATAACAGACCACTGCTGGACGTAGGTCTCTCCCAGGGTGCGCCATTTACCCCGATCCTCAGCACTCCTCATCCAATCCTTGCCAGCCACAGCGTGCAAATCGTCACTCCATCTAGCCGGAGGGCGTCCTCCACTTCGCTTGCCTAGACGTGGTCTCCACTACACGTTTACCCCAGCGGTTATCGGTTCTGCGGCAGATATGACCGGCCCACTGCCACTTCAGCTTGCTGACCCTCTGAGCTATGTCAATGACCTTGGTTCTCTGTCGGATAACCTCGTTTCGGATTCTATCCTTCAGAGAAATTCCGAGCATATGCATAGCTTGCTGAGCGACTTTCAGTTTGTGGACCAGTCCCACCTTAAGTGTCTACGTTTTGGCTGCGTAGGTCATCACAGTTATGACGCACTGGTTAAATACTTTTGTATTCATTACTGTTGTAATTAACAACTGAAAATTGTGATAGGTAGTTTTGAGGCGCAACGAAGTCGAAAAGGACATGAATGAACTTCTTGCTGTCGACTGGCCTCATATAGAGAAACCTGGCAGACTAGTGTTTGATAGTATAAAAAAAAACCATACTTGCTGTGGTATCTGTGAGGTAATTGCTGATGCCTGGTTCTTTTATGATTTGACTCATAACTTGTTTTCGCATTAATTAGAAAAAAATACGTTACGTTCTCTACCCTTAATATTTATTAGAGATGGGCCGAATATGGTTTGAACCGAATCTGAACTTCGGTTCAATTTCGCGCGCTTTCTCGAGAGCGACACATCGTGACTTGTTTACGCATTTACTTCAATTAATGCTAGTATCCCGCCCGCACACAGCGCTCCCACCCGGCCCGGAGCCGGCCGGTCATTAGCAAATATACGTCCTCGGGGTGTCGCGTGCGATCGTTTACATTCAACAAAAATGTCTAATTAATTAGGCAGAGATTTTCAAGACTATTAATTATTAGGAACTGATTTAATTTAAGGTTTACATTTACAATGTTCCTAACGAAAATAAATGACAACGAGTAAAGAAGACATAATTTGAAGAAATTTCTAAATTTCATAATTTTTGAGAAGAAGTAAAAAACATAATTTTATTTTGCAGTAATGCTGTTCTAATTCTATTATATTTCAGTCAAAATTGTTTAAGTGGGTAATATTTTTCTTTAGCCGAATGTTCGGCATATGAACCGAATTTCGGCCGAATGCCGATGTTTGGTTCAAGCTGCCGAAATTCGGTTGAACCGAATGTGAACCGAATTTCGGCCCATCTCTAATATTTATCATTATATCAACAGTGGAATTTAAATCTAAAAACCTTAGCATGCGATGCGAGACGCAGTGCGGAGCGAATCGCACCCACACTAATAAAGGTTCACGAATTGAATCGAAATTAAAAAATAAATAAATCTGGAATAATAATTATAATATTGGTCATCGATAAATACCCTTTTTAATCGACTTCAAAAAAGGAGGAGGTTCTCAATTCGACTGTATTTTTTATGTGTGTTAACTCAGAACTTTCGACTGAGTGAACCGATTATGATGATCCTTTTTTTATTTGAAAGCTGATGCTTTCCGTATAGTTATATTTCCAATAGGACCAGTTATGATAGTGGGATCCATGAGAAAACCATATAAGTCTTAAATTTGTTTAATTTTTATGTTATGTTATGTTTGTTAGCTCAGAGCTCCGTTATATATCAACCGATTTAGAAAATTAGTTTTTTATTTAGAAGTACTTACTTTAAGATTGATCCCATGGAAATTTAATCAAAATTGGTAGAGTAGTTTGGTTATTACTGTTATCTGAAGTCGATTATATTTTTGTTAAAAAGTTACTTGTTATTATACCGATTTAAACAAATCACGAAAGTGTTCTTGGTTATTTTAAATATTAATTATAAAGAAACGCCTAAACCTTATTGTAGCAAGCATTGTTCTGTTACAAAGAGTTATTTCTCAAAAGATGTCAATAGTTTAATTCAGTACACCCACCCTTATTGATATTGAGTGACTGTGTGCGACTTAAATAAATAAATAAATATTGCTGGATATTTCACTCAGCGCTATCTAGCCCCAAACCAAGCAGAGCTTGTACTATGGGAACCATATAACTGATTTAATACTTATAAAAAAAATTGTTTCTTGTAAATACATACTTATAATATATATAAGAAACAACCAGACCCAAACAAATATCTGTAGATCATGCATACATTCGTTTCGCGGCGGAAATCGAATCCGCTACCTCATGCATCTCAGCCGGCTCTTCGCCCACTGCGCCACGGAGGTCGTCATTGCACATTGCGAGAGTTACGGGAAGGCAATGGATGCGCTTGGCACAGGACCGGAGAGAATGGCGTGATAACGAGGAGACTTATACCCAGCAGCGGGTGGATGAGACGATGATGATGATGAAACGTAAACCTATGTTTAACTATATTAGTGGTTAAACACAGAGCGACAGAAGTGTAATTCTTGTCAATACAAACTTATTAATAATGATTTATATGTTATGTAAGTAATTTTGAACTCATTATTTGCATGTTCTTACGTATTAGAAATGGTTTTCTATGGTATTTTTCAAACTTTCGCGATCACTGTACATAATTATTGATTAAACCATCCATCCTCCTAGTGCGTAGATACGGTTAGTGTAGTGTGTCGTAATATGAACGAGGACATTTCTAATTCTGAAGACCAAGTGAGGGTAGATGCTGCAGCTACCCGCACTTCCCGACGGTAGCTCCAAGTACTCCAGTCAGCCCGAGACCATGACTGTTGCAACACAGCCGAAACGTCGGGA
Organism: Philereme vetulata; assembly: GCA_918857605.2. Taxonomy (NCBI): domain Eukaryota; kingdom Metazoa; phylum Arthropoda; class Insecta; order Lepidoptera; family Geometridae; genus Philereme; species Philereme vetulata. The sequence continues at coordinate 6,428,261 of OU975442.1, forward strand.
TAACAAATAAAAAGGTACATACGCGATAAATACCTGGTTTTCTATGGTTTTGTTATGTGTTACTTTATTTATAAGTTAATTAATAAACAACAATGTCGTCTATTTAGAATCTTACAGATTCCTTATTCGACTACTGAACTCTAAAAATAGCACACGTAGGTCGATAACGGCGCGATACGCGACAGTCACCAAATGCAAATTTGGTGCGATTTTGCAGATATTTTACTTGTATTTAAATACAGCGCTGGTAGTGTAGCTAACATAGATGTCTCTAAACAGATTAGCTAAGTCAGTAAGTCAGGTTGAGCTAGTACTCAACTCTACCTATACTGCTTGATGATTTTACTTAGAAAACTTTCGTGATTGATTACAATCATTATTATAAATACTTGATTTATCACGTACCGTCTTATCGGTGTTGATGACACAGCCGGTCAACACGCTGGGCCTTCATTGACCCAATCCCCACCACCCCGCCCGTCCCCTCGCGCGCAGAGGGCAGCGGCGCGCAGTGCGAGGCGAGACGTTATTCGGAACGGATCGCACTCACCCTGATGAAGGTTCACGAATTGAACCGAAACATTGTCGGTTGAAACATCGATAAGACGGTACGAGATAAATCTCGTATTTAAAATAATGATTGTTTTACGACGTTACTAATAAGTTCGCTAAATCTTTGGAATAGTTACACTGTGTTTTGTAATTTTGCATTACTTAAACTTACTATCCTAGCCTATATCTTGAGGACACTTTAACCTGGTAGAGATCTGAAGCAGCTGATCTGTCTTTAGATCATTAGCAACGGTCTTTAGGGGTTTCAACTATTCCTTCTGTATATTATAGTCTTATATATTCTTCTTTCGTCTTGTGAATTGTATCTATAGTCTTTCTGTTAAGAAATGTATTTTTATTGTTTCTCTATATAAATAAATAAATATTGCTGGACACTTCACACAGCGCTATCTAGCCCTAAATTAAGCAGAGCAAGATTATACGTATGTATTTACAAAAAAAATGTATATAATGTTTTCTATCAGTTATCTGGTTCCCATAGTACAACCTCTGTTTAGTTTGGGGCTAGATAGCACTGTGCGAAATGTCCAGCAATATTTATTTATTTATTTATATTTGTCACTAAAAGACGCCACTGGTAGGGACCAGACTACCAAAAAATGGCGCAGAATAGGGATTCTGCGCTATTTTTTGGTAGTCTGAAACCTGGAGAACACAAAGGTCTTTCTCCAGCCCATCCTTCTAGTGATATCTGGGTCGCCCGACTAATCACCAGGTAGGCACGTATGTAGACTACGCTGGTTCGGTCACGTTGAGCGAATGGGGGACGATCGTGCTGTCAAACGAGCTTACCTAGGACTGCCAGTCGGCCGACGACCAGTTGGGCGATCCAATTTTTGCATTAACAGTTTCAAATCCGATTGATGTGGTTGCCAATGCAGTGGTCAAAACTCAACCATAATTAGCTCCATTTTTAACAGACTTCAAAAAAGAAGGAGGTTCTGTATTTGTCTATTTTTTTTTTACCTCATAACTCCGTCATTTATCAACCCATTTAGAAAATTATTTTATAATTTAAAAGAATATGCTTTCAGATTAGTTTCACAGAAATTTCATCGAAATCGGTTCAGTAGTTTGTTTTCTCTGTTATCTGAAGTCGGTTATTTTTTTGTTTAAAAGTTACTTGTTTTCTTTTATGACTTATTTTAAATGTAACTATGTAAAATCTCATTTTTCTCCGTGCCCACAATAAGCTTATAAAGGGGTAGAAAGAATGGTGATATGTATTGTACCATCTTATAAAATGGTAATCTTCTAAATAAAACAAAGTCGGGTTAGTTACACCATTTATAACTGAAGAACGGCTACACCGATTTTGATGATTGTGGATTTGTTGGATTTGTTTTCGACCCGGATAGCAGAATCTTAATTTATAAAACAAAGTCGGGTTTGTTCGAATACTTATAACACGAGAACGGGGGGACAGATTTTGATAATTTTTAATTTGTTGTATTTGTCTCCGTCCTGAAAAGCAGAATAAATATTAAAATATCGAACAAAATTACGCTAAGATATATTATGAAGATAAATAATTTTCTCATACGTTGATGTAGATGATAGAGATAACCAACGTATATTGACAGCCCGCGTCACATGCATGTCAAGGCGGTACGAAGTTCGCCGGGTTAACTAGTATTTATTAAAATACCGGTGACGTATATGAGCAGCCCGCGTCATATGCATGTCAAGACGGTACGACGTTTGCCGGGTCACCTAGTAAGAATATAAATGTAGAATAAATTAGTTCATTTAAAGGAAATACTAGGACAAAATAGCGGTTTTAGATTTTGCCATTTCAATTTAAGTAACTTTTGTAAGCCTTTTTGTAAATATGGAATTGACTTTCCACTACGTAACGCAATCTACCCCAAAACTAACACCGAGGTTTTTAATATTACAATTTCCATCTCCATTTTTACGAAAACGAATGTGTCGAAGCTTGCCACACAAGTTGGGCCCATTTGGCGTACTACGGCCCATTTGTTCTGTCCGACAGTTTTCTAAATAATATATTTCAAGGAACCTAGTATTGCGGAGGAAATTCTCAGGTACAGCTTTATGTAATGTGAAGCCCGAACAGTGGTGATTTTCAATAATAACTTGCAGATCCGCCCGCGGCTTCGCACGCGTGGTTTGTCAATAAAAACATTACCCTCCTTCTGCGCAGTCGAGTAAAAAGTAGCCTCTGTGGTGTAGAAAGTAGCCCCGTATATGGCTAATTTCATTGAAATCGGTCTAGTCGTTTAATCTTGATAACGTAACAAATAGACATACAGCGTCATATATATATACTAGTTGACCCGCCGAACTTCGTACCGCCTTGACATGCATATAACGCGGGCTGTCAATAGATGTCACCCTGGTAGATTTGTCATCTTCTTGATGGTTAACTTCATAGATGGTTTTTAATCTTCATTTTATAGCATTTTTTACATTTAACGTTTTTAAGTTAGGTACATATCCAGCTATAAATTCCAGTATAAGCTGATTTCTAATTGTACAGAAAGACTACACAATGCAAGATCAGCTTATACTAGACATTATAGTTTGATGAGTAGCCATGCGTATAAATTGATTTTATTTTTTACTTGTTGACCTGCCGCACTTCGTACCGCCTTGACATGCATATAACGCGGTAAAATTGTTAATTGTTGTGAAATAATGGCCGGGGGGCCATTATTTCAATACCATACTTAACCAGAGACAAAATTACGTTTAGCTGTCATTTGCTTTTTGTTATTTCGTGTCAGATGCGTTTTTGTTTTACCACGCTTTATAGTGACTTGTATTCTCTTTGACGTTTTATGTCACGTCACACGGGAACGCGGTCGAACGGGATGAAAAGTATCCAATGTCTGTCTCATAGTTCTAAGCAACCTCTCCACCAATTTTCAGCCAAATCGGTTCAGTCGTTCTTGAATTATAAATAGTGTAACTAACACGACTTTATTTTATATATATATATATAGTTTTTTATATTTATTTATTTGGAAAATCAAAAGCTAAATATACATAATATGAAACACAGTAGATAAAAGAAAGCCAATAATAGGTTTTCACTACTAAACAACATAATAAAATAAAATGTGAATTGAACAATAAAAAAGTCAAAACAAAGTGGTTAAAAATAAATATAGATATTAAGTTACATAGAAGCTACTTAATATTACTTATATATATTTAAAGTATACTTGTATCGCCAAAAAATTATCTGTTTAGCCGCAGTCTGGCTGAACTGACACTCGTGCAGAATAGATCTATATCTAATCGCTTACTCAGCTTATTATAGTTGTCGCTTGCTCGCCACAAGAATTAATTTTGCCTGTAGTTGGTACCAACTATAGAGACATGGATAAGAGGATTAAATCTTAGGCTTAAATGGTACACTAATTTTAATTTTCGGCACAGTTAATATTGTTCGAAGCTATGTTTAATAGCAATGACAGATCGGCGACTTCACGCCTTTTAACCAGGGGAAGAAAATGGAATTTCTTAGATAAATTTATGTAACTAGAAGAGCTTTAAGGAATGTGCAGACGAGAGTATTTCATAACAAATAAAAATGTCAGACAGAGTGATATATCTAGAACTTTCGAAAATATAATAATATTAAAGATAATATCAATAATACAAAGCTTATTTCAGGCAACAATGTGCACAAATAAAATATGATTACAAGACCCATATCTAACTTCTGAAACTATCATGGTTATGAACACTATTTGTACTAAAAACGGGATACTTACCATGATTTGTGAGTGAATATCCCGATATTTCGACGCAGTTGCATGCGCCATGATCACGGGTAAACTGAAGTCTTTGCGAGTGGGTAGTTATTGGCAGACATAACGATCTACCCTCTTTTTTAGTCTCTTGTAAGGAATGACTTCACTAATACTATTGCTACCACCGGTTTCCTGCTCGATCATAACTCGATTCCGACACAACACTCACGGTATCAGGGCGCGTAATTGACGCTTCACTTCTTCGGTTCTTACACATTCTCACTACAGGATTTCAGGCTCCAGGTAGTTGAAAGCAATTTTCACGATTGAAATTCTTGTGTTTGGTAATCTAAATTGCCTCTTGAACCAGTCTTGGCATGTAATTTCGCTCAGTTGAGATTACTTGTGGGTTGTGTAGCTCGATCCAGTGGTTTGAACCTGAGTCCAGCAGATGTTCTGCTATGGCAGACTTTTTTATGTCAACATTCTTTAACGCCCTGATGTGTTCCTTCACCCGACAAGCTATTGTGCGTTTGGTTTGACCAATTTAATAACTCCCACAGCTACAGTCTATTTTATACACTCCTGGTTTTTCTAGTGGAAAGCAATCCTTTGGTGAGCGGAGGCAGTGCCCGTGCTTCAGTTTACCCGTGATCATGGCGCATGCAACTGCGTCTAAATATCGGGATACTCAAAAACTCACAAATCATGGTATATCTCCCGTTATTAGAACAAATATGGTCCATATCTATAAATACCTTAAAGACATACATCCCACTTGCATGAATGTATCTGTGGATGTTTGTTACTCTTTAACGCAAAAACTACTGAATGGATTTTAATGAAATTTAGTATGTCGATAGATCATGACCTGGATTGAAATATATGCTACTTTTCATTGTCAAAACACGCGTGCAAAGCCGCAAGCGGAAGCTAGTAATTACAATGTACTAAAACTTTCATATAATTAAGGGATTTTTCTACGTAGCCTCTTCCCTGTAGCACCTGTAAACGAATTTACGTGTATTTTTCATTTATTGGAAGCTTGTTCAAATATAAACAAGCAAGTATTAATGAAGATTTTCTTTTCAAAACCTACACATTTTCGATTGAATCGCCTTTAATTTAAAAAAAGAACAAACAAAATAAAACATCTGAAATTCTAAACATGATCCGGCTACAAAAAAATACAGACCGAAAACGGGCTAAATGTTAATTGGTGTTTTTTGAGGAAACGTTTGCAAATGCTTTTTATAGGATAAGCTCTGGTTTCTTAAATATCGGCAACGGTTTATTACATTCTTTAATTTAACTTATAATTCTTCTTCTTCTGTGTTCGTCTATGTCTCAATACTATAGCCATTTTGACCAGTACGCTGCCACGTTTATGGCAGCGTCGGAGCAGGTCATCAGTTGCCCCATCGTGCAGGTTGTAGGGCAGGATTAAACTGGCAACTTATAATAAACTAATATAACGTATTTGAGCCATTTGGGATCGAGACCCTGGGTCCATGAGCTACCGGGGCCCATCGCGTTTTCAAAATTTTTTCTGGCGTCTGGTCGAAGCGACGTGTGATCCGAGAGATGGCGCATATCTGGGTTAACGCATAAGCATTGCAATTGAGCGGGGCAATGCAGCCAGTGTCTTGGGGATACTTCCGCCTGGTTCCGTTCTGGAGCAGTTGAGCTATCTATAGATCGTTTGCAAGGGTATTTAGATGATTCAACTGTTTCTTCTGTATTTTATTGTAAATAATTGTTTATTCTTTCTGTTACATATAACTTTATATATACATATATAATCTTATATTAAGTTTATAGATTTTTTTATTAATAAATGTAGTATGGAATAAAATAGAATAATGTTATATTGTACACCAGGAATTCTTAAAATAACTAATTATTGCTAAGTATAGTACAATTGGCGGCCTTATCGCTGAAAGCAATTTCGTCCAGGCAACCTTTGGATGGAAAGTAATGAGCGAAGCAGTAATGGACAGCGGTGCACAGAGTATAATTAATTAGAAATGAATTGATATAAGTAAGTACATTATAATTATTCTAGAAGTTACGAGATCAAAGTTACGGTCGTCTTTTTGCGGTCGCTGTTCTTATAAGACTTTGCCCGGGTTTTTATTTAATTACAAATTTTTAAAGCTTTATCAGCAGTAATTTCTAACCAAAGTTTAGATTTTTGTTATCTGTATATATCTAGGTAAGCTGATGAGGAGATTCTTGCGTACAAAGTAGGAGCACAAAGGATTAGCAAGCTGACGTGGCAGTGGGCAGGGCACAGCTTGAAGAACTGACGGCTGTTGGGGCAGAAAGGTTCCCGAGTGAAGACCCCCACCACCTTTATCAGGTCTTCTTTCCATCTGAAAGAAGACCTGATAAAGGTTGCTGGGAGCCGTTGGGTGCAGGCCGCACAAGCTGGTTAGTAATGCACAATGGAGACAATTAAAAAAAACCCGACATGTAATTTATTCTGTTTGAACTAAGAGGTGTTCATAAAAGCTTTATAAAATCCCCAAACTTTTTACAGTCCTGAAATTCATGAGTCTAATCCATTATAAGTCCAATGGATTACTTTCTTCAATTCAGCTTTATGCTATAAGTAGGTTAAGAGAGGGTTAGTTAATAAGATGTGAATTTAAGGTACTGGCCGAAGCAAAGCAGGCTATGAATAAGTTAAAATATTTCTTAAGGTCGACGTCTACTAAACTGCAAAACACAAGAACTCTACCATAGTTTGTTTCTTTGGGAGTTCTACAGGCATTATTTACCTCAGTGGGGAGATGGGTGAGAACTGAGATCGGTTTTATTCGATATTTATATAAAAAAATATTCCTGGACATTTCACACAGGGCTATCTAGACCTAAACTAAGCAGAGTTTGTAGTATGGGAACCAGATTTTTTTTTTGTAAATACATACTTATAACATATAGAAAAACATCCAGACCCGAAGAAATATCTGGTAATCATGAAAACATTTGTTCCGCGGCGGGAATCGAACCCGCTACCTCCTGCATTTCAGCCGGATTTCCGCTAAATGCGCCACGAAGGGCGTCACTTAAAATTAGCGTCAGCAATCGGTCGCAATAAGCTTAATATCAGACAATAGTTCTATTTATTGACGTTCTTTTCTTGGGAGCGCTAGTTTCTATATCCAAATAAACGTTTCGCGACCGATTGCTGTTGCGTTGTAGTCGCAAATTGTTAGTAATACCGTTTTGGTAATACCGGATTGGTAATACCGGTTTCGTAATACCAATTTGGTAATACCGGTGGAAGGCACGAGACTTTTCACCTGTATATTTGAGGGTAACAATGCGCGAGTGATTTGATGTTACAAACGTCTGTAAGATACCACTTGCCATTGAGTGAGTTGTATGCAAGTTTGCCACCTTGGAGGTAGGTATAGAAAAAAAAATCACACAATCACAACATTTTTTTTATATTTTTTTTTAATATTAGATTCATTAACTACAAATAATACAATCTTAACAGTAGTTATTGTTCTAGTGTTTTCTCCTTATTTGACAACATTAAGACAACTAGGTTTACCTGTATTATGGCGTACCTACTAATGCCCTCCGCCGAACTTGTTGCAATCCATATCCATACTATTTATAGAAATGCGAAATTAACTCTGTTTGTTTGTTTGTTACCTCTACATGAATAAACGGCTGAACGGATAATATGAAATTTGGCAAGGAGATAGATTATATCCGGGGAAAGGACATAGAACAACGGACATTTTTGTCTCTAAAAATAGTCTTAAGAAGCTGAAATAGGGGTTGACAGTTTGTATGGGCAATCTATAATTCATCCAGTTAGGTATCTGAAAATTCATATTTAGGCTTTTGGTAAGAAATAAAGAAATATGTGTTTCAACTTTTATGCAAAATCAAGGATCATGAGGAGGCGGGTTTTTTTTTAAAGTTTATGTACCGTTGGTATATAGATAGATTGTGACCGGGATTGGTACATAGGCTAGTTTTTACCCGACTGTGCAGGAGGGTAAAAAGTAGCCTATGTACCAATCCCGGTCAAAATTTATCTATGTACCAACGCAACGGTACTTAGGGACTGCATGAAAACTTTACCAAACCCCCCCGCCCCCTTCCCCATCTCTCCTCATGATCCATGATTTTGCAAAAAAGTTGAAGCACGTATTTCTTTATTTCTTACCAAAAGCCTAACTATAAATTTTCAGATACCTAACTTGATTGCCCATGCAAACTAAGGCTGTAAGATAAAGAATATAATTATATATTGGTTGGGGAAAAAGCTTCTTCGCATTTTTTAAGAAAATTCAAAACATTTTTTAAAATAGTTTATTAACATCTTACTAAAGTATGTAGGTACCTTTTTGTTCGATAACTTTTTGCCATCTTGTAGGTAGGGACATGATCCCATATCCCTACCTACCTATATGATATAGAACCTACCTATATGATATAGAAATTTTGGGGCTTCTGATCAAAATACCGCGACAAGTAGTTTAGGCAGTCCTCTCGTGATGTTAACCTGACACTGCCTAAAGAATTCTGAAGATACCGAAACAGGTGGAAATCTGAAGGTGCAAGGTCAGGACTATATGATGGATGCATTAACACCTCCCAGCCAAACTCTCTTAATTTTTGCTGAGTGGTTAAAGATGTGTGAGATCTAGCGTTATTATGATGAAAAACCACACCCCTTCTGTTGATTAGTTCCGGCCGCTTTATCTCAACTTCTTGCTTTAATCTCATCAGTTGTTCGCAGTAAGTTCAGAATCGATGGTCCTACCCTGGTGGTAACAGCTCATAATGAATAATGCCCTTCCAATCCCACCACACACACACAGCATCACCTTGTTGCGAGTTAACCCGGGTTTCGCCACAGTCTGTGAAGCCTGACAGGTCTTTGACTACGACCTTTTTCGCACGTTCTTGTCGTACGTGATCCACTTTTCATCGCCAGTTATCAGCTTCTTCAAAAATGGTTCGGTTTCATTACGTCGTAATCATCATCATCATCATATCAGCCGTAGGACGTCCACTGCTGGACAAAGGCCTCCCTCATTGATCTCCAGGAACTGCGGTTGGAAGCGGCCTGCATCCAACGCCGACCTGCGGTTCTTACCAAGTCGTCTGCCCATCTTGTGGGTGGACGTCCTACGCTGCGCTTGCCGGTCCGTGGCCTCCACTCGAGAACCTTTCGGCCGCATCGGCCATCTGTTCTGCGCGCTATATGGCCTGCCCATTGCCACTTCAACGTGCTAATCCGTCGGGCTATGTCGGTGACTTGAGTTCTCCTACGTATCTCCTCATTTCTGATTCGATCCCGTAGAGAAACCCCGAGCATAGCCCTCTCCATAGCTCGTTGAGCGACTCTGAGCTTATTCATAAGGCCAATAGTGAAGGACCACGTCTCGGTTCCATATGTCATCACTGGTAACACACACTGATTGAAGACTTTCGTCTTAAGGCACTGAGGTATGTTGGACGAAAAGACGTTGCGAAGTTTCCCAAACGCTGCCCATCCGATTTGGATTCGACGATTGACCTCTTTCTCGAAGTTGGACCTACCTAATTGGACTGTTTGTCCTAGGTATACATACGCGTCGACAACTTCAAGAGCCGAGTTCTCAACCATAACTGGGGCAGGGACGACATGGACATTCGACATGATTTTCGTCTTCTCCATGTTCATTTTAAGTCCTACCCGTTGGGAGACTCGATTGAGGCCTTCGAGCATCGTGCTGAGCTCTTCCATCGACTTTGCCATGACCACAATATCTTCGGCAAACCGAAGGTGAGTGATGTATTCGCCGTTAATATTGATGCCTAGTCCTTTCCATTCCAGAAGCTTGAAGGCATCTTCCAATGCGGTCGTAAACAGTTTCGGAGAAATGACATCTCCCTGTCTTATGCCTCTTTTTAAGGGAATCGCCTTCGAGCTCTGTTCATGTACTCGGACTGACATAGTGGCGTTTTTATACAAACACTTCAACACTTCGATGTACCGATAGTCAATACGGCATCGTTGGAGAGACTCAAGTACTGCCCATGTTTCGATCGAATCGAAGGCTTTCTCATAGTCCACAAACGCGAGACATAGCGGCAAGTTATACTCTTCGGTCTTCTGTATGACTTGCCGCAGCGTATGTATGTGGTCTATGGTACTGTAGCCTTTAGGGAACCCGGCTTGTTCGGGAGGCTGGAAGTCATCAAACCTGCGTTCGAGACGGTTCGCGATGACCCTCGAAAACAGCTTATAAATATGGCTCAAAAGCGAGATGGGTCTGTAATTCTTAAGCAAGGTGTTGTCACCTTTCTTGAAGAACAGAACCACCACGCCTCCGTTCCATGCTTTTGGCGTCGTACCTTCAAGCAAGGCGGAATTAAAACGTTCGTCATAATAAAGAATCACAAATGAGTACATGGTTCATTAGGTTCATGTTAGGCACCCTGTGGAAAATAAATAAAGCCCCCCCCCCCCCCTGGCTATATTACACCTGCAGAAGAACTACCCCCTGGTCAACACCTACCTTGGCCAGTGTGGCGGACCCTCAACAGACTGCGTACCCAAGTCGGCCGCTGCAGGTGTAATCTTAGTAAATGGGGTCTTAGTAAAATGTCTTAGTAAATAGACGAATCGGCGACGCAATGCCAATGTGGTGCCCAGCTCCAAACAATGGCACACGTCCTTGCATGCCCATCCTGCCCTACCACCTGCACGATGGGGCAACTGATGATCTGCTCCGACGCTACCATGAACGTGGCGGCGTACTGGTCAAAATGGCTATTGTATTGAGACATCGACACGAAAGGAGAAGATTAGGTTTCTTTCAGTGAGCTCGTGGGGTACCCAAATATCGAGCTTTTACAAAATCCCAGTTTTTTTCAAATGCGCCAAAACTGTTTTGTGGTCAATTCCCAGTTCTTCAGCTACGTTGTAACTACTAATATGCCGATCTTGCTCCACTTTTTAAAAAATGGCATCAATTTTATCCGTAATAGGGTGACCAGAGCGACGTGCATCTTTGACATCAAAATTTCCGGATTGAAAACGCTTAAACCAAATTTGTGCTACTCTCACAGACACTGCACTAGGTCCATAAACATCGCAAATTTTTTCGCGGCTTGCGCTCCATTTTTATCTTTTTTGTAGTAAAATTTTAAAATGTATCGAATTTCTTCATTAGATTCACTCATCTTTACAATACGAAAAACAAATAAAAATCATACATTTTCCTAATTTGAATTTGGAATTATCTTCTTTAAAATTTAAACTTTGAATGATACCAAAACCAGCCAGATACAAATAGTATAGCCAAAAAGATTTCATTACAAGTTTATACATATTATAATGCGAAAAGACTTTTTCCCCAACCTATTACAAATAAATGGTACTAGTAATAACAATTAAAATGAGACATTAAAATGATTCATATTTTATACTGTTTTTGGGCTAAATATCTGCGACCATTATATCTGCTCTTATCCTATAATCTCTTGTCTTATCTCTTAGCTCGGGTTTATTGTAAGTGTATTCTCTAAGAGAAATGAAAAACTTTTAACATTACTTTCCCCCTTTTACTTTGACTTCAAGGTATGCACCTGATTTTTTTTATTGCCAATTGTTTATTTTATTAAATGTTTGTATGCGACGAATTTTTATGTTTATATCTTAACATATAGGGACTGCAATGGTTTTTAGGGTTCCGTACCCAAAGGGTGAAACGGGACCCTATTCTAAGACTCCGCTGTCTATCTGTCCGTCTTTTATGTATCGTGATAGTTAGACAGTTGAAAATTTTACAGATGATGTGTTTTTGTTGCCGCTATAACAAAAAATACTAATAACAGAATAAAATAAATATATAAGAGGGGCTCACATACAATAAACGTGATTTTTTCTTCTCGATTTTGCTCAATATTGATAACGGCAACAAGTAGACGCCCGTAATATTCACACTTTATTTAAGTATATATATTTACTTTAAAAATAAATAATTAAAATAAAATAAAACAAATATTTAATGGCGGCTCCCATACCAAAAACATGATAATAGTACGGAACCCTTTATGCGCGAGTTCGACTCGCACTTGGCTGTTTTTTTTTAATTCCTTATCAATAATGGTTTTTCTAAACAGGTGTTCTACGGGTGCTTACCTTTTGGTGGGAAGGCCTTTAATTTCTAACAAATATTGTTCTCGTGAAGACCATTATCTACTTTCGGTTAAACGTAGTTTTAAACGGGATACAATTAAATAGGTTATTTAATTATGCAATTTACTCTCATTACACTATTAAAATACATTCTTACCGTCAACGCTTGTTCTGACATGACCGGCATTCGACCATAGATTAGAGACCATTTCAGAGTAGTAAAGTTCCTTGCGAAAGGGCTCGCCCAGAGAAGTGCTACCATCTTACCTATTTCTACCGTCAAGCAGCATTGCTGTGTTTCGGTATGAAGGGTATTGTGGCCGGTGAAATTACGGGCAAATGAGGCTTTACACCTGTATGCCTTAAGTTGATGGAAGCAGGGCAGTGCATCATAGGGCAAATTTGTATGGTGCGTAACCTATGAGGCAATACTTTGTTATAGGCGCTAGAATCCTGAGTGCAGAGAGGGATGAAATCACGCCCAAGATGCAGACACTACTTTTCACACTTTCTGCGAGACAATAAAAACCAAATCTAGGTTGGTGCATTCTGTGCAGAGGTTAGTCCGAATTACGAATAAGTTCTTATTGTTTGTGTCTCTTTGGTTCAAGTTTGAATACAGATGAGGTTCCAAATTCAAATTCAGTACAACTTTACGCCCAGCTCAGCCGTAGGGATTTAATCACCCACTTTCTTAAGGTTTACATGACATATAATTTGACATTGTCGATCAGGTGGTGTAAAAAATATATTATGAATCCACATTATCAAGGGTGTGAAAGAAACAAGCACTAGAAACGGGACAATGTTACGCTAACCGTTAAAAAAATTTTGTTCACTCTTACCTTTCAAAGCCATGGTCGGTAGCAACGCCAAAGCCTGGATCATGGACCAAAAGCAAGTCCTCTCGATCCTCATGGTGCTCACGATCAGTAAAATTGACACATCACTTTAACTTTAGTACTTAATTCTGTTTTATTTTTTTCTTCATCGTCTTTTAAACTTATGGTAACATTTTAAGTTAATATTTTACCATTTAATGTAAGATCTGATGAAATAAAAATGTACATAGAGCAAGTTTGATTTAAAAGTTTTAATAGTGTCTATCTACTACTGGTCCATGAAGGGTGACCTTCCTCTGACACTTAAGCGCCTACTCATTGACATGTGTATCCTGTCCATCCTAACTTACGGTGCGCAGACATGGTCTCTGACTGAAGCCCAAAAGTCAAACCTCAAGATTTGTCAAAGGGCAATGGAGCGCAGCATTCTCGGCTTTAAACGTGTCGACCGAGTGCGAAACACCATGCTGCGCTCACTTACCGGCATTGCAGATGTAGGGAAGAGATCGGCTGAGCTTAAGTGGGAATGGGCGGGCCACGTTGCCCGAATGCACTCCAAGAAATGGGGCCATATTGCAACACCATGGACGCCTGAAGACGGAAGGCGACGTCGGGGTCGGGCGAGAAAGCGTTGGCGGGACGATTTTGACACCTTCCAAAGAGGATGGTGGGGAATGGCGACAGATAGGGATGCTTGGAGGGACATGGGGGAGACCTTTGCCCAGCAGTGGGACGAGATAGGTTAGGAAAAAAAAATAGTGTCTATCGTAGGTTGAAAGTGTTGTATAGTGTCCTGAGCCTGGCTACAAAAAGTGGTATACTGGTATGTATTGTTATGTACGACTTAAATGAAATCACGGGTAGGACTGATATCTAGTATTGTTGTAAAAAAAGTGTTTTTAAAATCCATTCACATAGAAAATTTAATATTTTCAAACTTCCTTAATTTCATGTCCTAAAATATCAGTGTACGGCCTCTATAAATAGATAAACAAAGCATATTAATTCATCACGTATAACTGTTAAACTGACTAAGCGGCATCGTCGCAAAAGTGCCGCCGATTTACGTTAAAAATTGTTTATTGAAAAAGTATTACAATTCAAGCTACTGGTATTTAATCCACATATAAACTCAGTTAATACGATTCCGGATGTGTGTATTAAATAAATGTCGTACATAGCCAAACAGGTGCAATCGTTATTATAAAAACGGGATTTATCACGTACCGTCCTATCGGTGTTTCGACCGATAATGTTACGGTTTAAATCGTGAACTTTCATCAAGGTGAGTGCGATCCGCTCCAAATAACGTATCGCCTCGTAACGAATAACGTCAGTCGTAACACCGATAAGACGGTACGTGATAAATCCATTATTTATAATAATGATTGAAATAAATCACGAAAGTTTGCTATGAAAAATTTAATTGCTTTTTCAAAGTGCAATCAAAGGGCAAGAAAAAAAATTGTAAAAATGAAAACCAATTTAGAATCTGAAAATTAATTTAAAGTAATATTTACTAACCTAACGAAAGCGGGTATATTGATAGTATTTAGGCTAATATTCAGTAAAATTTACAGTCTGAAGTCATCCTACTCTTTGATAATGTATAAAGGCTTTATTAAAACATTTTGTTCTAAAAACTTACTTTGTATTCTTGCAGAATTATAATTTGAGTCATATATTACCGTAGCACCGGCTATACCTTATTTCCGGTACTCAAGTCTCTTAAATTGAGTGAAACAAAGAGTATGTGACGTCAACGGAAGGATACCTTTCTTCGACTTTTTATGGGATCTTTTGGGAAACTTATAACGGAAAATTCTTAGACCCAATATCAATCATTTCTATGTGAGGTATAGATAATACAGTAAGTAGTTGTGCCAAGTTGACTCATTAGGAACAAATGTCTTGGGTGGCACAACTGGTTGTGTATATCGTTTGGTCCATGAGGGACTCCCCAATTTAAGAATTATTTATGCAAGCGTAGTTAAGGAATATGCATGGATTTTTTCTGAAGGACATCCGCAACAAGATTATCCGGTGAACCAAAGCCATAAACATAGCCCAGCGCATTAGCAACCTGAAGTGGCAGTGAGCTAGCCTTACCCCGGAGAACAAACAACCGTTGGGGGTAAACGAGTTCTTGAGTGGAGACCGCGTCTTGGCAAATATGGTAGCCCCCCGACGAGCAGAAAGTGAATGAGAAAAGCCGAAGGGAAAGGTCAAGCGATCGTATCGGGAGAGTTCAATGTCCAGCAATTTACTAATGTGGGGGCTGATGGAGCGGTCTCGACAGAATCAGCGCTTACCATTACGGCGGGCATAATGCTGAGTCGAGTCCCATTTACTGCTGTAGCACACAGTATCTACCGAGTTCTGCCTTTTTTTTGTTTAGGTTTTACGTTTATACTGTTTAATTGTTTAATTTTAAGTATTTTCTCTCGCTTAAAGTGTAACTGTATTGTATATTGTGTGGTAATGTAGTGAATACAATTTTATTCATTGTCTATGTCTATGATGTTAAGCATCTGGTGGCAAGTTAGCAGTGTGTAAGACGATAAAGTGCCTAGGACAGGATTTTAGATGGAGTACGCTTACCTTACCTACTACTTATAATATAACCTTGACTTGAAGTAACTGGTTTGTTAATTTTATACTCATAGTTTTTTCAACGAAACAATCAAATGAAGTTAAAATTTAATTATTTGTTGATAATTTGAAATTATAGTCTCAAATTACCGAATTAGTACAAAATTATTGGAAAATTGGCAGATTTTTTGTGAGAAATAATTTTTAAATAATAAATGATTTAATTTACCGTAATGACAAAATAGTTTGTTGATTGAATTTTTTTATAATAGTAATGTTCCAATTAATCATACTTAACCAAAGTATTTAATAAAAATTTTGGTTATTTATTTATAACGTGTCATTAGATAACCCGTCAGGGATCACCACAATACGTTTTTGTATGATTGTGGTAAAAACACTTTCAGAGCTTGATAAATTTGAACAAACATCAATTTAGTTTAAAAGAATGAAATATTTTGTCTAATGACAAACAAAGAAGTACAAATATCCGTGTTAGAGATAGGAATAAAAATAAAAATACAACTTCTAAAAAACAATAGCTTTGAAATTTAACAACCAACATACTTTTAAAATCACCCGCATTTTGTTAGTCCATAGCAAAAATGGTTTAGGAATTTGGACTGATCATTCTGGCTTGATTTTAGTATGTTGTCCTAACATAAATCTGTATTACCATAATACTATTTTGAAAAAAAGACTTGTAAAACATAAAACTGTTTTGACACTAAACTCACAGTGCAACTCGAAACAAAGAATACCTTACTACCACCCGCAAAAAACTTTCATTAAAATTACACTAACATTCACATAACTGTTCAGTCACAAATATCCGCAGAAATAAATGCAATGTACATTCATCGCAACAAGTCGAAGACGTACACGGTTTGGAAGGTTGAACACGCGTTCCTCCGGCCGCGTCTGGCAGAGCACTGGCGTAGGCTCCGGCGGTGCTACGCGGCCGCATGAAAAGGTTACAGCGCTTAAACCCTGCGCCTTTTGCATGAATAGGAATACGAATGTGTTATGTTTTTCCGGTGTTCCGTTTTTGTGAAAGGAGTGTTTGGATTTCTTTGCGATGTGCTTATGTTTGCTCGCGTGGATAGATTTTTGCATGTTCTTGTGAAGGTTCCCTGCCGCGTCGCGGTTTTATTTATTCATCAGTGGGTAACTGACTGAGCGCTATTCTGAAGACTGCATACCGTTTTGGTTATTCAGTATTTCGGTTCGTATTTTCACGTTTTTTTTAATCCAGTCCGTTTAAAAGTAGCCTGGAAGAGGCCGCCCATCCTGTTAGTTTTATATGAAAAACTATTGTTAATTTGGAGAAATAATTAAATTAAATATGTTAAAAAAGGTTAAGCGAGCGAGGTTAAAATAAAGAATGAATGAATGAAATACTCTTTACCAAACAAAAATACAGTAATAATTAAAATAAACATTAAATAAAGGCACTATGTTGGTTATAGAATTGTACCTACTTAATACTAATCTACCGTCAACATATCGTATATTTAATTATATAAACTAAGAATTTCAAACAATTGTGCTTAAACCTGTTTTTTAAGTTAAAATAGCCATTTATCCTTTATTATTTAAACTTTTTTAATGTTGAAACATACCTCAGTGCCTTAAGACGAAAGTCTTCAATCAGTGTGTGTTACCAGTGATGGCATATAGAACCGAGACGTGGTCCTTCACTATTGGCCTTATGAATAAGCTCAGAGTCGCTCAACGAGCTATGGAAAGGGCTATGCTCGGGGTTTCTCTACGGGATCGAATCAGAAATGAGGAGATATGTAGAACTCAGGTCACAGACATAGCCTGATGGATTAGCACGTTGAAGTGGCAATGGGCAGGCCATATAGCGCGCAGAACAGATGGCCGATGGGGCCGGAAAGTTATCGAATGTAGGCCACGGACCGGCAAGCGCAGCTTAGGACGTCCACCTACAAGATGGGCAAACGACTTGGTAAGAACCGCAGGTCGGCGTTGGATGCAGGCCGCTTCCAACCGCAGTTCCTGGAGATCAATGAGGGAGGCCTTTGTCCAGCAGTGGACGTCCTACGGCTGATATGATGATGATGATGAATGTTGAAACCAATTTCTTGTTTTTTTTTCTTGGAATTTCCATAAATAAAACAATATATATTTGATATCAGACTTGCGTTGGTGTGGGTACATGTGGTTTTGTGTCATACGTACATTTTTTATTATATCTAATAGATAAAAACCGCTCTTCAAAATCCCATAGAAACAAGGGAAAATTACATCAACCTCAAGTGGAATAGAGGTTTGACATTTAGAGTGACGTCGCCATAGTCCATAGCACATGAATATTTCGAGTATTCTTTCGTCAGGAATTCCAAATGAACACTATACATAAATAATTTGGTGAAGTGACGTAAAACGTAGCTCATGGCGTAGACTATTCGGACGAAAGACTTGTTATGAATTCTGTCGTCAGGCATAAGTAATAGACATAATTTGTTATATTATCGTAAGAAATGCGTCACTGTTTCGATTTTTTTTTTGTCTAAATTTGTAACGTGTGTTATTGTAAGACAGTCTAGAACAGATCGCTCATTGTGTTTAGACCGCCTTTTTTACTTCTCATTATTTAGGTATGTACCTATTGTTTTTATATGTTGGTTTTATGAGGTCTACAATAAAGTTTATTAGACATCATTTAGGCTGATATAACGTAAAACCAATAAAAGTTGATCTTCAAGTAGTTTCTTTTTCGTTTTGATACACATTTAGAAAGAAAAAAAGAAAACATCATTTATTACGCCAATCACTAATAACAATAATTAACAACACAAAAACAAAATACAGTACAACAAAAGATAACATTGTTATCAGTTAGTATTAGTAGCCGCCACAAAAAAGGTTCCAACTCATCGTTTTGCTATGTCACGGCTAGGTAACATAGCGCTGGTCTTCCGTTGGTACCTTTGTGAATACACGGAACTCTGCTAACACATACAAAAATATCAAAAATAAACAAGTACTTATAATAAAACCCAACGAGCATAATACATACAAACAAAAATTTACAAGTAACATAATTAAAATTAATTAGTGCGCTTAATGCCAAAACTTACTATAAAACCCTAAAAATATTGCTAACAAGAAGTTATAGGATGGCAGGACAGTTAGATCAATCAGTCAATCAAATGCATCACGTAAACGGGTGCCGGCAACATAGTTCTCAGTGCGCCGCGCGCTTTATAAATAGAAAAAACAAAATAATCAGTGAAAACAGAAATAAAAAATAAATAATATACATACCTACCTAAGTGTCGGAAAATTGTGCGCTTTCCCTAAAGGAAGTACTAGAGTAATACACCCATTCACTTGCCTATCTACTGCGAACTACCCTGAGGAAGTCGAAAAAAAAATTAGTTACTTAATAGTTACAGTCCAGCAGTCACCACCTGTATTTTTATAGTGAGTATTTAATAACAGGCTGCATCTTCGTGAGCAGGTTCGGTTCGACGAAACGCCCAAATTGTTCCTTTGAAAATTTTCGATAGAGGTAGCTAATGTAGAGAGCAGGTATCCTACATGTCGATACGGTGGGGTGTCGAAATTGTCTGAATAACAGTAGGTTTTGTTTTAATGTTGAGGTAAAATTGTGTTCAACACTTTATCCTCGATAGGAAAAAAATAAAGTCCCGTTGTTATGAATGAGAAAAGTCTAACTTATAAACGTAGGACTAGAAAACCGTACATTTGTAACACTACATTTGTAGAACTATGTAACCATTTGATTGTACAAAATATTTATTAAGTTGTATTCAAAAAATCTGTTTGTTAACAATAATTATGATGATCTCATTATTTGGACATATTCGGAATGTATGACACTCCAGTCAAAGCATCTATTTTGTAGGACAATTGTTTTTCCGAGTTTACCATCAATATTAATTATAATTTAATCTCAATATTAAAAAAAAAACTTACTATTAATTAGAAAATTTTGACACCCCAACGAACAACTTGGGCGTCTCGTCGAACCGAACCTGTTCACGAAGATTCACTAAATAAACAGGTGGCGGCTGCCGGACTATTATCTAGCCCATAAATACGGAATTTATCACGGCCATCAACTAATGTTTATTCCTTCTGACCTGTCATTCAAACTGTACAAAAACGTGACGAGATAAAATAAAACCATAGATGCCACTTAATAGGCTCTATCTAGGTAAGCTTGCGCCATCTTCGATCACACCATCACTTACCATCAGGTGAGGTTATAGTAGGTTATCAGCTTGATCGGGGAGTTGCGGGGCACCAGGGTAGGCTGCTATCTTAGCGACGTTTGTGTCAATAACCTAAGCTATGCCGATGACATGGTGCTCCTCAGCCCTTCGATGAAGGGTTTGAGAAAGTTGCTTTTAGTCTGTGAGCAATATGCTGTTGCTCATGGGCTAAAGTACAACGTAAAGAAAACCGAATTGATGATATTCAGGTCAGGACAAGGTCCAGGACTTGTGCCCGAGGTACACATGAACGGTACAACCATTAAAATGGTTAAACAGTTCAAGTACCTAGGTCACTTACTGACGGAGACGCTGAGAGATGATGACGACATCGAGCGAGAGTGGAGAGCGCTCGCCGTCCGGGGTAACATACTCGCACGCCGCTTTACAAACTGCAGTCCAGACGTAAAACACACCCTATTCCGGGCATATTGTCTGGGTATGTACACCTGCCAACTTTGGTCTAATTTTTCTAGAAAGGCCATCAACGTCATAAGGGTCCAGTACAATGATGCCTACCGGGCTCTTATGAGGTTGCCGAGATACTGCAGTGCGTCGAGAATGTTCTCCGAGGTGGGTGTTCCCGACTTTTTCGCTATCATCCGAGCTCGCGTAGCGTGGTTTTGGAGTAGGCTGAGTCGCTCCAACAATAGCGTACTGAGGGCTGTCTCTGACCAGATTTATAAAAATGGAATTTATAAGTATTGGATTTCCGTCCACCTGGACGGAAATAAAAAATGACTACACTGGAGCATCTGCTTCGTGGCATATTCAGTATTTTTAACTGACTTCAAAAAAACAGGTTCTCAATTTTGTTGTTTTTAGTGTATTTTTCATTTGTATGTGATATGGGTCGTATTTTTGTGCCTGAAGTAAACGAATTTTATTTTATTTTTTTATTTTTATGTATTTATAGTCAAGTGCTTGGCTATGAATAAAAATAAAACATCAGTCAGGCACCACAACCATATAAAAATGGATTGATGTTACCTTGCCTTATCACAGGCTATAACTAGCGCGCGGGAGGTAATGGTTACAGAATTGTACCTATTTAATACTAATCTAACGTCAACAAATCGTATATTTAATTATATAAAACTAAGCATTTAAACGTGGTCCTTTACTCATGGCCTCATGACCAAGCTCAAGGTCGCTCAACGAGCTATGGAGAGGGCTATGCTCGGGATTTCTTAGCGTGACAAATCCGCAATGAGGAAATCCGCAGAAGAACTAAAGTTGACGACATAGCTCTCAAAATTATCAAGTTGAAGTGGCAATGGGTGGGCCACATCGCTCGTAGAACCGATAACCGTTGGCGAAGAAAGGTTCTCGAGTGGAGACCACGGACTGGAAGACGCAGCGTAGGCCGGCCTCCAACAAGGTCGACCGACGATCTAGTAAGAATCGCAGGGAGCCGTTGGGCGCAAACGGCTACCAACTGCTCGTTGTGGCGATTTAAAGGGGAGGCCTATGTTCAGCAGTGGACGTCTTCTGGCTGATGATGATTGATGATGATGAAGCATTTAAAACAGTTGTACTTACAACTGTTTTTTAAGTTCTATTGATGTAAATAATTCTTATTGGTGTGATTCTTAACCTGACGGGTTAAACCTGCAATCCGGCAATTTCCAACGTATTGAACGTTGGAAATTGCGCGTCGTGTCCTTCGTGAGGGGATAAACGCGGGCTTACAATACTCTTTACTTCTCGCTCTTGCAAACCCACTGACGTTCATTCCATTATTTCATCGTCATCAACCTATAACAGTCCGCTGCTAGACGTTGGTCTCTCCCAGGATGCACTATTTAGCCCGATCCTCAGCTTAGCGCGCAAATCGTCACTCCATCTAGCCGGAGGTTGTCTAGCTCACAACGGTTATCGGTTTTTTTCATAGTGATTATAGATTATAGCAGGAATTAACTTTAGTGGATGGGCCGCTAATGTTTTGATAAAATTCGTGAACAGTTTTCAGTACAACACATCCGTGCGATTCGCTTTTACGTTGAGTGCGAAACGAGACGCAGTGCGGAGTGCGTTAATCCCGTATTTATAAAAATGAATATACAGGTTAATTTATTAACATATAAAAATAACCTGGGGAAGAGCTATGCTGAAAAGCAAAACAATCATGCTAATACCAATGCCATAGAATAAATAATAATTTTGTAATTCAATTCTTGATTGTACACAAATAGATTACAGACAAAACAGCTTACAAAATGGGCATGCACAAAGGCGAGCTTAACCCTAATAAGAGATTGTTAAATGAAGGCTTTTTAAACTTGATAATATTAATAATAATCAGGGTAGCAACTGAATGGTGGCCGAGGAATGCCTTTAAAAGGGTAGGACGTCCGGCAGCGAGATGGGTGGATGACATCGTTAGAGTCGCGGGCCATCAGTGGGTGAGACTAGCGAAGGATCGTGGCGGATGGCACAAACTTCGGGAGGCCTATACCCAGCAGTGGGTGAAGTCAGGCTGTTGATGATGATGATGATGAATAATAATCATTGAAACAAACCACAAAAGTTTTGATAGTTGTAAATTCTGCCTGTTTATAGATAAACAGACCTATCAAATACATTAAACTCTCTAAATATTAGGGTTAGTGTAAACAGATAGGGCAATATGTCATATCATCATAACCTATCATATCATGGTTGTGTGCGCAGCCTAATATCAGGGACAGAATAAATATTGTGAGAGTCAACAGACATTTTCATCAATCATTGTACCTCTTTCTACTGAAATATTGGGCATAGTTTCTTTGAAAAGTTAATCGTTTAAAAAGGTTATGGGATCCGTTGCTACTTCCTCTTTCTGAAATTGTATAGTGGCTTCCCTATTCATTTTTTTTCGTAGCTATAGTTAAACAACACACTCTTAGATTGAGTTCCCAATACCGAAATTCGCAAAAAGGCTAAAGAACAAAACGTCGGCAAGTGAATGTTGAGGCTCAAGTGGAGTAAGGCAGGACACTTGGCCAGACGTAGTGACGACAGGTGGACTAAGGCATTAACAGAGTGGAGTCAAGAATTGGGCATTGAAATAGGGGACGTCTATCAGCGAGATGGGTTGCCGATATCAATAAGTCCGTGGGTCGTACGTGGTTAAGATGACAGGATCGGGAAGAATGGAAGAAATGGAAAGAGGCCTTTGTCCACCAGTGGGTCGAGGCTGAAAATGATTATAAAGATAAACGCTTTACCACTACCACACCTAATGGTAAATTATGATGTGGTAAAAGATGGAACATGCCATCATTGAAAATCCGGTTCAGTCTTGACTTCAAAACTCCAAGATTATTATGGTATGATAACTGGCTGAGACGCAGGAGGTTAAAAAAAAGTTTAAAGATAATTAATTTCCAAAAAAAATGAGAACAATTTAACTTTGTAACTATTTTATCAACTAACAACTTGTCATATATTCATCATCACCATCCACAGCCTGAATTCACCCACTGCTGGGTAGAGGCCTCCACAAGTTTGTGCCAGCCACCACGATCCTGCACTAGTCTCACCCACTGACGGCCCGCGACCTTTACGATGTCGTCCACCCATCGATACATGGACGACATCGTGATGTATTTTTAAATAAAAACTTTTTATTGGAACTAGAAAAGATGTCATGAACAATTTTTGAACATAGGTGCTAGTTTACATATAGGTAGTTACTAGTTATACTTTTTATGTATGCTTAATCATTTGAAATTTATACAAATCAGCTTATGGAATAATTATATTAGTAACAATATTATACATTAACTTTGACCTCCACACTAGAATTCCCTGTATTGTGGAGATCAAATACAAGATAGGTTAATCAAGGTAGTGCAGTGTTTGGCAAGTGAATGTAAATTTAAATTATGTTTTTACTTAAATGTATATCATGTGTTAATTTTAAATAAAGTTAATTGTAATCTAATTATGTTTATAGTGTTTAATTTGGTTTGATATCTCTATTTCTATAATGTGTGTTTGTCTATTACGGTTAGTGCTATAAGTATTTAGTCTATGCGGTTGGTTGCCCTACTATTGTTCTATCTGTCAAACTGTAGTCTCAGTCTCACTATAGTCCTTTTCAAGAAGCCACCTTACAGTAATAGGGGCCTTCCACCGAATGTGACGATAAGAAATGATAGCTTTGGTTGGTGCAATTTTGTGATGTCTCAAGATGATGGAGATGATAAATAACTGTCTTATTGTAAGATGGCTGACTTCACCCACTGCTGGGTATAGGCCTCCCCAAGTTTGTGCCAGCCACCACGATCCTGCGCTAGTCTCACCCACTGACGGCCCGCGACCTTTACGATGTCGTCCACCCATCGATACATGGACGACATCGTCATGTATTCACATGATGGAAATTAGTTGGCACCTAGTAAGATATTATTTTACAAATAGAATTAATACAAAACCGTGCCCTTTGCGCAAGAGCTGTGTTGCGTCGGAGTTCGATTCCCGCCGCGAAACAAATGTTCACATGATCTACAGATATTTTGTCCTGAGTTTGGGGGTTTTCAATTTGTTCTTTTGCATATATTTTTTAAATAAAAATGTATTTAAATTCACCAATAATCTGGCTCCCATACTACAAGTTTTCCTTAGTTTGGGGCTAGCTAGCGTTGTGTGAAATGTCTAGAAATATTAATTTTATCGTCGCATAAAATGGGCGCAATATCGTGATTTCACGCTAAAAACCACAGACCAATTACAAAAGTGGTAGGGGTTTTCAGTGAAATATTGTGCTCTTTAGAACTTTATTTTGTCAAAGCGGGGTGTTGACTGAGTGGCAAACTAACTACCTCAGTGCAGCGGTGGTATATAGGATGACATCAAGCATGGCTAACAATGAATGAGGTTAGCGCAGGACTGGAAAGTTTTTATAGGACAGGTAATTCCTGTATGCTCAATTGCCTGGGTACCTGTAATTTCACCAGCAACCATACCCTTCAATCCGAAACACAGTAATGCTGCTTGGCGGCAGAAATAGGTATGATGGTAGTTTCATAATAGTGTAAGGTATGTATGTTATTGCCGGTAAAAATGCCGCATACTTTGTATACGTAACAAGTAAATTAATTAAGTACTGTTTTTCCAATAATTAAAATGTATAATTAGTAACTTTGATTTATAACAATCTATCAATTGATTATTCGGATGCTAGAAAGTGTATTATCTGTAAGTTTACGGAAGCCAATCAGAGACATCAACGAATCAGAGACGTCGGCCAATCACAATTCACCTCTTTTTTTTTACGGTGACGTGATGGAAGATGCGTTGATAAACGACGGTCATTCTAGGTAGAGCGCTGGACGAAGCAACATGTGTACAATATTTTAAGTGAAGTTGTAATAAATAGTGCAATTGCTGTGAAGTGTCACTGTGTTTAATTCCCACTGACCTAGACCCTTATAATAGGATTTTATCTTTTTACAATATTTTGGTAATGGTTTGTTAGTTTTGGTAATGATAATGATGTTTTTTTTTATTTTGGTAATTGTTGACCCACTTCGGCATCGCAAGGATTTCAAAAATAGCTTTACGGTCTTGAGCTTATACAAAAAACCCATATAAAAAAGCGCTTTCGGTTATTCCGGAATTTTTAAAATTTTCCGGGCAACTTTCGAATTTTCCTTTCATACAAACCTTGTTCTGAAAGTTACGAACACAACAAAAAAATCAGCCAAATCGGTTGAGCCATTTTCAAGTTGTTGCGAGACACACGCACAGCAATTGATTTTATACCTGATTTTTATATAAATAGAGTTAGTTATCTAATCTTATCGTTAGCGATGGGAGTAGTTGTGCCTGTATTTCCTTTATTCTTTAATGTACACAAGAAAATATATTAAAACAGTACATAAATAGAGGGCATGTACACAGGCGAACTTAACCCTAAGAAGAGTTTTCTTCCAGCAAACCTTTGAGGCTAGAGAGAGAGATGATTTCTTTGCTGCTGAATTTTTGTTAGGTGTATATTATACGTAGATAATTTATTGTATCTCCATAACAATCATGAAATTACCATTTATATCAAAATCCTTTAAATTCCACGAAAATTATTATTGTCTTTAAAAGCCAACTAAATTCGATAGCGTCCGTGTCTCCCATTAAACCAAAGCGTACGCTGGGGTAATTTTGTATATTAAGTTGGCAACACTGAAAACTTTGGTCATTAGAGCAAGGCCAGTGTAAGTGCTCGGCGTATGTTATGTCTATGGTCCGCAACCAGGTGGGACGTTAGTATGCGCTCTCATTTATAAACTGACGGCGGGAACCGTCACATTTTTTGACCTGATTCCATTTCAGTACTCCCTGTATCGTGGGTATCTAAACAACACAGTTCCATATGATAAGATAATAAATAAATAATAAATAGACATTGCTGGACATTTCACACAGCGCTATCTAGCCCCAAACTAAGCAGAGCTTGTAATATGGGAACCAGATAACTGGTAGAATACTTATGTATACGCTGTTGGCGCATGGCGAACCATGGTGCCTGTGCGGTCAGCGAGACAATGCCAGTTTGTCTTGAATTATACTTGCGTGGCGTTCCGTGAAATAAACCTATTGAATTGAATAAGTATATATTTTTTGTAAATACTTACTTATAATATATAGAGAAACAACCAGACCCAAAACAAATATCTGTAGATCGTGCAAACATTTGTTCTGCCGCGGGAGTCGAACTCGCTACTTCCTGCGTCTCAGCCGGCTATTCGCCCACTGCACCACGAAGGTCGTCAAAATAGATAAGATTTCATCATCATCATCATCATCCACAGCCCGACTTCACCCACTGTTGAGTATATGCCTCTAAATTTGTGCCATCCGCCACGATCCTGCGCTAGTCTCACCTATTGATGGCCCGCGACTCTAACGATGTCGTCCACCCACCTTGCTGCTGGACGACCTACCCTTCCCACGTTCCAAACGTCGAGATCCGTAGAAGAACAAATTCATGACGTTGGGAATCGAGTTATAGAGCTCAAATGGTCTTGGGCGTGACACTTGGCAAGACGTGGTGATGACAGATGGAGCAGGGTAGCGACTGAACGGCGGCCGAGGAATGGCCGTAGAAGATAAAATTTATTTCCAAAACATGTTAATGTTATTTTACTGGTGGTAGAGCTTTTGTGAACGGGCTCGAGGAAGTGGGCACCACCGCCTTACCTTTATCTGCCGCCAAATAGCAGCACATAGGCATAACAGCTAAGTCCTATAGTATGGCAACGTACCCACATAGAGATCAAAACAACATAATAGCTTGTTTTGAATTCTATGTGGATTTCCATGGGCTGCAGTAGCCACTTAACATCTGGTGGACTGCATGCTCGTTTGCCATATAAGTTGTATAAAAAAAATGTTGTCATGTTTTAAATTCTTCCTACTATTGCTAATGCTTTAAATCTTTAATAACTAAGTTAGTTTTTAATATATTACTAGTGTAAGATTCTAATTAAAACCTACTAATATTAATACAATCTAACCATGTATAGGTTAATGAGTAATTTCATTCTTAAATCAGTAAAGATGATGGAAGGATTCGCTTATTTCCCACTCTTTGCGCCCTTTCAAACACCTAGGCGCGCTAACTACCGAACTTTCGGCTATTATACGTCAAAATAACTTATGTATATCGAAGCCATGCACACATGTTTTGTTATCTTCAACCAATGTATCTTGTTTATTCGATATTTGGGTAAATCCAAAATGAGCAAAATTATATTATCTCAAAACAGTTATATCAAAAAAACCAAACTTGCTGAAATATCATCTAAATAAAAGCTTACTTAACTCAAGATGATTAAAAAATCGCAATCTATATATTTAAAAGAAAGTCGTGTTAGTTATACTATTTATAACTCAAGAACGGCTGAAACGATTTTGCTGAAAATTGGTGGAGAGGTTGCTTAGAACCAGGAGACAGACATAGGATAATTTTTATCCCGTTCGACCGCGTTCCCGTGTGACGTGACATAAAACGCCAAAGAGAATACAAGTCATTATAAAACGTAGTAAAACAAAAACGCATCTGACACGGAATAACAAAACGCAAATGACAGCTAAACGTAATTTTGTCTATGGTTAAGTATGGTTGTAAAATGATGGCCGGGGACAACAATTGACAATTTTACCGCGTTATATGCATGTCAAGGCGGTACGAAGTTCGGCAGGTCAACTAGTAAAAAATAAAATGAATTTATACGCACGGCTACCCATCAAACTATAATGTCTAGTATAAGCTGATCTCGCATTGTGTAGTCTTTCTGTACAATTAGAAATCAGCTTATACTGGAATTTATAGCTGGATATGTACCTAACTTAAAAACGTTAAATGTAAAAAATGGTATAAAATGAAGATTAAAAACTTGCCAGGTTGGACTCGCGCACGAACGGTTCCGTGCCATTGTTTGTAAAAACGAGCAAAATAAATCACGTTTGTTGTATGGGAGCCCCCCTTAAATGTATGTTTTATTTTAATTTAAATATTTAAATTTTAAAGTGAAAATTCCAAGCGTCTACCTGTTGCCGTTATCTATTGATATTTCAAGCTAAAGCGAGGAAAAAAACCACGTTTCTTGTATGGGAGCATCCCTTAAATGTTTATTTTATTAAATTTTTAGTATTTGTTATTATAGCGGCAACAGAAATACATCATTTGTCTAACTATCACGCTTCAGGAGATACAACCTGGTGACAGACGGATAGACAGTGGAGTCTTAGTAATAGAGTCCCGTTTTACTCTTTGGGTACGGAACCATAAAAATTATATTTAATAATTCATTTTGACATTGACTTTGAACTATTTGATAGTATAATACCTTACCTAAACACATTAATAATAACTTCCGAAACACTTGGTGACTAGGTGCCTATAGCCATCTTAATTACAGTAAAGATGAATAAAGCTTATACATTCAGGTAAGTAATATTATACCATGTCTGTAATAATCAGATTAGGTACATGAATGAAGTGACAAGCTCAATAAAACCCTGCCCCCCGAACTAGTTTGAGACTGTATCTCGTCGGGCTATATAATTTTTAGTGTGATTAAGTTTTTTGTGTAAGAGATTTGGCATTAGGGGTAAGGTTCTTGATTGGAGACGACCGACGCACTGTAAAGCGGAGCACAGAGTTATCTCCCGCCGACCTAGCTTCTTAGAAAAAAATTCCGCGGTTACCATTTTTAATGGAAGGATGCCTGTCTAGTGTCTAAGGTAAACAACTTAGTAAAGCACATTAAAGAAAAAAACTTTAGTTGAAACTTTAGATATCGCGAGTCTCTTATAAAACAAAACAATATTATTTGTAATTTTTGACTATCAAAATAGTGCCACGAAATTATAACCAAATAACTTGACCTACAGTTTCATTCAAATTACAGGTAACGGGATTTCATGTTTATTGGTTAATTTTTTTGAGGTAGAAGTTACAGTTATTATATCTCAACAACGCACCCCGTTTTAAGCTCATTTAGTCCCTCCAGAATTGTGCTAGCTCTACCTACCTATGTATATACCAAATTTCATGATGATCGGAGAAACGCTTCGAAAGTTACAAACATACATACATACAACGCCGATTTGCCCAAGTTAATTTGGAGATCTCGCTTCGGTCGATCAATAAATAATTTAGTCCAGTACCTATCAGCCTAGTAACAGCAAAGAGTGTTATTTTTCAGATAACATTTATTTTTCAATAGACACTTTTTGATCTGTCTTACAAGTTGCAGCAATCGGAGCGAATCTAGGAACTCGGGATTCAAAAATACCTATCTCAGATCAATAACGGTTGAAATTTAGACGGTAAATTTAGATTTATGGCGGGTTCCTCTATCCGTCGGTAACCAGGTACGACTCGTTTCTCATTGAAAACGTGTCAAAAGTTTGACACTAGTTTGACACTTTTTCAAGGAGATACGAGCCGTAGTTGTTTACCGAAAGATATAAGAACTCGCCATTAGTCATTTTAGACGGGCGTGTAACAAATGACTTATTTAATTTAGTGTTTAAAATAGTTACCTTTTGACATAATTAGCGATTTTGAATTTAAATTAGGTATAGTTAATTTCTTTGACAATGTCCATCTACAGTAGCTATAACCTTAAGTACTTATACATTAGTGTTTAGTATTTTTCAAACTTTCGCGATCACTGTACATAACTATTGATTGAAACAGGTATTTATCGAGTATGTACCTTATTTATTTGTTATCCCGACGTTTCGGCTGTGTTGCAATAGTCGTGGTCACGGGTTGGCTGAAGTACTTGGAGTAGGGTAAACCATACTATTGTTGGCACCCCCCCAGTGATTGGCACTCTGATTAAAAAATTTAGATACTAAGAGACAATTCCTGTTTATTTACTGTTGCAATACTTTATTTGGTAGAATATCTAATAACCTCTAGTGGCAACACATTTGTCAGCCATCTTTCTTTCACAGCTGTTTGTGAGCTTTAAAGGAAATCAAGGCGTCGTGATCGTGTTGTTTTTTTATAAAAAAGTTTAGTACTGGAGGATAGAAGTGCACGTGAAAAGTTGATTTTTGGGTATGTTTCTACACCAATTTATATTCGATTATGTTAAATTAATGTATATCTTGCTATTTTTGTCGTTTTCAAAATTAAAATATAAGCGTATCGGTAATTTCTTTGGTGCCAATCAATGTATTTTTTCTTGTATAGTGGTACAGTGATTGGCTGGATGCCAATGATTGTACATTTAATTTTCTGGTGGCATGTGTTAAATTTCATAGTTAAATTACATTTCCATCAATATAGACCATATTGGGTTGCTAAATAAGGCTGTTTTTGCTTATATTTGAATTCTTGGCACTGCCAATCATTATACATTTTTTGTGTGCTAATGACTATACCAAGCTAAGGTTTCCTCTTCTTCTGCATCTCTTTCAGGTACCTACCCGGCTTTAAGATGCCGAAGGTTACGGATGGAAAAAATATACAAAAACATATACAGAAGAAGACGTAGAAAAAGCCTTGCAAGCCATAAAAAATGGAATGGGTAAGAAAACTGCTGCAAATAAATTTAATATCCCACGAGCAACTTTGCAGTTTCGCCTATCCAACCAATTTGTCAAAAGTCGACCTGGTCCAGATACAGTTCTGTCTAGTGCAGAAGAACAAGAGATAGTTAAATGGATAATTGCAGCTTGTAGAAAAGGATTTCCACGGCGTAAAGAGGATGTCATAAAGAGCGTCAAACTGTATTTGGATGAACATCCCAGACCAAACAGTTTTATAAATAATACACCAGGCGAGGAATGGTATAAACTATTTTTGAAGAGGCATCCTGAGCTTTCTATACAAACATCAGAGGCTGTAACTTCAGCAAGTTCAAAGTTGTCAGAGAAGCAAATTAGAAACTGGTTTACACAAGTAGAAGAATATCTGAAAGAAAATGATCTCTTTCATATTTTGTGTGATCCATGTAGGGTTTACAATGGGGATGAAACGAATTTTATTTTATGCCCAAAGAACACCAAAGTTATCGCTTTAAAGGGAACCAAAAATGTGTATGAAGTAGATCACGCTCAGGCTAAATCATGTGTTACTGTAATGTTCACATTTTCGGCAGATGGTGTAACAACACCACCTATGATTATTTACCCCTTAAAGAGAATGCGACCTGAGATTCAAAAGTCTGTGCCTAGCCAGTGGGGTATTGGCTTTTCAGATAATGGATGGATGAAGGCCGAGCTTTTCATCCAGTACGTACAGAATGTTCTGCATCCAGCGTTAATGTAGATGAATATCACTTTTCCAGTAATTCTTTTTTTGGATGGACATAGAAGCCACACAACACTTCAGCTTACTCAACTTTGTCAAAATCTTGGTATAATACTTATAGCTCTATACCCTAACGCGACACGGATTTTGCAACCAGCAGACGTAGCGGCGTTTCGTCCAATAAAAGTAATGTGGCGTAAAGCAGTCCTAGAATGGCGAACAGATAACTTAACAAAATCTTTACTAAAAACAGATGTTGCTCCTATATTGGAGAAGCTTTTACCCAAATTAAATAAGACGACGTTGAAGAACGGCTTTGAAGCTTGTGGTTTATGCCCATTTAATCCAGATCAAGTAGACTACACAAAATGTTTAATGCCCTATAAACCAGTCCAAGAAATTATGGATGACAACTGTTCTACAAGTCTTAACTATCAGACATACGAAGAAATAGTTGGACCATAGTTAATCAGAAAGATGAACAATCAGGTGGTAGGTAAATCAATAGAAGCTAAAAAGCTTCACGACTTGTATAAATATCTCGTACCAAAAATTTCAACACACGAGTCATCGTCACAAATAATAGAAACAACTTCTAAGGAACTAATGCAACACAAGGACAAGATCAATTTAATTGAACAAAACAACGATGGTTCAGAAGATTTGACCACAATGGCAGCCCTCAATGAATTAATGGCAATGTCAACAGAAGTTGAACTTTTACTAAATGAACCAGAACTGTCATCTCATGAACCTCAACCCAAAGACACTGGCACTTCTAAAACAAACACAATGTTTGACGATTATTCAGGAACCTTAGGACACGAAAAACCCCGTAATGTTGAACTTCAGAATCAGGGGGTTGAGGAATTACCTTTGGCATCCTGTATAAATCTTACATCGACAAACGATTCAGTACCAGAAGCTGTACAAACGGTTGAGGTTATTTCTGAGTGTGAAAGAGAAAACCAAACACCAATGTATGTAATACCTATTCCATCCACCAGTAGTCAAAGTGTAGAGCTGTTTGAAGAAAAATGGGTACTAGTCGATGACATGTCAACCGAAGTCCTTTCAACGAGTCCAATAAAGAAACAAAATATAAAGGATTTTTTAAAGTTACCAAAGACTCCAATTAAAACAAAAAAAGCTGGTATAGAACATCGCTCTTTTGTTTTAACGAGTAAAGATTGGGAAGCTGTAGAACTAGAAAAACAACAAAAAAAGATGAAAGAGATACAAGAAAAGGAGAACAAACGAATAGCAAGACTAGAAAAAGCCAAAGAGAAACGCTTACTCAAGGAAAAAAAACAAACTGAAACTATAAATAAAAAGATCAAAGCCAAAAATTTAAATTTAATTAAGAAAAGTAAACCAAATTCTGATAATATCAAATCAAAAATTGTTATCCAATCAAACGTCTTAATTAAACCTGCAAATAGAATCTCAAGTGATATTGAAGAAGAAAGAGAATAAACAAAGGAAATAAAAAAAGAACCTATGCACGAAGTTAAACCTGCAAATATTACTGCCCTGAAAGAAATAAAAAACAAACCAATTTTAGATGCAGTTGAAGCTGCAAATGAAAGAACCTTTAAAGAATCGGAACAAGTGCAGATGGTCAAAAAAGAATTAAAGAAAGGACCAAGTTTAGATGAACTTAAATCTCCGAATATAACTTTCCGAGATTCAAGAGAAACCGAAAAAGATAAGAAGATAAAAATTTAAGTAAATAGATTGAGACCAAAGACAGATGAAGAATTGGTAAAAATGTTGCAAGATGATTAGGCGAGATTATTAATGGACCTAGGCACGTAGGTGTGTGCCTACATTGGTAGATATAACTGCCAATCGTTATACCAAATTAACTGTGCCATAAATTATACTTCAGTGCCAATGATTGTGCAATAACATAGAATTAAGTTTTATGTTACTTTTAAAGCAATAAAGCAATTTTTTTAGAGTACTAATGTGTATTATTATAATCTATGCATATATACCTTTTATCTGATAAACATTAGATACATAAAAAATATTATTATAACAAAGAATTTACTACTTATATGTTGAAGACCATCTTAGAGTGCCAATCACTGTACTGCTTACCCTACCTGGTGTTTATAAGATAGACTGTAGCCGCTCTTACATCGGGAAACGTACCATAGCCAAGCGTGTGAAATAGCATATAGCAGCTGGCAAAAATCGCCAGGTAAGCAAGTCAGCGATAACAGAGAATCTGGTAGACTCGGGACCGAATCATTGGATTGAACTTCATGATCCTAAGATTCTTTCTAGTGACTGCCATTATTACAAGAGAATGGTTCGTGAAGCGATTGAAATAAAAAAAAATCCAAATTTCCATCGGGAAGATGGCTTTAGACTCTCAGCGTCCTGGAACCCGATGATTGCTAGGTGTGCGCGTCGTGATCGGTCGCCTCAGTGCGTAGATGCGGTTAGTGTAGTGTATCGTTATATGAATGAGGACATTTCTAATTCTGAAGACCAAGTGAGGGTAGTTGCTGCAGCTACCCACACTTCTCGACGGTAGCTCTAAGTACTCCAGTCAACCCGTGACCACAACTGTTGCAATGCAGCCGAAACATCGGGATAACAAATAAACAAGGTACATATGCGATAAATACCCGTTTTAATCAATAATTTCATTATTGTTTAGATGTCTATTATAAGCACCTCCAAAATTATAGAACAATGAGCTATCATGTAGATAAAACCCATGTAAATATTAAAGTATTTATTGACGTAACCAAGTCTTCTATTGTGTCCCTACGACCTAAATAAATGAGTACCTATGTCAAATGCGGCCAAAGGTGTAGGCAGTAAGAACTTAAGAACTTCACGCCAAAAGTCTCTTTAGCATACGTTTATTAGAGCACGTCCTTTAATATAATTTGTTAGTATTTTACTCTGATAAATCAAGTATTTATAGAATATCTTTCCACGCCTACAGCTTCCTTTGAATTAGTTGTATGAATATATACACTACTCGCTTGATTGATCACCCGATATTCTAGGCAGAAAAAAACGTTAAAACGAATCGAACGTGAGCCCAATATTCTCAATACTCTTTGACCTATTTTCATCAGGAACCAGGAAAGCTTTTAGAGCTAAAATATCTGGTAGAGTTTTTTATTTCGTCAATTTTCCGATGCGTTAGAAATTTTATCAGAGAGGAAAAATAAACAAAGGTGCGTATAGTAGTTATTAACCATCATTATCATCGATATTAACTATGAGACATCCGTTGAAAATCAGCCCCATATATTTCCAAAGTTACCGAACTTGTGCGACGGAATAAAAACAAAATTGAGTAAATTTGTTTGAATAAAAGATGGAGCGGATCGTTTAAGCTCTTAATGATGTTGATAATAACTGGTTGTTGTCAAGGTGAACCTCTCTAAATCTAATGGTTAGGGTTCATGGTGCACCTTAAGAGAGAGCTCTGGCACTGTTACAGGTTGATGATTCTAATTTTAATTCTAGGGTGGGGCGAAATAAGATCTTCACTGAGGTCCCGCATTTGGGGTGTATTGTGAACTACCCCCCCCCCCCCCCCCCCGCCCCTTTATAACCTACTCAAGCCATCCTAACTTCTAGAAGTAGCAAAGTAGGACTTCAGGTTGATGCAGCAATTTTCTAGGTCCCCGACGTCGAAGATGACTCGATTGGCTTATGCTATCCCATCTTCAGTCTGGCAACATTTTTTTTATACAATTTATATGGCAAACGAGCATGCAGTCTACCAGATGTTAAGTGGCTACTGCAGCCCATGGATATCCACATAGAATTAAAACAAGCTATTATGTTGTCTTGATCTCTATGTGGGATACGTTGCCATACTATAGGACTTAGTTGTTATGCCTATTTGCCAGTAATTACAGGAACATACCATTACCATCTAACTGGAAAACAGCATCATAAATACTGCTATTGGCGGCAGACAAAGGTAAGGCGGTGGTGCCCACTTCCTCGAACCCGTTCACAAAAGCTCTACCACCAGTAAACCAGCTTCTTTGCTCTTTGAATAGCTTTACTAGGCAAGCGTGCTCCATCTTAGATCACACCTTTACTTACCATCTGGTGAGGTAGTAGTCAAGCGCTTGACTATCATCATTAAAAAAGTGCAGTGCAGCAGCATGAGCACGTGCTCCACTCTCTTCATCCAGGTTGATGATGATGATGATATCTGTTTAAACCCGCCTTCCGATCTTGTTTGAGTATGTTCACTATAGAATCATTTCTCCAAGGAATAAATATATGAGTATTTGCGGCAGATCTCATTATTCGTCCTTTTTAATGTGACAGCCGCGATACGTAGCCTACTCTGTCTCGTCGAGATATCGTAGATAACATATGATGAAAGTTTATCGGCGCTGGGAGAGTAAAAATCTGAAATAAATATTATTTCTATAACGATCGAAAGTAAACTGTCTGTCTGTTTGTTACATTTTGACGTCGAAACGACTGAGCCGATTTCGATACAATTTGGTATATAGATTAGACCAAGATTTTTGTACTATTTTTTTATACGATGTGGAGATGGAACAAACATGGTAACTGGACACAGGGTAGTGCATCGTAGGGCACATTTCTAAGGTGCGTTACCTACGAGGCAATTCTCTGTTATAGGCGACGGTTTCCACATAACATCAGATGAGCCATAAGCTTGTTCCAAAAATCGTTAGAAATTAAATTTTACTACCTGTCATTTTTATTTCATATATTTTCCACTATAAGTTTAATATAGAACACTAACGTTACGTCAACAATGCAACGTTTGACGTAACTGCAAGGTGAAATACGACCAGAACTTATAAAACCACAAACTTACCAGAACAGGGGACACAGTATCCTTCCTTGGATAATATTTTCTAGTTATCCCACAAGTATCTAAATAACTGTTACCAATTCAGATCCCATCGGAAAAAGAAATAAACCGCCCTCAAAAACAATCATACACATCTCCATACGGATTTAGTGACATAACCAGAGGAAAATATAAATACTGTATTGAAATATCGTATCGTGTGTATCGGAATCCCTTCGTCGGTTACACCAGACGACCAAATTTCTCAGACCCGTCTTACCTCTCTCCTCGTACTTATTCGAGAAGGTTCTTGAATAATGAAAGGATGCTGGGAGGTCTTCGTAGTCTGGGCAAGTAGTAAACGCTCGATAGGTTGGAAGCTACTTATGACTATGAATATTTATAACATATTAGCTGAGCGTCGCTTCTTGCCACCGGTGCTTGTTAAGGGGCAGATATACGGGATTAATATAAGCAAGGATTCATTTATGTATCAAAATTTATATAGGAATTGTTTATTAACAACCTGCTAAAATATGAAATTTTCAAACCTTTATAGACACGGATAATAGCTACTTATCTTTACATAGTATATAATGAAGTCGCTTTCGCTGTCTGTTACCTTAGATCTTTTAAACTACTCAACGGATTTTAATGAAATTTTCAGCAATAGATAGATTAATTCAAGAGGAAGGTTAATATGTTTATTACATACATTACATCATATTTAAGTAGGTGTATATAACTCTGTGACTATTGTACTATTTACAAAGATATAAACTATAATATAATATCATATTGAAATATGTATAGGTAAAATATGGTGGCATATAATATTTTATTCATTTATAACCACTGAACTGATATTTGAATAATTGTTCCATAAAGTTTGCCATTTTAGAGCAACCTGTATGTTTGTGCAGATAACGATGGAATGTGAGCTAGCGCACGGATGGCCATGTACGACGTACAGAACAAAACATATTTATAAAAATTTCGTACATGTAAAAATATAAATATATTAAAGAGTAATGTCGAATTTTGACTTAGGACAAACCTACTAAGGTTTTTATGTGTATTAATTTTATAAGTTTATGTTTTTTTAATAATAAATAAAAAAATACTTACTGCAAAAGAAACTGTTTGTTTGTTACCTTTTCATAACTAAAAGGCGGAACGGATCGTAATGAAATTTGGCAAGGAGATAGATTATATCATGGGGAAGGACATAGGCTACTTATAACTCGAGTGCGCAAAAGGAAGGTAATCTTTTTATTGAAATACCACGCACGAAGGTAGTGGGTGGGTCAGCTAGTTATTAGATAAATTACTAATGTGTTTTAAAGCAAAGAGAACTAACGGCTGTTTAGAAAAGTTTTTGAATGGATGTCATGCACGAAAAACACAGCGTAAGACGGTTCCTCATGAGATAGAAGCTGGGAGCTGTTGCTTACAAGATCAGTCGCTTGGGATATATTTTGAGGAAGTTTATATTCAGCAGCGGATTTTCCATAAAAGAATAAAAAAAAACTGGAATTATCACACATCAAAGCCCCAAACTACGAAAGGCTTACAAGGTAACTGATAGATACTTATAATAAATGGAGATAGATCTAAACCCGAAACAAATAAATGTAGATCATGCAAACATTAGGTACCAATTGTAACTGTCCAATTAGGTAAGTCCAACTTCGACAAAGAGATCGCACGAAGAATCCAACTCAGCTGGGCAGCGTTCGGGAAACTTCGCGATATCTTCTCGTCCAAAATTCCCCAGAGCCTGAAGACTAAAGTCTTCAATCAGTGTGTGTTGCCAGTGATGACGTATGGCACTGAAACGTGGTCCTTTACTCATGGCCTCATGACCAAGCTCAAGGTCGCTCAACGAGCTATGGAGAGGGCTATGCTCGGGGTTTCTTTGCGTGACAAAATCCGCAATGAGGAAATCCGCAGAAGAACTAAAGTTACCGACATAGCTCTCATAATTAGCAAGTTGAAGTGGCAATGGGCAGGCCACATCACTCGTAGAACCGATAACCGTTGGGAAGAACCGTCTCGAGTGGAGACCACGGACTGGAAAACGCAGCGTAGGCCGGCCCCCCACAAGGTGGACCGATGATCTAGTAAGAATCGCGGGGAGCCGTTGGGCGCAAACGGCTACCAACCGCTCGTTGTGGCGATCTACGGGGGAGGCCTATGTTCAGCAGTGGACATCTTCCGGATGATGATGATGCAAACATTTGCTCCGATGAGGGAATCGTACCGATGGATTTGTCTACTCAAAAAAACGTATGTATTTCGAATATCTAAAAGAAACCGACTTCGGGTTAATGTTCTAGTAAGGGGCAATGGGCTTGCAACTTTACAAATTATTTCCCTAAAAAGCCCTGATGGCAACCAGCTCCTCTGAATCTGCTATAGTTTCGGATTTCCCTTTATTACATTTGTTTATTACATTTTGACGACCTCCGTGGCGCAGTGGGCGAAAAGCCGGTTGAGATGCAGGAGGTAGCGGATTCGATTCCCGCTGCGGAACAAATGTTTTCATGATCTACAGATATTTGTTCCGGGTCTGGCTGTTTCTCTATATATTATAAGTATGTATTTACAAAAAAAACGTATATAAGTATTCTATCAGTTATCTGGTTCCCATATCACAAGCTCTGCTTAGTTTGGGGCTAGATAGCGCTGTGTGAAATGTCCAGAAATATTTATTTTTTTATTTACATACCTACCAAATAGAAAAACACCCAAACCCGGAACAAACATTTGTTCCGTCGCGGGAATCGAGCCCGCAACCTCCTGAGTCTTGACTTGACAGCTTGATCACTGGTTTATAAAAGTTTACCTATTACCTTAAGATGAAATTTTTTTTTTATGAATTGCGGAGCCTTAAATGCAAATTATAAATGTTTATATAAAGAGTTCAATTTATATTCTAATTCGATGGCTTCCCGCTAGAGGGCTAACGTGTCGCCGATGGCTCTCAAACTAAACAAACCCTGGCCGATAATCCAGGATTAACTTACGTTTTGTTTGCTATATTTTATAGCTTTTCTAATAACCAGTTGCTAGTGCACAGAGCGGTCGAATTTCGACCGCACTGCATGCATTTTTTAGGTTAATTTTGTCGTCTGCCTCTACTTATCCATATAAACTAGAACTCTGCCAAATATCACACTCTTCCGCGCACATAATATGTTTTAAAAGGGGTATCTACGTTTTTAGGGTTCCGTACCTCAAAAGGTAAAAAGGAACCATTATAAGAGCACTCTCTTGTCCGTCTGTCAGTCTATCCGTGTGTCACCGTTCTGTACCTCAAAAGGTAAAAAAGGAACCCTTATAGGATCACTCTCTTTTCTTTCAGTCTATCTATGTCACCACCGATTTTCTCAGAAACGGGTGGACCTAGCAAGTAGAAATTTATACCAGATACTGAGGTTTATAGTCTTCATTAGGTGTATAAAAATCAAGGTCTTGAGTTAACATGATAAAAAGATATGGGCAAATTGAGATTTTCACGAAAACTTATAAGAACCAAAATTTACCTTAATTTTTAACTCGTATTATTTTTCATAATTTTCCCGTTACTTGTGCTGTAAGACCTTACTTTTAACCAAAATTGACAATTCTAGGTCAAACGGAAGTACCCTATGGGTTGTGGGTCGAAAACCTATAACGTAATTCCCGTTGACCTAGAACCACGAAGTTTGGTAAAAAGCAAGGTAAAGCACAACACAAATAAATGAAAAATTCTAATGAATAAAAAAGCTGAAAATTAAAGGCTGTCCCCATACATACATAGTTGACGCCAATTGAGATAGTCCTCTGAGTTGTATGGGCGCTCATACAATTTAGAGGTCTAGCTTAATCGGCACCAACCTCAAATAAGGTAAATAAATAAAATTGTGCTATTGAAATAAATACGTATTTAAGTGGGGCTCCCATGACATGACTTTTGGCCGTTTATATAGATAATGGTACGGAATCCTTCGTGCGCGACTCCGACTCGCACTTGGCCGGTTTTTTATTATTTTAGCTTTAGTTTGGCATTCGCCTCTACTTATCCATATAAACTCTATACTCCGCCAAATCACACACTCCTCGGCTCGCATAATATGATATAAAAAAGGCAACTTCAACGTTTATCTTTACGTATATCTACTTTTTTAAGTATTATCTTTGGTATAAATAAAAGTATAAAAATAATATAGGCTCAAAATCACTCAGCGTGCTATGGAGAGGGCTTTGCTGGGTATTTTTTTACGTAATTAAATTGGAAATGATGAGATTCGTAGACTATCATTGACACAGCCTTGATTATTAGCAAGGCAGTGCACTGAAACGGCAGTGGGCGGAGCACAAAAAAGTTTCTCGCACTGGAAAGTGAGTACGCCCCCCCCCCCCCCCCCAACTAGATGGAAAGGACCTAATAAAGGTTGCTGGGAGCCGTTGGGTGCAGACCACACAAGTTCGGTCGCTTTGAGCCTTCTTAGGAGGCTTTTTACAACAAGTAAGCTTTAACTTATCTGTATTGTGCGATAAATAATCACTCTAAATGCTGTTAGTTTCACCTAAGAAATGAAAATAGACAAATTAATTAATAATTTTTAATAATTAAATTTATTAACAACAAAATATATATACCTGTACCTATATAGTAAGTATTTTAATAACTGTTTTTATACTAGGACTTATTGTTATTATCTAGATTTGTTATTATCTATATCAGTTGAATTTCGATTGAAAATAGATTCAATCCCAATCAATCCAGTAGAATCTTCTACATAGCAAAGAATGTGTTTTGTTTTATAATAATAGCGGGAGGCAGAAAACCATTTTTACGGGAAACAGTTTTCAATGTTTTCGCAGTAATATTA
Organism: Philereme vetulata; assembly: GCA_918857605.2. Taxonomy (NCBI): domain Eukaryota; kingdom Metazoa; phylum Arthropoda; class Insecta; order Lepidoptera; family Geometridae; genus Philereme; species Philereme vetulata. The sequence goes on from OU975442.1 coordinate 6,469,885, forward strand.
TCTTATCAATATTTACTTCTAGCGTCTTTATACCGATCTAGAATGAAACTGATAAAATCCGCAATATTATAAATCTTATTATAAATGATGATAACAAAATGATATATACATATCTAATTAAAAAATTACAAAAGAAACAGTTAAACATCTTAAGACCGTGTAAGCGATCTATAAATAGTCCTACTGCTTCAAGTGGCTGCATTGTCCCGCTGAATCGCAATGCTTATGCATTTACCCAGATAAGCACCAGCTCTGGGATTACACGTTGTTCGACCAAAAATAAATAAAACGCGAAGGATCCACATACCCCATTATGATAATAATGAAAAAGATATCAATATTTTCTACCCACGAAACAATATTTAGAATTGCAATGGTCAGGGGCTTTAATATACTTAACTAATTGCTTCACTATAAAAATTGTATCGTCGCAAAATGGCCACTATAGATACCTTCTGGTGTTCTAATAACACAATCTTTTTTCAATTGCTATGATAATACCATTGACAATTTGACGGCTTAAGACAGGAAAACAATCATAATTGCTAGTTTATGGTATGGCTCCAATAGTTTTCCTTATGAATTAGCAGAATAGGAGATCAGTTGAAATAAGAACGTGCGTTACTTAATGTTACTTTTATTTAACGGCAAACGAAAAGAGTAGGTAGTCGTAGTTGCTTTCTAGGGTTCGAGAAATCCGCTCCGCTAGTCAACATGGTCGAGCACAGCTGGTCCGGTATAATCCGTATCTGCAGTAATACTCACTCCCTAAGAATAGACACAATGATACGAAGATAATTCTGACGATTCGAAGATACAATAACATTCCACCCAAAACTTTAAAAGGGGCAACCTAAAAACACTTTGAAAGTGCGTTCTAGGAATGGAATACTTTTACTAGTAACGTCTAATTCTATTTTTGGTAAACTTACAATGAGGTTTACAGAATAATTTTCCGAAGTCCTGAATCACATTAAAATAATTCAGGAAATAATAAAGAATGTACATCATTGTACAAATAACAATATAACTAGCAAACAAGATGTGCAACAAAGAAAACGCTACAGATAGTCGATATTATTATTACTTAAAGTTCTTAATATTAAAATTAATACAACAACCTTAGATAATGACTTTAACTTTAAATTAAAAAATCAGAAAATATACATTGCCAAAAATATATAACGCAATACACTTATCTTACACAGCTAACATTGATAACAACTTACTATTAGCCACATTGCTTTTGATATCGTCTTTTGATTGAATTTGGGATTCACTGTTTTCTAATACCAGACCGTAGATCCTTTTGTCTTTTATGCCACTTTCTTCGTTATTTTTATCTTCATTGTCATTATCCTGTGGCGGTTGCTCTCCGTTAGTTTCTGAATTTGGTTTATCATTAGTGTTGATTTCAGTACTATTACCCCCATTATCTTCTGTTTCATTATTTATAATAGTAGTGCCTGTTTCGGTAGTAGTACTTTCATTGCCTCCATTATTATTATTATCTCCTGTATCAGTATTATTTCCATTATTTCCATCTTCCGGAGCTAGTGTAGTAGTGGCTAGTTTAGCGTTCAAATCATCTATTTTAGTTAAGGCCCTGTTTCTTTGTGCTGCCATTGACCATGTTGTGATCAATAAGCAGAATGATAGAGCTGATAGAACAACTATGACTTTGTTATTCAACATCCATCCCAACGTTCTCTCGGTATAGTAGCGGCATGCCGTAGAAGTCGCCATTTTTTAACTGAATTTAGATAAAAATATACTTCATAAACACAACTATAACTTTCAGTCTCTGATCTTCAAATACTTTGTTTATGATATCGCTATCGTTTTTATCAATAACTGATATGCTGGTATCGACAGATTACACATTGGTAACAAACAAATATAGACCTTATGGCTGTATAATAAAGTACTTAGACTAGTAAAATTGTTTTTACAACGCCATTGATAAGTAAAAATGACTTTAGTTAGTCTCTTCGATACAAAAAATTTTGAAATTGATTAGTAATTTCATATATATCTTTATCGAAGGTTAAAATAAAATGTTTTGAAGATTGGAGTTAGCTATGAATCATTTCAGGTGAATCATTGTTTATAAGGTTTTGTGTTTAATATGATTACACATTTTTTATGTGTCATATAAAAAGCAACTCCAAAATATGACAACAATGTAAAAATAAGATTTTACGCCTTTTCAAAATGTATCTCCCTTAAAGAGCAAAAGGGCCCGTATAAAATAAAACGATAGCAAGCCATATTAAATAAGCTACCGCAGAGAACGCTATATAGTTAGTTACGCTATATAGAAATTTGTTCGCGCACGTTTAAGGTTAATGACGTCATCAGAATGATAAATGACTCGAATTTATATGGAGCCCCGTGTACCTTGAACCTTATGTCTTGAAATGAAGTAATTTCTAAGAATAATCTACCATAGAGTAAATAGGTTTACGACAGCTTCGTTTTCGGTTATGGGCCTGAGAAAAGTAATATTTGCGCTAGCGTTTCTTTTATTTATATTTCTAGGATAATACCATTATTCTACAATACGAGGAGATGAAATACTTTTTTTTTATTTTTTTTTTTTGGTCATTTTATCCTAACCTTATTACATCGAGTGCTTGGGTAAACTATAAAATTGTTAAACTCATAGATTAGATTTTAGATGGTAAATGTTTTTTTTAATCAGGTTTCCTGCGATACAGGCTAGACCTAGTGCGGGGACCATTAGCAACTTATGTCTTCACTTACACTTTTTGTAAACTTTTAACTTTTTGTAACATGAAACGAACTAATAAATGTTTTTCTTAGGCTGAATAATTTGCAGGCTATTCAAAACCCCAATCGTATTTCTCTTCAACACAAAGCTGAGGCCTTAATCATTTTAAAAGTTTTAAGTACCAGGCTACCAGAAACAAAAAGAGCAATTCTAACCCCTTCCCAGTCTACAGACGTCTGCGTGCGCGTTCCCTTATCTAACGGCCCTCATTCCTTACATCGGGGCAAAGACAGCCCGCCGTTTGTCTACCACTCCGCCCGACCCCTTTATTGGGTTCATTCCGCTTTTATTATGTGAAATTCGTTTGTTCATTGATGGTAGAGATTAAATGATGATGCCACGTATTTAACTTATTTCCGTTTGGAGGAAATTTTATTGTATCTTTTCAAAACTTTTTCATCATAGATCAAATTAAATTAAATCAAGATTTTTATTTGCAATACTTATTACTCGTAGCTACTAAATATACTATAGAATATCAACACTACATTTAAAAAAAATATACTTAACAAACGCACCCAAAGAAACTTCAATAAGACCGAAATAATAGGCGATAAGACCGCCCATTATGCTTACTTTTATTTGTTTATTTCTATAAATGTGTTGTGTCTAGCTTGTAAGGAAAGAATTTTCATTCATTCATTCATTCAATAAATACTTAACGATAGACTAATATATACCCAACTAATAACATAAATCATTAAACTAATATCAACTAGGTGATCTTATCTAAAAAAACATCAACGACATACCGTTATTAACTACTACTTCAGGAAACTACGTGGTATTTGTTTATTTGACAGATTGAATTATATCTCGATGAAGTAGTTAAATTTGTTTTTTTAAGAATTTCATCATCATCATCATATCTGCCGTAGGACGTCCACTGCTGGACAAAGGCCGCCATATATTTCTCACTTTATAAGCTTAAAAGCTCGTACGTACGATCGAGTCTAAGGTAGCGAGCTGGTATTTGGCCAAACCATACCAAAGGTAGCAGCAGTACTTCATAGCAGACCGGACTTGCGCTTTGTAGATACTAAGAAGCTGTCCCGGTGTGAAATATCTCCTGACCTTGTTGAGGATGCTGTTTTAGATTTAGACTCGATGTATGAGTTAAAGTTGAGAGTAGGCGTGAGCGAAACCCCAAGAAGCTCGCGGTGACCTTTTACAGCTACCGGTACATCTCGGAAAATGAGAACTTGGAGAAACTAAATTAAATGACTACCGAGAGTAAACTTCCGAACCTGCCCAGAAACCTTCAAGCTCATTTTTCTCGATTTCAAAACTATAAAACCCAAATTGTTTGAGAATTGTTTAAATCAGAACATAAAAGTGGAATCAAATTCTATTGCTCGCTTTCTCCCCCGGGAAATCCACGAGCGTTCGCGACTGATTTGATGTGTCGCTGCAAATAAATATTTTATCGACGATTGGTCGAGCTTTGATCCCGTAAACCTTTAATGCTGATTAAGGCTGAAACAGGCTGTGAGCAAACTCGCTATAACTTTTTTTAACTGGTTATGTCTACGTTTGAACACAATCTTACCTGATGATGTGGTCTAATATGAAGCACGAAGATCTAGAAGAAAACTATTTACATTAAAGAGGTCCGGATTGTATTCTTTATGAAAAATATGAATAGCGTTGTACCGGTTATGAAATGAAGCATTTTGAATCAAATGGATGAAAATTTAAACAATGACCGATGACGAAGATTCCTTCAAAAAAATGTTACCAACATTTTTGATGTTTTTAAAAAAATATTGAAATACAGTCTATCTTACTAAGAAAAAAGCCAATTAACCCCGAGATCATGGCGCAAAATCTTAACATGCTAAAAATATATCGGTACACTCAAAATTTCCCAAATTACAGTTTTTGTTAAAATAAGTTTTGGTAATAACCAAAACTATTAATATTACAAATATAACATAAGTAGCAACGTTTTTACATTCATCTTATCGAGTACGCGTCGTATAAATATAGATTTCCTTACGCTCTGTGCTCATTTATTCTCTGACTGCTATAAATGAAGGTACCAATAACTTATAACATTTGTAATCCGCACTGTACCGTTCACGCATCGAAATCAAAGTTTAATAAGTTCCAGATAGGCCGCATTTACACTATCAAGAAACAGGTAACCTGCATATCTGCGTTTACCAAAACTGTTTACTAAAATTGTTCACTGCCTATCTGTTTATCTAAAAAGACTGAAACATACGATTTTTTGTACAAAAAAAAACGAGTATGCTTTAGACCACACGACTGAAATAATAATTCTTTTTCAAAACATTAATTTATAAAATTGTTCAATTATAAAATTGTCCACACATCTGTAGGTCGATCAGTCAATTTTAATTCTGGACAGACGCAACTCGTGCTCGCACATTAACGTTTAAAAATATACGAAACGTAACTCTTTCTTTCTATCTTCACTAACTTATATATCCCTCTCAACTTCCGTTCGCACTTTTCGTAACACATTCACCACTTACTCCTTGACTTCAGCAGCGCTTTCAATAATGATGACTTCGACCTACTTTTGGGTATTTTATGCTCCATTAACATATTTCCAATGTCAATTGACTGGTTTCATAGTTACTTGTTTGGGCGTCGTCAGCGCATCCGTGTTGAAGAGTCTTACTCTTCGTGGTGCAATCTTTCTGCCGGTGTCCCACAAGGTGGCGTTTTATCCCCTCTCCTATTCGCTATGTTCATTCATTCTATCTCACAAAATTTAACTTTTCCTACCACCTGTACGCAGATGACTTGCAAATTTATACTCAAGCTACGGTTGAAAATATTGACGGAGCCATTAGCTTACTAAATACTGACCTTGACCGGAAATGTGACTGGAGTAAATCCTTTGGCCTTACAGTCAAGCAAAACAAAACACGAGCCATTTTAATTGGTAGCTCCATACAGATTGCCAAAATCAATTTTGCACAAGTACCATCCATAGTTTTTGACGGAATCCCTATAGACATCACCCAGTCAGTGAAAAGTCTAGGAATACAGATGGATACCTGTTTAACCTGGGTTCCCTGTATCAATGAGATTAGCCGAAAGATATTTGCATCATCTGGATCTTTACGGAGACTTCGTAACTTCTTGCCGACTACTACCAAGGTTACGCTTGCACAGACCCTTTATCTTCCAATCCTGGACGACGCCGACGCCTGCTAACTTGACATCACTGAAGCCCAACTGAGCAAACTTGAGCGTCTTCAAAACCTCTGTATTCGGTTTATATTAGGCTTGCGCAAGTATGACCATATTTCTGATTTTCGCACAAAGCTCAAGTGGTTCCCCATCCGTTTTCGCTGGAATGCACACATACTGTCCCTTTTGTATAAAATCCTTTTTAACCCTTCTTCTCCCTTCTATCTTAAGGAGCGTTTTGAGTTTCTCCACAAGGCTAATGATCGCAATTTGCGTTCTTCAGATTTCCTCCAACTTAAAACTCCTGTCCATACGACAGACTTTTATAGTCGATCCTTCACAGTAACAGCCGTACGATTGTGGAACGATTTGCTTTATGAACATCCAAGTATATTAGTAATTTTAAAATAAAAGTGCACACCCATTATCTGTCCTTGTGTTGAAGTTGTAGCCTCTTGTTATTTCATCATAACCATTTTTAGAGTTGCATATTTAAATTAAATTTGTGTTATTATTGGTAATTTAGGTTTATAGTATGTTGATATGTTTTCAAATTTACTCGTATATAGATGCACTGCCGTCATGTGTTACATTTTGATCCTGTCCATACAAAGGTTGTCTGGAAGAGATCGCTTTTAGCGATAAAACCGCCCATTGTACTAAATTTATTTGTAAGAATTATGTTCTGTATTTTACTTTGGTGTTTAGTTATCCTATCTTATCTTATTTCCGAAGTCAAGCGTGCGTAAAGAAGTTTTACTTCAAAATCTCAATAAATGGGTTACGATAGAAGAATCGGTGATGCAATGTAACGTTGCCTACACTGCCCTGCATTTTTTAATGCTAGTGGCCATGTGGGTGATCTTAAACCTGGGTGAATTCCTAAAAAACAGTGACATCGTACACACGACTACGCATCAAGCTATACATTTCCAGTATAAGCTGACCTCGCATTGTGTAGGCTTTTCGTAGAATGAGAGGTCAGCTTATACTGGAAATATATAGCTTGATGCGTAGCCGTGTGTACAACAATCGAAGCGCGGGCAAGCTGGCGACCGTGCCCGGTCTCTGGCAAAGTCATCCAGGCTGAGTCACGTCATGGGCCCAAACTAAAACGTTGGCTAATCGAGCAGACTTTCTGTAGCATAGACGAATTTATGACTAGTACTTAGTGTACTCAGATGTTTTTATGGACTTGATTGTTTATTAATTATTTTATTGTATTTATTTTGACAATTTATTATTATTTATATTGTTAAATTAACCTTAAAAGACTATTATATTCCTTTTAAGTGTGACTATTGTAATAAGATAAAATATAGAATGTACGACATGTAACAAAATTACCAATAAATGCTTAAGACTTATGATTATGACATCAGATGGGTGAATTAGTGATTGGATCTGACGCAGCCATAAAGGTAGTGTCAGACCAGTAGGTCCAAATGGCCATAAATCCGAGATATCGTCCCGAAAGAAAAATAAATGTATATGTAGGATCCACAAGTAAAAGTCATTATAAAAATAACAAAAACTTTATTACTACCAAAATAAACAGTTAACAAAATAAAACCGACTATATTTACAAGTACTTTTTAATCAAATAGTAACAAAAAAATTACGAATTTACACAATTAAGTCAAAACTGATGAGTTGACGGGCGAGATGGGCGAGATGAGCAAGATGCATAGACGACATCGTTAGAGTCGCGGGCCGTCAATGGGTGAGACTAGCACAGGATCGTGGCGGATAACACAAACTTGGGGAGGCCTATACTCAGCAGTGGGTGAAGTCGGGCTGTGGATGTTGATGAAGTCAAAACTACCGATTCAGCTATATTTATCACTGAAATATACTTTTTACCACGACACAAATCTCAAGTCACGCCGAATACGACCGCACCGCACGAAAGACGACAAGCTTTTTTTTATTTGTTTTCGAATTGACTTTCTCGCTGTTGGCTTCTGAGGCCGCTGCAGCTTAACCAACCCCCGCTTCGCGGTCGCGGGTGTTTGGTAATATAGTGGCGATATTAACGGTTTCTCAAAACATAAAAAACGACTTCTCGAAAAAAAAATACTAGTTATATTATCAAATTTTAAAGAAAATCGACTAAGTTTAGGTGATTAATTCGATATAACACTTACTGCCTACTCTTGCAATTGACGTCCAATAATAAAGGCCGCTTTGATATCTCTTTCGGGAATGGCTGCGGGTTTTGGGTTAGAAAGGGACAACAAGAGATTTATCGAGACGTCACCAATAAAGTATCTGTGGTTAGATGGCAAGCATTTGCAATAGCGCAACATAAGTTTCATAAAGTGTTTATTTTTACATGGCAAAAAAAATCACACATTGATTTGGTAAAGCTTTCACAAATTTATTTATTATGCTCATCAAAATAACCGACGATCGGTAGACACAAGTAAGTTTTCTAACTGTATGTTATTTTCAAAAACAGTGATATTTATGTTACTTCTATCCGTAATCTAGTTTTTGGTTGGTTATCCGCCAGACCTATAAACGCACAAATCTGTGTATAAGACCTTATTTCTGATTCACTTCTGGGCGCTTCCGAAACATGTAGATAATTCAAATACCAAAATACATGTATTGAATTTAGTGTCTATTAGTGCTTAACAAAAATTGGCAGGTTCAACATTCATGACACCATACAATATTAGCACCCAAGACGTCAAATTATTCTTCGATGATCATATTATGTTACAAAATAAAGTCTTAAATTAAATTATGTTTCCATCACGACCTCCTGGTGCAGTGGGTGAATATCCAGCTGAGATGTAGGAGGTTGCAGGTTCGATGCCCGTCATGGAACAAATATTTGCGTGCTTTACAGATATTTGTTCTAGGTTTTTAGTAGTGATAATAAAACAATGAATACCGAATTTTCGGAACCGTGAATTTTGAGCAACAAACTGTTATTAAAGACTTATTTAATTTCCTCGCACTCCTGATGAAAAGTTATGTGTATTGAAAAACTTAAAACAAAAAGTCCATAGGGAACTGAAATAAATTAAGAGAGGCCGGTAAACAGGTCCAGTCTACCTGTTTTCTTTATAAATGCAGACACATGTGAGATCTTACGCTTAAGTCTTTGATCGTAGCGAGTTATCAATATTGCCTACTCCTTGAGCGGATACGTGTTCAGAAACAGTAATATTTGTGTTCATAAACTTCATATATCCACTCCTGCGGAAGAAGATAAGATCTCACTATATTGTGGTATAAGCTGTCTTCTGTCATACAGTGTTTTATCTAAAACAGAAGACAGAGGACTCTCTCTATTTTTTACCCACGTTTCATATGAAAATATTAAAATCAATAATGTCGAAACACGCTCGATCGATTTGATTTTGTTTTTGTAACGTTAAATTTTCAGAAAAAGTTTTTAATCAAAGTTGCCCGAGATATTTGAAATTTCTGGAAAACTGAAGTGCTTATTTCTAGCGATTTTTTTTCAGGACTCGCTGTATTTTTCTAGACTTTAGTATACAATAATAAAAACCGGCCAAGTGCGAGTCGGACTCGCGCACGAAGACGGAACCCTTCGTGCGCGAGTCCAATAACTATAAAAACGAGCAAAAAATCACTTTTGTTGTATGGGAGCCCCCTTAAATATTTGTTTTATTTTAATATAGTTATTTATTTTGAAAGCAAATATATAACTAAATATTCTGTGAATATTTCAAGCGTCTACCTATTGCTGTTATCAATATAGAGCAAAAACGAACAAAAGAATCACGTTTGTTGTATCGAAGCCCCCCTTTATTATGTATTTTATTCTGTTTTTAGTATTTGTTGTTATAGCGGCAACAGAAATTCATCATCTCTGAAAATTTCAACTGTCTAACTGTCACGGTTCATGAGATATATAGCCTGGTGACAGACGAACAGACAGACAGCGGAGTCTTAGTAATAGGGTCCCGTTTTACCTTTTGGGTACGGAACCCTAATAATGCAGTTTTTTTTAACGTTTATATGAACATTCAAGTTTTTTCAGAATGTTTTGAAAACAAATATCGTTTGCCGCCGCCATTTGATAATCTTAAGGGCTCTTTTTTACTTAGAAATCTTTCGTGGTTTATTTCAATCATTATTATAAATATGGGATTTATCACGTACCGTCTTATCGGTGTTTCGACCGACAATGTTTCGATTCAATTCGTGAACCTTCATCAGGTTGAGTGCAATCCGCTCCGAATAACGTCTCGCCTCGCACTGCGCGCCGCTGCCCTCTGCGCGCGAGTGAACGGGGAAGCGGGGTGGTGGGGCTTGGGTCAATGAAGGCGCAGCGTGTTGACCGTCTGTGTTATCATTATTATCATCACTGCTGCTCTCTTCGGTAGTTCTTAGTACAGGAAAACAAACAACACTATGTCTCTACCAGGTTCACTCACTCTTCTGTCACTTGCATCATGAAGACATAGCCCCCAGGCTGGCGGTAGAACCCATCCTCTATCTCTGTTAAAGTTCGCCACACGACTTATTTCTATCGCCTCTCGGATCTTGCGAGGAACGAAAAACTTCTCTCTCGCTAAAACCCGGGCCTTGTCGAAACGTATGTAGTGCGTCGAATCAGAATCTAGGGAATGCTCCGCCACTGCAGAACTGTTGGAGTCGACATTCTTCATTGCACGAATGTGTTCAGTCAACCTTGTGTGCAGTCCTACCATTGTCGGTCGAAACACCGATAAGACGGTACGTGATAAATCCCGTATTTATAATAATGATTAAGGGCTTTTTTTATGGCATTTTTCGTGGTTTTTGTCAGAACTTCAGGTGATAGGTTCCCCACTTCGTGACGGATGTTATCCTTGAGGGCTGCCAGGGAGTTTGGCTTATTCACATAAATCCATGACTTTAAATAACCTCATTCCCCCATAACCCCGTCCAAAACTTCTTTCTAGGGCGGTCAAATCGGTCAAATCTTGCGGTGCAAATCACCAAAACGCGATATCAGACGATTATTCTACTTTCTTCACGAGTTTTCTTCTTCATTAAGGGACAACCCCACCCCTGCTCCCTAGATTGCCTCTGGGGCAGGCGTAGTGTAGTCAGGTTGAAATGTTCCATTACTTATTCACACATATTCTAGTTCTTTTTGCTTTACAAATGTCAAAAATGAATTAACAAACAGCTTCTTTGTCAACGTCTTGTTCAGGTGTAATGTTTCATTGGCATCATCTAAGGCACTTTTCAATATGGTTATAGATTATGGCCCGATAATTATACTAGTACAAATTTTACAGTAGCTTTTCCAAACAAATAGAGTACATAAAAACAGAAAACACAATTTAGATAAACTCGCTACCTAACATTAAGGCAAATTTACACGCATTTTCTCGCTGATTCCGCTCACAAAGGTATAAAAAAGAATAACAAATGAATACGATCAAGTGCCTACTCCGGCTGCAATAAAAGCGAATCACCCCACACGGGGGGCTTTACCTTGCATCCCCTATTAAATCTAGCGGCAGTGTTAGTTACTTACCCTCATAGAACGTGATTTTTAGAGCTGGTAATTAATATATTGATCCAAACTGTTAACACAACCGATGTTGATAGATTTTTATAGATGCTAATTCTAATTATAAAAATCTCGTGTCATGGTTTTTGTGGTCGCATTCCTCCGAAATGGGGAGACCAATTCTAACGATTTTTTTTGGATATTGGGTAGGTATGAGAATAGGTCGTAAAGTATTTTCCTCCTCCTACTCCCACCCCCCATTTTTTTATCGCTATTTTTGTATAAACAATATCCATACAATTTAATCGTCATAGTTTTTATTCCAAAGTTCCCACGGGAATGGCAAATTTAATGCGTGCAATGCCACGGGCGTGTCAGCTAGTAAGGTATTAAATAATTTGAATAAGTCTAGTTTAATGCTTGAACATGCACAAGAAGGCTATAGCGAAGGTTAGGATGAAATGTAGACCTTCTGACAACAATAAGGCCAAATACTTCGATCACCGAAATCACTGCAACAGGTTGTGTAGGGACGCGTAGCGCCGATACATTCATGACTCCGTAGATAATAATGATCCATCTAAAGTGTGGAAATTTATTAAAACACTGGGGGTTGGTAAATCTAAACCAGAAAATATCTCAAAAACATTAACATTGATCATCTTAATCAGCACTTAACGAGTTCTTCCAATATTGACGGAATAACTAAATCAAATACATTATTTAATCTTTCTTCACAGCCAACCCCAGACTTTCCTTCTTTTCAGTTTAGTCAATTTGCCGACTGTGATGTTAAGAAAAGTATTACATCTATTAATTCAAATGCTGTTGGCAGTGACAGTGTTAGTCGGAATATGATTATGCCAATACTTGACGAAATCGTTCCTATCATCACCAACATCCTGAATGCCTCAATCGATTCCGGCTCTTTTCCTGACCTCTGGAAAGAAGCACAGATAATTCCTTTACCTAAGAAACCCAATCCATCTTCTTTTTCTGAATACCGTCCCATATCTATAGTTCCCTTCCTATCAAAAGTCCTTGAACGCCTTGTCCATAAACAACTCAGTACCTACCTATCCAATAACATCCTGTTAAATCCTCTCCAATCTGGTTTTCGCCCCGGACATAGCACAGTCACAGCGCTCGTCAAGATAACCGATGACATTCGGTTTGGAATGGAGAGTGGGAAGGTGACAGTGCTGTCATTACTTGATTTCAGCAATGCCTTCAACAACGTCGATTTCGACATACTTCTGGGTGTATTAAGCTCTCTTAACATATCTCCAATGGCTATTGACTGGTTTCGTAGTTATTTATTTGGACGCCGACAGCGCATCCGTATTGAAGATAATTACTCTTAATGGTGCAGCCTTCCTGCTGGTGTCCCACAAGGCGGCGTCTTATCTCCTCTCCTCTTCAGTGTTTTTATTCATTCAATATCTCAAAATCTTTCTTCTTCCCACCACTTGTTTGCAGATGATTTACAAATTTACACACAAGCCCCGATTGACAACATTAACGGAGCTATCAGTTAATAAACTCAGATTTGGACAAAATTTGTGACTGGAGCAAATCCTTTGGTCTTACCGTAAACCCTAAAAAGACACAAGTGATCATAATCGGTAGTCACAAAATGATTCCTAGGCTAGATTTTGCACAACTCCCACCTGTACTTTTTAATGGAACACAAATAGCTATCAGTCAGACGGTGAAAAACTTGGGAATTATAATGGACACCAAGCTATCATGGGTGCCGTGTATTGCTGAGATCAGCCGCAAAATGTTTGCTTTTTCAGATTCGTTGTGTAGACTTCGTAACTTTTTACCTACCGCCACCAAAATTACGCTTGCACAATCCCTTCTACTCCCTATCTTAGATTACGCCGACGCCAGCTACCTCGACATTTCCGAAGTCCAAATGAGTAAAGTTGAGCGCCTTCAAAACCTTTGTATTCGATTCATATTCGGCTTGCACGAGTATGACCATGTCTCAGAATTCCGCGCAAAACTCAAGTAGCTCCCTATACGTCTTCGCCGGAATGCATATATTCTATCACTTCTTTATAACATTCTCTATAATCCCTTTTCACCTTCTTATCTAAAGGAGCGTTTCGAGTTTCTGTATCAGGGATACTCTCAAACCCTTCGTTCTTCCGAAGCTCTACAGCTTCGAACTCCCATCCATAGTTCTCAATTTTATGGTGACTCCTTTACAGTACAAGCTGTGCGACTATGGAACGCCTTACCTTTGTCTGTAAGGTCGTCCCAATCTCTTCCTATTTTCAAAGTCAAGGTATACAACCATTTTCTTTCGTTGTCTCGTAACTGCTAGTTAGTGTTTATGTTATTTATCCACTTTATCTAGTGTAGTTTATTTATATTTATATTATTTGTATGTATTTAAGTTTATGTTTATTATTATAATTAATAGGTAAATTTTATTTTGTCGTTCTGTTTATGTTTGTAGGTACTCTTACACCGCCGTCTTTTGATTTTGTTTATCCTGTCCATCCAAAGGTTGTCTGGAAGAGATCGCTTTTAGCGATAAGACCGCCCATTGTACCTTTATTTATTGTTTATTTCCATTATTACTGTATTTTTATTTAGTGTGCAATAAAGAGTATTTCATTCATTCATTCATAGCACCAAATGGTACTAAAATATAGTATAGATGATACCATCATGTGCTTTGCTATACTAATATAGCCTGCCAAATAAAATGAGCTTACTAAATAAGTTTATTGCTTTATTCGGACAAACTATGCAAAATTAGAAAAAAATCTTGTGGAGCCGCGTCGCGTCTCGCAGTAAGTTCGCGACTACCCTCAATCAAAAAAAAAATAATTATCATTAACAACGTGTGCATCTACCCTAAAAAACTAATATCTCATATCCAAACGTAAAGTCGCCAATAGATGGCGCAACATGTATCAGAATTAAACATAATAAAATACATTATCAGCGTGTGTCGTCTACATATAGGTTTAGAAGATCCTTGTAAGAACCAGGTTAATACTTCTACATGAAGGTATAGAAGAAAAATACATGTAGTGTCAACCCAACTTAATGTGGGAAAAGGGCAAGAAGATGATGATGAATATATATTTTTTGATTGATGATAGCCAAGCGCTTGACCACTACCTCACTTGATGATAAGTGAAGGTGTGATCAAAGATGGAGCACGCTTACCTAGAAAGAACCTATTCACTCTGGACTTGAAGACTCCAAGATTATACTGGTAAAAGCATACGCCGGAAGTGAGTTCCACTCCTTACTTGTGCTAACATGAAAAGTTGAAGCAAATCGTTTGGTACGGCAAGGTGGTATGCCGACCAGGTATGGGTGGTACTTTTCGGTACGTCTGCTTGTCCAGTGGTGGAAAGGGGAAAGAGGGATAAGGTCATGAAGATCTTGCGCACATTCATCAAAATATATCTTGTAAAAAACTGAAAGTCTGGCTACTCGGCGTCTGTGCTTTAGACTTTGTAAATTGGCTTCCACTGCTGAGTCATCACCAATGTTTCTAGCAACACGTCGCTCAATCGAATCAAGCTTCAAGCTGAAAATATACATATATAAAAATATTTTATACGTAACATATTTTTGTATGAAAAGACAAATCGAGATGATGACTTACGGTGCCAAGGCATGGACGATCACGCAGGAGGCTGTGAACAGTTTAAGGCACAGAGAGCCAAGGAGCGTAACATGCTCGGCATCAAACTCTTAGATCGAGTTCTAACCGTCGAGAACCGTAAACGAACGAAGGTTCAGGACGTTGGGAATCGAGTTATGGAACTCAAATGGCGGGGCACTTGGCAAGATGTGATGACAGGCGGAGCAGGGTAGCGACTGAATGATAGCCGAGGAATGGCTGTAGTCCGGTAGTGAAGTAGGTGGACGACATCGTTAGAGTCGCGGGCCGTCAACGGGCGAGACCAGCGCAGGATCGTGGTGGATAGCACAGACTTGGGGAAGCCTATACCCAGCAGTGGGTGAAGGCGGGATGTGAATGATGATGATGATGAAACTAAGTCAATTTTGACCTCGTGATAATGCAATAGCTATATAGACAGAATACTGATCTGATTAATGAACAAAGAAGGTGGATTATGTAATTCTCGCATATCTGTTTGTTTACTAAAGACATATTTTACCATGTTTATGTGAAAAGAGGGCAAAGAGACAATGATCCATGTATTTCTTTATTACCGTATAGCATCCAAATGACTGGATTTAGTTAAATGGGGTGTAAAAAGAATCGCGAGTGTTCGAGAGTAGCAAAGGATGTAAAAATGGCGAAACAAATTTGAGTCATATACTCAAATTTATTAAGATATTATGTATGGGTTTATTCTTAACTTTATTTTTTACATTAAAACTTAACCACCATTTAATGGTCAATACAAAAATTGACAATAACAAAAAAATAATACGAATACATTAAAATCTTACTGTAACGAGACAGAATTGCTCCAACACGATATTTTTTCTTAATTTAGACGTAATTTACTAACGTTTATAACAAATACTAAACACGATATAAAATGACGATTTAAAATCATCATTATCATGTCAACAGGACGTCCACTGCTGAACAAGACCTCCACATAGATTTCCAGAGCGACGGATCTTGTGCGGCCTGCACCCAACGACTCCCAGCAACCATTGTCAGGTCGTCTTACAAGCAGGCCGTCTTATACAGACTGTTTGTTAATATACAGACGATATTTAAATTACAGTTTCATTCAAAACAAAAAAAAGTCTTCTCAAAATAAAACTACTAGTCATATTACCAAATTTTAAAGAAAATCGACTAGGCAGTAATTTAAAGAGAGTTAATAATAATTATAAAATAAAACATGGCGGACGGTGGAGAAGGCTACTGTGACACTGGTTGGAGTCACGAACATGACACGGCCCCATGTGACAGTCGCTTTCAGAGTGATCATGCCTTAAACAGTTCATACAAAGCTAATACTTCGTCACATCCATCATTTTTTTATTAATTGACCTTGCCTTAATTTCAGTCAAAATGCTTTCAAGACTTATCACCTCTATTTCATTTTGCAAGTCATCAAACATGCCTCAAACTTTGCAAACTTTAAATTCAGTTCAGTCAATTGAATATTAAATAGTTCTGAAAGGGTGATAAATTTAATAAATAATTTTTAGATTTAGTGTTTTGCCCTTTCGCAGAAATTCTTTTTGTGATTAACTCTTTGCATCGTTGCATATCCTCAGTTGGACTTGGAGTGGACATTTTCAACAAAAAATAATATGCAGGTATATACTCGTATTTAACTGAATATAAATTCGTAGTTACCGGGAATGTATTCAAATAGATGACAATATACTTATAAAATAAATGAATTGGCTCACGTCCTTCGTTTTGATGTCACTTGCCGTGGGAAGCCGGGTGCGCACGCTCATCTGATCGTTCCTGGCCGATTCCAAGGTCACGGTCAACTGCTGCAAGTCCCGTGCTGTTGTATTACTCGTTATGGGCGCGCGTGCAGGTCGTAGGTGAGTGTTTCCTGGAATAGTCGGCAAGTCCAGCTAAATACAAACGGATACAAACAAGATATCGAAGAGGGAAGAACAAATAAAGAAATAGAATGGCTAAATTTACTTTTTTCTAAGGAATGACTAGTTTTTAACGATAAAATAGATATTACCTACGCACAATATATTTTTTATGTTGTGGGTGGTTGTGAAAAAAATGTAATTGCGTCACAAACTTTATGGGTATTTGGCAATAATCTGCACAAACACTCTTTGATTTACACAAATGGATTAGTATTTTGAATAGTTATATAGGATTTCATAGGAATATTGGAAGTTTGGATGAGATTTATGAATGAAGGAAGGACACTTATCTTTGGGCGGACTCGTCGCGGTCGGCGCCCAATGTGAAATTTTTGCGGATCCACTGCTCGAACCCTGGCTGCTTGGCTTGACCCGGCATCAGTCTTCCATCCACTGGAACGCGTGGCCTTGGTCCATCCACTGCAAGGCTCCACCTCTTGATCCAAACTCGATGGGTAATAGGTAATGGCCGCTCGTCGTGGCAGATTTTACAAATGGATTTTCGTGCTTCTTTCTTGATACTTTGGTCGCGGTGATATTGTTCCTCTCATGGGCCACCATGTAATATCTTTGGACGATATTCCGGTGCGAAAAACCCCCGAAATTGCGAGTGGATTAAATATAATATAAAATGATGTGTTTCTAGTACAATCGTTCGATGACAAGTGAGTGAACGAATAGTAAAACTAGATTGATGAATGATTGAATGAATCCTAGAATAAGTTAGTTACAAAGCGCCATATAGAATTATGATATAAATTGTCGATCTGGTATTTTTGAGGGCGTTAGCCTTAACAGCAGAGTAAGTTTTATATCGAACTATTCACCTAAACTTGTGTATAATTCTATTTAAAACTTATTGTCGACTCTTGCAATCGACATCCAAAAATAAAGGCCGATTTGATATCTCTTTCGGCAATGGTTTTGTCTTAGAAAGGGACAAAAAAGATATCTCGAGACGTCACCAATACAGTATATGTGGTTAGATGTCAAGCAATAAGCAATAGCACAACATAAGTTTAAATAAATTTCACATTTATGTGGTAAACCTTTCACAAATTTATTTATTATGCACATCAAAATAACCCCTTTCATTTATTGTGCGTATATCAAACCTCCTATATTGCGCTTTCCAGTACAATTCAATTAACTAAATTGATATTTTGACTTTTGACATTAGAGTCGTCATAATTGTACACTAGTTTTGAAGCTCCTGTGGGTAAGTTATTAACAATGACGCTTGAACTATTCGCAGAAATCTCTAGAATGTATTATTTATTACGTGCATGGAGTCTCCATAGATACAATCATCTAATGCCCGTCATTCGGAAGGGGGACTTTCTCCCCAAAGAGGGGTGTTTTTGGAAAATATAGGAAAATTTGGAGATTTTTCACAGAGTGCACAATTTATTTTATGGTTATGGTAATATATTAAAAGGTTTCCTGGATAAGGGACGATATAAATTGATTTTTAATTATATTTGCCGGTTGAATAATTATTTGAGTCTGATTGGAATATTCAATATGACGTATAATTTGATAAGTAACATATATAATTAATAATAAATATTGCCCCAACCAATATAGCGATATCTGGCCCCAACCAAACTAAGCGGTGCTTGTACTATGGAAAACAGTTATCTGATAGAATACTTGTACACTTTTTTTTGTAAATACTTACTTAAAATATATAGAAATACAGCGAGACCCGGAACATGGCTAAAATGGCAAGAAGTAACCGGTGTCACCTGCGACAAAAGAATGCCAGTAAAACTTAAAGATCTTATTTATAAGACTATCATAAGACCAGTTTTAACGTATGGAAGCGAAACTTGAGCCGTAACGCAGAAGAACATACATACCATTCAAGTCACCAAAATGAAGATTCTGAGGATGTGCGGCGTCACCAGGCTCGATAAAATCCGTAACGAGTACGTGCGAGGAAGCCTGGAGGTGCGCGACATCGCTGACAAGATGCAGGAGAGTCGGTTGCGATGGTACGGTCACGTGAAGAGGAGGCCTCCTGACTACGTAGGGAATTTGGCACTACAACTTTCCATCCCCGGTCAAAGATCTAGAGGTAGACCCAAGACAAGATGGAGAGATGTCGTGTCAAAAGACATGAGAGAGTGCCAAGTTTCTGATGAAGACGTCGAGGTTAGAGCGAAGTGGAGAAGAACGACCAGGAAAGATGACCCCACCGCCATGTGGGATACATAGCTGGGAAGAGAGAGAGAAAAAGAGAGAGAGCGAGACCCGGAACAAATATCTGTAGATCATGCAAACATTTGTTTCGAGGCGGGAATCGAACCCGTTACCTCCTGCGTCTCAGCCGTCTGCAAAAATTTAAGTCATGTAGCTCGAAACTCCCGTAGCTCAGTGATAATGATGGTCACGTACGTAACGATGTTTGGATCAAGCCAAGGTAAACTAGGGCTTGTAGTACACTCATTTTAAGAGAGTGCTTCTATGCAATAACTCCTTAAACATTTCTTTTTAATAATTATTTTTTGAAGGTAAACTTCTTTACGCACGCTTTACTTGGGGAGTAAGCTGGTGAATGCGTGACGAGAGCGTTACGAAAAAAGTGATCGGGCCAGGCGAACGGAAGTTGAGAGGGAGATATAGGTTAGTGAAGATAGAAATATACATACATATATATGGAGCTAAAGTAGTTTTACTTCAGTCGTGTGGTCTTAAGTACACTCGTTTTTTAAGTAAGTTAGAAGACGTCCTAAAGTCTAAAATCCCTCAATGCCTCAAGACCAGGGTGTTTAACCAATGTGTCCTGCCTATGTTTACTTACGGTTCCGAGACATGGCCGCTGACATATATAAGATTAGAGTAGCTCAACGGGCAATGAAGCGTGCCATGCTCGGTATATCACTCTTGGACCACATACCCAAAGTATCCGACGTGGGTATGAGGATCGCAGGGCTGAAGTGGAGATGGGCTGGACACTTGGCTAGGAGGGATGACAGGCGTTGGACGAAAGCGATTACAGAGTAGTGGCCAAAGGATGCTCGTAGACCAAGAGGCAGACCACCCGCCCGATGATCGAATGACATTGAAAGCGGAGCTGGGTGTTAATGGATGAGACTCGCAAGGGACCGGAAAAAATGGCGTAATAAAGAGGAGGTATATAGAATAGAATAGAATAGAATAGAATATTATTTATTTGCAACATACAGATTTAACACAGAAAAACAATTTAAAAAAAAACAAGTAAAGTAAAAAAAAGCACATAACACAAAACAAATCTAAATGTACTTATGCACAAAGTATAGTTGCAAAATGGTCCTTAACTCAGCATGTGCTGGTTGCAACAACCAGCGCTG
This sequence comes from Philereme vetulata, assembly GCA_918857605.2. NCBI lineage: Eukaryota > Metazoa > Arthropoda > Insecta > Lepidoptera > Geometridae > Philereme > Philereme vetulata. Next base: position 6,490,265 of record OU975442.1, read on the forward strand.
GTCTTCCGTTAAGGCCATTTCACTAGTTGCGGACATGTTTAACAAAATAAGACAACAAATAAAAACAAACAAAATAAAATAAATAAATAAAAGTGTGAAACAAATTTACATAAAAAAAAAAAAAATTAAACTAATTTACATACTTCAGTGGTACCCTAGACGAACTTAATTTTATAAGAGCAATAACATCAACACAAACAACTATATAGCACTCGTATCGTGTAAAAGCCTTTCCTGCTTTTTCTGCCAGTTGATCATATAATTTTTAAGTTTTAATTTAAATCCATAAACACTCTGCAGGTTCCTTATTGGCGGAGGAATATTATTCCAACATTTCGATGCAGCGTAGCGGAAACTTCCTCGGAAAGCAATAGATTTATGACGCTGTGTTAAGAGCTGCATCGAACGCTGTCGGGGCTCGCAGGACCTCAAACTTGACGCACTTTCTAGCCTGTTAATGAGATACTTAGGGGCCTCATGCTTTAAAACACTAAACAGGAGGCATGCTAAGTGAAGCTTCCTACGATGCTTCATTTTTAAAACAGAGTGTGCATTTAAGTAGGGTGTTACATGACTTTTGAACGGAATGTCGAAGCAGAAACGAGCACAGGCATTCTGGACGCGTTGTATAAGTCTTTGCGTTTTGGCTAAAAGCCGTGGACCAAAAACAACATCAGTGTAATTTAATTTTGATAAGACAAGTGATTCCACTAGCTGTATACGAAGTTCCTCCGATATGTACGGCCTCATCCTGTACAGCACCTTAAGTCTATAAAAACAGTTCCTAACAGATTCGGCGATGTGATCCTCGAACCGCAAGTCGCAATCCATCTGCAAGCCTAGGTTCCTTGTCTTGTAGACACGCTCAATCGGCTCATTCATTAGCATAACACTCGCTGAGGGGTTAAGACTTGCTAATTGATAACGGGTTCCGAAGATTAAATATTTAGTTTTAATGGGGTTTAACAATAGGCTGTTATCTTCGGACCATAAAGCTATATTCGTCAAGTCAGCGTTTAGCTTTGTAATAGCATTGTCGATTTCAGAAGCCTTACATGAGATATAGATCTGTATATCATCTGCATATATATGATATTGACAAAAATGTATATGTGACCTTATATCCGCTAAATATAAAATAAACAATATAGGCCCCAAGATAGAACCCTGCGGTACTCCTCTCTCAACAGCAACTTTGTGAGAAATATTACTAGCAGACAGCTTTACATATTGGTAGCGGCTATGGAGATAACTGTTAAACCACTGCAAAGCGCTGTGGTCGAAACCGTAATATCTTAGTTTTGCTATAAGTAAGTCAACATTTATGGAATCAAAAGCCCTAGAAAAATCGAGAAGTACCAATAACGTGCACATGCCCTTGTCCTGCGCATATAGAATATTATCGGTTACGTCTAACAAGGCAGTTACCGTGCTGCGTCCCTTTCTAAAACCTGACTGCAATTCTGGTAGCATGTTATTTTTTTCAAGGTAGTTAGTCATTTGAGTGCAGACTACTTTCTCCAGAATCTTTGATAGGCAAGGCAAGATACTTATTGGCCTAAGATCTTTTAACTCGGTCGGATTGGGAATTTTAGGTAATGGGCGCACGATTGCCACTTTCCAAATATCGGGGAATGAAGATGTGCTTAACGACGAGTTTATCAAATCTGTTATAGCTTCTAGCGAGTTAGGCAGAGTCATAAGAAGCATGTCTAAACTAATAAGATCACATCCCTCAGCATTAGTTTTCAAATTTCGTACTATTTTAGCAATTACGTTAAGGCTAACTGGTTCCATTTGAAAGATAGCATCGCTGAATTTAGTTGATTCGAAGTAAGAGAGCTGCGATTTACATACATCAGAGGTGCCAGGTATATTCAAAAAGTGATCATTAATTATACAAGGGTCTTGAAAATGTGGAGGAAGTTCTGAATTTTTACTTGGTAAAAGTGTATTTTTTAGATTTTTCCATAGATTTTTGGGGTCATGTATCTTGTTATTAATATTTAGGTCAAAGTAAGCTACCTTCTCGTGATAGAGTGCTCGGTTGACAGTAGATTTAAGACTTTTGTAATATTCCCTCTTACTGTCTAGCTTAGTTCTGTGATAATCCGATGAAGCCTCGTCGCGTAACCTCATCATTAGCTTGATAGTGTCAGTTATCCACGGGTATGAGCGATTTTTAATAACAATAGAAGTAGCAGGCGCGTGAAGGTCAAACAAGGTGAGAACACTGTGATTAAATGCGCTAACCATTTCGTTAACGTTGCCAAGTGTCGAAATAAGGTCCCATCGTATTACTTGTAAATCATTGTTAAAATCTTTTATATTTATGCCTTTAATTGGCCTATAAGATAAGACCGTTGGCAACGGTTTTTTACGCTTGATATTAAACTCGCATACAATAAGACAGTGACCGTAAAGCCTACCTACGTGGTCCAAAGTGATCTTTTTAGCGAGTAAATCAGTGCATACAACGTCAATAAGTGACTCGGAAGTCTCAGTGAAGTGGGTTGATGAAGTAACTATTTGCGATAGATTAAGGCACGCGAGGAAAGTATCAAACTTTGACCTAATTTCAATTTCATTAAAATCTCCTAGTAAAATCAAATTATCGTGAGTGGGGAGGGAGTTTATTGAATCTGTGATTGCATCAAAAAACAAATCAACATCTACCTAACAGTGAGTGCAGACGGACTGAGATGAGATGATGTAAGTAAATATTTCCTTTCAGCTGGTCTACAGAGAACTGCGCTAGAGTTGTCATGCTGTGTACACATGCTTTGGGATACAATCCACGTCTAAGAGTAGATAACTATATTTTGTATCTGATTGTTTGTAGTTTTGTGTGCCATAATCAAATCTATAATTATGTACCTGTCTGATTTCAGGATTAATATTTCCCGGGACGGTTTCTAATGCCATAATTTGTTTTATATCTACCGATACTGTTGTTTAACTTTATGTCAACGACATTAAATCCTGTTTTCAACACTCAAATTTTTTGCTGTATGCTGATGACATGAAAATTTACAGGCAAATAAATAACACCCAGGTCTGTCATCTTTTACAGTAGGATCTCAATAGGTTTGAAGAATATTGTTGTCTAAATAAACTTGATATCAACGTCACAAAATGTTACTCAATAATATTTACACGTAAAACTAATATACATAACTAAATTTATTTATACACTTAAAGGGCAACATCTTATGAACGTAAGCGATGTACGAGATTTACGCGTCATACACGATTCTAAACTAACTTATGAAAGTCATATTGATACTATTGCGAAAAAAGCGAACAAGTGCATGGGATTTATTTTGAGATCAAGCTCTCAATTTAAAAGCATCAAGCTCATTAAGACCCTTTACTGCTCATATGTGCGTGGTATACTCGAATATTGCTCACAAATTTGGAATCCGCTTTACGATGTTTATATTAATAGGCTAGAATCTATACAACGTAGATTTATGAAACACTTACAATTTAAATGCAAAAAGTATGACCGTGATTATGAATCAAGATGCAGGTGACATCATATACTACCACTTTATATAAGACGCAACATATCTGACGTATCTGTATTCATTAAATTAATTCAAAATAAAATCTACTCTCCCCATTTCCTTTCTCAGATAAGTCTGAGAGTACCTACACGGTCTGTCAGGCATCAGACTTACTTGCACATTCCCTCTTGTTCAACGAACTATAGGCAGAACTCGTTTTTTATTAGATCAGCAAATTTCATAAACAAACTGGATGACTCACCCGAAATTGACTTATTTAATTCATCTCCAAATACATTTAAAACATAATCTTAAAGAACTGGTTTGATGTGACTTCTTAACTGTCCGTTACTCACTTTGTATGTCTTGTCTAAATTACATGTAATATCTTTTCTTTAACATTCAAGCTAGCAAATAGACTCAATATGCGAAAACGTCTAAATGGTGATTAGATTAAGTATAAACTAATTATTAAGTATTTTATCACTGTATGTTTTCCGAAGAAAATAAAATAAAATAAAATACTCGTAAAAATCTAACTGGTTCGATTTGACAGGTGTCAGAATACTACCAACGAGTTGAGATACTGGGGTTCAAGGGGGGTAAAATGAAACCTAAATGAGACTATCTAGTCAAGTGGTACGTATAATAAAAGGTCTTCATTAGTACATTTCGACACCGTTTTTATTTTTAGTTTCAATTTTGTAGTTTATAAGTTAGGAACCATAATAAAACTTAACTTTGACAAAATTCACAAGGTACATCAGTGATCTAACAGTGCTGAAATTTGGTATTCATGTAGTGACGCAAATATAGGTCTGAAATTTAGAATAACTACAATTTCCAGCCAAAAAAAAGTAACCAAATAACATGAATTTCCGTTATCTGTAATTTGAATAAAACTGGTTATTTGGGTTTGCATTTCAGGGCACTATTTTGATATTCAAAGATTATAAATATTTTATTTTATGGATAATTTGCGAGATTTCAGTTCGGGGCGAACCACTAGTTTATTAATTTTGTTTAATCTTCCGCTCGCCATTTTGTTGAACACTAACCTTAAACTTACAATGCATATTACCTATGACACTAGATCGTCTACGGAAGGAGCAACGAAGGTGTATGACGTTGGGATTCGAGTTATCGAGCTCCAATGTTCTTAGGCGGGACACTTGGCTAGACGTGGTGATGACAGATGGAGCAAGACTGACTGAATTATGGCCGAGGAGCGGGTATAGAAGGGTAGGACGTCCAGCAGCAAGATGGGTGGACGACACCGTATAGGTCGCGGGCCGTAAGTAGGTGAGACTAGCGCACGATCGTGGTGGATGGTACAAACTTGGGGAGGCCTATACCCAACAATGGGTGAAGTCAGGCTGTGGATGATGATGATGATGACACTAGTCAAATAAATATGCGCAAAATTTATAAATTAACACCCAAAACAAAGGTTCTACTCTCCGATTCACTAAAATACATGTTATGCATCTCAATCATCACTTGAAAATTATTTCTAACAAGCTTAAGAGAAACGGACGGTCTCTAGGGTCCTTACCAACTTCCAAGACCCGAAAAGCGAATTGAAATATTCGAAAAGAGAGCTCTGTGCAATTCGGTCGAGGGATGCTAACAATTGGACCGTCCCCTTATCTAAAAGGATCATTTTTCACGTCAGTGCAACCGCGGGAAAGCATTTGTCACAACTCCTTCAAGGTTTTTTATAGGCCGGAACGGTGCTACCTTCGAAAACAAGGATTTATCCTGAACGCCCTGTCTCCTACAGGGCTGGTCTACTATTCATTTTCTACGAGTTGTTATCAACTTTTATCTTAACCCACTGGATTTTCCTAGTAATGTGTCGTAGCTTCTTCAATTAATGAAACTCAATGGGCGCTGAGGCAAAGGAGATCGCGGGTTTGACCTCCGCTGGGGAACAAAAGTTTGCATGGTCTGCAGATATTTGTTTCGGGTTTAGTAAGTTTTTTTTTGTTTGTTAGTATAAAAACTCTACTAAGCATAATAAACAATCGTAAAAGCAACATTAGAAAGTCACAAGTGACAAATAGACTTTCGCGGTTAGGAGAGGAACTCTAAAAAACCGGCCAAGTGCGAGTCGGACTCGCACACGAAGGGTTCAGTACGTATCTATATAAACGACAAAAAAATCACGTTTTTTGTATGGGAGGCCCCCTTAAATATTTGTATTATTTAAATTTAATTGTTTATTTTTAAAGTGAATGTATAACTAAATATTCTGTGAATATTTCAAGCGCCTGTCTGTTGCCTTTATCAATATCGAGCTAAAACGAGCAAAAAAAACACGTTTAAATATTTACCCCCCCTTAAATATTTATTTTATTTTGATTTTAATATTTGTTGATGTAGCGGCAACAGAAATACATCATCTGTAAAAAAATCAAATGTCTAACTATCACGGATCATGAGATACAGCCTGGTGACAGACGGACAGACAAATAGACAGACAGACAGCGGAATCTTAATAATAGGGTTCCATTTTACCCTTTGGGTACGAAACCCTAAAAAAACCATACCATAAAAAATAGGGACTACTGTGTAGGTATGTGTGATTTGGTGGGTAGAAGAACAAAATGGGTCGCAATTCGGTACAGGATCAATCCACGTTATGCTGTTTATTTCAATTATAAGGTTTTAGGACATGATTGATAGAGCGAAGCGAGATCTCTAAATCAACTTGGGCAAATCTGCTGTCCGTCAACAGACAGACAGCGGAATCTTAGTAATAGGGTCCTGTTTAACCCTTTGGGTACGGAACCCGAAAAAAGCCCTTTTCATGACCACCACAACCTAATGTAACAAAATGAAGGTGACCGAAAAAGATCCAGTGAGTTCAACTAAAGCTTTAGTCATCTTAACATAACAAAAGGTACTTATATTGTAAACATTCAGATGAAAACCCTCATACGCATGTAATAAGCATTATCTACCTGAAGAGAAAACTTTGTAGCTCTTTTTAAGCCTAAAAATAAAATGATTGCGCGCACGGAGAAGTGTAAGATTTGGCATTGTTTATCATCATCTTTACATGGTTTAAAATAAAGTCGCTTCCGCTGTCTGTTATAGTTTGACCAAAAGCGCTATACCGCTCCTTAGGAAAGTGCGGCGAGGTGGGGACCGAGGAAAAAAGAGCAAGAGTACACATGAGATCGATATTGTCGGATATATCTTAGGATATCGTAAACGATATGGTTATTTTATATAACGATATGTTTATATTTTTTTATAACTAAATTATCTACAGATATTCTTATTTTTATTATAGCTTTCTCTGTCTGCTTTTCGTTTCTTAAAATATTCGGCCACTTTAAAAATGAAGGTCTTGACATCACGAGAAAGCGCTCGACCCATCTTTGGATATTTACCTCGTGTGGGTCTTACATAGACCGTCCAGTACAAAAGCTATCTACCGCCGTGAGCGTTGACGACAGACTGATAGATCGGAGCGTCCGACACTTCCCCCCCGTCTCGCCGCGCGCATACCTCTGGAGCGGTACAGCGGTTTTGGTCAAACTATACCTTAGATCTTTTAAACTACTCAATGGAATTTACTGTACTTTTCAGCAATAGATAGAGTGATTCAAGAGCAAGGTTAATGTGTATAATTTGCTTCCGCCACCGGCTTCGCACGCGTTGTATGTCAACAAAAAGTAACCTTTAAGTAAGTAACGGACTCGAGGAAGTGGGCACCATCGCCTCACCTTTATTTGCCGCCAAATAGCAGTACTTGTGTTGCTGTGTTCCGGTTAGATGGTAATGGTATGTTCCTGTAATTACTGGCACATAGGCATACCAGCTAAGTCCTATAGTATGGCAACGTATCCACATAGAGATCAAGATAACATAATAGCTTGTTTTGAATTATAATAGGTTGGGGAAAAAGTATTTTCGCATTATAGTATGTATGAACTTGAAATAAAATCTGTTTGGCTATACTATTTATTTACTTATCTGGCTGGTTTTGGTATCATTCAAAGTTTAAATTTTAAAGAAGATAATTCCAAATTCAAATTAGGAAAACGTGTGATTTTTATTTGTTTTTCGTACTGTAAAGATGAGTGAATCTAATGAAGAAATTCGATACATTTTAAAATTTTACTACAAAAAAGGTAAAAATGCAACTTAAGCCGCGAAAAAAAAATGCGATGTTTATGGACCTAGTGCAGTGTCTGTGAGATTAGCACAAGGTTTTAAGTGTTTTCAATCCGGAAATTTTGATGTCAAAGATGCACGTCGCTCTTGTCGCCCTATTACGGATAAAATTGATGCTATTTTTGAAAAAGTGGAGCAAGATCGGCATATCAGTAGTTACGACGTAGCTGACGAACTGGGAATTGTCCAAAAAACAGTTTTGGCGCATTTTAAAAAAAACTGGGTACACTAAAAAGCTCGATATTTGGGTACCCCACGAGCTCACTAAAAGTAACCTAATGAACCGTGTACTCATTTGTGATTCTTTATTACGACGTAATGAAACCGAACCATTTTTGAAGAAGCTGATAACTGGTGATGAAAAATGGATCAAATACGACAAGAACGGGTGAAAAAGATCGTGGTCAAAGGCCGGTCAGGCTTCACAGACTGTGGCGAAACCCGGGTTAACTCGCAACAAAGTGATGCTGTGTGTGTGGTGGGATTGGAAGAGCATTATTCATTATGAGCTGTTACCATCGGGCAGGACTATCGATTTTGAACTCTACTGCGAACAACTGATGAGATTAAAGCAAGAAGTTGAGAGAAAGCAGCCGGAATTAATCAACAGAAGGGGTGTGGTTTTTCATCATGATAACGCTAGACCTCACACATCTTTAGCTACTCAGCAAAAATTAAGAGAGTTTGGCTGGGAGGTGTTTATGCACCAGCCGTATAGTCCTGACCTTCCGCCTTCAGATTTCTACCTGTTTCGGTCTCTTCAGAATTCTTTAGGCAGTGTCAGGTTAAAATCACGAGAGGACTGCCAAAACTACTTGTCGCGGTGTTTTGATCAGAAGCCCCAAAATTTCTATAGCATTGGGATTATGTCCCTACCTACAAGATGGCAAAAAGTTATCATACAAAATGGTACCTACAAACTTTAGTTAAATGTAAATAAACTATATTAAAAAATGTTTTGAATTTTCTTAAAAAATGCGCAGAAACTTTTTCCCCAACCTAATATGTCGATATTCATGGGCTGCAGTAGCCACTTAAAATCTGGTGGACTGCATGCTCGTTTGCCATATAGGTAGTATAAAAAAAACCTATGTGTTAATCCAGGTTACCTGTAATACTAATAATCTACGTACATACCGATTTGAAAGTAACTCTGTCTCTCTGTCTGTTTGTTACCTTTTCACGACCTGACCGATTTCGATGGAATTTGGTACCTATATACTAAGATAGATTATGAATGGATTTGAGACATAGGATACACTTTACGCGACTGCTCAGAAGGAGGGTAATGTTTTATTGACAAACCACGCGTACGAAGCCGCGGGCTGGTCAGCTATAGTCTTTCCATTTATTTAGTTTCTCGATGACAGCTCCTGTGAAAACTTGAACGAGCATCTTTTTTACATTATGTATGCATTATTTTAAAAAAATATCACGCTTATGCACGTCCACACAGCTACACATCAAGCTATTCATTTCCAGTATAAGCTGACCTCTCATTCTACGAAAAGTTCTAATCCTACACAATGCGAGTTCAGCTTATACTGGAAATGTATAGCTTGATGTGTAGCCGTGTGAAGCTATATATATCCAGTATTCGCTGACCTTGCATTGTGTAGGCTTTTCGTAGAATGAGAGGTCAGCTTATACTGGAAATGTGTAGCTTGATGTGTAGCCGTGTGTACAAGGTTTTACCAGAGTCGAAAAAACTGATAGGGATGGAGCTATTTATAAACGTAACACGATAACAGACCCGATATTTTTTTACAAAATGTAAGAAACTAAACTACTGCCGGATCATCATCATCATATCAGCCGTAAGACGTCCACTGCTGGACAAAGGCCTCCCTTATTGATCTCCAGAAACTGCGGTTGGAAGTGGCCTGCATCCAACGCCGACCTGCGGTTCTTACCAAGTCGTCTGTCCATCTTGTGGGTGGACGTCCTACGCTGCGCTTGCCGGTCCGGATACTTTTGTACAAATTTATTAACTAATATTATATTTCATTACAAGATGTTACACGTATTAATTCTTTAAAAACCAACTTCTTTAAAATTTTCGAAGCTGTTGTAAAATAAGTAGGTATAGGTAGGTACTCGACAATGAAACGAAATAATTATAACGACAGGTAATCTTTATTTATTTATTTTAATCAAAATCTGATGAATCGTCACTGTCACTCGATGAGCTCTCCCCATGAGGTCACAACACTATAACTATCAAATTAGAACTTTCATCAAGAAAATAAAGAAATAGAAAGACTATAGTTACTAATGTTTTAAAGAGGAAAGATTTGTATGTTTGTTACATTTTCACAACCAAACGGCTTGACCGATTTCAATGAAATTTGGTAAATAGATTACGACCGACATATAGGTTAATTTTTACCCAGCTGCGTAGAAGGAGGGTAATGTTTTTATTGAAAAACTCTCGTAAGTACGTGCGTATTGGTCAGCTGGTTTGTTTATATATTTATTTGTTTAATCACGGATCTTCAGTCTGTAATAAAGTTTTTTTTTATTTTTTTATAGTTAATATGAAAAAAGATGGATGCAAACCTAAACTTGATTAAAAAAATATATTAGATATTACGGTGGAGTTTCGTTTACTTTATTCTGGCAACTAGTATTAATTAGTAATTCGTCCCGAACGGAGTTCTCTCGAGCCTCATATAAAAAAAATATTTATTGTTATCTTTGACTATCAAAATAGTGCCACGAAATACATAACTAACTAACTTGAGCTATAGTTTCATTCAAATTACAGGTAACGGGATTTCATGTTAATTGGTTATTAAATTTTGGTTATTCTGGATTTCATCCTGTTCCCTGAATTTGTGTCACTTAAGCTACAAATATACCAAATTTCAGCACTGTGGGAGTACCCCGGGAGTTTCATCAAAGTTCCGTTTTTAATATGGCTAAAAACTTAAAAACTACATGGATTAAACTTAAAATAAATCAGGGTTGAAATTTACTAATTAGCTACCTTTCATTAGATGTGCCACTTGATCATTTAGATTTTTTTTACCCCTCTTGGACCCCAATATCTCAACAACCCCCAAACATTTATAGCTTATTTAACCACATGAGGATTGTACCAACACCTATTTACCTATATATATCAAATTTTATGATGATCGGATAAACGCTTCAAAAGTTATCCTCGGACTAACATACATATATAGGCTGTTTGATAATATACGCACCAAAATGAAAGGGGTTATTTTGATGAGCCTAATAAATACGTTTATGAAATGTTTACCATAGTAATGTGTAATTTATTTCGGCATGTAAAAAATAACACTTTATTAAACTTATGTTGTGCTATTGCATAATGCTTGCCATCTAACCACAGATACTGTTCTGGTGACGTCTCGAGATATCTCTTGTTGTCCCTTTCTAACCCAAAATCCGCAGCCATTTCCAAAAAAGATATTAAATCGGCCTTTATTTTTGGATATTGATTGCAAGAGTAGGCAGAAAGTTTTATATCGAATTCATCACCTAAACTTAGTCGATTTTCTTTAAAATTTGATAATATAACTAGTAGTTTTTTTTTCGAGAAGCCTTTTTTTATGTATTGTTACGCCGAGGCTGTTACAGAATAAGTAATAGTCGGCGCTTCTCGAAGTTATACCTACTGTGTCACAGAATAGGTAATACTTGGTAAGTAATGACCTACATACCACGTTTTTACCTACCGTTGCACAGATTAAGAAATAGTAGACGATCGAAATACCTTCACTTTTCTAGATACTAGTGGAAGGTTCTGGAAATAATGCTGGGTATAAATAGTGTGTAGAGACGTCCGCAGGGTCAGTCTGGATTTGGCTATACGTGCGAACATTTCGGTGACGTTTAGTGATTTATTGTGTAACAGTAGTGTGATTTAGTTTGTTGTGAATCTTTATGATTAAGATTGTGTATTTTGCGTTTTAGTGTTGAGTAAAAGTGTTATTTTGGTTAGATTCATTTTACATATTTTATCCCGAACCCTCAGCTCGTAACAGTATTGAGAAACCGTCACTTGAATATCGTCAGTATATTAACAAACACCCTGTATACAAAGCCGATTTGCCCTAGTAGATTTAGAGTTCTCGCTTCGCTCTATCAATAAAATTAAGTGTTTGTATTTGTAAATTATAATTCTAACTGAGCTTTGCTATGGTTGGTATTAATTCGCATCGCGTTGTAATCCGAATTACTTGCAGTTGACCTAGTTAGTTTAATTGAATTAGGGATTTTGCTGGTTATTAGTCCGATTGTAACTACCTACATTTAGCATCCAGCATCATTTGCACATAGCTAAATCATTGTATTGAAATACGACCCGATAAAGTTCGCTGGGAACGTTGGGTGTAGGCCGCGCAAAAAGAACAACCAGCCTTGTTCTTGCCTTTCTTTCCTGGCTTGGTCGCGAAGGAACAGGCAGTAAAAATAAAAAAGCAGCCAAGTGCGAGTCGGACTCGCCCATTAAGGGTTCCGTAGCAGCAAGTAACATAGTATAAAAGTTTTTGAAGTTTGTTGTAACTTTTTTATATTTGAGTTGATTGCATGAAAGTTAAGTTGCGGTTTACGATTTATGACGTATTAAAAAATTAGATCTCGTATATACCAATTTTCTGTGGAAGTTTGCATGGTAATTTACGTCATATATTTTTTTTGTTTTATCATTCTCTTATTTTAGAAGTTACAGGGGGGGGGGGGGGGGGGGGGGATACACACTACATTGAATATAGGAATAACCCTCAAAATGTATTGTTTTTTTATTCTATTATTGTGTGAAAATCTTAATGCAATTCACAGAATACATCTACTTACCAAGTTTCAACAGTATAGTTCATATAGTTTCGGATAAAAGTGGCTGTGACATACGGACGGACAGACAGACAGACATGACGAATTCATAAGGGTTCCGTTTTTTGCCATTTGGCTATGGAACCCTAAAATGACCTTTCAAAGTGATTCGTGTGGTTTTAATGAATAAAAAGATATTGATTTTATTTTTGATTGACACAATCGGTCGCTCGGCTCTGGAGGCTCTAGAGGCTCTGAAGTCCAGCAGCTCACGTCCTGTGGTTGATTTGAGAATGATAAAACCTTTGATGGTTATATGAAATTAGAAGTTTAATTGTGTGACGTAATATTGAAAAAAAACGAGCTGAATTCTGGGGTGTACCCCCTCCCCACTCCCCCCCCCCCCCCCCCCCCTTCTAACCTAACTCCAACCATCCTCACTCCGTGAAATAACGGAGTAGGACATTGGGTTGACGGCAGCAGCTTTTCAGGGTCCCCGCGAGTTTTGATGTAGTAGCAGTGTTGGTGAAGGACGAGGATTCGATGAACTTTGCAGACTTATTCTCAGTCTGGCATCTTTTACCGAATCCAGCCCTTTTTTTATTTCAGTAGTTGGTAGAAATCGTCCTCTTTATCAAACTAACATGGCCCGGTTGCCTATTATCATTTTCAAAAGGTGGATGTCGTCCCTGGCCATCGAACCCGCCATACGCGCTTAGCCGCGTTTCCTAAAACAAAGTGGCTTTATCAAAGGTCTGCAAAAAAAAATGTTTTTGGTGCCGACAATTCTATTTTATATTTCGGTTATTTAATCCTCGAGAGGTTGGACGGGTCGAAGTATCGAAGCTACGTGCAGGTTTGTATCTACAGATAATTACCAATTGTCTGTATTTTGTCATATTTATTGTCATCATATTGAATAGAGATCTTTTCTTCCATAAATTCCGATATATCGTCGTCCAGGAGGTATTTTGTAAATGATCCGAAATAAACTTTGTTACATTTGTAGTAAATATATATTGAAAAAATGTAGAATACCTATTACAGACTTTGTGAGAACGTGTGACGATTGCTTTAAGATGGAGATGAAGGTCTGAACAAGCTGTGGGTTCCAAACATTGTGTGCAAATTGTGAAGTGAACATTTAAGACAGTGGGCAAAGTTTGATGTATCTATGATTTGGACTGAGCCAAAAAACCATATTGATGAATATTATTTTCGTTTTACTTTACACCTGCGATTTCTCGATAACTACACATACGTACAGATCTATAAAAACGCCAAAAAATCATGTCTGTTGTATGGAAGCCTCACTTATTATTATTATCAGCCCACTGTGCCCCGCCGCTGGGCAAAGGCCTCCCCCCATTCTTTCCAGACACTTCTTGTAAGCGCTAAGATGGTCTAATCCGCTCGGAAATTAGTGAGCTCATCCCTCCATCTCTTCTTTGGTCTGCCACGACGTATTCGGGCTGTGTCGGGGTTCCACTCAGTGGTGAGCTTAGCCCACTGATCACTTGAGTTTGGCCGCTTTCTTAGCTACATCTACGATTTGTGTTCGAGAGCGCAGCTCGGTGTTGCGTATGCGGTCAATACGCTTGAATTCGAGAATGCTGCACTCCATCGCACGTTGGCAAGCATTGAGTTTATACTTTTGGATGTTAGTCAAAAACCAGGTCTGCGCACCATACATTAGAACGGGGAAGATGCATACGTCTATCAACTTTCGCTTGAGCAAAAGGGGAATATTAAATATTTATTTTATTCAATAGCACAATTTTATTTATTTACTTTATTTGAGGTTGGTGCTGATTAAGCTAGGCCTCTAAATTGTATGAGCGCCCATACAACTCTGTGGACTATATTAATTGGCGTCAACTATGTATGTATGAGAACATTCTTAAATTTTCACCTTTTTTATTATTTGGAATTTTCCTTTATCTGTAGGTACTGTTAAGACCTTGCTTTTTGCCAAATTTCGTGATTCTAGGTCAACGGGAACTACCATATAGGTTTTCGACCCAAAACTTATAGAGTACTTCCGGTTGACCTAGATTTGTCAATTTTGGTTAAAAGCAAGGTCTTACAGCACAAGTAAAGGGGAAATTCCGAAAAATAATAAGTTGAAAATTAAGGTAAATTTTGGTACTTACAAGTTTCCGCGAAAATTTAAATTTGCTTATATCTTTTTATCGTGTTGACTCAGGACCTTGATTGTTGTACACCTAATAGGGACTATAGACATAGGTATCAGGTATAAACTTCAACTTGCTAGGTCTATCCATTTCTGAGAAAATAGGTGGTGACACACGGACAGACCGACAAGAGAGTGATCTTATAGCGGTCCCTTTTCTTACCTTTTGAGGTACCTTAGAGAGTCAGTGTATAAAACATACTTAAAATCTGCTTTAGTTTCAGTGGCATCAAAATCATTGTAGACCTATGTGATAGATATATTATCACAATCGCAATCCAAAATCACCGGCTTAAAATATCTGATACGGTTCCGTAATCCGATTTACCCAAGTTACCCGGTGTATTGTCTGGCTTTAAACACATAGTTCCGGTCTACGGGCGGGTTTGAAGTGTCAAGACACAGCTTAAGTACATGCAGAAGGGAAATTGTTTTTTTGATGGTCGCTTAAGGGGACACCGGAGGGACAATCACCCATACAACACGTACTAACAAGATCATTTCTAATTGGAGCATATTTCTACCTTAATAAGGTATTATTTTAATTTGAATAGTATTTATCTAGGTTCCCAACCATATATTAGATCAAAATACTTACCTAAAATGAAATAGAAGCGTATCGCATTCTGCATGTTTTTACGTCATAAAAGACCTGTTTTCAACCTAATTGTTTCGTATTAAAAACAACAACATTTTACGTATCCTAGTCATGGGAACATAGATTATATCGTCTAGTTACAGATTAACAACACAATGAGAAAAATACAACAAGTTTTCAGTCATCATTTTTGGTATTACGGAACACGGTCAAAATCTAATCAAATTTAGAATCGTTCTATTGCTATCACAGTCGCTCTGCGTGGTAAACTTTGTCACTAAACAGGGATAGCGATATTCAGGCCGAAGTTTTTGACGCGGCCGAATTGAAGATGCGCTCAGGGTTCGCCGGCGCGTTAACATTGGAAAACAACTGAGTTTGGCGAACGTTTCTGAACACGGAACTCAGACCCATTTACTAAATTATTCGCATGTGACACAATATTTTAAAACTTTTTCTGATACTTAATTCTCAAAGTCGTTTAAAAAAGTCTTACTACATAGTCTTAACAGAGACTAAAATTAATTCTAATAACTTAATTTTGAAACAACACGATAGTATTCGCAGAAGTTATAAACTGTGTCGCGAACACTAACGCCCCCTCCGATTTATTATTTCCAATTATTTCTACAATTTTTAAACAAGTTAAGAATGCGTGATTATGGTATGTGTGTATGAGCTTATGTGTGTATAGGTATGAGAGGGTGTATAAGTGATGGGTTGGGTAGATGACATTGACATTATTATATGCATTACATATCTTTTCAAGGATTTTATATCACATATGCACATAAAAAGTACTTTTGCGAGGTGCATTGATTTATTTTCCTAGGCAAGGTCTTTTAACATTGGTGATTTAAGTATAACACCATTTTCGGGCATAAAACTTTAATTATCGGAGAATTAACAAAAGAAAATCAGAGAAATTATCGAATTTTAGTTCGTCGAAGATCACGCCTCTGCCCCTGCTTTGCCATGCCTATGTGTCAGAGTAGAAACAAAAGTAAAACAAATGTGTGCATAATCTACAGATATTTGTTCCGGGTCTTGATGTTTTTCTATGTTTTTCTAAGTATGTATTTACAAAAAAAAAGTATATAAGTATTTTATCAGTTATCTGATTCCCATAGTACAAGCTCTGTTTAGTTTGGGGCTTGATAGCGCTGTGTGAAATGTCCAGCAATATTTATTTATTTTATCACGACTAACAAACTTTTAAAAGCTCTGTGTGGGGAAGAATTTGTACTCAGCTCAGCGTGATACCACGGCATGTTTTTATGAGTACAAGATGACCACCATTTGGATTGAAAAATAAGTAAACCTTTTTCGAATTCTTCTAAAAACGTTAATCTCTTAAAGATGAGCTTCTGCAAAGTTTCATCTACGGCAAAGCACCAGCCTTTTCACTTGAGAAGTTAAGCCGGCGCGGCGCGCTATCGCGGCCGACAGACCGTCCGCGATTGTTGGCTCAAACGCTTAATTACCCGCGGCTCAGGCAATATGGCTCAATTGGGCATTTCATAGCCAACAATTTTTATTTGAAAACTTTCGGCAATGAGTTGCTATAAAGATAACCTTACTTTGCAGTGTTTTGATCGAAAGATCTGTGGCGAATAAACGCGCCCTACAACATAATATACCACCTGGCAATACAAGTGGAGGGAACGGTGTTCGGTCACTCATTCAACCACACCTCTGATGTATATTCTGTGACCGAACACTCACTCTCTCAGACACACACTCTCATTTCCGCCCGTCGTGCGCGCATGTCTCTCGTTTCGTTTTGATTGTAATTATCTAGATTCTGATGTGCTTGTAAAGGTTGTAATTAAATGGTGTCGACACAATATTGAAGTCTTTGGATTCGACACCACATAACAACCAAAGATCTTTTGTAACAATGATTGAAATGTTTAATTACCCGCGGATCAGGCAATAGGTATAAGCCCTGTATAAGCTCAACGGAACATTTAATTGTTATGACAGGCAGGGCCTGATTACCCATAAGGCGGATTAGGCAACTACCTAGGGCCCCGCACCGACTAGGTGCTCACGGGGGCCTAGTCAATGCGGGCAACGCACCTCGAAAAAAACGTTTCATTCGTAAAATTATTTACATCCGGCAATGTTGCTATAGAAAAAATGATTTTACTTACTGTAAAAAGCGGTACAATCAACTTTCCCGAACGTAATGATAGCATGGCAAATATATAGAAGTCTGATGATATCAAACGCCACAGGTGAGCTAAATTTTTCAAAACTAAAATTAATACTACCATTATATAGGTATATAATATTTAATATAATTTATTTATATATATAATATTAATATTTTGTCTACCTCCGTGGTGCAGTGGGCGAATAGCCGGCTGCGACGCAGGAGGTAGCGGGTTTGAATCCCATCGCGGAACAAATGTTTGCATGATCTACAAATATTTGATCCGAGTCTGGCTGTTTCCCTATATATTATAAGTATGTATTTACAAAAAAAAATATATAAGTATTCTATCAGTTATCGGGTTCCCATAATACAAGCTCTGCTTAGTTTGGGGCTAGATAGCGCTGTGTAAAATGTCCAGCAATATTTATTTATTTATTAATAGACAGAAACCTGTTTTCGTTCAACAATATCACAGAACCGTTTAAATTCATTGTCGATAATGGCGATTGAAAATGATGTTTTAGAAAAGGTCAACTTCAAAGATGTTTTAAACGATTTTGTATCTAAAAAAGTTAGATGACTTGCTATATAAACTTATTGTAACTACTTCACAAAAATATTTACTTTCTTTATACAATATATTTTTTTGCATTTAACAAGATTAAATTTAAAATAACCGAACGCGTCTTATTTCTCTTTCCTGCTCCATCATGAGACCCCTGGATCATCACTTATAATCTATTCATTAAGATCATTTCAATGAAAGCAAAAAGGAGGGGTCGATCTGATCGTCTTGACTTTTGTTATAGAAAAAATATATTTTAAAAGGTAAGAAATGGGTAAAGGAAAGGGGCCCCGAGAATCGCATTGCTTGGGCCCCGATAGGGTTAATCCGGCCCTGATGTCAGATGCTAGTTTCTTGATATGATGGGGTATGATCATACTTCGAATATTCTTACAGGTATTTTAGCGACCCGACCGCAAAAGCAATATGGTTCATACTGATTTATATGTGTATTTACTGCATATGTACCTACCATTTTACAAGATTTTTATTAACTTGCTAATATATGTATTTTTGTCCGGGTGGAATCTTGCAACTGAATTTTAAATCAGTTACCTTTAACCGATTGATCTGAAATTTGGTATACATTTTTACTTTGGAGGACAATGCATGTTTATGTAAGCATGACCTGATTCTACTCCTTGGATTTGCTCCAGGCGAAGGAACTCATGAACCGTCCACATCACAGATACGAAATTTAATATAACATTTAAATCTGATATCCCGTTCTAAATTCCACTATGTCGTGGCTGCTGCACCCAGAGTTAGCTTCCGAAGAAGGAACTCCTCAACGGTTAACAGCACAGATTCGAAATTTTGTGTACGCATTTAATTATAATATCCTGTTCTAAGTTCCACCATGACATGTCTGCTGCACTCAGGGTTGGCTTCAAGAAGGAACTCCTCAACGGCCAACAACACAGACACGAAACATTGTATACGCATTTATATTTAGAATACATATTTAACTTTAGTGACAATGCAATAATATAGTACCATAGAGGTGATCTCATGATGGAGGCGGATGCTAGACAATGGAACTTCTCAATAGATTGTAGTGGGCTACTAGTGTTTGGGCTCATTTGAATCTGCTTGCGGTTCTAATTAATAATGTTATAAAGGCTTGTTTTGAAAAAGTAATTTTTCAACAAAAAACTTATTTATTTGTTGAAAAATACAATTGGCTCAGATAGGTATGTCATTGCCAACAATTTCAAATTAAAACACAGTTTTTGAAAATGTATTGTTACTATATTAATTTGATATTAAAACAAAAAAGAAGCAATCGTCGATCTATCTAATTATAGCAATCGTTTGTTCTCTCATTAAATTATTTGCTCATCCGTACGTAATGAAAGCATTTGAAGCCAATAATTACGGACTAACTGGATTACCGTAAACCTGGTTCAGTACTACCTGGTAAACTACTGTTTAATCCCATTGCTGTGCCCGATCAGATTAAAACACAATAGAAAGTATCATGAAAAAGCTGAAACAAAGAGAAGTGGGGAAAAGTGGGGTTTTTAATAAAGTTGCAAATATGACTGAATATTAGTCCACCTGTTGGACACGTAAACCTGAACCACTTAGTTGATAAAAACGGTTCCCCTTTCTATGATGTTTAATATTTTAAACTAGCTGACCAATCCGCAGCTTTGCAAGCGTAGTTTTTTAAAAAAGTAGCCTTTGTTACCCGGAGATAGTGTAGCTTCCCAACAGTGAAAGAATTTTTTAAATCAGTCCAGTAGTTTCGGAACCTATTCAATACAAACAAACAAACAAATCTTTCCTCTTTATAATGTTTCGAAGTTTTTTGTAGATATTAATATGTTCTTTAATATTGTAAAACATGTTATTGTTCCATCATCAATAGTTTCCGCAGCGCATGCGACGAAAGACGTTTTTACACCTTTTTTTACTTTTTTACACCTTGGGTTACGTTACTTAAGTTTTAGTAAGGATCCTAATCTTTTCTAGCTATAAACATAGTCCGTGTCACTCAAAGTAAACGTAGCTTGCCAATGGGGAAAGAATTTTTGAAATCCGCATAGTAGTTTTTGAGTTTATTCATTACAAACATACACACAAAAATACAAATCTTTCCTCTTTATAATATTAGTATAGATAACATTTTCCATTAGTTAGGAAAGTAATCTAAATTAAATGCACATATTTTTTATATACCACTTGTAGTTGGAAGAAGCTTAAGGCGCACCTGATGTTAATTGGTAACCATCCGCTTATAACAAGCCTCGTAGGTCACGCACCTTAGAAACGTGCCCTACGATGCACTGCCCTGCGTCCATTACAGATAGTGCAATACACGAAGACGCGCCCCACTATTCCTCCTAACCATTTATAGTATATGTGTGCAAGCTTCCGTCAATGTGCGAGTGTTATCGGTACACACTAATTACCTATGAGTGCACACGCACACTACAATGAATAGACTAATCAGGAGAGAGTGTCATGGTCAAAGTGAAAGATGCTCTACTCCAATATTATTATTTTTTACCCGACTGCAAGGAAAGAGTTATGTTTTTTTATTTTTAAGTGTGGATATTTTATGTGATTATTAGTTAATATACGATAATTTTACCATTTTTATAATAGGGGGTATTTATAGACATAAATGAAATACGTGAAAAAGTGTTATTTAACCTTATTGAGAAATGAAAATCGTCAATCACTCGTTTCGAAAATATATGATTCAGAATCTGATGTATCACCGACATTTATAATAAAACTAAAATCAAGATCACAGCGTCTCATGTATTCGTCTTCTATTTTTTCCACGTGCTGGCAAGTATTGAACTAGACATCTTTATTTACTCGATCAAATACTTCATTTAAAATGGACATAATCGAAGGGTAATTTTGATGAAATATTGCGGCTAGCAACGTCGTTTTTTACAATATCCCAAATGTTTTCGATTGGGTTTAAATCTGGATGATACGGAGGCAGCCGAAGCACTGTGAATCCATGCTCTTTCAATAATTGGTCAACTTTGTACTTGCGGAAGTTTTCTTTGTTTTTTTAAATAAGGTTATAAAGTTCAGGTTTTTTGTAGCTTGGTTCAAAATGGATATTTTTTGCATTCAGCCAAGTCTGCATGTCTAATTTGTTTGAGTTTGATGTTGGTATTTTTTTCCGAACTAGTATTGTGATAGGCTGCATTATCCAAGACAACCACGGCATCATTTGGAAGATTTGGTATTAGTTTCTCCTATATCCACTTTAAGTAATTGTCTGTGTTCATTTTATCGTGGTAGTCTCCGGATTTGATCTCTGATCTGTATGTCAACAACGCATTTGGTACGAAATCCTCTGCACTTCTGCCATGTACTATAATTATGCGCACTCCTTTTGTTAAATTTTGTTTTATTGCTGTTTTAGAACTTTTTTCGGCCCAAGATTTTTTTTGCACGTGGTTAGTATGAATATATGATTCATCTGTGTAGACATAGGTCTACCTGCATTACGAAAAGACTTTATCTGTATTAAATATTTCAATCTTAACATTCGAATATCATGTTTTTTGGTTAGTACTTTCCTGTTATTATCAGCTTTTCTCCATTTATAACCAAGTTTAAGTAACAAAGTTCTTAGGGTTGTTATACATCCATTAAATTGTATACGGTCTTTCAACACAATATTAAGTCGTGATAATGTTGGAAATTGACGATGTTGTATATGATAGTTTTGGATAGTTCTTCGGACTACACCAATATCAAATTCGTCTAAATAATTTTTTTCATGGTCTTACCCTTCTCTTCTTCATGGGTGATGTAAAAATAGAAGCACTTCTGCCTACTAAATTCGAATGCGACGGACTCGCTTCATTTTCAGATTCAATATCCACTTCCGTAGTCGGTTCTGTTGTACGCTTGGGACTATAGGAACTATCGCATCCGTAGTTTGGTTCATTGTATTAGTATATGCCTTTCTTTCGCGTAGAATTCTAGTCACTGTGCTTTCAAATACTCCAACAGCCTGTGCGGTTCTCCATCGCGCATCAGTGAGTTTTTCTGCATAATTTTTACTTGCTTTTTTTTATAAAGTTTAGAAATTACTTTAGAAATAATTTCTCTCGCCTAAAATAAAAAAAAAACATTAAATAGTTTTACTAATTTAAGATTAAATGAAGTGTTCTTTTAGTAAAATTTGCTATTTTCAAAATTAAATTACTTTCCTTCGCTTATTTCATGTGTTTTAGTAACTACAAACTTCTAAACAATCATTTACATACCTGGCTTTTAAGTACAACACGCTGAGATTTTATCGACATTTAAAAAAAAATTAAGTAGAGCAACTTATGTGACGAGGCTGGATTTTCGCAACATAGGGTGTACCGCTGACGGCTGACGGTTCGCGACTGATGCTCGGAGCAAACTCCCTGCACCCCGCGATCCCCTCAACCAAAAATTGGTGGGGCGCGTCTGCGTGGATTGCACTATCTATAGCTTGAGGCATCAGGTGTAAAGCCTCATGTGCCTATAATTTCGCCGGAAACAATACCATTCAAACCTGTTTTGCTTTGAAAGTCACGGTTTCGGGCTCTGTTTCAGTTTCGGTTTGCAGTAATGCTTGTTTGCCACAAAAAAATATATTGTAGCCTTAGCAGTCACTGTCGCTGGCCTGTCGCTTGGATCATACTGTCCCTTGCACACGTGAGATACGCATTGTAGGTCTGAATGAGACGTCTGAAGTTCCTGAACCGAACGGCGGCAACAGCGACCGGCTTACGGTAGACTATCGGTCAGTGCCAATAAAGGCTTTATTTTTCATAGTTATAAACAGACCTATCATGACAGTTGTTTATAACTTGAAATATGGGTCGTAATAAGAACCAATATCGACAAAATGATGATGTTTTTTGCGCGCAGTTCATCCGAACCGTGAAACCCGCGGGAAATCACTGGAACCGATGACGTCACGATTATGGTATTGGAAAAACTCTCTGAAGCCGTTTTCGTAATTAAAAACTAGATACCCTGACCTGTGAGACATCGTATAATAAACAAAATCACAAATGACAATTTGCTGCATGATTATTTTAATGATGCAATTTCTTAGTTCTAGAGTTTAGCCTAACCTACATGTTAGGCACAAGTTTCAAAAATAAAGTATTTTGGATTTAAAAATAATAAAAAAAATATGTATGGCCTCAAAAATATACTCAGTTGTTTTTCTTCGTCAATTTTGAACTGTTTATGTCTGCGAATTGGATTTTGGCAGAAATGTTTCTATGGTTTGAATTGTACTGAAAATTTGCACGGCTGTACGAGGCAGAATGTAAAGGAGCTTTTAAATATCTTCTAATATATAAAATCACGGTTTTTGTAGTCGCACTCAACCGATTACAAAAAAAATTGGTTGTGCGTATAGCGGGTTTACGGACGATAATTTTACGTGATAACGAGAGAGATAGATTCGTCACAAGTCGAACGCTTAGGCCAATCGTGCCCCTCTATCGCTTGTTCTGCGCTCTCGCTTGGCTCAGCTCAGGCAGAACATGACAATGAGTCATGCTTTTTCGTGCGTGCAGCCGGCGTTCATCGATTTATAAGACGTTTATCACGTCCAAAAATTGTATATTTGGTATGAGACTAGGTCGTTAAGTATTTTTCACTATCCTACCCGTTCTCCCAATTTTTAATCGCGGTTTTTGTATTTTTGTACAGTTTCAGTTTCAGTTTCATTTATTCGCAAACAATACATGCCGGAATACTTGGTACAGTAAAAAAAATATATGTATGTAGGAAATTCATTCTAAAAGATGAATGAATGAAAATGGTAACAATGGAACGTTATTATTTACATGATAATTAAATAAAATGTCAGATCTTAAGATAATTAATAATGCTTAATATCAAATTAAAAGATAAAAAAACGTACGAACAATATCCATATAACTTAACCGTCCATCGCTTGTTATTTTTAGAAAGGTTCTTTTCCAGAAGTTTCTACTTCTGTGGCTATACAGGATACTTTGTGTATATGACCGAAAGGAAGTGATTCTGCCAATGACAAGTAACCGTTTATCAAAAATATAACCGACTTAACAAAACTACTGAACTGATTTAAGTAAAATTTCTAAACCAAAATCAATTTGAAAGTACCTATATCTTTTCAAATAAAAAAAGATTTTCCAAATCAGTTGATAAGAGACGGAGTTCTGAGGTAAACGTATAGAACCGAATTGCGTCCTTATAAAATTTGAGGGTTACCCTCGATTTTTTGGGATCCCATAGTCAGATCCTAACTTGGTGCCAATAGGACTACCTGGAAAGTATACCCTTTAAAACAAACAAATAGTTTCTCGAATCAGTCGTCTTCGAGTAATCGGCGAACATACATAAAAAAGTGGCACTCCGGTAGTGGCGACAGAAACGAAAACTTGATCAATTACTATATACTTATATGCAGATGTGTCGGTAACGGTAACGGTGACAGTGTCGCGAGTTCAATGGTTTTTTTCCCATCACAAAAAATGTCCAACGCGCCTAAAGAAGTTTTCAATACTTATATGTATACAGAGGTGTCGGTAAATGTAACAGTGTCACAAGTTCAATGGTTTTTTTCCCATCTCTAAAAATGCCCAAGTGATTAAAGAAGTTTTCACTTCAAAAAAAAAACCTTTTTTGTTTGAAGTCCGTTAAAAATACACCACCTTTTATGGAAATAAAATTGATTTAAAAATTTTGTTTTTGTTTATGATTTTCAAATTTTTAAGTTTCCTTCACATCAGCCTTATTATTTAACTTTCCAGACCTTAAACGTACAAATATTCACTAGCTAATAATAGATGATTAATCAGCAGATTTTGACAAAGTCATTCTTCAATAAATAAATAAATATTGCTGGACATTTCACACAGCGCTATCTAGCCCCAAACTAAGCAGAGCTTGTATTATGGGAACCAGATAACTGATAGAATACTTATATACATTTTTTTTTGTATATACATACTTATAATATATAGAGAAACAATCAAACCCGGAACAAAGACATAATCAAGTTGTTGAAACATTGTTCTGCTAAATGAGATTCCCTTTTCTGATTTACCTGTCCACTTCGACTTACATTAATGATAGGAATAATTTGGTTCATTAAAAAATACCACTACGAAATCTACAAATTTTTTTTCCATGGTGCAGCGGGCGAATTGCTGAGACGCAGGAGGTAGTGGGTTCAATTCCCGCCGTAGAACAAATGTTTGCATGATCTACAGATATTTCTTACGCGTCTGGATGTTTTTATATATATTATAAGTATGTATTTACAAAAAAATTATATACGTGTTTTATCAGTTATCTGGTTCCCATAGTAGGTACAAGCTCTACTGAGTTTGGGGCTAGATAGCGCTGTGTGAAATGTCCAGAAATATTTATTATTGATAAACATAGTACAAAAAAGCTTTAGACCTCAATGATACTTCTTAATCTGTTATAATCACATTTGTTACAAAAATCTAACTTTATAATTTGCCCTTTACGGGGTAAAAACCGCGGCCCTCTGACTCTACTTGGACAAAGTGCTGGTTTAGTCATTACGAAAGCTGAGAAACTCTGATAAATAATTAAATAAATATTGCTGGACATTTCACACAGCGCTATATATCTATCCAATAAATAAATAATAATTATAATAAATATTGCTGGACATTTCAGACAGCGCTATCTAGCCTCAAACTAAGCAGAGCTTGTATTATGGGAACCAGATAACTGATAGGATACTTAAAAACATTTTTTTTTGTAAATACATACTTATAATATATAGAGAAACAACCAGACCCGGAACAAATATCTGTAGATCATGCAAACATTTGTTCCGCGGCGGGAATCGAACCCGCTACCTCCTGCGTCTCAGCCGGCTATTCGCCCACTGTACCACGGAGGTCGTCAATACAATACAATGTTTTTATAGAAGCTTTAGAAGTAGCTAGAAGAATGTTATTTTATAAGGTTGAGGTTAAAAGCATACTGTCAGTTAATCAGCATTAGAAAACTCATGATTATGACCACTACTTCCACTAAAAACGGGATTAATAATCATGATTTGTGAATGTTCCGATATTTCGACAAAATTGCATGCTCGATGATAAAAAACTATCAAATCACGGTAAATAAATCGTTCTTAGTAAAAATGGATTAAAAGAAAAGTAGGTAATTTGTTTCTCATAAATCATACAATTCGTACAATGAGCGGTCTTTTTGCTAAAAAAACCTCATTTCATTGCATTTCAATGCAAAAAATGTCCAACGCACCTAAAGAAGTTTTCACTTCATAATAAGAGGTGTCGGTAACGGTAACGGTAACAGTGTCACGAGGTCAATGGTTTTTTCTCATTAAAAAATGGCCAAAGCGCCTAAAGAAGTTTTCACTTCATATAAAGAGGTGTCGGTAACGGTAACAGTGTCGTGAATTCAATGGTTATTTCCCATCTCAAAAATGCCCAACTCGCCTACAGAAGTTTTCATTTCAAAAAGCTAAGAATAGCTCATTTTGGGTTTATCAAAGCAAATAATTCAATAATGTAATGAAAACTGGGTCTATAAAGGATGACCTTTCAAAACAGGAAATAATTCACGTACAAAAGTTTTCAGCAGAAACTTGGCAGATAAACAACGAGTTTTCTTTTCACGAAGTACTTGTGAATAATAATTGCCCTAGTTTTAATTTCCTAAACATTATTATTGTTGACTTCTAGGTACTTTTCTTTCTGTAAAATAACTTTGTTGAAAACTTTTCCAAGCTTGTTACTTAAATTGGCAAAGTGCGTGTTGGACTAGGCATATTCAAACCACCCACTACCAGTCACTATAATCAGTTATCTTCAAAGGTTTTCTGGAAGAAAACTCTTAACCCTAGTTAAGCTTGCCTTTGTATATGTACTTTTTTTAAGCCTTTTATTGTATTTTGTATTCTTTTATTGATTTGATTTTTATTTATTTTTAATTATTATTTTATTTAAGTTTGATTTGATTTTAATTTAATTTTTGATTTTATTTTGTTTTAACTGTTATTAAATTTAATTTTTCACTTTAATTTACTAACTTAATTTATAAGAAGTTTTTATTATTATTAACATTGATATAGATCATGGATATCTAAAATAAATGACTATTATTATTGTCTGTAATCTATTTTAGACCAATAAAAAACAAATAAACTAAACAGTGCCCAGCAGTAGGACACATATGGCTAAAAATAAAACAGAATAGTCAGGAATTGGACGAAGCGAAATGTTGTACCCTCAAGACCTTCTACTTTCTAAGTCCAAAGTCGAAGAAAAAGCAAAAATAGTTCATCAATTCCAAAATGAAGTTCTTATAAACTATAAGAAACTGTGCATTTTGAACCTGAGTAAGTGTTCGTGGCTCCCCCAGGGGAAGTTAAATGCTCGCATTATTGGGTTAAAATAAACTAGTGGTTCGCCCTGAACTGAGATATCGAGAGTCACACAAATAAAAGAATTTATATATAGTCTTTGACAATAAAATAGTGCCAAGAAAATCTTACTTGATCTATAGTTTCATTCAAATTACAGGTAACGAGAGTTCATGATATTGGTTACTCTTTTTTGGGGTAGATATTGTAGTTATTCTGGATTTCAGGCTTTTCTCTATATTTGTGTCACTAAAGCTACACGTATACCAATTTTCAGCACTGTGGGTTCGGTGTACCCTGTGAATTTTGTCAAAGTTTTTATTATGGCTACTTAAAAACTACAAAATTGAAACTAAAAATAAATACGCAGTTGAAATTTACGTACATAGACCTTTTATTAAACGTGCGACTTGACCGAATAGTCCCATTTTGTTTTTTTTTTACCGTCCTTTAACCCCAATATCTCAACAACCCCCCACATTTTTAGCTCAT
This sequence comes from Philereme vetulata, assembly GCA_918857605.2. Classification (NCBI taxonomy): domain Eukaryota; kingdom Metazoa; phylum Arthropoda; class Insecta; order Lepidoptera; family Geometridae; genus Philereme; species Philereme vetulata. The sequence continues at coordinate 6,518,166 of OU975442.1, forward strand.
TTAGTCACAACAAAATTGTGACATCACTATCTACATATGCACCAAATTTTACTATGCTTGGATAAACGCTTCCTAAGTTATGCTCGGATAAACAAACATACATACATAGATACATACAACGCCGATTTGCCCAAATTGATTTAGAGATCTCGCTTCGCTCTATCAATCATGTCCTAAAACCTTATAATTGAAATAAACAGCATAACGTAGATTGATCCTGTACCGAATTGCGACCCATTTCGTTCTTCCACCCAAATCATACATACTCAGTGGTCCCTATTTTTAAAGTAAGTATTTTTTATGGTGTACACACGGCTACACATCAAGCTATACATTTCCCGTATAAGCTGACCTCGCATTGTGTAGGCTTTTCGTAGAATGAGAGGTCAGCTTATACTGGAAATGTATAGCTTGATGTGTAGCCGTGTGTACATATAAGTGTTTTTATTCATTTATTATTTCATTAATATTAATTATTAAAATTAATATGTAAATACATACTTATAATATATATAAAAACATCCAGAATAAATAAATGAAAAAAAAACTTATATGTACACCATAAAAAATACATTGTAAATAGCGTCCCTTGTGTAACAGCGTCCCTATTTTTACAAGCTTTTTATTTGTTTGCAATGTAATAGGTTGGGGAAAAAGTCTTTTCGCATTATAGTATTCGATACATTTTAAAATTTTACTACAAAAAAGGTAAAAATGCAACGCAAGCCGCGAAAAAAAATTGCGATGTTTATGGACCTTGTGCAGTGTCTGTGAGAGTAGCACAAATTTGGTTTAAGCGTTTTCAATCCGGAAATTTTGATGTCAAAGATGCACGTCGCTCTGGTCGCCCTATTATGGATAAAATTGATGCAATTTTTGAAAAAGTGGAGCAAGATCGGCATATCAATAGTGACGACGTAGCTGAAGAACTGGGAATTGACCAAAAAACAGTTTTGCCGCATTTTACAAAAACTGGGTACACTAAAAAGCTCGATATTTGGGTATCCCACGGGCTCACTGAAAGAAACCTAATGAACCGTGTACTCATTTGTGATTCTTTATTAGGACGTAATGAAACCGAACCATTTTTGAAGAAGCTGATAACTGGTGATGAAAAGTGGATCACGTACGACAAGAACGTGCGAAAAAGATCGTGGTCAAAGGCCGGTCAGGCTTCACAGACTGTGGCGAAACCCGGGTTAACTCGCAACAAGGTAATGCTGTGTATGTGGTGAGGTTGGAAGGGCATTATTCATTATGAGCTGTTACCACCAGGCAGGACCATCGATTCTGAACTCTACGGCGAACAACTGATGAGATTAAAGCAAGAAGAAACAGAAGGGGTGTGGTTTTTCATCATGATAACGCTAGACCTCACACATTTTTAGCCACTCAGTAAAAATTAAGAGAGTTTGGCTGGGAGGTGTTAATGCATCCGCCGTATAGACCTGACCTTGCACCTTCAGATTTCCACCTGTTTTGTACTCTTCAAAATTCTTTAGGCAGTGTCAGGTTAACATCACGAGAGGACTGCCAAAACTACTTGTGGCAGTAATTTGATCAGAAGCCCCAAAATTTCTATAAGAATGGGAATATGTCCCTACCTACAAGATAGCAAAAAGTAATCAAACAAAATAGTACCTACATACTTTATTTAAATGTTAATAAACTATATTAAAAAAGGTTTTGAACTTTCTTAACAAATGCGAAGAAATTTTTTCCCCAACCTAATATGTGTGTACCTATGTCCGAGTGGAATCTTGCAACTGAATTTTAAACACGTTCCCCTCAACCGATTGAGCTGAAATTTTAAATACATATGTAACTTCGGCGATAACGCCATAATATGGTACCATGGAGGTGATCTCATGACGGAGACGGATGCTAGACAACGGAAGTTCTGAATGGATTATAGTAATTTACTAGTGTTGAAGCTCATTTGAATCTGCTTGCGGTTCCGATTATGAATTTTATAAACGCTTGTTTTGATAAAAATATTTTTTCAACAAAAACTTATTTATTATTAATCCTGTATTTATAATAAAGATTGAAATTAAATAAGTAAAATAAACTCATTTATCTACGAAACAATGGCAAAGATACGTCACTGCATTGTATAGGTACCAATCACATTGAAAACTTTTTTAATTCTTGGAGTCGATATACAGGCAGACAGATTTGTTTCTCGTTAGTTAACTGTTTACAAGTTAATATGTATAATATCACTGTCTACTGTACCGCGGTAATTAGATATTGGAGTTCTGTTATCCATACCATTAAACATATCGAAATCTTCAAGTGTAGAGTAAATATGATCTTTTTAGGCAAGCGTCTATCATCTTCGACCACACACTTACCATCAGGTGAAGTCGGTCAAACAATCCCTAAGCTGAACCGATTACAGTGAAATTTGGTATAAAATGAATGAATGAATGAAATACTCTTTATTGCACACCAAATAAAAATACAGTAATAAAGGAAATAAACAATAAATAAAGGTACAATGGGCGGTCTTATCACTAAAAGCGATCTCTTCCAGACAATCTTTGGATGGACAGGATAAACAAAATCAAAAGACGGCGTTGTAAGAGTACCTACAGACATAAACAGAAACCACAAAATAAAATTTACCTATTAATTATACTAATAAACATAAACTTAAATACATACAAATAATATAAGTATAAATAAACTACACTACATAAAGAGGATAAATAACATAAACACTAACTAGCAGTTACGAGACAACGAAAGGAAATGGTTGTATACATTGACTTTGAAAATAGATATAGATAGATAGGTATATAGATAGATGACCTGGATTAAGACAGGCTACTTTTTACCAACCAGGCGTTCGAAGCCGCGCTCGGGTATATAAAAAAAGATATTAAAATATAAATATATATAAATAAAAAAATATTACAAAAAAAAAAGTTTAAATTAACTGAGGTTCGCATATTTAGTGAGCTACCTCCAGCATGCATACATTCGCGTAGGTCCTCATTAAACGAAGCTGCTAAGAACTTTTTGCCAGTTTGCGGCCGCAAATGGCAGGAAAATGGCTGCTTTTATTTTAAAGCTTTGCTTCTTATTCTAATAACTTTTAGCTGCATAAATAGGTTATGCATAGAACGAGGTTCTCACATTATTATATTACAAACTAGCGGCTCGTCCCGGCTTCGCACGGGTGGATATTTATTTTTTTAGGCTAATTTTTTTACACCTTGGGTTACATTATTGAAGTTTTATTAGAGATCCCTAGTAATAAATGTAGTCTGTTACTCAGAAATACTGTTGCATTTTAATGGTGAAAGAATTTTTGAAATCTGACCCGTAAATTTGAGTTTATTCGTTACAAATATACAAAAATACATATATTTCCTCTTTATAATATTACTAGCTGACCAATCCGCAGCTAACGCATAGTTTTTCAATAAAAACATTACCCTCCTTCTGCGCATATGGGTAAAAAGTAGCCTATGTCACCCGGGGATAGTGTAACTTCCCGACAGTGATTTTTATTTTTAAATCGGTCTAGTAGTTTCGGAGCCTATTCATTACAAACAAAAAAATATTTCCTCTTTATAATATTAATAATATGATAATAAAAATAAAGCCAACAATAAAATAAACAATCTTATAAACACATATTTCTTACTAAAATAAAATTTTAACATAGACACTAGTTTCGCAAAGACTGTCTTGCTACTCAGCATAGGTCTCCTTATGTGACGCCTGCTATTCTTTTTATGTCGTATAATATTAGTATAGATTTATTTTTCACTTTTTACTTAATACGACTGGGCCTAGATTTGCATTCGTCAACCTGAGACATAAGTTTAAATTCGTCCGTAGTGACAGTTCCGACCCAACATCTGTCGACCTTCATGAAGATTGTTGGCCGAAGGCCGTATTCGTCGTTTCCTAGGATGGATACCGAACACAGAGAACTCACGTCCAAAATTGCAGTGTTTATTTAGTAAATGAATATAAGTTTTGATTATAAATATATATTTTAGGCTGAGGTAAGATTTTAACGGACAACAGAATAAGTTATTTACTATTCTGTAGCTATTTTATTGTTGTCTGAATTAAATTATTCAATAATATTTAAGGTAAGTGGATAATAAGTTAATTTTTTTACTAATTTATAATTAACCCTTATTCTGAATTGATTCTGATTCTGATTGATTGATTGATTGAAAATTCTTTGTTGCACAAAATACATAAATCTGTACATAGGCGAACTTAATGCTAGCAAACATTATCTTCCAGTTAACCTTTGCGTAGTGTTGAAAAAATATTTTTGTAGGTAGTGCATGACGTAATGTAGTAGGAAAAATCTGATAATAAAAAAAATAAGTCTAAGATATATCGAGAATACGAACGAAACATCAAATATATATATAAACAACCAGGTACCAACCAGGACAATCAGGTAGGATCTGGAAACAGAGACTCAGGCAAGGCGTTCTACTCTTTGGCGGAGCGCATAATAAAGGTGGAAAAGAACCGCTTTGTGCGTATGGGATTCAACCATATAGCGGTGGCGCACCGCAGAGCGTCTGAATGTCCGATGATAGAATGGAGATGGTGGGATCAAGTTGAAAAGTTCCTCCGCACACTCTCCGAAATGTACTCAATAAAAACCAAGAGGCTTGGAACCTTTCGTTGATGCTCCAAGCAGTGTAGCCTTGCATATACATTTTTAAACACTAATAATTTGAATGCGAATGTTTCAAAGTTTGTTACATTTTTCTGACCTTAAACTCTAGTTGGTATTATTATTATCGATGGACCGTGTATTCCTTTTAATTGGAACCTTCCTTGTCCATGTTCTCCAGTACAGTTTTGTGCGGTGTTGGTGTCTAGTTGGGCTTCCCTTAGGTCTTTTTTGACTGTCATCAATCAGGGTGGGCTTCCGCGTCTACGCTTCGTTGGCAATTTTAAAGAAAGCTTGAACACGTGATCATCCGGGCGTTTTTGAAAAAAAACGTTGAGTGCATAACATCCAACAGTATGAGTTGAAAGGCATTTTCGTACGCAGACACATGAGTCCAATTTTTTTAATAAATTTATTTGTACCTATTGTTCCTTATAATTGTTTCATGTGTAATTTTGTGTGCACCAAATAAATGATTATTCTATTCTATATTCTATTTCAATGATTCTATTCTAACAACAAAATAATCATAGAAATCGGACAACTTTGTGAAGGACTATCGCTGAATGTACATTAAAATAAAAACACTAATTAGGAGGTATTCTGCTTTTGAAATCGGTTAAAAGAAAAAGGTATTATATAAATAAATAAACAAATATTGCTGGGCATTTCACACAGCGCTATCTAGCCCCAAACAAAGCAGAGCTTGTACTATGAGAACCAGATAACTAATAGAATACCTAAATACTTTTTTTTCTTGTAAATACATACTTACATTAATAGAAAAACACCCAGACACGGAACAAATCTGTAGATCATGAAAACATTTGTTCCGTGGCAGGAATCGAACCCGCTACCTCCTGAATCTCAACCTGCTATACGCCCACTGCGCCACGGACGATATGAATTCAAATGTAATCAATAATTTCAAAGAGTTCTTGAACTAAAACATCCACATTTAACGTGGTTGGTATCATTATCATTTCACGTCTGACATTTAGTATTACGTAACTTTCAATTAAGATCATATAATATGTGTGCCGATGGGAAAAGGCCTCCCCTAGCGCTCTTCAATGAAGTCTGTCAGTAACAGCTCTTCTCCAATAGGGACCAGCAGTTCATTTTATTTCACCCTCCCATCTTTTGATTTGCCTTCCTTTTGATCTTTCTCCATCTTTTGGGTACCAGTTTGTTACTATTTTGCTCTATTTTTCGTTTTTGCTACTGATCGTATGTCCCGGCCAGCGCCATTTTTTTTTGGTCCACTTTGGAGAGTATATCAGTCAGTTTTGTTTTGGCTCTTATAGTGATACTGTTTATCCTATCACTTTTCCTTCTACAAAGTAAACTTCTTTCCATCGCTCATTGGCAGCTTTGAAGTCTATCCCTGTAGATTTGGTTTAGTGACCATGTCTCGCACCCATATGTAACACATGGGAGTATGCATGTGTTAAATGTTTTCCTTTTTATAGACACGCTGTAGTCCTAACTCTTCATGATTTCTTTTAGACCTCATTTATTATTTAGAATTATAGAATTATTATACTAATAATCCAATACAAAAGAACACTAGGGAGAAAATCTCCTGTATCAGCCGTAGGACGCTGCTGAACTTAGTTTTCCTCCATAGATTTCCAGATCGACCGATCTTGGTGCAGTTTGTTGCACCGCTAACGGATGGTGTCGCGTTGCAGGTGCGACAAATAAAGAGTAGGTAGATAAAGACAGAGGTTACTTACCTAGCCGATAGATAATTAGAGAAATAGGTAGGAAAACCATAATTAGTTGAATAAATTTATTTGCTTATATAATAGCTAGGGCTGGAAGAGCCTTAGACCTGGCTATGGGGGCGGGTTGAGTTACTCTCTCTCTCTCTTAGGCAGACAGAGAGAAGCGAGCAGATAGACACGCGGTGGAATAGTGTTCCGGCCGAACACAGGACTCCCCTGTTAGTAGTTCCAATACTCTATGTATGGTGTTTCTCAGAGCCATCCACGTGATACATACTTTCACGCCTTTATTCAGGAGGGGTAGCAGAGACCACGTGATGACGTCACAAAATGGTGACCGACTCAGCGTGATGTTGCGTTTGTAAATTGTCCACATTTAATATTCTCCTATGGTCCAAGGAGCGGCGAGGCGAGAGTCAAACCGACCATCTGTGAAATTAATGTTTAATAAACTTTCATTTTGGGGTGAGAATTAGAATATTATGCATTCGTATAACTTCCGCGCGAATTTCTGATAAGTTTTTACATTACCTATTATGATTTAGCTTCTTGTGGCTTCACGCGTACAATAACCACGTTAAATGTGGATGTTTTAGTTCAAGAACTCTTTGAAATTATTGATTACATTTGAATTCATATCGTCCGTGGCGCAGTGGGCGTATAGCAGGTTGAGATTCAGGAGGTAGCGGGTTCGATTCCCGCCACGGAATAAATGTTTGCATGATCTACAGATATTTGTTCCGTGTCTGGGTGTTTTTATATTAATGTAAGTATGTATTTACAAGAAAAAAAAGTATTTAGGTATTCTATTAGTTATCTGGTTCTCATAGTACAAGCTCTGCTTAGTTTGGGGCTAGATAGCGCTGTGTGAAATGCCCAGCAATATTTGTTTATTTATTTATATTATATCTTTCTCTTTTAACCGATTTCAAAAAAAAGAATACCTCCTAATTAGTGTTTTTATTTTAATGTACATTCAGCGATAGTCCTTCACGACGTTGTCCGATTTCAATGATTATTTTGTTGTTAGAATAGAATCATTGAATTAGAATAGAAAAATCATTTATTTGGTACACATAAAATGACATATTTAACAATTACAGCAATTATATACAATTATATTAAACAATATAATAATAGATACAAATAAATTTAATAAGAAAGTTGGACACATGTGTTTGCGTACGAAAATGCCATTCAACTCATACTGTTGGATGTTATGCACCCAACGCTTTTTTCAAAGACACCCGGATGATCACGTGTTCAAGCTTTCTTTAAAATTGCCAACGAAGCGTAAACGCGGAAGCCCACCCCGATTGACGACAGTCAAAAAAGACATAAGGGTAGCCCAACTAGACACTAACACCGCACAAAACCGTACTGGCGAACATGGACAAAGAAGGTTCAAATTAAAAGGAATACACGGTCCATCGATTATAATAATACTAGAATTTAAGGTTAGAAAATGTAACAAACTTTGAAACATTCGAATTCAAAATTATTAGTGTTAAAAAACATAGATGCAAAGCTACACAGCTTAGAGCATCAACGAAAGGTTCCAAACCTCTCGGTTTTTTATTGAGTACATCTCGGAGAGTGTGCGGAGGAACTTTTCAACTTGATCCCACCATCTCCATTCTATCATCGGACATTCAGACGCTCTGCGGTGCGCCACCGCTATATGGTTGAATCCCATACGCACAAAGCGGTTCTTTTCCACCTTTATTATGCGCTCCGCCAAAGAATAGAACGCCTTTCCTGAGTCTCTGTTTCCAGATCTATAACCTGGTTGTCTTCAAGTTGCAACTGAACAGGTTTCTTTTAAACGTAAGCCTATTATTATTATTATCAGCCCGTAGAGTCCCACTGCAGGGCAAAGGCCTCCCTTCCCTCTTTCCACGAGTCTCGGTTACTGGCTATACAGGCAAGCCTATAAGGTATCAAAAAAATATTTCGTTTTGAGCCGCTAACACAAAAAGAGGAGTAATAAGTTGGAAGCATATCCAGCGTATCTAAATGAGTAACTGTGGAGATCTTCCCAGCGGATAAACAATGCATTTTTAAAAAATATTTTTATAAAACTAGTTTTTGCGAGGTGGTAGAAATTTGTAAAACCGGTGCAGAAATCTAAATACATGTTTGACAAGATTATTCCCGTGGCTTTGCACCCGTGATTTGACAATAAATAAAACCGGCCAAGTGCGAGTCAGACTCGCGCACGAAGGGTTCCGTTCCATTATCTATAAAAACGGCAAAAAATCATGCCTGTTGTATGGGAGCCCCACTTAAATATTTATTTTATTCAATAGCACAATTTTATTTATTTACATTATTCGAGGTTGGTGTCGATTAAGCTTCTCCTCTAAATTGTATGAGCGCCCATACAACTCAGAGGACTATCTTATCTCGTTAGGTGTGGTTGCCTTCACAGAGTGAGCACAGGGAGCGCTTCTATTGTAATTTATCTAAATATAAGTCTGTGCATTATAATCCTTAATAAATAAATTAAATGAAATTAATTGGCGTCAACTATGTATGTGTTGGGACAGCCTTTAATTTTCACTTTCTTTTATTTTTTGGAATTTTTTCTTTTATTTTTGCTGTAAGACCTTGTTTTTTGCCAAATTTCGTGATTCTAGGTCAACGGGTACTACCATATAGGTTTTCGACCCAAAACCTCTTCCGGTTGACCTAGAATTGTCAATTTTGGTTAAAAGCAAGGTCTTACAGCACAAGTAAAGGGAAAATTCCAAAAAATAAAAAAAAAAGGTAACCTTTGGTACTTACACGTTTTCGTGAAAATCTAAAATTGACAAATATATTTTTATCGTGTTGACTCAGGAGCTTGATTTTTATACACCTAATAGGGACTATATAGCAGTATCTGGTATAAACTTCAACTTGCTAGGTACACCCGTTCCTGATAAAATTGGCGGTGACACACGGACAGACAGACGCACAAGAGAGTGATCCTATAAGGGTTCCTTTTTTACCTTTTGAGGTACGGAACCCTAATAGTAGTCTATATCTCAATCCACGTCATAATCTATCTATATATACACACACGATAAGTATTACATCGAAATCGGTCCAGCCGTGAAAACCAGTTATGACAACGTAACTAAATGACATAGTTACTTTTGTATTCAAAATAAACTAGTGCAAATCTATTATTTCTGATCTAACAAGTGTCAAAATAGTACTATCGAACAACACAACTAAATAATACAACATTGTAATATCGTCACGTCAAAATATTGATCCAGGATTAACTGTGTTTCTGAGTGTAATTATTAATAACTAGCTGACCAATCCGCAGCCTCGCACGCGTAGTTTTTAAATAAAAACCTACCCTCCTTCTCCAAAGTTAGTTAAAAAGTAGCCTGTGTCACCCGGAGATAGTGTAGCATCCCAACGTAGAAAGAATTTTTTATATCGGTCCAGTAGTTTCGGAGCTTCTTCAATACAATCAAACAAATCTTTCCTCTTTATAATATTACGAAGTTATTTGTAAATATTGATATGTTCTTTAATATTGTAGAACATACTTTTGTTCTATCATCAATAGTTTCCGCAGCGCATGCGACGAAAGACGTTTTAGGGCACTTTTTTACACCTTGGGTTACGTTACTTAAGTTTTAGTAAAGATCTCTAATCTTTTCTAGCAATAAATATAACCTATGTCACTCAAAGTGAATGTAGCTTTCCAATGGTGAAATAATTTTTGAAATCGGCACAGTAGTTTCTGAGTTTATTCATTACAAACATTCACACAAAAATACAAATCTTTCCTCTTTTTAATATTAGTATACCTATAGATATATATAGTATAGATTATAAAGCTAAAATTAATCCTTACTCATTGTTATAGTTTAGTATAGTGGGTTAATAACATTTAATTTAATTTAATTTCTTTATTAGGGCACACAAAACAAAATAAAAAACAAAAAAAGATACAAAACATAATTGGGTATTTATCGCGTATGTACCTTTTTTATTTGTTATCCCGACGTTTCGGCTGTGTTGCAACAGTTGTGGTCACGAGATAACAAATAAAAATTGGTTGTCTGTAAACTCGGTTTACAGATGATAAATTTACGTAGTAAAGAGTGGAAGAGAGATAGATGCGTCACAAGCCGAACGCTTAGGCCGATCGTGCCTCTCTATCGCTTGTTCCGCGCTCTCGCTTGCACGCTCGGCTCAGGCGGAACGTGACTCTTTTTCGTGCGTGCAGCCGGCGTTCATCGATTTATAAGACGTTATCACGTCAAAAAAGGTGCATACGCGGTAAATACACGTGTTAATCAATATTTAAGTACAGTGATCGCGAAAGTTTGAAAAATACAGCATATAATTGTTTGGCATTATGCAGTTAATTTGTTGTGTAGACGTTTAATACAAAGTTATCACGGCATGCAAAATTATACACCTCTTAAATTTATTTTAGTGTAATATGGATTTTATATACATATGGCCGATAGATCACATTTTCCTATATTTACAGTTTTCCAATTGCAAATAATAATTTACAACAAAACGAAAACATTCGTCTCCAGTAGAAATGCGTGCAGGAAAGCACAGAGAAATAATTTTATTACTTTTAAATCTCGCGTAGCTCGGAGCAACAAAACTAATTAAAAACGAAAGACAAAACAAAAAGAACAACCAAGAATAAAGCTTAAACAACCAAGATAAATTACTAAGTTTGTTTATAAAAGAGACTTTTTTTCAGGACCTCCGTCACAGTACACTGGAAAAAAGGCGAAGTTGAATATTCCTAATGTTTTATTTAAATTACTTCATTTAATTCAGTATTCATGTTTAATTAACACTATACTAATACTAATATTATAAATGTGAAAGTAAGTATATCTGTTTGTTACTGTCATCATCATCATTATCAGCCGGTAGACGTCCACTGCTGAACATAGGCCTCCCCCTTAGATCGCCACATCGAACGGTTGGTAGCCGTTTGCGCCCCACGGCTCCCCGAGATTCTTACTAGATCGTCGGTCCACCTTGTGGGGGGCCGGCCTACGCTGCGTCTTCTAGTCCGTGGTCTCCACTCGAGAACCTTTCTTCCCCAACGGTTATCGGTTCTACGAGCGATGTGGCCCGCCCATTGCCACTTCAACTTGCTAATTTTGAGAGCTATGTCGGCAACTTTAGTTCTTCTGCGGATTTCCTCATTGCGGATTTTGTCACGCAAAGAAACCCCGAGCATAGCCCCCTCCATAGCTCGTTGAGCGACCTTGAGCTTGGTCATGAGGCCATGAGTAAAGGACCACGTTTCAGTGCCATAGGTCATCACTGGCAACACACACTGGTTGAAGACTTTAGTCTTCAGGCTCTGGGGAATTTTGGACGAGAAGATATCGAGAAATTTCCCGAACGCTGCCCAGCCGAGTTGGATTCTTCGTGTGCCCTCTTTGTCGAAGTTGGATTTACCTAATTGGATAGTTTTTCCTAGGTAACTTCGAGAGTATCGCCCCCGACAACTACCGGTACGGGTGCAACATGAATATTTGACATTGTTACCATAATCTTCATAATTAGTATTTTGACTAAAATGAGGCAAAATGCCTATAATAACAGAAATAATATAATACTATTTACAAGACTATATACTATTACTAGTGGTTCGCCTCGAACTGAGATCTCACGAGTCTCCCAAAACAAAAAAAAAATACTCTTAGGGCGACTCGCGCAACGATGCCTAAACGTATTTAGTAGCTAAATATGATTTAAGGAGTTGTCAAATAAGACAAATACGTAAAATGTAAACATGTTTAGTCGCTAAATACGTTTAGAGATCGTTGTGCAAGCCGGCCTTAATCTTTGACTAATAAAATAATGCCACTAAATATAACCAAATAACTTGACCCACAGTTTCATTCAAATTACAGGTAACGGGAGTTCATGTAATTTAAGAACTCTTTTTGGGGTATAAATTGCCGTTATTTTAGATTTCAGAACTTTGCCTATTTTCGTGTTACTAAAGTTAAACGCATACGAAATTTCAGCACTGTGAGGTCACTGGTGTACCCTGTGAATCATGTCTTAGTTTAGTTTTTATCATGGCTAATAACTCAAAAGCTATAAAGAAATTACGAAAAATAAAAACAGAGTCTAAATAAACTAATGAATACCTTTTATTTGACGTCACATTTGACCTGATAGCTTCATTTTCATTTGTTTTGACCCTTCTTGAACCCAACAACCAATTGAATCTCAACAACCCCCCAACATTTTTAGCTCATTTAGTCACACCAAAATTGTGATATAATTACCTACTTATGTACCTACGATGATCGGATCAACGTTACGAAAGTTATCCTCGGACAAACATACATACATACAACGCAGATTTGCCCAAGTTGATTTAGAGATATCGATTCGCTCGATCAACAAGACTACAGGAGAAAAAGTTGCATCATCTAAAGACCGTTGCAAACGATCTATAGATAGCTCAACTGCTCCAGATCACTACTAGTTTGTCAGTTTGTTTGATACCTTTTCACGACCAAACTGCTCGGATTGTAATAAAATTTGATGTGATTTGGAGATCTGATAATCCATATTTAGGTTTTTGGTAAGATATAAAGAAGTACGTGTTTCAACTTTTTTTGCAAAAATGTCCCAAGGGGGAGGGGGGGGGGGGGTATAGTAAGGGGTTTAAATTATGAGGTATACTTTAGATGCACTCCCTATGTATAGTAGATATAGATATAATATGACCGGGATTGGGACTTGGGCTACTCTTTACCCGACTGCGCAGAAGGAGGGTAATGTTTTTATGGACAAACCACGTGTGCAAAGCCACTGGTGGGTCAGCAAGTAGCATTATAGTTAAAGTTAGTATTGACGTTCAGAAAAAGCATTCAGTTTTAATGTATTAGTATTGAGAAATGTATATTTTCAATCTACCAATTCAGTACATAAATTACATCATTTTAAGAGCTGTTTATCCGCAAACCAGTTTTTTTTTTATTCGTCCTGGTGCTATATCTAGTATACTCGTATAGCACACCTGATGTTAGGTACCATCGCCTATTATGACAAATCATACCCTTTAAACGCGTTCGCGTGGACTTTACTAGTGTCTTATTTGTAACAGCGCCAATTTTTGAAGTTCTTTACGCACGCTTGACTTGAGGAGAAAGCTGGTGAATGCGCTACGAAAAGTGCGAACGGAAGTTGAGAGGGAGATATATTATTGAACATAGAAAGAGAGAGAGAGTTACGTTTCGTATATTTTTAAACGTTAATGTGCGAGTGCGAGTTGCGTCTGTCCAGAATGAACATAGACTGATCAACCTATAGACGTGTGGACAATTTTGTAATTGAACAAATTTATAAATTTATATTTTGAAAAAGAAGTTTTACTTCAGTCGTGTGGTCTAAAGCACACTCGTTTTTTTTGTAAATACATACTTATTATATGTATATATCCATCCAGACCCGGAACAAATATCTGTAGATCATACAGACATTTAACATTTCTTTGTTAAGTTTCATCAATATTAGACCAGTCGTTTACTTGTCAAAATGTAACAAACAGACAGACAGAGATACAGACTGTGGATAACTTAGTAGATATGGATTTACTTTCAAATCCATTGCAGAAAGATGAAAGTAGAATGCAAATTCATTTATGCGTCGAACATTTGTTCTGAGTCAAGGTGCTTTTCAATACAAATATAAGTTTTTATTTTCATAAAAAGTGTATAAGAAGTCAGTTATCTGGTTTCCATACTACAAACCTTGCTTAGTTTGGGACTAGATAGCGTTGTGTATAATGTCCAAATACTACACACATATTAGAAAAATACCTAAAGCACTAATACTAATACACTTAATACCTAAGTTATGGGAAACAGATAACGAATAAATAAATAAATATTGCTGGACATTTCACACAGCGCTATCTAGCCCCAAACTAAGCACAGCTTGTACTATGGGAACCAGATAACTGATAGAATACTTATATACTTGTTTTTTTTGTAAATACATACTTATAATACATAGAGAAACAACCAGACCCGGAACAAATATCTGTAGATCATGCAAACATTTGTTCCGCAGCGGGAATCGAACCCGCTACCTCCTGCGTCTCAGCCGGCTATTCGCCCACTGCGCCACGGAGGTCGTCATAATAATAGGTTTCTTTTTGTAAATACATGCTTATAATATATAGAGAAACATCCAGACCCGTAGCAAATATATGGAGATCGTGTAAACATTTGTTCAGTGGCGGGAATCGAACCCGTACCTCCTGCATCTCAGCTGGCTATTCGCATGTACATGCAAAAATAATTACCCTTTTCAGTAGTCAGGCAAAAATAAAGTGCCTTTTCCTCTGTATATGCGTGTACCAACATCATAAAACAAACTACATCTTCGTCCATTATTATCACAGCCATTAGACGGACGGTCGTCTTGTCCGGTCGACAAAGAGGCAGAAATTATCACATCCGACCGGAAGATCCGGGAGAAATATATGTTACCTCTTTTTTATTTGGAAGAAATACCCTTGCAAGCCGGGTGGCGATTTGGTAACCCTTACTGACAGAGTACAGTAGGTAAAATTATGTTATTCAATACTTTATGATTTTATAACTGAATAACAGATAAATTTAAACATTGTTTGTAATTATATAATACTAGTTGACCCGCCGAACTTCATACCGCCTTGACATGCATATAACGCGGGCTGTTAATATACATCACCCTGTTAGAATTGTCAATTGTTGTCTCCGGCCATCATTATACCTACTATATGAGAAAATAAATTTTCTTCGTAATTTTGTCTTGAGTGAATTTTTCCGATATTTTAATAGTTATTCTGCTATTTGGGGCCGAGACCAATCCAAGAAATCTTCATAATCGGTCCAGCTTTTCTTGAGCTCTATATGGTATATATAACTAACCCGATTTATATATATATTTACAACCATACTTAATCATAGACAAAATTACGTTTAATGCCAGATGCGTTTTTGTTAAACCACGTTTTATAGTGACTTGTATTCTCCTTGACATTTTATGTCACGTCACACGGGAACGCGGTCGAACGGGATAAAAAGTATCCTATGTCCGTCTCCTGGTTCTTAGCTACCTCCCCACCAATTTTCAGCCAAATCGGTTCAGCTGTTCTTTAGTTATAAATAGTCTAACTAACACGACTTTCTTTTATATATATAGATGCAACAAATCCTCACCATCTTAATGTTGTCTGGATGAAATCGCTTTAGGCGATAAGACCCGCTGCTGCTTGGCGGCAGAAATAGATATGGTAGCACTTCTCCGGGCGAGCACTTTTCACAAGGAACTCTACTCATACTCTATGTAAGGAAGGGTTGCGTCAGCACGCCACCTAGCCTATTACAGACAGCTCTGGTTTTACGGCCGTTTCGTTTTAATAATGTATGTTTAGGTGCAGCCATTGTTGCAAATGAAAATGAGATTTAGGAAGGCAGATGTTTTGTTCCTTTGTTCCTTCAGAACACTGAGATTTAATTATTATGTTTCTGAAAATAAATGTACGAACATAATTATATTCACGAGTTTTTATTATGTAAAATACTTCTACAATCGCGTGCGCATGTTTACACATTCGCGCGAGAGACAACACGGGTTTAGACGATTGACGAGTAAGCAATTAATAAAATGGCTTTGCAAACGGTGTTGATTTTGACATGTATAACGTATAATATCGTACACAATACAATCCAATGGAAGAAAATATAGAATAGAATAATCATTTACTAGGTACATACAAAATAACACATGAAACAATTATAAGGAACAGTAGATATAATTGATGACAGAAACAGTACATAAGACAATTCAAAATGGCGTTCAGCTCAGCATAATGTTGGATGTTAACACTAGAGTGCACGCGTGCTCTACTATAGTAGAATGCACTTACTTATTTTATCACTATTCATTCGTTCTTACACCTGATTGCCCGCGCTACTAGATAAGCCTCGTCAACAAAATCGCGGAACGGATTGGTACAGCGCCCACTGGCAGCGTAAGCGCATGTTCTCGTAATTAGGTGTCTAAGTTCGGCTTTTACCATTGTAGTACATGCGAGTATTGGCGTAATAAAACTGAATGTAAGTAAAGTGGTATAAGCGATGTGCTAGGTGGATTTGTCGTGATCACCAAGTTGTGATCGGTATCGAATGCGACGATAGTGACCAATAAGATAGTCATCGCTTATTAGATATTTTTTTTGAGCTCAACTCAACAACCATGCCAAAAATGTTGATTATCTTTTTGATATCGTAAATTGTTCCTAATTAATGTGTATTCTATTAAAAATGTGATTTTTTGCAATAATTGTGTGTAATAATAATCAGTTGACACATATTATTTAGTTTTATCATTTTAAAACTACCCATTTTTCAAATATCTGATATATTGTTTTCTACTATGGTAGAGCACGCGAGCACCCATGTTAAATAAAGGGGCGCGTGCACTGTAGTGTGAAGTACCTACCCGACGCTGATTTTAGCTACAACTAATACAATAAAGAATATGAATGTATGAATGTATGTAGAAATGTGAATGTATGTATCGCTAAATCGGCGCCGTCATATCGTTCTCGGTAGACAAACGGCCTCCTTCTATAATATATTTTTATAATTATATTGTATTTGTGAGTATTATTATATATATGTAGGCAACTAAGTAGTTAGTAGTTTTTGAAGTAAAACTTCTTTACGCACGCTTGGACATGGGGAGTAAGCTGGTCAATGCGTGACGAAATGTGCGAACGGAAGTTGAGAGGGAGATTTAAGTTAGTGAAGATAAAAAGAGAAAGAGTTACGTTTCATATATTACTGTAAGGGCAATAGAGAGAGGGGCGAGCACACATTTTCTTTTTCTCTTTCTCTCATAGCCAGTTGATTAGTCGCATATCTCCTATCTCAAATTAGCCCAAAATTATACTAACTGCAAAAACAAAACACTCATTTATGCTGTATAGTGTGTTAGAGTTCATATTGATATAGATAAAAAAAGTATTTACGAAGTTTCGTATTTTGAATCTAGCAGCTTCAATTTACGTTCAGCTATTCCACAACAGATAGCAGGCAGCAGCAGAAGTTTTATTTCAGTCGTGTGGTCTAAAGCACACTCGTTTTTTATTTCTATTTCTATTTTTTATTGCACGCCAACCTACGTTATTTTACCTGTCATTGTTGACTGGTAGAAAATGCTCCATTTGTCCTCATTTAGTATATATTGTTCTTTTTGTGCAATAAAGAAATAAACAAACAAAGAAATGGTGTCCCCTTGTCTCACCTCCCGCTGGACTGGCACAGGATCTGTTAGCCTGTGAACTCGCACTTGCAATGTAGCCGAAGTATAGAGCTCCCGGAGCACTTCCACGTAGCGGGAATCGATGTGGCAGCGATGGAGAGCGTGGAACACGGCCCAATGCTCGACACTGTCGAAGGCCTTCTCGTAGTCGATAAAGGCCATGACAAGGGGCCGGTTGTATTCGTGACACTTCTCCATCAGCTGCTTTACCGTGTGGATATGGTTGATGGTAGAGTATCCGCTCCGGAAGCCGGCTTGTTCGATAGGCTGGGCCTCGTGAAGCTGACGGGTGAGCCGGATTGTTATGATTTTTGCAAAAAGTTTTTGGAGGGAGGGAAGGGATGGGCTGCATTCGGCAAGTTAGACGACATCCTTAGGTCGCCTAAATTTCCACTGTGTCTGTGAGACCCGCCTATTCAACCAATGTGTTCTGCCCACCATGACCTACGGTGCCGAGACGTGGACGCTCACGCGGGAGGCTGTGTACAGGTTAAGAGTTGCACAAAAAGCTATGGAGCGTACCATGCTTGGCATCAGACTGTTAGATCGAGTTACAAATGTCGAGATCTGTAGACGAACGAAGGTTCATGACATTGGGATTCGAGTTATGGAGCTCAAATGGTCTTGGGCGGTACACTTGGCTAGACGTGGTGATGAAAGATAGAGCAGGACAGTGACTGAATGGTGGACGAGGAGCGGGTATAGAAGGGTAGGACGACCAGCAGCGAGATGGGTGGACGACATCGTAAAGGTCGTGGGCCGTCAGTGGGTGAGACTAGCGCAGGATCGTGGTGGATGGCACAAACTTGGGGAGGCCTATACCCAACAATAGGTGGGGCTGGGCTGTGGATGATGATGATGAAACAAACAAAGTCTCATACTTTAACTCTTATTAACTCAATGAACTAATGAGTCGTTAGATCAACTGTTTTATCACATCACTACTTTTTATTACAAGCTTTTTATTATTTTGCAATGTACTTACGTATGTTTGTCCGGGTGAAATCTTGCAACCGAATTTTAAACCCGTTCCCCTCAACCGATTGAGCTGAAATTTTGAATACATATGTAACTTGACCATGACCATGACAATGCAATAATATAGTACCATAGAGGTGGTCTCATGATGGAGATGGATGCTAGACAACGGAACTTCTGAATGGGTTATACTGAATACAAGTGTTTGACTCATTTGAATCTGCTTGCGGTTCCGATTATGAATTTTATAAAAGCTTGCTTGAAAAAATGTTTTTTTTTCAACAAAAAACGTATACTCTTAAAGTATCGACCAGTTAAACGTCTAAAATATGAATCGAATTATTTGTCGGGGTATTTATTTTATAGAGAGACTGGTATCACCTAGTCATAAACCACATCTTCACAATTCTTAATGTCCAACAATATGTATCGTCTTCCGGGTACCATCCTTGATTTTTCAATAAAAACATTACCCTGCTTTTGCGCAGTCGGGTAAAAATTGAGTGTGCTGTGTCATGGACACGGCCGTGGGTTTAACGTGAATACGTGTATGTAACAGGTAATATTTTCTATACAAAATATAAAATACGCTATAATATGTATGTTATAATCATGTTTGAACACTAAGAACTCCTTCGGGTCATAATAAATGGAAATCTCAAAACGCAGCAAAATGACCGAAATGGCAGCGCTTCCCCCTCTACCACGTGCAATGCGTAAACATTATACACTTAACGTATCGAATTGTTCGGTTCTTTAGCTTTCCAATAGTGTAATTAAATTTTGAATGGGGATGATAGATATGTAGCTGCAACACCAAACTGTATCCCCCGATTTTGTTATCATTCGTTTTTTGAATTGCGTTTTTGAATTTTAGTATTTTTTTCTCCTCTAGAACCCCAATATCTCAACAACCCCCCCCCCCCCCCCCCCCCCCCCCATTTTCAGCTCATTTAGTCACACCAAAATTGTGGCAACACTAGCTACCTATAAACAAAATTTCACGATGATCGGATAAACGCTTCGAAAGTTATCCTCGGACAAACAAACATACATAGATACATACAGCGCCGATTTGCCCAAGTTGATTTAGAGATCTCGCATCTCTCGATCAATAAGTAGAGTAAATGCGTTATTTTGGTTTTAAATTATTTTCAAATAAAATTATTTATTATAGTGTAACATTATCGCCGCAATTTTAAAAACGTAGGTATAGATAGATACACGTCAAAAAGTAGCCCATGTCCCAGTATCGGTCATAACATAATTTATACCAAATTCTATTGAAATTGATTCATCCGTCGTTATAAACAGACAGAAAGACAGTTAAAATCGAATTTATAATTACTACTTTACGGGTGGTAGAGCTTTTGTGAACAGGCTCGAGGAAGTGGGCACCACCGCCTCACCTTTATCTGCCGCCAAATAGCAGTACTTGTGCTGCTGTGTTCCGGTTAGATGGCAATGGTATGTTCCTGTAATTACTGGCATATAAGCATAACAGCTTAGTCCTATAGTATGGCAACGTATCCACATAGAGATCAAGACAACATAATACCTTGTTTTGAATTCTATGTGGATATCCTTGGGTTGCAGTAGCCACTTAACATCTGGTGGACTGCATGCTCGTTTGCCATATAAGTAGTATAAAAAATACTAGTATGGATGTTCCAACACAGCTACTTACCATACCACAGTTCAAAACCCTTGCTTCAATAACCTTAAAGGAGATAAAACCGCCTATAGGGAGTAACTGGCTATAATGATGTGCAAATAACCAACATTTGCAAAGCAGTAAGCACTCTGGAAGCATCAAAATATCACATTAAGGCTCTCCTGCTGCCAATTCTCTCAAAACATTAATATTACTCGCGCAATTTTGCCGTATTTAGACGGGTACAGGTGTTGTTAAAAGTCACTTGTACTACAGCCGATTATTGCGACTTGCAAGCGGGACATAAACCGTTTGAAAAGAATGATGACTGAAAAATACCACTCATAATTGTAACTACATTATGTATGTACTGTACTTATATTTTTGTTATATAAGTTCTTAAGGACGCACTAAACCTGGGGAGACGATACATTGCTTATTGAGAAACAATGTTTTGTTCAACAAACTGTGCGCTTTCAATCTGTAATTCATATATGTTATAGTTAAGGATACGTGCTAGAGCGCCTGTGTTGTGAAAACACGATTTCGTAAAATTTTCATAGAAAAAAAATCCAAAGATGACTCCAAATTTATCTTAAAACCATTCTTATGCGATGAATACTTCAATTTAGATATTGAAACTTTATACAGTAATTTTACACAATATAAATAAGAGCACCTGTGTTTTTAATTTTCAAAATACCTTTTGATTTTACCATAAAATGAAAATACCTAAGTTTTGAACTAATGAACCCATTCGCTTCGGACGCCCGGTCCGAGATTCAGTCTGGCCTCGGCTTTCAGACGGGGTACCCGTGACGCTTGTCCCTCCGAACGATCACGTAATTCATTAGTAGAATTTAATATTCAGTTGGTTTTTGTAAAGATGCAGTAATGAGAAATAAGCACCACAAGAAAGTGAAGGGACTGAATGATAAAAAACCAGCAAACATATATGGTAGAACTAGGTAATACGCCCCACCATTCAATAAAATATTTTTTAAAAATAAACTATTGAATATATAATCAAAGTTTTTATTGAGGAACATACTTAAGTGATATCTTATCATTATGGCACTTAGTAATTTGAGCAATCTCTTAAGATATTAGACATATTATAATATATCTTTAATACTGAGGTGGGGCGTTTTATATTACGACCATTGGGTAATAAGCCCCAACTAGTATTATAAAATGCCCCAGTGTAAAAATCACATTTATTAACTATTTAGATCTACTATTTTTTTTAAAACTAACATAAAATTTACTCTTTAACAGAATAAAGTAAATTCTTAGTCTTTGGGTAAAGTTTTCATCTTTGTAATATGAATATTTAAAATGTTCAAAGAGAATCAACATATTTAACATTAAAACATCTTTTGAGACTACTGTTAGTTCACCTATTAGGTATTTTTAATAGATTCTCTCTTAGCTTTTCGTCCGCAACGATTACATAGAGGATTATACATTGTGCAGAATTCGTGCAGCCACTCTAAACATGATGTGCACTGAATCCAATCTTCAGTAGATTTGTTTGATAATAGTCCTCAGTACATTCAGAGCAACGGTTTGTATCTTCATCAGAAATTTCTTCATCTGACGAATTAACTTTTTCGTCATTTTCATTGTTTTCATCGGAAGATGAAGAGTAAATTACTTTCGTCTTCTTTTTATTCTTTAAGGCTCTATTTTTTTGCTTATTCTTACCTCTTTTTTTATTTTTTCTCTCGTATTTGGTCTCTTCCTCTACATATATTTTTTTTTCGCCAACTGTCACTTTTCTTTTAATGGTCTTCTGAACTTGTTTTCGTTTCTCAGTCTCAATTTTAGATATTGGCTTTTTTCTATTAGCAATCATTTTCCTTTTCTCAATATTTTCTGGAGATGTAAGAACAACTGCTGTTTGTTTCCTTTTTGATAAAACCAGTGGCAGTTTAGGCACTGGATAAATTACACTCAATATTTTTGTTGGTGTATCCTTGGGTTCTATTGGTGTCTTTTCAGGTGTATTTGGAATGATGTTAATATGTTTTGACTTCGTAACACCAGAACATCCAGGTTCAGACTCAACAAGTTGTGGATTCTTTTGAGGAGTATTTGAAACCATGTGATACGGAAGAATTTGGTCCATATCAACATCAATTGCTTCTGTGGTCTTATTTTTTGAAAAACCCAGCTGAATTGGCGTCTGCGTATTTAGCGCAACACTTTCGATGAGAGCATCAGTATCGTTTTGTACAGAAATCGGTGGTTCTAGATCATAATCATGAAGCGGAGAGTGGATCATTACTGTTTCTTTTATGGCATTTACATTTGAACTATTTTCATCAAGACCATGCATTAACGATGGAGATCCACTCCTGGTGCTTTGATCATCTTCAACTAAATTTTGCTCTTGTAGAGCATCGGACAGCGAAAAGTAGTGGTCGGGTATAGTATTGGGGTTAAAGGGATATATTCCGCAGGATTTTAGGGCTGAAACACCATTGGAAACAGTAGACGCTTTACCCCAAGCTTTTCCAATAAGTTTAGACACGTCATAGCGAGTCAATTTCTTATCTTTATTATTAACCATCCAAGCTTTTGCTTCTTGTGCGAAGTATACCTTCAATGGCCTAAAAAAAGCTCTGTCAAGAGGTTGTAGTGCGTGTGTTGTGTGACTCGGAAAGCACAATAGTATGACGTTATTTTCTTGGGCCACTTCGAGAAGTCGTATGTTGTTGCTATGCGAGCTGTGGCCATCTAGTAACAGCAACGTGGTTCGAGAGCTTTTGTGTCGCAGAAATACTTCCTCAAACCACTTCATGAACAGTTCTGTATTAATATAAGAAGACTTTTTGTTCATAAATATTTGCGATCCTGGTGGGAGACCTTCTGAAAACTGCGGTTTGCTATACGTTCCCTTATATATTAGAACAGGGGGAATGAAATTGCCTGCAGCATTACAACATGCAATTACTGTCACATTCTCCCCCTTTTCACAACTTGTGAGTGTATATACTTCTTTGGCTCCTTTTGTGGCTATCACTTTGCCTGGTTTATTATTTACTTGGATGCCAGATTCATCCATATTAAAGATGTCTTCAGGGTGATTTGCGAAGTCATTTTCTTCATAGATTGTGGCTAACAAATTGAAAAAGTCTTCTACGTCCTTCCGATTAACTCCATATGCTCGTGAGAGTGATAGTCCTTCTGATTTTCTTTGGCTCAATTCCGAGTTCCGTGTCATAAATCCAGAAAACCAAACATTACCAGCAGATTCCGACTCCTTAGAAAATGGATTTTTGATGTCCAGTTTTCTAGCTAATTGAAAAGCCATTTCCTTTACATCTTTACGGTCAGGTGCAAATCCGACTTTTTCTAACTTTTTTATATGACCCACCAATTTCTTCTCGTGTTCCATACTGAAGACTGGGTTGCGACCAAGAGGGACTTTGGATCTGCCCGTTATCAGATGCCGTCTTAATGTTCTAGATGGAATCTTGTAGTGATTCGCTGCTTGATTGACACCCATTGTTTTATCTAGTACAGAACGCATAGCCTCTTCTAAGTCTTCCGCAGTCCATGATGCTCGTAAGGTTTTCCGTTCGTATTTACGAGACATGACCTGCAATAAATAGTAACTTATCAAATAAGAAAATAAAAAACCAGCAGAATTAGAGAGATAGCAGGGTATCAATAGAAGTACCTACTAACCTACCTGAGCCTTAAAATTAAATAAGTGAAACCCACATATTCTATTCGGTTGTCATATTCCTGCTCATCATCATCTGTGAAATGGACTCTTGAATTATGTCCCAGGACCCAATAAGCGCAGCCCAAAGTTTTAGGCTATGGGTCGAAGTTTTATATTCCTAACTATAATATAATTTTAAAATCCAGTAGTTACGTTTAGGTAATCATCAGTGTTCCTAGAGAGGGAATTAAAAATATAGAATACCCGGGGCGTTTTATACAACAGCATGTAGGGCATATTGTCAATTTTGATGTATAAAACGCCCCACCGCACTTCTGCTCACATGCTTGAGGTTATTACACGCAAAGTAATCAAAATACAAAGTAGATTTCAAACCTTTTACTACAGTACGGGTTATTTCGGTGTAAAAAACATAGCAGTATAGATACACAAAATAGTATAAAACTCACCGCAAATTGTAGGAACGCCAATAAACTAATTTTCTCGATATTTTTCGTTAAAACAACACAAATCTCGAGCGAACGGTAGCCATGTTGCCGTGCGACTGGCGCGAACACGTGACGTGTATGTGAGCCGCGTAGCTTCGTTTGTGTGAGTGCTAGAACATCGGGGCGTTTTGTCAAGTGGGGCGTATTACCGAGTTTTACCCTAAACCATGGCGAGATAGGATGTGCAGCGGCGCGCGGAGAAGCGGGGGTGAAATTCGAGTTTGGGCTGAGGTCTAGTCAACTCTTAATTGTGTGGTTTTTAATTATATTTATATTATATACAAGGTTTCTTTAATAACAGAAAGAATACACAATTATTAACAACTAGCTGACCAATCCGCAGCTTTGCACGCGTAGTTTTTTAATAGAAACATTACCCTTCTTCTTCGCAGTTGGGTAAAAAGAAGCCTATTTCATCTGGGGATAGTGTAGCTTCCCAACAGTCAAAATTTTTTTTAAATCAGTCCAGTAGTTTCGGGGCCTATTCAATACAAACAAACCTTTCCTCTTTATAATATTAGATAGATTATAAGATATACTGTAGCTGTGGCCGCTCTTACATCGGGCAAACTAAACGTACCATAGCCGAGCGTGTCAAAGAGCATATCGCAGCTGTCAAAAATCGCCAAGTAAACAAGTCGGCGATAGAAGAGCATCTGGTAGACTCGGGACCGAATCATTGGATTGAACTTCATGATCATAAGGTTCTCTAGTCCATTATTACAAGAGAATAGTTCGTGAAGCGATTGAAATCAAGAAATTTCCAAATCAATCGGGAAGATGGTTATAGACTCTCAGCGTCCTGAAACCCGGTGATTGCTAGGTGTGCGCGTCGTATTCGGTCGACTCAGTGCGTAGATACGGTTAGTGTAGTGTGTCATCATATGAACGTGGACATTTCTAATTCTGAAGATCAAGTGAGGGTAGATGCTGCAGCTACCCTCACTTCCCGACGGTAGCTCCAAGTACTCAAGTCAACCCGAGACCATGACTATTGCAACACAGCCGAAACGTCGGGATAACAAATAAAAAAGGTTCATACGCGATAAATACCCGTTTTAATCAATAATTATGTACAGTGATCGCGAAAGTTTGAACAATACTTTTTTAGAATATTAGTATAGAAAAAATATATAAGAAACAGTTAAATCATCTAAAGACCGTTGCAAACGATCTATAGATAGCTCAATTGCTCCAGATCACTACCAGGCGGAAGTGTCCCCAAGACACTGACTGCATTGCCTCCCTGAATTGCAATGCTTATGCGTTGAACCAGTTAAGCACCAGCTCTCAGATCACGTGTCGCTTCCACCAGACGCCCAGAAAGAATTTTGAAAATGCGATGGGCCCTGGTACCCCAAGGACCCAGGGTCTCGACCCCAAATGGCTCATATACGTAAGCTCTGTCGAGACTGCCATATTTGCGCCGCTTGAGATCTTCGGCTGAATTTGCCGCCGCACTGGCCCCAACTGCTATACCAGACAGATGAGATGGCGCAAGGGTATCGACGCACGTAGCGTCCCACACCAAAGGCCTACCCTTCTCCCAAGGTATAAGAGTCAGGCCTTTTACCTTATTTTTAATTGGATTGAGTTTTCGGTAGGTATATCAAAGGGTATAACTTTGTAAACGTTCGACTTGTCTAAGTACACCCGGTTACACATCATGCTATACATTTCCAGTATAAGCTGGCCTCGCATTGTGTAGGCTTTTTGTAGAATGAGAGGTCAGCTTATACTGGAAAAATATAGCTTGATGTGTAGCCGTGTGTACATGTTACCGTGTCAGAAGATGAATGAAATGTTAAAACTTTAGATTTTTTACAGTGATTTTATACCAGGTGTTTTACCTTAGTAAGGTTTTTTTTTGAAAAATCAATCATTTTAGGCACCGTAGACAGGCAACCTTCTTTTTTGAGATGGTAACCCTAGACAAGTGAAAAAAATAGCTGACCTAAATTATTTTAACCTGTGACCTGTTTTGTATCTAACCAATTTTGTAACAGATAAAGAAAGAATGGGCAAAATTTATAGTTCAGTCGAAAATAAAATGAAACGGCCAGTTCTGGAAGTAATTTTAATTTCAATGTAGTGTTATGTGGTCCAGTGGACAGGGGACCAGCCGGATTTTTTTTTATTAGTTTTATTGTGTTTAAGTTTGTGTTATTTAAATATTTAATTTAATTTATTTAAATCAAGTGACATTAGACTCATATTCAATTCACCAAAAATATAGGTACACACATATAATAAAAATAAAATAGAATCAACACAACATTATGACTAGTGGTTCGCTCCGAACTGAGTTCTCGCCTTAAAGCCTCAGATTATAGCGAAAAAAAATATTACCTCTAGTCTTTTTACGATCAAAATAGTGCCACAAAAAAATTAACCAAGTTACTTGACCTACAGTTTCGTTCAAATTACAGGCAACGGGACTTCATGAATTGTGGTAACTTTTTTGGGGTACAAATTGCAGGTTATTCTATTTCAGACTTTTGCCTATATTCGGGTCACTAAAACTACACGCATACCAAGTTTCAGCACTGGGGTTACTGGTGTACCCTGTGATTTTTGTCAAAGTTAAGTTTTTGTTATGGGTAATAACTTAAAAACTACAAGGTTTAAACCAAAAATTAACACGAGGTTGAAATGTACTCAAAAAGACCCCCCCCCCCCCCCCCCCCCCCCCCCAATTTTTAGCTCATGTAGTCAAACCAAATCTGTGTACTACCTATTTATATACAAAATTTTACAATGATCGGATAAACGCTTCGAAAGTTATAACGGACAAACAAACATACATACATACTCGTACATACAACGCCGATTTGCCCAAGTTGATTTAGAGATCTTGCTTTATGAATATATTAAATATATTAAAATTATATATATATATAATATAAGTATGCATTTTATTTTATATTATCTAAGTAGGTAAGTTTTTTTATGTTGTTTTTTTTTAAGAATCCGTTCCCAAATCTGCCGCTGTCAAGTTTAGGTATTTGCGAAGTCCAGCAGGCACGCGACTCGTAAATGTGTGGTTCCCGGAGCTTATACACCTCATTATAGGACCAATAATTTTGATCCTTTGTCATGTCGATCGAATGAAAATGTTTATTTATAGTATATTGTGTATCTTCGTATCTTCATTTGTATTATACAGTTTTTTTATTTTATTTGTTAAGCGCTTGAACACTTAGGTACTCATCTGATGGTAAGGTCGAAGAAGGAGCGAGCTTGTCTAGATAGAACTTGTTCACTCTGGACTTGAAGACTCCGAGATTATAATGGTCTGACCAGATTTCTACAAGTAAAGTAACTAGTGGTTCGCCCCGAACTGAGATTTCGTGAGTCGCGAGTACAAAACAAAAAAATAATAATATTCACAATCTTTGATTAATAGATCGAGCGAAGCGAGATTTCCAAATCAACTTGAGCAAATTGGCCGTATGTACGTATGTTTGTTTGTTCGAGGATAAGTTTCGAAGCATTGATCTGATCATCGTGAAATTTGATATATAGTTAGGTAGTGTTGGCACAATCCTGGTGTGACTAAGTGAGCTAAAAATGTTTGGGGTTTGTTGAGATATTGGAGTTCAATAGGGGCAAAACAACAAAAATAAGATTATTAGGTTCAATGGGCCGTGAAAGCCAATGAAAGATACATTAGTATATTAGACCCCGTTTTTATTATTGCATCCTTGTAGTATTTGAGTTATTAGGCATCATAAAAACTAAACTTAAACGAAATTCACAGGGTACACCAATGACCCCACAATGCTGAAATTTGATATTTGTGTAGCTTTAGTAACACAAATATAAAGAAAGTCTGAAATCCAAAATTACTGCAATTTCTGTCCCTAAAAAAGTAACCAATTAATATGGACTCCCGTTACTTGTTATTTGTCTGTAACTGTAGTTCAAGTAGTTGGTTGTGTATTTAGTGACACTATTTTATCAATCAAAGGTAAATAATATTTTTTATAGATTAGAAATATAGAATTTTTATAGGAAAAATAATATGTTTTTTATTTTTGTTGAGACTCGCGCGATCTCAGTTCTGGGCGAACCACTAGTATAATAGTGCCACGAAATTTACAACCAACTAATTTGACATACAGTTGCATTCACGTTACAAATAATGGGAGTTAATCAGTACTCTTTTTAGATTAGAATTTGCAGTTATTCTAGATTTCAGACTTTTCTCTATATTTGTGTCACTAAAGCTACACAAATCATGGCTAATATAATAACTCAAAAACTATAAAGAAATTACAAAAAATAAAATTTTAAATAAACGGAGTCTAAAATTACTAATAAATACCTTTCATTATACGTCACACTTGACTCGATAGCCTCATTTTAATTTCTTTTACCCCACTTGAACCCCAATATCTCAACAAGCCCCCAACATTTTTAGCTCATTAGTCACTCCAAAATTGTGCCATCACTACCTACCTATGTATTAAATTTCACGATACGACGTTACGAAAGCTATCCTCGGACAAATATACATACGTAAATACAGCGCCGATTTGCCCAAGTTGATTTAGAGATCTCGCTTTGCTCGATCAATTAAGGTAATGCCATTCGAATTTTACCGGTGTGCAAAGTTTCAGCTCAACCAGAAAATTTTCCAAGGAATAGCTCCTGGCTCCATCATCAGATCAAACCGTTTTTAGTATAGTAAAGAATTTTCAAATTAGTTCTACTGGTGTGCAAAGGTTTACTTCAATCGGACAACTTGCTGAGGAGTTCCATGGAACAGCTCCTGACTCCATTATCAGATCAGAGCGTTTTTAGTACATTAAAGTATTTTTATTTTAATTCTACGGGTATGCATAGGTTCACCTCAATCGGACAACTTGCTAAGGAGTTCCACGTAACAGCTCCTGACTCCATCATTAGATGAAAGCGGTTTTAGTATAGTAAAGAATTTTCATTTTAGTTCTACTGGTGTGCAAAGTTTTACTTCAAACGGACAACTTGCTGAGGAGTTCCATGGAACAGCTCCTGACTCCATCATCAGATCAGAACGTTTTTAGTATAGTCTGGAGTTTTTATTTAGTTCTAATTAGTTTGCAAAGTTTTACATCAATTGGATAATTTGCTGAGGAAAAAAGTGTTTCAAAGTGATCCTTATAGATGTCGCATATACGTGAAAAATTTACTAAGAAGGTTTCCTTACGCCCCTCCAAAATTAAAAAAAATATTGTATGTTTTAAAGAGATCTTTGTAGATGTCGCATATACTTGAAAATTTACTAAGAAAGTTACCTTACGCCCCTCCAAAAACTAAAAAAAAATACTGGACGTTTTAAAGTGATCCTTGTAGATGTCGCATATACTTGAAAATTTACTAAGAAAATTGCCTTACGACCCTCCAAAAACTAAAAAAAAGGGACGTCTCAAAATGATGATGATGATGGATGTCGCATAAACTTGAAAATTTAGTTATCTTATGCCCCTCCACCAATAAATAAAATACAGTAATATAAATTTCACAGTACCCACAAGCCGTTTGGCTCCCTACAAAAACATTATGAAAGTTACGGTAAACGAAATATACGGTGTACGGTATTTGCTCAAAAATATTTTGTATGGGACAATTTTTTTTTTGTATGAAATATCAATTATTTTTTAGATTCGTATATAAAAAATGTCCTGAGCAACATTAGTTTTGGCGCTAATGCTCCAAGTCTTATACTTTCCGAGATACGAGGTGGATGAGAGTGAATGGGGGACAAAAGGGGGACTTTTCGATTTATTCCTAACTCAACTAAACTCCCTTTATACGATCATACCAAACATTTCTACCCTACGAGGGGGCATCTGGGAGAACAATGATGTCAATGAGTTTTATAGATCTGTAAGTATCCATACAGATCAAATCACTCGGTCGCGCTATAATTGTATGCTGTTGCCTATAGTATTATATATACGTATAATAACTATGTATAGTGCTCGTGACAAAGACATCCTCCCTCCAAAAGCGCTCGGCACAGACTGCCAGTGGCCACGTTGCGTTTCATCATTTTATATGTGATTTTAAAAAAAACATACTTTATTAATTAATGACACTTCTAGTTTTTTTTATATGTAAATAAAAGGTTAAACTTTGTTATAGTATGTGAATTTTAACTTATAAATTTTCTACTTTCAAATAAACGACATCTTTTGAAGCGTAAAATTGCGCAGTTTTTATTCGTTATTTTTTTTTTTAAATATTGTATTAATATACTAATTTTTTTTAAACGCATTTCAAAGAAGACAATATTTTTGTTGTAATGTTATTTTTGTT
The DNA here is from genome assembly GCA_918857605.2 of Philereme vetulata. Taxonomy (NCBI): domain Eukaryota; kingdom Metazoa; phylum Arthropoda; class Insecta; order Lepidoptera; family Geometridae; genus Philereme; species Philereme vetulata. Next base: position 6,549,010 of record OU975442.1, read on the forward strand.
AAAAACTTTACGACTCGTTTTTTGGGTGAAAACAGGGTTAGATAGTTCACTCAATTGCTCATTGTACGAGAACGCGAGTTACAAATTAATTTATTTGACGAATGCGATATGTTTATTTTTTTTTTCTACCTTTTAAGTTTTGATGAACCAAACTTTGGGTGTATTTATTTTTGTTTATCTCTCTATATCAACCGAGCCACAGACTTGTTCGAAATATTCGCATAAAACGGGTAACAGAAGACATGGCCCTTAATTGTAATTTAAACTGGTTCTTTATTATCTGATTTACGCCGCCGTCCTTATTTATTCAAATAGATCCTGTCCATCCAAAGGTTGCCTGGAAGAGATCGCTTTTAACGATAAGGCCGCCCATTGTACCTATGATTTAGAATTGTGTTTTTGTTATATGTTTATATATAATGGTGTGCATTAAAGGAATTATCGACCTATCTATTTACCCCCCCCCCCCCCCTACCCATCCAAAAAGTTATTTGTTTTATGATACACAATTTGTTAAGAGTGATTGTCACCGCCAGTACATTTGTAATTCACCGATGTATTCAGCGCCGCGCTCACGTCTGTACGTGCAGGATTTACAAACACCGTGATTGGCAATGCCCCTTTGTGCGCCAAACCGGGACGTCCCGAATCCGGGACAAAACCGGATTGAGCGAGATTAGAATGGATTATAGATTCCAACGAAAGCTTAGCAGCGTTCGTTATCAGCCGTCTTACCTTATTTTCTAATATAAATTCGGATAAAAATGGATCACAAATAATTGTGTTACTGTTCTTAGGGTTCCGTAGCCAAATGGCAAAAAACGGAACCCTTATGGATTCGTCATGTCCGTCTGTCTGTCCGTCCGTATGTCGCAGCCACTTTTTTCCGAAACTATAAGAACTATACTGTTGAAACTTGTTAAGTAGATGTATTCTGTAAACCGCATTAAGATATTCACTCAAAAATATAAAGCAAAACAATAAATTTTGGGGGTTCCCCGAAATACTTAGAACTCAAATTTTTTTTTTTCATCAAGCCCATACCTGCGTGTGTGGTATCTATGGATAGGTCTTCAAAAATGATATTGATGTTTCTAATATCATTTTTTATAAACCCAATAGTTTGCGCGAGAGACACTTCCAAAGTGGTAAAATGTGCCCCCCCCCCCCCCTGTAACTTCTAAAATAGGCTAATGATAAAACTAATACTAACTAATATAAGAAAAATATATAATGTACCATGCAAAATTCCACAGAAAATTGGTTTGAACGTGATCTAGTAAGTAGTTTTTTGTTAATACGTCATAAACCGTAAACCGCAATTTACCTTTCATTCAATCAATTCAAATATAAAAAAGTTACAACGAACTACAAGAACTTTTATATTATGTTACTTGCTGCTACGGAACTCTTTATGGGTGAGTCCGACTCGCACTTGGCCGCTTTTTATTTCTTGCTTGATTTCAGAAGTGAAATTCAGTTGACTTTGTGAGACGAAACCGCTACTGGTGTTTCTTCGCGACACTTTTTCGTATGTTGAGTTAGTAAAATCAACATACCGAATATCCTGAAAATCTTAAGGTTTATTTATAACTAGAAGCTTAAACTAGCGTTTTCAGCTTCCGAAATTACAAACTCTTAAAGCCAGGACTCCAAAGCAAAGAGGTGCTGTATATCCCGCAGGCACCGCTCACTTATCTAAGTAGCGATCGCCTGGAAAGTTGCTTACTTCTGCCGATAAACTACGCTACGAGCGCTTCCACAGACACACCGATCTCGCCGGCGAGGTAGACGAGTCCCTTCAGTTGCCACCTACACAAGGTAGACCATGACTGTTGCAACACAGCCGAAACGTCGGGATAACAAATAAAAAAGGTACATACGCGATAAATACCCGTTTTATCAATAATTATGTACAGTGATCGCGAAAGTTTGAAAAATACTTAATATTTAATAACTTGTTAAATTTATACATACGCTGAGTGATAGGTACGTTTGGTTATCACTTAGTAGTTATGATTGAATAGCCATACTTATGTACAAAACAAACTCGAAAGAATATACAAGTAGGTATGCAAATTTCAGTTATGTGCTTTCTTTTCGTGTTATTTTCATGGTTCATAAAACACAATAATTTCACATTAGATTCTTTTTATTATAAGTGCAGTGTACAACTTACTAATACTATTTTGATTGTAACTTTAAAATAGGCTAAATAGGCTGTTTTTGTTTTGTTTTTGTTCCCGACATCTTTTCTTTACAATGTTCAAACGTAGAAACCTGTTATTAGCCTTACGTTTAGTTCTAAGCTATTTAACCAAACAAATTGTATCGCCGTTTGGTTTCTCTAAATAAATAAATAAAATAAAACCCTTCGTGCGCGAGTCCGACTCGCACTTGGCACGTTTTTTTAGCAAATAATGTCAACCCTTACTCATACTAATATTATAATTAAGGGGAAGGGGAGACCTATGTTCAGTAGTGGACATCATATAACTGATATGATGATGATGGGTAGTAAAAGCGTTAGTTTAAAAAGTTATACCATCATATAACTACTACACAAGCTCTAATAATTAAAAAAAAAACAGCCAAGAACGAGTTGGGCTCGCACACGAAGGGTTCCTTACCAATATCTATAAAAACGGCAAAAAATCATATCTGTTGTATGGAGGCCTCACTTAGATATTTATTTTATTCAATAGCACTGTTTGATTTATTTACCTTATTTGAGGTTGGTGCCGATTAAGCTAGTCCTCTAAATTGGCGTCGACTATGTATTTAGGGGGACCCTACCCATTACGTTTTATTATATTTTGGAATCGTTCCTTTATTCGTGCTGAAAGACCTTGTTTCTTGCCGAATTTCGTGATTCTAGGTACACGGGAACTACCACACAGGTTTTCGACCCAAAACCTATAGGGTACTTCTGGTTGAACTAGAATTGACAATTTTGGTTTAAAGCAAGGTCTCACAACACAAGTAAAGGGAAAATTCCGAAAAATAAAAAGAGTTGAAACTTAAGGTAAATTTTGGTACTTACAAGTTTGCGCGGAAACCTTAATTTTGCCCACATCTTTTTATTGTGTTAACTCAAGGCCTTGATTTTTATAAACCTAATAGGGACTATAAAGCTCAGTATGTGGTATACATTCTAATTTGCTAGGTCCACCCGTTCCCGAGAAAATCGTTTCTAACACACGGACAGACAGACTGACAGACGGACAAGAGAGTGATCTTATAAATTGTCCTTTTTTACCTTTTGAGGTACGGAACCCTAAAAAATATTAGATTCTCCGTTCGAATAATGTCCAATAGCAGGTGAGTGGCAGTCGAGAGCTTTCGACCAATCACGTGCCGGTTTAAGTGAGCCCCAGACGTGCTGTGGTTGAGCACGTCTTGAACCGGCTAATGGTTCAGTCGATACCGTAGCGAGCGACCGTTTCTATATTATTAACCAGCTATTGCCCGCGTCTTCATACGCGTTGCACTACTAAATGTGTAAGTTGCCTAGAAATAAAGCTAAACTCGCTGATGCAACTTGACTTGACACCCCATTTTTATCCCATGAATCTGATTTATGGGATAAAAAGTAGTAAGATGTGTTAATCCAGGTTATAATCTATGTACATACTAAATTTCATCTAGGGAACATAGACGGTATCGGGTCACAGCTAGATTTTACGGTACATCAGCGTGAGGACTTTGAGGAAGACAAATGTCTTCCTCAAAGTCCTCACGCTTCACGATAATAACATACTTTTTTATATTAAAGATATTTAGCGCATTAATAAAACTCTTTTCATAATAAATATGACCTTGATTAATACTTTTTGTCGCTTAGGTCCTTTTAGGAAAATATAAAAATACTGCGTAATTTAAAAATCAATTTAGCAGAAACGACTTAACCTCATATTTTTCTTAATAACTAAAAATGTACGAGTCTGTGTTATCAAATTAGGCACAAAAAAATAATTGTATTTTTAGTCATATGTCACAATAATTTCAAAACTTTCCCAATGCAATAACATTGTCGAAACATCATCTAAACTTTAAACTGCCAGAATCTCCAAAGTGACGTTTGTGGATTGAGTCCTTTCAGCTTAACTACGTCCATTTTTTTCTCGTGTTTACTCTGTAAATGGTTAAATGTCTGTTTTCTTTTTATATTTAGTTGAGTGCATATCCGATTATATATATAGATCCTCATCGATTTCGATGACGGCGACCCTAACTATATTTAAATTTAAAGCAAATGCATTTAATGTATTTTTGTTTGGTGTACAATAAAGAGCATTTCATTCATTCATTTATTCAAATGCATAAAAATTACAATAATTTTAATTATACTGCATTTTTTTTTTTAATATATAAAATGCTTGCACACTCACAGCAGTGCCAAAGGCGTGTGACGAGCCAACTTACAATATACACATTACAGAACAATACAATATAAGAATAAAAGTCAACTGTTATTGCTACTAAATACATAATGTCAAGTTAAATTAATAAAAATTAGAAATTAAATTTATCAAATTAAGAATAAGTTAATTAATTAGGTACATATAGACATTAAAAATTCAAAATATTGAATATTATGTCAAATAATGAATACATAAATTAACAAACACATAAAATTTAACATAAAATAAGTCAAAGTGAGGGTGATGAGTAACCAAGGCGTTGACCAAAAATACAGCCTGGGCTGTGGGAGCATACTGGGTGGTGTTAGTGCGCGCGCGCAGGCGCCTCGTGCGCGGCCGCCGGGCCCGGCTCGGCGTACACAGCGCAACACGCGACAAAGTGCTAGGGCTATCGATCCTATTGTGGAATAGCAGGTAGTAATGGATCAATATCGCGCACTTGCGCCTAAGTTCCAATGTGTTAATACCTACCATGCCCGCTACGAAGAGGGACGGATATAAATACGGGTAATATCCATAAAGCCTATTATAAACGTATCGAGCAAACCTTCGCTGCACCTTTTCTACCATGAGTTTGTACTTATCTTCGTGGGGATCCCAAATTATAGCGTTGTATTCTAGCTTGCTTCTTACAAACGCATAGTAGAGGCGAGATTTATATTTAAATTCTAGCGTGAGCCCTAATATGGCTTGCTAGACCAAACTTAGTTTTAAAAATCCTATCACAGATGTCACAATAGAGTTGGCCTGCTGCGTTATAAGTGTTAGTATAAGAGGGATTAGGTCTTTCTTTTTGTATATCCTAAATCGTATTTATGTATATCCGATTAACATCTTTGCAAAATCTTTTTTATTTAACACATACACTTAATTTTATTTTTATGAGATTGAAACTTAATGTTTATTACGTCATATTAATATAATAAAATTCTGGATCTTTAAAGAATAATTGAAATAAAGCCCAAAAGTTTGATTTAAACACCTCTGATAAGTTTCATCAGAAATTGAAAAGACTTAGAAGACTACTCAAGACACCCTTAGTAGCGCTTAAGAACTTTTAATCTTACCTAAAGCCCGTTCAGACGGACGGCACAACGGTCGATAGGTCACGCGGTCGTCTCAGCCAACCTCCGTTAGGGTCGACAATTAGCCGTCAAACGCAGGCAAGTTTTTTAACGTTAAATTAAAAAATATTACGTGAATGTATAAAAATTCTGAATTATACCTTACGAGCCAAATATATGATGTATAATCGCTTTGTTTAGCGATAACACCGCCTGTTATCGCTAAACAAAGCGAGCTTTAAATTATTGATGACTCATATACTAGTTTTTACCATTATTTAACAATAACATAATAAATAATTAAATTAAAACTAATAACTAGATACCCGGAAATACAAGTGGTAAACATTTAGTTTATAAACCAACTTCAAAAAATGAGGAGGTTTTCAATTCAACTGTTTTTTTGTATGTTTGTTACCCCGTCATTTATCAATCGATTTAGAAAATTATTTTATAATTTGATAGGATATACTTTTAGATTGGCCCCATAGAAATTTTATCGAAATCGGTTCAATAGTTTCTTTTTTCTGTTATCTGAAGTCGGTTATATTTTTGTAACAAAGTTACTTGTCTTTGGATAAAAGTATACAATCTCCGTTTGCGCCCAACGGCTCCCCGCGATTCTTACTAGATCGTCGGTCCACGTTGTGGGGGGCAGGCCTACGCTGCGTCTTCCAGTCCGTGGTCTCCACTCGAGAACCTTTGTTCCCCAACGGTTACCGGTTCTACGAGGGATGTGGCCTGCCCATTGCACTTCAACTTGCTAATTTTGAGAGCTATATCGGCAACTTTAGTTCTTCTGCGGATTTCCTCATTGCGGATTTCGTCACGCAAAGAGACCCCGAGCATAGCCATCTCCATAGCTCGTTGAGCGACCTTGAGCTTGGTCATGCGGCCATGAGTGAAGGACCACGTTTCAGTGCCATAGGTCATCACTGGCAACACACACTGGTTGAAGACTTTAGTCTCCAACCGCTCGTTGTGGCAATCTAAGGGGGAGGCCTCTGTTCAGCAGTGGACGTCTACCGCCTGATGATGATGATACAATCTCCCTCTTCTCACAATTGATAGACAAAGACAAAAAGTTAAACCAAAGGTAATGGACACACAATATGTATTTTTTTATAACGGAGGTTTTTGAACGGCGTATAAGCACCAGTAACACTTAGCTACTAGAAACTCGTAGGGTCGACATTAGCCGCCAGTAAGTCGTTAGCATAGATTCGACGGTCGTCGATGGAAGCCCATTGTCGACTTGCGACCGTTGAGCCGCCCGTTTGCAAGCGCCCTTAAATAAGTGCGTAAGTCTGTCTTATCCATCGCTATCTCATTTTATTTGGAAATTGGATTGTATTAGACATTGCTTACAGCAATGTAAACCAAGTATTAATTAATAATAACTACTGATTTAAACGGGTACGTATCGTGTATGTACCTTTTTTATTTGTTACCCCGAAGTATATGTAAGTACTTACTCCCTACCTACTATCTAAGCTAAAATGTATATGTATATGTACATGTAAGCAGAATAAATAAATATGAATATATAATTTTATTATTATCTAAAGTTAAATAGTGTATGCCATCATTTTTTTTATATCATTCTAAGCTAAAATAACGGCCATGTCATGAGGAGGCCGGTAGACCATATGACTCGAAAAGTTCTGGACTTGAAAATCGGACAGAAAAAGCGCGGAAGACCCCGACTAACATGGATGGCTGTAATAAAGAAAGACTTGGACAATGACAATATAGACCCAAAGACGACCCAGAAGAGACATATCTGGAGACAAATGATTAGGAGAGCCGACCCCAAATAAAAATGGGAGAAGGCCTGAAGAAGAAAAAGATACTAAGCTAAAACTGCGCACCGCTCCACAACGTAAAAATGTAGTTTAATTGGATCCAAACAGATTTTTATAATTGCATTTAATAAATATTGCTTGGCTTTGATGTAATTTAATAGATTTAAGACCAGAAGATCTTCTGTAGTACCTATTTTGTTATGTACGACATAAATTACAAAAAAATAATAAAAATGAAAAAAGGACAAAAAGTGGCAGATGTCAAAAATGGTTTTAGATAACCTTATTTCAAGAAAAGAATAGAAAAAAATTATTGCACACCTTAATTCAAAACAATTAGATAAGTACATATAACGCAAATCTATGGTACACAATATACAGTCTGTCACCGCATTCACGACATTAATTTAAAACACATGCGGAATCGTACTAACAGATTTTAGCGATTGGTATAATACCGGTAGCTTTAATATTTGTCCAGTAATCGATACATTTCCAATAAACAATTTTTAACGTAAATAGGCGTCGCCTTTGCGACGATGCCGCTTAGTCAGTTTAACAGTTACCTACTTACATGATGAATTAATATAATTTATTTGCCTATTTTATATAGACAGTTTCATTGACATTTTATGGCTTGAAATTAAGGTAGATTGAGTATTAAAAAAAATAATGGTAATGAATTTGTAAAAAAAAAACTATTTTTCCACAAAACTAGCCATCAGTCCTATCCGTGATTGAAATTAATGTCGTAAATGCAGTTTACGACAATACACGCAGTATAAGAATACCCATTCTACTCAAAACCATTTGCACTCTATCAACTTTCAATTTGACCAGCGGAATGCAGTAGTTCCTAGGTAAAATTGCAATATCAAGTTGAATTGAAACTTTTGCCGCATTCAGCAGTACTTGCGGTGGGTACCCGCCGAACTGACCAATGATTGAAATCGCTTAAAATTGAGTTCACGGTTCCAATTGAGTGTGACTGCGCAAATAGATTGGGGGCATCTTAGCCAAATCTACCTAACGGTGCATGATTCGCCAGGCTTCAACAAGCATTTTATGGTTGTTGAAGTTTGTTTGTCTATTTTCTGGCAAGGTTAGCTGTGTATTCTTTTATTAGTGCAATACAGAATTTTCAAATCTAATCTACTGTATCAAAAATCGACAGCTTCAAAAAAGATAGAGGTATTTCTTTTGACACAAGTAACAAAGATACAGAAATACATACGATGAATAATTACATACAAACACATTAACTTAATCAGAAAAAAATAATTGCATAGACATAGACAAGTATTCATTTGCTAAATATTACAAATAATACATATACAAAAGAAGGTTTAACATTATTTAAAATAAAAATAGCCATTAGGTTTAATGGCTTACCTTGTCAAGTTGTCACTATGTGCTGTACCGACAAAGTAGTAACTATGCGTCAACATAATGCTGAACTTTCGTTATTATAAATACGGAAATAAGTGCGAGGCGAGACGTTATTCGGAGCGGATCGCACTCACCCTGATGAAGGTTCACGAATTGAACCGAAACACCGACAAGACGGTACGTGATGATAATGTTATAACAATGATTGACATCAATAACGAAGGTTTTCTAAGTACAAATGCTAAAATTTATAAATTTATTATTTAAATTGTGATAAGTGCAGCTTAACCCACTAGGCTACCTGAGTGTTTTAGGGTCTTACTTTTGTACTCTTTCATCGAGCCTAGGGTTCGTCATAGGACCTAGTCTAGTAAGGTTGCCTACAGTTGCCACCCAGTCTAAAGCCTACACAGATGTACTAAAAATGTAGTTTTTGGTCGTGAAAATGTACCGGGCTTTGTCGGATAGAGAATTTTGCTACGTGGTTTTATGGTGCCAGGAATGTTGTCTAAATGTTACGCTTTCGTTTAGTCGTTTTTTGGGCATGCCTTATCCATTTTTTTCCTGTTATGTCATACTGATAGAGATTTCATGCAACAAAACACTGAATAGATGTTTTTTCTTCTATCTGGAGTTCATATTGGGAATGCTCGAATTTTTCTGGTAGAAATAATCTGCATGGAATGGAAATAGATAATTTTGGACACACGAAGGTTATATTGTAGCGTTCAGAAATTTATTAGTTTATTTGTCAGATATTTTTACTGTGACCTGGTTAATTTATTTGTGGCATTCCATGTTCAATACTGAGGGTAAAAATGATATGCCATAGGACGTAACTGCTGAACATAGGCATCTCTCATAGTTTTCCAGTTTAGTTTAGTTTTACAGTTACCAAGTATTGGATTATCATTAAGTACTATTAGACTGGCGTACATGGCATTGCATGGAGGAGGCCTACACCCAGTTCTGGGTGCCCAAAATAAATTAATTAATTAAGTGGAATATAACTGATATAATTGAATAATAATAATAACAATAAGGTATATAATTGAATGACATTAATTTTAATGAATGAATGTAATGATTAAATTTGATGTAAGTAGTTATTAAGTGGGAATAAAGAATTTATTATTATTCACACATATTTATTTCAAAACTCGTTTATAAAAAAATAAATTTTTCCTACAACGTATCTTAAAAAAATATTACAGTAAAAACACATTTATAAAAACGGTAAACAACTGACCGCGAAGCAAGGCCCAAGCGATCGGTGACTAGGGCTGCAGAGAGAGGAACCACCTGACTATGCGTGCCAAGTCCAGGAGTACCGCCTTCTGTATCTGACCCTTGACCCAACTTCCTAGCGAAAGCCTCTTAAGGTATTGATCGAGGCTCTTCACTATCAGTCCGTTTACCGACACAACTATCGGAACGATAATCGTTAATTCCACATCCCACATGGCGGTAATCTCATGAGCCAAGTCAAGGTGCTTGCTTAGCTTGTCCTTCTCGGCCTTCACGAGATTAGCATCATGTGGGATAGTAATATCAACAAGTATCGCCCGGCGTTCCGACCGGTCTACCAGCACGATATCAGGCTTATTGGCGACAATAGTCCTGTCCGTGATGATAGACCGGTCTCAATAGAGCGTGGCACGGCCATTTTCAAGAACTGGTTCCGGCGCATATTTATAATATGGCACCTCCGGTCCATCAAGGCCATATTGAAGCGCAAGCTGCTGATGGATAATTCTGGCCACTTGATTGTGTCTATGCAAGTACTCAGAGTTAGCAAGATGCGAACAACCCGAAAGCACAAGTCTGAGGGACTCTCCGGGTTGGTGACAAGCTCTACAGATGTCGACCGCCCCATCCTTCATAATGTACTTTCGGTAATTGTTCGTCTTGATAACCTCATTCATAATTGCACAGACAAAACCCTCACTTTCTCCGAAGAGATCACCGAAACATAACCAGATTACCGAGTCGAGCGGATCTACGTCGGGTCCTGTTAGGGCTTTGTAGAACCGCCCATGAAGCGCCTTGCTCTTCCATACGGCCTCGTGATCCTGAGTACTCGGCACCGGTGGTTTATGCCAGTTCTCGTTTGCTAAGGAGAGCGGGGTAATGTTTTTGTCAACTGCAACGACATCCCGATACATCAGACACACATTATTAAGGAAATACTTCCTGAGATTATGAAGGTTTTTGGCATTTAAAAAGCCCTATCATTATTATTATTACTATTAAGCTGATAACTCATTTAATTCATTGGCTAAGAAGGTAAATATAAAGGTTGATCTATTCAACACAAAAACATGTAAGCTCAAACTTAAACGCTTACTTATTGACAATTATTGTAATACATATATAGATTAGGCATTTAACCGATGTTTGGTATGTTTGTGTGTATGTGTATTGATATCTTTTCTATTTAATATCTTTTCTCAGTGTATGTGTCGTGTACCTTACCTCTTAATATATTACTATTCCTCTCTTACCTTATCTGCGGAGACTTTTAATTGGCCTTCTTAGAATAAGTAACATTTATTGTTGTTTATATTCTTCTGAAATACCTTTTCTGTAACATATACTGTAGCTGCATCTACCTTGCTGTAGCTGTAAGTTTTCTTAAAATTTAATAAATAAAATAAATTATATGGTATACCTAGGGATCTAGGTCCAGAGACTACAACGGCTGGTTACGGCAATTCTACTAAACCAATCGCTGGTAATATTTTGCATGACATTAGCTATTCACTTAATGTAAATTTAATTTACATAACATACGTGTAACATCTAAAATGATGGACCTATGTTCTGGCAAATAAACGTTCTGAGTTCTGATTTCACTATGACAATGGTATCGGAAAATTGCCACTATAGATACCTTTTGGTATTATAATAACACAATATTTTTTCATGCCGTTGCTATGACAATACCATTGAAAATTTGAAAGCTTATGACAGAAACAGCAATCATAATTGTTTTAAGGTTCTGTATTCTGTACCCAAAGGGTAAAACGGCACCCTAGTACTAAGGCTCCCTCCCCTGTCTGTCTGTCCGTTTGTAACCAGGCTGTATCTCATGAACCGTGATAGTTAGACAATTGAATTTTTCACAGATGGTGTATTTTTGTTGCCGACATAACAATCAATACTAAAAACAGAATAAAATAAATATTTAAGGGGGACTCTCATACAACAAAGGTGATTTATTGCTCGTTTTCGCTCGGCATTGATAACGGCAACAGGTAGACGCTTGAAATATTTACAGAATATTTATTTATATATTCACTTTAAAAATAGACAATTAAATTAAAATAAAACAAATATTTAAGGGGAGCTCCCATACCGCAAACGTGATTTTTTGCCGTTTTCATAGATAATGGTACGGAACCCTTCGTGCGCACTTGGCCGGTTTTTCTTTTAAATCAGCTGGATTGGGCCATTTGTACAGCTGGTGCTGTACAAATGATCTTCAATAGCTAGCTGTAAAATTAAAAATCATATGTTTTTATTATCTAAATAATATTACCTAAATGTGTTTGTTGTTTCATAGCTTTATTGCATCAGCCATACTATTATTATAAATTCAAAAGTTAACCCTGTATTTCTGTCTGGCTGGCCGTTTGTTACGTTTTCACAACTTATCGACTGAGCTGATTTCGATAAAATTTGTATATAGATAGACTACTGGTTCTGTGAGAACTGTAGACCTCGCGTTCCTTTGATACTAGGAGGTCTACGGATTCATCTCGTGAAGGTGGAAAGAACTGCGTGGTCTGATTGGTATAGGTAGGTATAAATTTAACAAGCATGTCCCGCCCTATGACCCCCTTAAATCTAGCTTAACTAGAGAAAAACTGTGAAAAATACCTAGGCTTACATATGAATCGTAATTTGACGTGGAACACACACATAAAACATATTTAAACTAAACTCTTATCACGAATGGGATCTCTACGCAACATTGTTCGGTGTGTCCCGCGTCAATTATGGCTACACCATTTACAATTCACTCGTAAAGCCACATCTATTATGCTTAAGAAGCCGGCGAACCCCGAGCGCAACTTCAATTCGGCCGCGTCAAAAACTTCGGCCTGAATATCGCTATCCCTGTTTAGTGACGAAGTTTAGCCACGCAGAGCGACAGTGATAGCAATAGAACGATTCTAAATTTGATGAGATTTTGACCGTGTTCCGTAATACCAAAAATGATGACTGAAAAATTTATGTTGTTTTCTCATTGTGTTGTTATTCTGTAACTAGACGATATTATCTATGTTTCCATGACTAGGATACGTAAGATGTTGTTGTTTTTTAATACGAAACAATTAAGTTGAAAACAGGTCTTTTATGACGTAAAAACATGCAGAATGCGATACGCTTCTATTTCATTTTAGGTAAGCGTTTTGATTTAATATATGGTTGGGAACCTAGATAAATACTATTAAAATTAAAATAATACCTTAATACGGTAGAAATATGCTCCAATTAGAAATTATCTTGGTAGTACATGTTGTATGGGCGATTCCCCTCCGGTCTCCCTTTAAAAGAAATTTGGGGGAGTGCCGCTAGAACTAAACTATCTGAACTACAAATTCTACAAAACAAAATTAACAAATTGCTATTTAACTATCCATATCTAACATCAACTAATAAATTCTACCAAAAAATTAAAATTATGAACTTAAAACAATTATTTACATATACTACATGCATTCTCGTCCGAAAAACCCTTAATAAATCGATCCATACTAATTTAACGTTCATTATATCAAAGGAATTGACAAAGCGAAGTACGCGTCGCGCTAGCTTTCTTGTCCTACCTAAATGTCGTACGAACTATGGCAAAAAAACAATAGTTCACTACCTGCTGACCAATCCGCAGCTTCGCACGCGTAGTTTTTTAATAAAAATAATACCTTCCTTTGCGCAGTTCTGCAAAAAGTAGCCTATGTTACTCAAGGTGAATGTAGCTTTCCAATGGTGAAAGAATTTTTGAAATCGGACCAGTAGTTTTTGAGTTTATTCATTATAAACATACACACAAAATACAAATCTTTCCTCTTTTTAGTATTAGTATAGGTTATCCTGTGATATAAAAAAATGTAAGCTCATTTAACGCATTTAAAACTAAACTCGCTCAACATATTATTACAACTAATGTTTACTAAATAAAGTAATTAGGTAAGTATATAACTAACGAACGATCTACCTGAATGCGTTAATTGAGTAGCCTACTTACATAACTCGAACGAATTACATTAACGTTACTATGTGTACTTTTTTTATGTGTAATTTTCATGTAAGTGATAGTTGTTATCTTTTTGAGAATAAATGATTATTAAACCTAAATTTACCGAAAAAATTCAAAAATCGAAATCCGTCTATGTAATATAAAGCTACAGCAAACTCCCCCCCCCCCTTCCATTTACCCTTCCATTCCCCCTTTTGGAAATTTTCGCAACATCTTGTGTAGAATGAAGTCCTTAGTGCGCCTCTCAAATTTGATTGGAATTCGTCGATAAATAACGCTACAGCAAACTTCCCCCCTTTTCCCCCTAATTAAAAATAGCGATAAACTAAAAAAAAATCAAGGAACTTGTATGCAAAATTTTCATCAAAATCGGTTAAAAAGTGCAACCAGTACGCGAGAACAGACAAACGGACAATATAATTTTTTTACCAATCTCGAAACTGAGACACTTCGCTCGCTTCGCTCGTTTGGTCAATTATAACCGAGATTGAGACATTGGAGTCTTACTCGACTGCGTAGAAGGAGGGTTATGTTCTTATAGACCATGTGAACCGAGACGTGGTCCCTCACTATTGGCCTTATGAATAAGCTCAGAGTCGCTCAACGAGCTATGGAGAGGGCTATGCTCGGGGTTTCTCTACGGGATCGAATCAGAAATGAGGAGATACGTAGGAGAACTAAAGTCACCGACATAGCCCAATGGATTAGCACGTTGAAGTGGCAATGGGCAGGCCATATAGCGCGCAGAACAGATGGCCGATGGGGCCGGAAAGTTCTCCAATGGAGGCCACGGACCGGCAAGCGCAGCGTAGGACGTCCACCTACAAGATGGGCAGACGACTTGGTAAGAACCGCAGGTCGGCGTTGGATGCAGCTTCCAATCGCAGTTCCTGGAGATCAATGAGGGAGGCCTTTGTCCAGCAGTGGACGTCCTACGGCTGATATGATGATGATGATGAAACAAAGTGAAAGCTTGTAACTTAATTATACTAATAACCATTTTTCTAATAAATTGTCTATGTACTTTTACCTAATTAAATCTTGATTTACTAATGTTTTTGTCACTTTCATTCTATGGGGTTCGAACGTTCGCAACTCAATAACAGGATTATTTGGTTCAATTCCGAAAGACATGTTCATGTCTTTCCCATCAGCAGTTAAGCTTTGACACTTCATGACGTTACAGAGCAAAGTGACGTATTGCCGATGACTCGACCGAAATGGGGTCCTTATTCCAGGCTTGAGAGATGACGTGATCGAACGGGCCTGTAATTGCCGTGTCAGCTTGAGGCTTAGCGTTGAAAACTCGGTTTAATCTGTTGATTTACTTGTGCCTTTAGCATTGGCTGCTAACCACAGCTTTGCTTTTCTAATCAAGAATATACGGTACCTACCTAAAGCTGAAAATACACCTGAAATTTAACCTCTTAGCTTACGAAAAAAATTACATGACATGTGGCTTGAATGGGAAACTATGAGGCCAAAAATGAAAATGAATTTTCAGAAAATTAACTGGTCTTATATAACTAGGCTAACTACTAGCATAGTCCATGGCGTAATGCAGTTTTTTTCGACAGAAGTAACCACTTATTATCACCAGGTTTATAAACTTAATAAACAAAAAAATACACTACATATTAATGTTGTTTAATCTAATTATCACATTGTTGATTTACAGACACTTTTCTAAGTTTAATTTTACATAATTTAAAATCTCCAGACTAGGGTCCCGGGAACTTTTTAATATTGTTTGCGTTGGGGGTTGAAAACTGACATATCTAACAACTCGAGTTAAACAAGCTTTCTTTAAAAAAAACGGCCACGTGCGTGTCGGACTCGCGCACGAAGGGTTCCGTAACATTATCTATAAGAACTGCAAAAAAATATGTCTATTGTATGGGAGCCCCACTTAATATTTATTTTATTCAATAGCACAATTTTATTTATTTACCTTAATTGAGGTTGGTGCCGATTAAGCTAGTCCTATTAAATTGTATGAGCGCCCATACAACTCAGAGGATTATCTTAATTGGCGTCAAATTTGTGTGTATGGGGACACTCTTTAATTTTCATTTTTTTTATTTTTTGGAATTGTTTCTGTATTTTTGCTGTAAGACCTTCCTTTTTGGCAAATTTCGTGAATATAAGCCAGGGAACTACCATATATGTTTTCGACCCAAAACCTATGGGGTACTTCCGGTTGACCTAGAATTGTCAATTTTGGTTGAAAGCAAGGTCTTACAGCACAAGTAAAGGGAAACGTCCGAAAAATAAAAATTAATTAAAGTTAGGGTAAATGGTACATACAATTTTCGTTAAAATCTAAATTTGCCCATATATTTTTATCGTGTTGACTCAAGACCTTGCAAGGTCCCTATTAGGTTTATAAAATCATGATTTTTATACACCTAATAGGGACTATAGACTTGAGTATCTGGTATAAATTTCAACTTGCTAGGTCCACCCGTTCCTGAGAAAATCGGTGGTGACACAAAGACAGATAGACGGACAAGAGAGTGATCTTATAAGGGTTCCCTTTTTTACCTTTTGAGGTACGGAACCCTAAAGACACGTTGCAATCGATCCATCCGTTTGGAAACTATGATGCTACCGACAGAGGCGTAACTTATAACACCCCTCGTTTTGCGATGGGGGTTAAAACTTCTTATCATCATCATCATCAACAACAACACCTGACTTCAACCACTGCTGGGTATAGGCCTTCCCAAGTTTGTGCCATCCACCACCAACCTGCGCCAGTCTCAACCACTGAGTTGCACAGAGAGACATGAAGCGTACCATGCTCGGCATCAGACTGTTAGATCGAGTTCTAAACGTCGAGACCCGTAGACGAACGAAGGTTCATGACGTTTGGGAATCGAGTTATGGAACTCAAATGATCTTGGGCGGGACCCTTGGCTAGACGTGGTGATGACAGATGAATGGTGGCCGAGTAACGAGGAAGAGTAGAACGTCCGGCAGCGAGGTGGATGGACGACATCGTAAAGGTCGCGGGCTGTCAGGAGAAAACTAGAATTACTAAATTATTTTCAAAGTAAGAGACAATATACTACTCATCTAAAACTAAAGAAAATATCAAACGTCAACCCACTACAAAAATATCCACCATCTGTAATGAAAAACACATGCAGAATGAGAGATTCCTTTTTAAATATGCAAGTTTAAATACAAACAGAGAGCAGGACGAAAATATAGGTTTTCACAGAAATGAGAGAGATGCAAGTGTGTTGTCAAGTCATGAAATGGTTAACCCAGATGCATACTTAAACCAGCTTTTGCGTTATCAAAGAATTTTTGCCGTAGTGCAGTCGCATGCCTCATATATATTTTACTTTTGTGTAAATTGTGCATTTAGCTTCATTCAGATTTAATGTCAAAACGCCTCTAGATAAATTTAAGTTTCTATTTTCCTTCAAAATATCGATAGATCTTCGGTTGACCAAAATCTCACCTGATGATAAAATAAATTAAAAAATCTCGACATTTCAAACAGCGCTATCTAGCCCCAAACTAAGTTAAGCTTATATATACATATATATGATCCAGATATGTAGACATATTTTTTGTGAATACACACATAAATATACAGCGAAACAACCCGACCCGGAACAATTATCTGTTGATCATGCAAAAATTAATTGTTCCCGGTGGGCATCCTTATTTAAATTTTCTATATATTTGTATATATTTTTTGTAAATACATACTTATAATAGGTATATAGCGAAACAACCAGACCCGGAACAAATATCTGTAGATTAAAATCAAATGTTTGCTTATTTATTGCGCGGCAGGAATAGAACCCGCAACCTCCTCCGTCTCAGTCGGCAATTCATCCACTGCGCGACGGAGGTCGCTAAGACATGTTTCACATCAAAATCGCGCTGATAAAACTACCTCCAGCATATTACTACAAATCCCTCTAAATACCTTATTCATCAGGCAGTCTTAGTTAAAGAAAAAGGTTCCTAATTTTAGGGATATAAAAAATGACACATAATCAAGAGGTACTCCCGCAATGACACATAATCAAGAGGTACTCCCGCAGTCAGTCCAGAGGATCTGAGAAGGATAAGGCCGGTCGTCATGAGGCTTAACGCCCAGCGCCGGTTGATCCCTGATTTCCCCTGGGTGGAAATACGAATCTGATCCTAAAAAACGCAAGGTGGATGTGGTATTTTATTAAAATGTATATTAAATCATAAATGTATATGTATATTAATGTATATTAAAATATATATTAAATCATTTTGAGTTTTCTAACGATATAAGTCCCCAGGTGCGAACAAATCTTGCTCGATTGGACGTTTAGATCGATACGAGTATAAAAGTAGCAGAGTTCCTTGTGAAAGGGCTCGCCCGAAAAAAAATCTACCAACATACCTATTTCTGCCGCCAAGCAGCATTGCTGCGTTTCGGTTTGATGTACCCATCAAACCGGTGGTTACCGGTGAAATTACAGTAATTACAGGCTTTACACCTGTATGCTTCAAGTTGATGGCCGCAAGTGCATCGTTCACGTTTCTAAGGTGCGTGACCTACGAGGATACTTTGTTATTGGCGATGGTTACCACTTAACATCAGGTGGGTCATAAGCTTATTCAATCTCCAGGTAGTACAAAAAAAACTTAAGACTTGGCGGTTGACACACTGCCACGCTGCATGTTGCGTGTCGACGCACCTACGCGCGTACTTGCGGGAGTGCAGATCTGCATCATCGTACGGGATTTTTATGCACTCACGCGCGTAGTTGCGTTTTGTGGATTCACGGCGGCTCTCACTCGTTTTATTCAAAGTTGTTCGCTAGTGCAGTTCCAAAATAGTGCGCTTTTAAAATCACGCATGGCACTGTGGGATTCGGTGTGGCATACCTTGCGTCTCGCGCCGCACCTCCGCGCGGGGGTGCATGTTTCTCCGCGCTGGAGCGCGTGATCTGCATGAACGCGCGTGGATGCGTTTTCTGTGTGTTAGACTGTGCGTGTTTTCTGTACAAACGGAGATATTTACAAGCAACGTAAGAACACGCATTCACGCAACATGCAGTGTGGTGCGTGGCAGTATGTTGAGCGCCTTAATTTTAGAAGCCGAAAAATGCTTAAATAAAATTAGAAATATATTCGATTATACTCATCGAGAATGAACGTACGTGTGTGTTACCTTAGCAAGTAAACACACAGCAATTACGTGTGAAAATCATAACCCTCAGTACAATAAACGAACTCTGCAGACATTACGTCGTTGTGATTACCACTTTGAAGCTGTTAGAGTGAAGCACGTGACTGAACCATGAGCATATAACAGTTAAGACGTCGCCCGCACTGGCAACACTCCAAATAAGTTCATTTGATTAAGTTGGCAATATGGGTGTATTCTCAGAGGGAAAAGTTATGAAAGAGCGCATTTTTAGAGTTTCACAGTGGCGAAATGTGCTATAGTATCTTCTTACGTTCTTTATAGGCGAGCATTTAATCTTTGTTTTCAAAACGTGTACATAAAGTTTGTATGTTCATTTAAAATAATAAAAAATATTAGGCTTCTAGAGTGCAGTTAACAGAAGTAGGTAGGTGAGGTTATAAAATATAGGTATTGCCTGTTGATGGTGTGTGTGTGTGGTGTGTAGTATAAATACATATAAATATATTGCTGGACATTACACACAGCGATATCTAGCCCCAAACTAAGCAGAGCTTGTACTATGGGAACCAGATAACTACTTATATACTCTTTAAATACTTATATACTTTTTTTTTGTAAATACATACTTATAATATATAGACCAACACCTAGAAACGGAACAAATATCTGTAGATAATGCAAACATTAGTTCCGCGGCAGAAATCGAACCCGCTACCTCCTGCGTCTCAGCCGACTATGCGCCCACTGCGCCAAGTATGGAATAATAATAATAATTCATAATTAATTTATTCATTTGCAAACATGGGTAAATATGTATAAAACAGGTGACAAATACAATATATAAGTTCCAGACATGTTTTACCATATTAGTTGGCATGCAAATGCAGTTATTATAATATAACTTAGTCTATTAGAAACATTTCTAGAATTGAATTCAATCAAAGTCAAAGTTTAAAAATTAAAACAATCAGTCAAATCTCTAAAAATTAAATAAATTACGTTATTATCGAGTTTGCATGTCTTTGTCCATAAGAAACTCATCCACAGTATAATAAAGTCTAATTCTCAAAAATTTAAACAATACATGCTTGAATTCAGTCAAATTTAATTGTTTTATTCTATTTGGTATTTTATTATATATTTTTGGAGCCATACCGCCTACATTTTTATTAAGAAGAGCAGTGTTGCTTTTAACTAGGCGCAGGTGGTATATGTCGCGTCTGCTGCGTGAATGGGTAGGCTTTTCAAATAAGTCGGGATTCATTTTGACAAAAATTGATATTTCGTAAATGTATAGTGAGGGTAAAGTTAAAATATTAAGTTATAAAAAGTAAGGTTTGCAGCTATCAGTTGTTTTCAGACCATACATTGCCCTGATACACCTTTTTTGCGATTTAAATATATTTTCTCGCTCTGTACAATTTCCCCAGAATATAACACCGTAACGAAGCTTAGAGGACACGTAACTATGGTAAACTGTTTTAAGAACATCCAAACTGACTACTTTACGTAATTTATAGAGCATATACGCATATTTACTAAGTGCCTTACATAAATTTTCGGCTTGTATAGACCAGTTTAGTTTGTCGTCAATGACTAGTCCTAAAAACTTTGCACTCTTAGAATTCTCTACGCGCTGGCTTCTGTAGGTTATATTCAAATTCGGTATTCGACAGCGTTGTGTAAAATGCATAATTTTAGTTTATTCTAAATTAACCTTTAGGTTATTACAATCAAGTCAGTTAATTATTTGAGATATAGCGTTATTTATATCATTTTCGTATATGTCACTGCTATTACATTTTATCATGGCAATGTGCGTCAGCAAAAAGGACCATTGGATACTGGACATTTGAAGGAAGATCATTAATATAAATGAGAAATAATAAGGGGCCCAACACACTGCCCTGGGGGACGCCATAGGTAATGGTTTTTCCTTCAGACATGTATTTAATCTCTTCTTTTGCTGTTGTACATATATTACTTATTTCGGTATACTGTTGCCTTTTGCAGAGATAGAATTTTAAGAGTTTTAAAACATTTCCTCTTACGCCATATTGAAAGAGTTTGTCTATCAAAATTTCATGATTAACATAGTCGAAAGCCTTTGTCATGTCCATATAGACTGAACAAATTGGCGTCCTTTCATCCATACTTTTAATAATTTTATTAATGAGGTCATATATGGCTATATTTATAGATTTGTTTTTTCTAAAACCATTTTGTTCTTTTACTAATAAATTCTGTTTTTCCATATAGTTATATAATGTGTCATATTTTTTTTTTTAATTTTTGAAAGTATTGGTATGAGTGCAATGGGTCTGTAGTTTTTCATGTCATTTTTATTTCCTTTCTTTTTGTATAGAGGCTTTACAATTACAGGCTTCAGACTATCGGGATAAATACCCTCAGCAATACATAGGTTAAATATGTAACTAAGGTGCGGTGATATAGACTTGTTAACGACCTTTATTATTCTCGTTGTAATTCCATCATAGCCTGTACTCTTTTTATTTTTTAGCGATTTAATAACTCTTTCTACTTCGAGACGTACTACAGGTGGCATAAACAAAGATTTGGCTGGCGAATTCTTAATTTTCTTTGGAGTGTTAGACTCTGCACAAGGTTGAATTTGATCGATAAAATAGTTATTAAATGCCGTAGCTATATCTAGAGTTTTAATCAATTCTTTTCCTTTACTAATTATGTTTGTGATATTTTCTTTTGGTAAGTTTGATTTAGTTTTATTGATTATTTGCCAGAAGGCCTTAGATTTATTAGTTGAGGTATTGATTTTATGATTGTTCTGAGATAACTGAGTCAATTTTATAATTTTTTTAAGTCATCTTGAATACTTTTTAAGGTTTAATTTATCAACCACGTTTGAACGATGTCGATTTTTTTGTTTTTTGCTACATAATTTGATGCCCAGTGATATCCATTTCTGTTTTTTATTTAAGGTAATTTTGATTTTAATTATAGGGAAACATAGATTGTATATCAGCTTAAAAGTGTCAATAAATAGGTTGTATGCTCCATTTGGATTCTCGCATTCATAAATTTCAGAGAAAGAAAGACATTCCAAGTGTGATCTAAACTTAAATATATTTTCATCGCAAAAATCCCTTTTACTTATTTTATAGTTACATATTTTAAAGGTTTTATTAATATGGTATTTTAATATTTGAGCTGTATGATCTGACAACCCCAAGTCCAAAACTTGACCTACACATTTTCTCTTTAGACTGTGGGCAAAATTGTCTATACAAGTTTTACTTACTAAACGAGTAGGTTGTCTAATTTCTAACGTTAAACTGTAACCTCTTAAAAAGTGTTCGAATTCAATGGATGTTTTATTATTTTACAATATGTCAATGTTAAAATCTCCACACAATACAATATGCTTTCCGGTGTCACAAACCTTCAAAAGTATGTTTTCAAAAATGTTATAAAACATTTGAAGATTATTATGGTAAGGTAGTCTGTACATACACATTAGGATAATATTATATTGCTTGAGTTCGATCGCACATAATTCAAACACACACTCAACACTGTATTCAACTATATCACGCAATTCGCGATACATTATTCCATTTTTGACTAATATGCATACACCTCCGCGATTGTTTGATCTTGAATAACTGGATGCTAAATTATAATTTGGTATACTAAGCAAGTCTTCATGTCCTGATGTAATAAAGTGTTCTGTAATACAGAGAATATCTATATCTATTTTCTGTTTTGCACTGATTTCGTCTAAATGCAAAGTCAAAAGGTCAGATTTATTAAGAAGTCCTGCAATATTTTGGTGTAAGATGTATAAATAGTTATCCGAAAAAAAGTTGCCGATCATAACTGGCATTAACTTGAACTTCATTTGTCATTTCATCTAGGCTTTCTGAGCAACGTTCTGAGTTATTATAAATACGGGATTTATCACGTACCGTCTTATCGGTGTTTCGACCGACAATGTTTCGGTTCAATTCGTGAACCTTCATCAGGGTGAGTGCGATCCGCTCCGAATAACGTCTCGCCTCGCACTGCGCGCCGCTGTTCTCTGCGCGCGAGTGGACGGGCGGGGTGCGAGGCGAGACGTTATTCGGAGCGGATCGCACTCACCCTGATGAAGGTTCACGAATTGAACCGAAACATTGTCGGTCGAAACACCGATAAGACGGTACGTGATAAATCCCGTATTTATAATAATGATTGAAATCAATCACGAAAGTTTTCTAAGTAAAACGTTATTCGTTATTTGACTTAATAAACTTCAGTAGTTCTTGTTAATCGAGGATAATGGTTCGTTGACCTTTTGCGTTTACTGTTCCACGGTTATGCTTCGAAAACATTGTATGATCGTAGGACAGGTTCAGATTTGTATCTAGCAAATATGAATATTGGCTTGATTCAGTGTCGAGATATAAAAGATTATTGAATGTCTCTATTCGCCAATTGAACATTGTGGCATAGTTGTGATATCTGAATGTGGGTAAGCATAAAATAATATTGGTGAATTGTAGTTGTTGTAGTTTTTCCCTAATGTATAAAACCATTTCCAAGTAGTTGCACGTAGAATAAAAGTCTTCTTCTCCCAGAAATATTACACAGAAGTCATTTTTTGTTTAATTATCTAATTTTTTATTAATTCCTTCAAGAAGGTTCTTGATTCCACAATGTGGTTTTCGGTAGTGATACATACTATAATTACTCATTTAGTTGTTACATAATTTGCTATATTGATAGTTACTATTTTTCTGGCTGCTTATTACACAAATTTTACTTTTTGTGAATGTGTTTCTAGGCGTGACTTGCGTATTTTTTCTTACTGGCACGCACATTTTATCATCGTTAGGTTTTTGGAGTATGTTAGCAGGCGATTTCATTTGCGAATTTTCGGGAGATCCCATTTTTTGGGGTAATTTTGCCTGCACACCGTCTTCTTCGACTGTGTTTTTGGGCATCTTTCTGCATTTTCACTATCAAGTTCTGTATTGTTTATTGTGTATTGTTTAGTGAGGTTTAAATTTTTTTGTCGCAAATCGGCGATTTCTCGCTGCGACGCTTGTAACTCAGATTGAAGTTTTTTAATATCCATTTTCAAGCTTTCGATGTGTTTCTCGTGTTCATTATTCATTGAATTGTCTGGCAAACTACTTGTGGAGCCAAATATACTGTTATTACTGCTCATGCATAAATTCGGGCTCGTAACCGATAGGCTACGCCTTCGTCGAATGGTAACATTTCCTTGTGCTGTGTAGTCGAATACGAAATCCATCTTCAGACAATTACAATATATTATTTTCGCCAAGACAAAAAATAGTAGTTAAAATAAAAAAAGAAAAGTGCAAAAAGTTACAATTGCTTTGTAGGAATCGAACTCAGCATCGTCTTTATACGAAGCGAGCAGTGTGGTCTCCCGGCATGTCAAGTATGTATGGATAAGTAGAAATGTGAACTTAGTCCATTGAATAGTTACATTTGGGGTTGCGTTTTTTAGAGGACGCAATTTTATTTTTTTTATGTGTAGGGGGGGGGTCAGTGTAAAGTTAAAACCAAGTTTGTGGGGTCGCCACCCTTGTACCACGGCCGCCATATTGAAAATAGGGGTTGAAATGGTTTTTACAATATATCTCTTAAACTATTTATCTGATAAAAATTTGATAACATTTTTTGTTGCAAATTAAATTCTCTACATCTTTGATCCAGTAACTTTTTTGTTGTAGAACTATAAATAAAAAAGTTATAAGCAAAAATGTTCAGAAATTTTATATCTTTTTATACGGTGGTAATAAAGATGAAAAAATTATAGCAGACCATTTTTGTAGATCGTTTTTTGAAGAACAACTTTTATATGCAACATTTTTTCATTAAGTCAATAGCTAAGGTTTTACAGCGCTCCGAAGTGAGTACTATTTTTCAGTACTCTTAACTATACATATATTATACGTGTGTACTATTAATGTGTCATCAGTTATTGTTTTTTTTTTATTTTGTTATTATATTTTTTTATTATTAATTTTGCAATATTATTAATAATTAATTATTGACTCTTTTCCCCACCACGAGTATAGAGTCTGTCTGTCTAGTGAGGTAGAGTCTGGAGGCGCGTATTTTTTTTACGTGGTATCCCTAATAGGCATAATCCACTGTGATTTTTTAAATAAGAACTACTCCGTCCTCAGTCTTTTCGATGGACCAGGCTACGGCTCAGCATCTGATCGGCTTTCTGAATTAAATATCAGTGGGAGAACTAGAGAAGGAAGGGGTGTTAATGTCGGCGGTTTATCATCAAAGTAATTTTCATTTATTAATTCTGAAAGCCCCGTTACGTTGCTGCAAGTCTCTCCAGAACAATGGAAGCACACTGCAGAACATTTCAGTCCTACTTTTCGACATCCACACATCGCTCCACAGTTTCCTTTGCATTTGCAAAAGATCAATTTAGAAGCTCAGGGGGTGCTGGAGGTTTAGAGTTCTGCACGGGCATCAATAATTTTTCACATTTTTTCCAGCCCCAGTCTTCAGGATCATTATAATTACCAAGCCACGACTGGACCTGATGGTAGACTCGGAAAGTATGAAAGCAAGCTGTGTCTTGTGTTGGAGGAAGTGATGATATATTAAATGTACTTTTTGTCACTGCCTTGGCGAATTGTTTGTATCGTAGGCTGTCAAGAGATTTATCATCTTTATTACCACCGTATAAAAAGATATAAAATTTCTGAACATTTTTGCTTATAACTTTTTTAATATAGTTCTACAACAAAAAAGTTACTGGATCAAAGATGTAGAGAATTTAATTTGCAACAAAAAATGTTAACAAATTTTTTATCAGATATATAGTTTAAGAGATATATCGTAAAAACCATTTCAACTCCTATTTTCAAGATGGCGGCCGTGGGACAAGGGTGGCGACCCCACAAACTTGGTTTTAGCTTTACACTGACCCCCCCTAAACATCAAAAAAATAAAATTGCGTCCTCTAAAAAACGCAAGGTAAGGCCTAAAATATGTAATATTTCAATGGACTAACTATAATTTGGCCAAAAGCGCTATACCGCTCC
Source organism: Philereme vetulata (assembly GCA_918857605.2). Classification (NCBI taxonomy): domain Eukaryota; kingdom Metazoa; phylum Arthropoda; class Insecta; order Lepidoptera; family Geometridae; genus Philereme; species Philereme vetulata. The sequence continues at coordinate 6,575,180 of OU975442.1, forward strand.
TTAGGAAAGTGCGGCGAGGTGGGAGCCGAGGAAAAAAGAGCAAAAGTACACATAAGATCGATATTGTCACATATATCTTAGGATATCGTAAACGATATGGTTATTTTATATAACGATATATTTATATTTTTTTACAACTGAATTATCTACAGATATTCTGACATAGATTCTGCTTCATCTTCCATTTCACCATCGGAACTTGAATCAGAGTCGTTCTGCAAATGTATTATTAATGGATCGATAATAATATCAAATCTACTATCGCCATACCAGTAATTGTTTTCATTAAAAATGACGGTCTTGACATCAATAGATAGCGCTCGACCCATCTTTGGATATTTATCTAGTGTGCGTCTGACATAGACCGTCCGGTACAAAAGCTACCTACCGCCGTGAGCGTTGACGGCAGACTGATAGTAGATCGGAGCGGCCGACACTTCCCCCCCCCCCCGTCTCGCCGCGCACATACCTAAGGAGTGGTACAGCGGTTTCGGTAAACTATAGTGCGCAACTCAGGGAAAGACTCGGTGTTCTTTGATCACAAGACACACACATTTCAAACGTGCCCCACGATGCACTGCCCTGTGTCCATCAATTTGAGGCAAACAGATGTAAAACCTCAATTCACTGGAGAAGGACAGGAGTTGGACCAACTTTCGGGGCGGAAGTTGTAGGCGAGAAAATAATACAAACAGGTTATTTTCTATCAAATTCTTTTATTTACTGCATTGTCCAGATTTTTGAGATGTTTGTGTATATTTTCTGCTTACGATTTAATAAGTGCATTCAGTTCACAATAAAAACGCGCTCTGAACAATATTATTCCTCTAAATGTATTTCATTCAAGCCATTATTGCACTTTGTTTCTATTAGAACAGTTTGTAATAATTTATATATGTCTGCATAATCCCATGTTTTCAGTGGAATTCTTTTGATTTATGTGATTGAGTTGGAATAGTTTTTTAACGAAGTATTCTGATGCCTGGGTTAATTCATTTTCATAGCGGTGTAAAGTAGAATTTTAATATAAATACCGACGAATTCTATGACGACCTGTTTTACCTGATCATTATAATCTCGAACCGGTTCGTAGTAAGCAAGCATGCTCCACATTCGACCACATCACTAACCATCAAGTGAGGATGTGGTCAAGCACTTGACTATCACCAAAAATACTTAGTATCACCCTGAAACGCAAGAGGTTGCAGGTCTCATTCCTGCTGTGAAACAAATGTTTGCATAATTTGTACTAAAACGGGATAATTACCATGACTTGTGAGTTTTCGAGTATCCCGATATTTCGACACAGTTGCATGCGCTATGATCACGGGTAAACGGAAGTCTTTGCGAGAGGGTAGTTATTGACAAATAACGATCGACCCTCTTTCTCAGTCTCTTGTTTGGAATGAATTTACGTTATTTAATTATGTATGTTTGTTTGTCCGAGTATAACTTTCGAAGCGTTGCTCCGATCATCGTGAAATTTGATACGTAAGTAGGTAGTGATAGCACAATTTTGGTGTGTCTAAATAAGCTAAAAATGTTGGGGGGTTTTTGAGATATTGAGGTTCTTAAGGGGTAAAATAAATGTAAATGAGACTATTAGATCAAACGGGACGTCAAATGAAAGGTCTTCATTAGTACATTTCAACCCTGTTTTTGTTTTTAGTTTAGTCGTTGTAGGGTTTGAGTTATTAGTCATAATAAAAACAAAATTTTGACAAAATTCACAGGATACACCAGTGACCTCACAGTGCTGAAATTTTGTATTCGTGTAGCTTTAGTGATACAAATATAGGGAAAAGTCTGAAACCCAGAATACCAGCATTTTGTACCCCAAAAATTAACAAAATAACATGAACTCTCGTTACCTGTAATTTGAATGAAACTGTAGGTCAAGTTAGTTAGTTTTTATTTTGTGGCACTGTTTTGATAGTCAATGATTACGAATAATAATAATTTTGTTTTTATGGGATACTCGCGAGATCTCAGTTCGGGGCAAACCACTAGTAGGTACTATTACTACAAATGGTTTCATTCTCGATCATAACTTGATTCCGACACACAACACTCACGGTATCAGGGCGCGTAATTGACACTACACTTCTTCGGTTCTAACACATTCTCACCACAGGATTTCAGGCTCCAGATAGTTAAAAACCATCTTTACATTTGAAATTCTTATGTTTTGTAATCCCAATTACCTCTTGAATCAGTCTTGGCATGTAATATCGCTCAGTTGAGATTACTTGTGGGTTATGTAGCTCGATCCAGTGGTTTGAGTCTGAGTCTAGCAGATGTTCCACTATGGCAGACTTTTGTATGTCAACATTATTCACCGCCCTGATGTGTTCCTTCAACCGACAAGCTATTGTGCGTTTGGTTTGACCAACATAAGAACAGTACAAATACAGTATAAAAAAATATAGTTTACAACAAATAGGGTTCATAACCATGATCGTTTCAAAAGGTAAACGTTTGAATGTTCTGCAAATATTTTGGGTCCTTGTTGGTGTTATACGAGCAGTGGCTAACTCTTGTTTAGTTTTTATGTTTGTTTTTGAAAGCTTCTGACATGGAATAAAGACTTATAAGACGGGACTACTTAAGGCAAATATAGTAGCTGATTGGTCTTATTTGGAGGCTTTTTTCTCATGGAGGAATCAGTGGTAAATGCTCAAAAAAATATGTGGCATTCATTGACTTTTTAAAGTGAACATACAAAAAAGTTATATCGGTTTATTTACTATGAGAAAAAAAAAATAACGAATTGTAGCTGTTTTCGACGTTTAATTTTATTCAATCTCTAAACGACGTAAAATTTTGTAATTTTTCTTTCACCTAAATGTGGGCAAAGACTATACCTTCAAGTTGAACAAATGATGCTGTGCTGTGACGGTCTTATACGTGGCAATTGATTATTTTAAATTTTTCCGAATAATTAGCGGGCGTACCCTTACATAGTTGCGCGGGCGACGGGCGGCAGTGTATCGCTGACTGTCGTACGGGAGGGTTGTGCTCGTCTGCCTTGCGCTCACCTTTTTGCTGGTCGGTTAGATGCGTGTGGCTGAAGGTGCGGTTGATGCGGGGCCGAAACAATAGCTACGCCCATTCGCTCAAGGTCATCGGCTACGGTTAGCGCCTTAACGTGCCTTCTAAAGAAGAAAGCGCTAAGTTTTAAAAGGCGCATGCACTATCACTGTACTACAACAAGACGACTATCACTTTGGATGCCGTGATAACTTTGTACAAACGTCCAAACAAGATATCGAAAAAATAATTATAATATATGTGTACTTGTTTTCTGAAAAATTAATTATTATTTTTGTACACAAACTTTGGAATATTTCTTTCTAAAATTTTTCTTTACTCCACATAATAAAAATTTTCAGGATGTTCCTGTTTTGTCTGCTATATGTAGATCTGTATGACGACCTATGACATATGTAGACGACCTCCGTGGCGCAGTGGGCGAACAGCCGGCTGAGACGCAGGAGATAGCAGGTTTGATTGCCGCCGCGGAACAAATGTTTGCATGATCTGCAGATATTTGTTCCGGGCCTGGTTGTTTCTTATATTATAAGTAAGTATTTACAAAAAAAGATGTATATAAGTATTTTATCAGTTATCTGGTTCCCATAGTACAAGCTCTGCTTAGTTTGGGGCTATATTGCGCTGTGTGTAATGTCCAGAAATATTATATTATATTATTATATATTATATCTGTATGTGCGTGCGTCTTTAGATGAATCAACTGTTTCTTATGTAATTTATAGTCTTGTAAATAACTGTACATTGTTTCTGTTACAGAATTTATAATTAATAAGAATTCGGATACATCTAAAAAATGTATCCGCATCCATTTCTCAAAGTGTTAGTAGCTCCGCGTATTCATGAAATATTTAATTTCGTCGCGCATGACAAGGGCACTCCTTATTGCGTTTACACTTGACAAATTATATTAGAAGACGGATTCATCTCCTCACCTGCCGCCGAATGTAACAAAAGCAACCAACACCTTTCAATGAGGGTTGTATTTATTAGTAGATTAATATAATCTTGTAGGGACAACACTATGAATAAAACCAGCCAAGTGCAAGTGGACTCGCGCACGAAGGGTTCCGTACCATTATCTATAAAAACGGAAAAAATCATGTCTGTTGTATAGAGATAGACAATCATTTATTCACTACATTAGCACACAATATACTTAATTTTAAGAGACATGAAATACAAAAAATTAAACAGTATAAACGTAAAACATGAGAGCCCCACTTAAATATTTTTTTTATTCAAAAGCACAATTTTGTTTATTTTCCCTATTTGAGGTTGGTGCCGCTTAAGCTAGTCTCAGAGGACTATCTTAATTGACGTCAACTATGTATGTATGGGGACACCCTACAATTTTAATTTTTTTTTATTTCTTGGGATTATTTCTTTATTTGTACTGAGAACCTGAGAACGCCTTGCTTTTTGTTGAATTTCGTTATTCTAAGTCAACGGGAACTACCTACTAACTATATAGGTTTTCGACCCAAAGCCTATAGGGTACTTCCGGTTGACCTAGAATTGTCAATTTTGGTTAAAAGAAAGATCTTATAGCACAAGTAAAGGGAAAATTCCGAAAAATATTAAAGTTGAAAATTAAGGTAAACTTTTGTACCTACAAGTTTTCCCCAAAATCTAAATTTGCCCGTATCTTTTTATCATGTTGACTCAGGACCTTGATTTTTATACACCTAATAGGGACTATAGACCTCAGTTTCGGGTATATATTTCAACTTGCTAGGTCTACCCGTTCCTGAGAAAATCAGTGGTGACACACGAACAGACAGACGGACAGACGGACAAGAGAGTGATCTTATAAGGGTTCCTTTTTTAACCTTTTGAAGTACGGGCCCTAAAAACTAGCTGACCCATATAAATCGTATGCAGTTGTTGCAGTGGTGTGGCCAGGTGACCTTAAGTAGTCATTTTCTTAAATACAGATTGGTAATTGAAAATATTTTTAATTCCATTCATCATCCCTTTTATATTAAATTTAGTGTATTAGGGGTAGGCTAAGAAAACTAAATTTTTTATATTTTTATTTTATTTATTTAAATTTTACACAGCCATTACAGTAACACCAAAGCGACAGTGCAAAACCTTAATATCTAGTACTTATAAACTACTTATTTACACTTAAACTAGATAGGTCCTACTTAGAAAATGCAAGACCATATCTGTGAATTTCACCAAGGTAATATTGAAAATATCAACATCTTCGGCTAGACATAAGCTGTTGATAATCCGAAGGGCTCGCGTGAATGGAGCTTCGCTCAGGAGATTAGTCCTTGCTCTCGGGATCGCGAGCAGCCAAGGTCGTCGCCGCCTATAAACGTAATTATCAGGTACGTACAAACCCACACACATCAGCACTCGCAGATTGTGCACCATACCTCTCAGTAGACGAAAGGTATATGTTACCAACAACATTTCAGGTCTAACTTCTAGTTTGTAATAACCCACCATGCCTAATACGAATAATGTGGGGTACATTAAAGGGTAAAAGGGGTATACCCCGTGCAATTTAAAGTACAGAAACCTTATAAATTTGTTCTGCATTTTTTCCACCATACTACTGTATTTTTTTTCATCAACCCCTACTAATTAACCCCTACAAGCTAAAACAGGTTTGAACTAGTCACGACTGCCGTATTCCAAGTGAGTTATTGGCTACAAGACGAAGATGACATGGATTTATCACGGGATCGAGATGTCTGGAAGGAATGGGGCGATATACGATATACGACTATACGAAATATGAAGTTTTTTGGATATAGAAGCAACAACTGATTGCCAAGATATATACCTAAATTGCCTTAAATAATCCGCATATTATCATATTGGTTATATAAGTGGAACGCGATGTATAAATCAAATGAATTACAACAATACGATAGACCCTTTGTTCTTTTTCGTTCTGCGAACAAATCATTCATTCGTTCATGTATTAGTTCATTCATTGTGGCACTGACTCTCAAGCGTGGTTCAAAATACCGTACCGTCAGTTCCTCCGCGACTTTACCAATGAAATAGTCTTACAAGATTCGATATCGCACAATAGACATTATACTTATTTACCATCGAGAGGCTGAGCGGTATCGATCCTCGGGGTTTACCCAATACTACTAACATCAAAAAGTAAAATTTTATTTTTTTATATTTGTAGGGGATTAGGTAATAATATTGTGTAATAAACAGAGATGCACCGACTAGTAGACGGCTAGTCGAAAAAGCCGACTACACGGCCATATTTGTAGTCGACGACTAGTCGGCAAAAAGCGTCGACTAGTCAGCCCGTTACTTTATGCATAAAATAAAGAGATTGAAATGAAATCGTAACCTTTATTGTATACTTGCTCCCACCAGCGGCTTTGCTCACGTGTTTTGTCGATAAAAAAATTAATTATTTTAATCCAAGTCATAATCTATCTGTGTATCAAATTTCATCACCATCGGTTTAGCCATTACGACGTGATTGAGTAACAAACATCCAAACTTTCGCATTCATAATATTAAGTGTGGTTTTTACCTTTATATTTCTTAATAAACACCCAGTACCTAATGCTGGCAAAAAACAATAATAGAGAATATTTAAAAAATACCGGCACGGCGGGTTAGAGCTACTATCAGCAAAGCGCCACGACCATTGCCGATGCCACGCAAACCCCACCGCACCGAAAGCAATGATCGTTTTGGTCGTCTAGTAGGCTTTTTTGAAGTAAAACTACTTTACGCACACTTCACTTGGGGAGTAAGCTGGTAAATGAGTTACGAAAAGTGCAAACATAAGTTGATAGGGAGATATAAGTTAGTGAAGATAGAAAGAGAGAGAGAGAGTTACGTTTCGTCTATTACTGTAGGAGCAAGAGAGGTGCGCGCGCACATTTTCTTTCACTCTTCCTCTCATAGCCAGTGCATGAAATATATATATCTCAGTTCTTTTAATTATTTTTCGTAATTTTATTTCGTTTTTGAAAATTAATATTTTTTAAAAGAAGTTTTACATGAGTCGTGTGTTCTCATACACGGGCCACCGGCGGACCGGAGGGGAGTAGCCATACGCAGGTGTTCCCCTCTGTCAAAGTATAAGTCCACGCGGTCCTATGCGTACAATAAAACTAGTTGCAGCCGCACTGCTCACTAGACTAAATCTAGTTGCGTGTCTGAATTGACGTCCTAAAAAAATGCCGAATTGCTCTGTTTTTTGCTCCAAAAAGAGATCTGCCACATCAAGTCTACAAAAAGAAGGCGTTACCTTTCCTAAGTAAGTAATTTTTAATCACATCATTACTATTTACTTCTTTTAAACTTAAAAATTACAATATTATCGGTCGTGTTGTTTCGGATTGGTTTACCAACACACGCTTTCATACAATACGCGGATTGGTCGAGCGACTGATCCGAGTTGGTCTCTGAGAATCCGCTGTTACTGAGCGATAGTGTTGTCGCCGGATTGTTTGTAGATAGCTATCGATAAAAATGGCCAAAGAGTCTTCTATTCTGAGACATTTTTTAGATTAAGTTTTTTTGATACAAGTATTATATTGTGAACTTTATTTAATATTCATAGTTAAAATGCATATAAAACAATACTTACGCGCATTAGCGCTTTTATTAAAATTACGTAGGGAAAACTTCAACCATAATGTTTTTTTATTTATTTATTGCAGGTTTCCAAAAGATTCAAATTTAAGGAAAACATGGAAGACATTTTGTAATAACCAAATAACCTGGATTCCCACAAGAAATAGTGCCATTTCCTCAAATAATTTCGAAGCCTATGACTTTCAAGTGTTAACGAACAATAGAAGGAAATTAGACGAGGGCGCCAAACCGCCTTACTACTACTCCCTCAAATTAAGTTTGATAATGTAACTGTTCCCTACTCAAAGGTTGTGAAAAATTTGGGCATCTTCATGGATAGCTGTATGTCGTGGGGTCCTCAGCTCGAATCTGTGAATCGGTAGCTATTTGCCTCTGCTGGTTCGCTCAGGAGACTGCGAAACTTTCTTCCGATAGCTACTAAAATTGCGCTTGCACAATCTTTTCTTCTCCCAATTTTAGATTACGCTGATTCCTGCTACCTTGACCTCACGGAGGAGCAGCTCAATAAGCTTGAGCGTCTTCAAAATTTTTGCATAAGGTTTATTTTCGGACTCCGGAAATACGGCTGCATCTCCGAATTTCGTAATAAACTCAAAAGGCTCCCCATTCGACTTCGCCGGAATACTCACATCCTATCCCTCCTATTCAACATCCTTCGTAATCCTTCCACGCCTTGTTATCTGAAGGAACGCTTTGAATTCCTTTTTTGCACAAATTCCCAAACACTCCGATCCTTTGAAAACCTCCTTCTCAAAACCCCGATACATAGAACCAGTTTCTATGCAAACTCCTTTTCCGTCCAAGCTGTCCGATTATGGAACGCCTTGCCGGTCTCCATTAAGAAATCCCCCTCACCTTCCGTATTTAAAGCTAGACTCAAAAACTTTTAACTCCATGAAGAGTCATGATTCATCCGATCTCTAATATTATTATTGTAAGTATAAGTATGTAAGTACATATTTATTTATTTTATATATGATATTTATTTATTTATTTAAAGTTATTTATGTACCTAATATGTATGAACTAATTTCTTTTTCTATTATTAAGTTTATTCTTTTTACACCTCGGCCAATCTTCTATTAAGCAATGATCCTCTCCATCCAAAGGTTGTCTGGAAGAGATCGCTTTGTTAAGCGATAAGACCGCCCATTATGCTTATTTTTACTTGTTTTTTTTCTATAAATCTGTTGTGTCTAGCTTGTAAGGTATAATAAAGAATTTTCATTCATTAATTCATTCATTGTTTTTGTGTGCGAATTTGAGAAAGTGTGCGTAGCGCAAATTTCCCCCTGGAAAAAATGACAGAAAGTTTTGTATTGGTAAAATACGCTATGGCTACTCCACTTCGGTCGGTGTTGCTCTATGTGTGTTCTAAAGTGCACTCGTTTTTTTTCAACCGACTAGTCGGCCAATTGGCTAGTCGGCCTAAGTCATGGTCCCATCTCTATTAATAAACTTTTCGGCAATATAATGTAATAAACAACTATACGTGACTCCAATTTTAAAAGTTCAATTCGAGTTTGTAAAAAGCAGAAAAAAGTTGACTTTCGTTACATAAACAGCGCTCAGGTTAAATCAAATATTTCTGAGTTTCATTGTAACGATATTTCCTTTCCGCTTCAAATCGAGTATTTCTTAACATTCTTACATTTTTACCATTGTAGACGATATTGTAAGACCTCCAAATGTATCTTTGGAATATTCTAAGAATGTATTCTTTAGAATTCTATTACATTTAGACGTGGTAACATCTGTGGCAAATAAATAAATAATGCGGGATATTAGTGCTTTCTAGCCTCAAACTAAGCAAAGCTTGTACTATGGGAACCAGATATCTGATAGAATACTTGTATATTTTTTGTTTATAACCTGTTTTGTTAAAAAAAAACATTCATTTTAAACATACATCCGGAATCGTATTCACTGATTTTAGAGGTGGGTTTAATCATCATCATCATCAGCCGGGAGACGTCCACTACTGAACATAGGCCACCCCCTTAGATCGCTACGAGTGGTTGGTAGCCGTTTGCGCTCAACGGCTCCCCGCAATTCTTACTAGATCATCGGTCCACCTTGTGGGGGGCCGGCCTACGCTGCGTCTTCCAGTCCGTGGTCTCCACTCGAGAACCTTTCTTCCCCAACGGTTATCGGTTCTACGAGCGATGTGGCCTGTCCGTTGCCACTGCCGGTGGGCTTAACGGTGGGTTAAATACCGATTGAATAATAATCTAGTAATCGATACATTTCCAATGAACAATTTTTAACGTAAATCGGCGGTGCCTTTGCGACAATGCCGCTTAGTCAGTTTAACAGGTACCTACCTACTTACATGATGAAATAATATAATTTATTTACCTATTTTATCCAGGCTTTTGCAGAAGGCAGGCGTTGATATTTTAGGACTTGATATTAAGGTTGTTTGAAAATTTTAAGTTTTCTATGGATTTGAAAAAAACCTATTTTACAACAAAATTATTACCAATGTTTTTAATATCGTACATAACACAGTATACCTTGCTAGGTTTTTAAAACGTATTATCATGCCAAATTTAAACTTTCTGCACTAAACATTACACAGTAAACGGTTGTAATTATCTGATCGGACCGAAAGACAGACATGCTTACAGACAGACAAACGGACATAATTCTAATTCTAATTCTAGGGTGAGGGGAATAAAAGATCTGCACTGACGTCTCGCATTGGGGTGTATTGTACATTACCCCCCTTCTAACCTGACCCCAGCCATCCAAACTCCTTGAAGCAACGGAGTAGGACTTTGGGTTGGTGGCAGCAGCTTTCCAGGGTCCTCGTGGATGTTGAAGTAGTAGTGGTGTTGGTAGAGAATGATAATTCGATGACCCCTTGCAGACCTGTTCTTAGTCTTGCGTCGTTTGTGGCAGTGCAGTGGAGTATCACGTGCTCCACAGTCTCTTCCTCCCGAAGGCATCCGCGACAAAGTCCGCTGTCCGTGGCTCCGGTCTTTAGGAGGTGATAGTTAAGTTCGCAGTGTCCCGTGATGATTCCTACTATTATCCTTAGATTTTTGCGTTTCATCTTTAGCAAGGTGTTTGTTGTTTTTCTGTTTTTTGTCGGAAGCATTGTCTTTGTCTGCTTGCAGTCGGCTCTACGTTTCCAGTATTTTTGGTGGTCTGGGACAAACGGACATGTTAATAAGGTTCCTAGTTTGACGGAACCCTAAAACAGTCCAATGAACAAATGATAGCAACAAAATTGTTGAATTTCTTACATGAACACATATAAGTTAGCTGGAAGAAAATGCTAAATAGCATTAAGTTCGCCTATGTATCATTATTGTAGCCTAGTAGGTGCAGGGTTCTTAAAGAATGAAGAAAAAAAACAGGACTCACACATGAAATCTGTGTATTCACAATTATACAAGCGTTTGAACAATTCGAGCGCGCATCGCAGACTGGTCGACGCGCGCGTTTTTTAAAAATATTTGGGTGAGACGTCCTTCCCCGCACCCCTCTTGCCGCAACACGTATCGTCGGACAATGCGCAAGGGTGACGCCCCACCCAGTAGAAATCAGAAATACAAAACAATATTATTAACAGAAAAATAGTTATGCTACTCAAAAATTTTATGAGTGAAATAAAGAATTTTCTAATCTTATCTAATCGTCTATATATATGTCAAGATACTGGGCCTCAGCAATAATCATACTCTGCTAATATGTTAATTTCCTCAAAGTTAGACCTAGAAATAGGTAACGTTAGAGCAGTGATCAAATCTGAGTGTTTTTAAATGGGCAACCATTGCCGAGGTGGTAGCCAAGAAACTTTAAAGTGTATAATTCACTTGTGATCTGGGATTTGCTGATGTTAAGATTCATGCCTATTGAGGCCACTAGGTTATTAGCTTGCCTGAAATTGAATTCCGTGTGGAGGGATATGATAGAATCGTCCCCCATGACGAGCTTGCCCCTAGATGGTGCACCTTGGTGCAAACACATCCAATCACAAAGTATGTGATTACAAACGGAATCAATAAGTTGAGTAAAAGAACTCCCACTGGCTACACCAGATGACTTCCTATATCTGAATCCATTTGAGGTCCTGATTGGAGTGTTAACGAAGTAGTCAACAATGTAGTCCCACATCCTGATCATGCGTGGAGCATGAGCATAACCATGTTCTTCACAACCATGTTCTTCATATGAGACAAAATCTACGTTACCCTTTGGGATAAGAAAAGCGTAATGGATTAACCAAGTTGGAACCGTCTTATCAAAACTGCTGAAATCCAGTCCAGCGTACAATCTACCGCAACGACATTTTTTTTTAATACATAAAAGGCTTGTATTGACCACGATCTCGCCTAATGGTAAGCGATGATGCAGTCTACGATGGTACACGCTTGCCTAGAAGAAACCTATTCACTCGCATATCTTCTTAGCGCCGCCGATTGCTGTTTTATAGCCATAAGCTATTGAGTCCTGTTTCTGTTGGTAAGCTCTGATGAGAGGTATAGCGAAAACCGCTTCACCAAATGTCATAACAGCGGGATATCCCAAGATGGCTCTGATCTTTTCGCCAACTGGACAAAATTGTGATCTGACATTAGCTATGCAAGGTGCATGCATCTTATCGCCATTTTTAATTCTGTGCCAGAATAAGCGTACTCTACGGATGGCCTCGGTATCACGTTTTATGTCACCCTTTGTCTTGAAACCTTCGTCTCGCCACGGTAATCCGGTGATTTCGTCCAAATATCAAGATCCTGATTAAAGACATCTTTAAGATATATCATTTGGCTCAAATTTCCCTTAGGAAAGTTGTGATAGGACTTTCATTTTTTTTCATGTGCACATAAAGGATATACATAAAGGAAGCCTACATGTGAAGTGGCAACTTGCGCAACCTTATAGTATTAGAGATATTAATTTTTGAAAATCCGTAATCGAATGCTAAATTCGCTCGGAAATTAGTGTCCGACCTTTCAGTTGGCGTTCTATCGATTATTGCGACACTAAGTTGACATAACAGTGACAGATAATACGGTTATTTTCATAGATTTTACATTTTTATTGCGGGAATTCCGAATTTGGCAAAGACATTAACATTTCTTTTACAAATTTTACAATAAATTTGTTCACTGTTGCACGGACTTGGTGCTGTTACCTACCTATCTTTCTTTTTAATATGTTCTTCTTTTGCGTGGATATTATGGCGTCTTTTACGGATTCCTACATCGAAGAGTCTAGATTCTGAAGCTTCAACAAAGAAGAAATCATGAATCAATGGAATTCAAGAAAAGTATTTGCCACCTTCAGTACTGTGGATCAGTGTATCGCATTTGCTGAGGAAAATGGTTTGATTTCATTAAGGAAAGTGTGTGCCTACCATAAAACGCCCATGTTATTTAAAAATTATCTTTTGAACTATGAAAGATAGTAGGCTAAATCGAGACGGGGCACTCCAACTTGAGTAGGTTAGGTTCAAAAAGAGTGACATAATCAGCACAGAGCACCCCGACCCTACGGAGTCTTGTGCGTGACACCCCTAGAGTGTATATAAAGAGCTTCTGGTGGGAGCCCACCCAGAGTCCAGGGGGTTGGAGGAAGAAGTGGTCTAAGTAAACGTGGGGAGCAACGTTTTCATAGACCACTTTTTCTCCAACTCCCTGAACTCTGCCATTTTTCAATTTAAAAAAAATGTTTTTTTCATACATAACCTCAAAATATATATTTTTAATTTTCTAAAAAACTTATAGGTTTTTGTAAGTCCTCACCCACTAGGGGGGGGGGGGGGGGGGTTCAAGTCCCCCCCCCCCTCCGCCTCTATCCCCCCATCCCTCTGTCAAACCGTTCTAGAAATAGCGAGCCTGAGCATGGAATCGTCCGGCTCAGGGTATGTGTTCGAATATTGAAATAAATCATGTTGGATAGCAGTCTGTGTGACCGGTGATCTCCATTTTCATGTATCTTGAACTGGAAAGAAAGGTGTAGAGTGAACCTCCGCTTGAGTACGTTGTGCGAAACCACGGGTACTACCTATATATAACAACATTAGGAAGAGTAAGCGCAGTAAGCGGATGTCTGCGATCAGTAACGCCTAAAAACTGCTAAGCACACCACCAGGTTGAACTTTATTGAAGAATGGCAGCACAGTTAGCACGGCTAGCACAGCACGGCTAGCACAGCACGGCTAGCACAGCACAGCTGCTTTAGCAGGAGCTACAACAAAATTATTTTTTAAGGATGTAACCATAGCATATAGAATATTAAAGCATTTTAGAATGGATAATTATCTTGCTCAATTTTTTACAGGTCACGGGGGTTTTAGATTTAAGTTATTTGAGATTCCATTGTGCTCTTGCGGTAAAGATGTTTCTCTGACCGTACAGCATATTTTTGTGGAATGCTCTAAATTTGATAAAATTAGGTATGACTGCAAGAGCGCAGTGGCAATAGATATTTTGGATGTCATATTGAGTGACGACAACTGCAGACGGATTATTCACATTTTTGCGAAAACCGTTCTTCAAAAAATTGGGAAGGAGAATGGTTCCTTTTTGGAGAAGGTATAGATAATGTTTATGTGCTTGGTCCTAATGTTTGTATGTATTCGTTTAAGTCTCGGTCTTTTTGTTATTGTTGGTGTAGGTTACAGGTTGTTGTGTATTATACTTACATGTTCTAGATTGTATTTCCTGTCCCGGAACACAGCACACAGGATTGCTTAATTAATTTGGTTGTTTGTTTCTCTGATGTAAACATACAAAACAAATCTTCCATCATACTGTCTTCAATAAAGAATGTCAGTTTTGACAGTGACAGAAATAAAACTTTAATGGATAGTTCACACGAGTGTAGTTTGTAAGGATGGAATGGTTTCTCACTTGGTAAAATGATTGTTGATGTTGTGTTCTGTGGACAGCATAAATAAATAGTTTTTGTGATATAAGATAGTAATGTGGATTTTTTTATGTAATTGATTTATATTTTTAAAAACAAAATAATAAATTAATCAATTATTGTTAAATAATTAATGCATGAATTAGAAAATAAAAAGTATGAGTTATTTTATTGTTGAGATTAGTTAAATAAACTATTTTAGTTCTTAGTGAAATAATTCAAAAATATGGAAAGTTAGATTATTAAAAAAATAATTATTTTAATGGATATATAAAATCAATGTAATTCTATATTTAAAAAAAATCAATATGTGTTATGTGAGTTATAAAATAAATAAAATAAAATACATTTATTTCAAGCAATTATGTAGCGCATATAGGAAAGCGCACAACACAATAAGTAAACTAATGTTTATACAGGGTTTTGAGAGCATGCCTGTGACAGCAATATCCGGTGTACGGGCAGTCTACTCTGCCGGCTATCATTGCCAAGACGGTGTTGGCGCTGGCCCGCAGCCTGTGCACCAGGGACGCGGCTCGCTTGCGCATGACGGTATGGACGCAGTCGACCCGCGCCGCCGCGAACATCCCTGATGCACTACAGTAGCGGGGCAGCCCCAGCATCGCCCTGAGTGCATTGTTATACTGGATGCGGAGTGCGCTGTACGCCGCCTGCGTATACTTCGCCCACAGGCTGCACGAGTACAGAGAGGTACAGTACGCCCGAAATAAAGTCAGCTTAACCCCCTCTGAACTACGCGCAAACCTGCGAGCAATCATATTTGCACGCACGGACAGCGCCCTCCGCTCCCGTTCGATGTCTTCATTGTCTTTGAGGTCTGTAGTGACAATGTGCCCAAGATATTTAAATGTATATACTCTGTCTAAGATAATCCCATTAATACTTAAGGTTGCGACACTTTCAAGACGTTTCGTACCGGCCTCAAAGACCATGAACTAACTCTTTTTAGGGTTATATTTTAACCCATGACCAGTGGCGTATTCCTCACACGTCCTCACCAGCTCTCTCAATCCACAGACCGAGGCGCTCAGTAGCACCATATCATCAGCATAACTTAAATTATTGACGCATACACCATCAATATGACATCCGATATGCCGGCTGCCACGATCAGCTCGTTCAAATAAAGGTTAAAGAGAGCGGGAGAGGTTAACGCCCCCTGTCTCACTCCACACTCCAGCCGATAAGGTTCTGACGTTGCGCCCGCCCAACGTACGGTATTTATCTGATTCCTGTACAAATACTTAAAGATATTCACAAGTTCAGGAGGTAGGTTGATGCTCTCAAGCTTCTCTCACAAGATTTTATAAGAATCCAGATCAAAGGCCTTGGACAGGTCCAGAAAGCAGGCGAACACTGGAGTCTTTCTATTTGTATAGTATATGACGGTATGTTTAAGACACAGTATAGCACTTTCAGTGGACAGTTTAGGGCGGAACCCGAACTGATTATCATGCAAGGTTAGGTATTCATCTAACTGCGTATTAAGCAAACCATCAAACACTTTTGCAATAATAGTTGCCAGTGATATGGGTCGGTAGTTGGACTTGTCAGCCATATCTCCAGTCTTGTTCTTTACTACGGGTACTACAACTGCCTTCATTAAATCAACTGGCAAGTAGGAATGACCGACACACAAGGTGTAGAACATGGCCAAGACGCCAGCCGTATGAGGGCCAGCATGTTGGAGATGCTCAATGCCGAGGTCATTGTGTCCTGCAGATTTACCTTTGGAGAGCGTTTTTAGTACGTTCGCAACATTTCTAGCCGTAAATCTATATTCAAGCTTATCTTTAGGCATATCAGCAGTGGACATCTCCCGCTCAGGTCCTAGCGGCGACTTGACTATAAACTGTTCCCTAAATATGTCGGCAATACTCTTAGGATGACTCAACCCTTCCACACTCATTGGCCGATCCGGCCGAGCATTAACCTTTTTAGTACTTTGCCAAAAATCACGAAAATCTCCACTTGCGTGTTTTCTGGCCAAGTCATCTATTTTGATTTGGTCCTGATGATTTAGGCACCACTTTAAACGCGATTTAAAGACCCTTCTGCCCTTGCTCATATTTTCGTAAACAAGACCAGATTTAGGTCTATTATAAAGGACCCATTCTCGAAAACTAGACCTGGCCTCCCTAAGTGCCAATTTTACATGTGAGTTCCAACCGAATTTACGAGACTTCACTTTACCCTTTTTTACGGTGCTCTTTTGACTAGCTGCGGCAGCGGTACAAAGGGCAGTCACGATGTCAGAATACAACCCATCAAGAATACGCCTATGGTCAGCATCATTACAAAAACGATCACCACATTCTACGAACTCAGCAGGAAAGTCAATACATTTCAGCCTCATGTGACATTCATTTTCATACAAAGTAATTTCGTCCTCTGTTCTATCCCCCCAAAGTACATTCTTATAAGTAGTTAATATTTGTGGTAGACTCGGGGTTAACATACTATAATTATATTCAATTACAAGAGGAAAATGATCTGACCATACAACATCATAATTAACATACACTTTAGTTACAGAATGTTTTGCTGATTGAGTCAGTATACAGTGATCTAGCCAGCTACATGATCCATATACGTCACTAACAAATGTGTAGGTATCGGACTGTAATCCCAAAAAGTCAACATCGATACTAGACCATCGCTCATCGTCACAGAAATGTATGAGTTCGCTATAAAATAGTTCAGAAGGGTTCACGTTAAAATCACCCAATAAGTAAACATATTCTACACCGTACTGATCTATGATAGCGTTATAGGTTACTATTGCACTTAATGTAATTAGTACTAGAATAATGTATTTTAATATTATAGTGTTAAAAGCTAATGGGGGGGAGGGGGGGAGGGGTGACAGATGGAGCAGGACAGTGACTGAATGGTGGCCGAGGAGCGGGTATAGAAGGGTAGGACGACCAGCAGCGAGATGGGTGGACGACATCGTAAAAGTCGCGGGCCGTCAGTGGGTGAGACTAGCGCAGGATCCTGGTGGATGGCACAGTTAAAAAAAACCTAGAAATAGGGTCCAGTTCAATCACTTCAGATACGGATCCCTAAAAATCAGTGACGCGAAACTAAATAAAAGCGCAATAAAAATATCACAGTGCGATACAAGTGACATATCCGAACGGAATGCGCACTCACACGAGCGACATAAAAACGTATGCATTCGAAATAAATGAAAACTCTCTAAATATTACTAAAACAACCGCTTATCCATGTCTGTCTGTGTATTTTCTAAACACAGTTTTCAAACGTCCAAAGGCTTAATTATTAATTAAAACGGGTATTTATCGCGTATGTACCTTTTTAGGGTTCCGTAGCCAAATGGCAAAAAAATGGAGCCCTTATGAATGTCACAGCCACTTTTTTTCCGAAACTATAAGAACTATATTGTTGAAACTTGGTAATTATATGTATTCTGTGAACCGCATTAAGATTTTCACACAAAAATGCAAAAAAAAAACAATAAATGTTTGGGGTAAAATAGCATTAAATAATTTAATTTTCAATATTCCTAATTCATACTTAAAATTGAAACTAAATTTTTTTTTTCATCAAATCCATACGTGTGGGTTATCTATGGATAGGTCTTCGAAAATTATATTGAGGTTTCTAATATAACTTTTTATTAAACAGAATAGTTTGCGCGAGAGACACTTGCAAAATGGTAAAATGTGTGCCCCCCCCCCCCCTGTAACTTCTAAGATAAGAGAATGATACAACTAAAAAGTATATGATGTACATTACCATGCAAACTTCCACCGAAAATTGGTTTGAACGAGATCTAGTAAGTTTTTTTTTTGAATACGTCATAAATCGTAAACCGCAATTTACCTTTCATTCAATCAACTCAAATATAAAAAAAGTTACTACAAACTACAAGAACTTATAGATTATGTTAGGTACTTGCTGCTACGGAACCCTTTATGGGTGAGTCCGATCGCACTTGGCCGCTTTTTTATTTATTATCCCGACGTTTCGGCTATGTAGCAACAGTCGTGGCAACATTACGCAATAAATAACTGTTTTAATCAATAATTGTGTACAGTGATCGCGTTTATAGGCTGCCTGGAAGAAATCGCTTCAAAGCAATAAAACTGTCCATTGCGTTTTTTGCTTTGGGTTTGCATTTAAAAAAATTAATAAATCTAAATTAAAATATTTTATGTCAGATTATAGAAATCCATACATTGTTAGTTAGATTAGTAGGTATACACATAATAGGAAAAAAATTATGTTAAATCAAATTTAACTATATACAACACACAAAAAAAATTAACAAAAGATATTCGCGCTGAGAGTAACCAACCTATACTTTGATTCAGAAACCAAGATAATTTTTGTAAACAAAGATGTTACCATATCAAAAAAATAGTTTACGAAATAGAAGTTTATATAAGATTACTAAATTTTACTACTTAAGGTAGGGTTAATTTTCTAATCAATATCCATAGAATGGAAAATAGCAATGGTTTTATGCAATATATTATATTTATTTAATTTTTTAACAATGTTATAAAATGATGAAGAAATTTTAGAAGAAAATATTTATTAGAAAATTATTCTATATTAAAATATAGGAAATATTATAGGTAGGTTTGATCACTTTCAACACGAAACACTTCCATAACGGAGAGGTAACTCTGTTCGGTATGGTTTTCAGGTTGCTGTTTTGACTGCCCTGCAGTCTGTGAATCAGGGATGCAGTTTTCTTGCGTAGGATGGCTTCGAAACCATCCGTTTGATGTGCTGCAAACATCCCTGATTCACTGCAGAAGCGGGGCAGTCCCAACATCCTGAAAATATTATTATATTGAACTGGCAGGGTCTCTAGCGGCTTTTTGGTGTGGCTGACTCATAGGTTTCCCGTGTAGAAGTTTTAGCAATATGCCTTGAAGAGTGTTAACTTAACCTCTTCAGTACAGTATTTTGTTTGTACAGTTGATGTATAGTTCAGTATTTTGTATGTAGTTTTTAGGGTTCCGAACGAAAATGATAAAAATGTAACCCTTATGGTGCGACTTCGTCCGTCTGTCTGTCACAGCAACTACAACTATTTTAGGAACTTTTATATTCATAATAATCATATTCATATTCATTAATATCATATTCATAATAATCATATTCATATTCATTAATATCATATTCATAATAATTTATTCATCTTTAAACATGGTAACATGCACATAATTTAAAAACATCATAGCAGCGTACATAAATTGATGTATATTTAACGTATTTAACTAATGCAGGTAGGTATTATAAATATTATATAAATCATAATTTTATATATTAAATTTCGGTTTGTAATTTTGGTATGTATTAGGAGAGTTGTCAATCATACAAATACGTCAAATTAAAACATGTTTAGTCTTTAAATACGTTTAGGGATCGTTGTGCAAGCCAGGCTAAGTATTTTTTTTAATTCGTACTAGCTGATCGGTCCCCGGCTTCGCACGGGTAGTATGTCAATAAAAACATTACCTTTCTTTTACACAGTCGGGTAAAAAGAAGCCTATGTTATAATTTCGGTCAAAATCTATTGGTATACCAAATTTCACCGAAATCGGTTCATAAAAACGTTATAAACAGACAGATATACCGAGTTACTGAATATTTTAAGATATTTTTGGAATTATAATAAAAAAAATACGAAAAAATACCATCTCCCTTTGTGTCCGTTTGTATGTTGGAATAATCTTAGAGTGTACTTAACTTATTCCGAAAATTATTTCACTGATGGATATCTACTTGATTTTTTTTATACCACTAAGTTAGCAAACAAGCATACAGCCTACCTGTTGGTAAGCGGTTACCGCAGCCTATGGGCATTTGTAACACCAAAGTTATGACTCGCGCGTTGCCGACTCTTTAAAATTTTCAAAACGCCCTTTTTTTAAAACCCCATACTGTAGTCCCTAGAAAAAACCTCGGCAGGGAGACCATTCCACAAGTGAAGTGTTCGCGGGAGGAAATTCCCCTGGAACCTGAGTACTCTAATATATTTTACAGTGAATAAAAAATATATGCAAAGTCAGGGCACATCAGCTAGTATCTAGTCATATAATTTGAATCTATAAAACAAACACGGATTGCGGAGCTGTCCACAAATCAAAGTCAGCTGCGATACCTGACGTCCATTATTTAGAAACTAGCTGATGGAATTATTCTGGTAATCTAATGAAATGTAGGCACTGAACCCTATAATCTTGTAATAAGTTTAATATCAAGCCACGATCTGGGCATCCCTTTCAAAATACTTTCGCCCTACAAGTATATACTAGTAATACGTTCTTTTATAATCCGATAGTCAGAATGTGTCGTCTTTACAATGATATGTTAATAAATAATGGTGTTAATATTAATATTGTCATTTTTAATAATACATTATTTAAGTTTAAAAAAGATATCGAGGCCACTCTTATTAAAGAGAGTGATTCGACCTTAACTCTCTAAACATTTATATTTTATGATTATTATATGTTATTAATCTCATTATTATACACAATACATTTTTTTTAATTTTGGTTAATACTTTGTTTTGCCTGTGTAAGTGAATATTTCCCTTCAGCTGGTCTACACAGAACTGCGCTAGAGTTATCATGCTGTGTACACATGCTTTGGGATACAATCTAGGTCTAAGAGTCGATCACTATGTTTTGTTTCCGATTGGTTGTGTTCTGTTTTGTGTGCCATAAAAATAAAATAAAAAAAAATAAAGAATTATGGTAGAGATAAAGGGTTGGAACTTTTTTGGCATAGTCGTGATGAGCCACTAATTTAGGGTTCCAAGCCAAAATGGTATAAAGCGGAACTCTTTTGGTGCGACTTTGTCCGTCCGTCCGTCCATCTGTCGCAGCTGATTATCTCAGCAGCTACTGAACCTATCGGCTTGAAATTTGGAATTGTTAAAAATAATATTGACCTTCCTCCATTGCAAGTAAAAAAATCAATAATAAAGTCATTTTGATGGCCAAGTGAGCCAAAATGGTATGAGTCAAAGTTTCAAAATGGGGTAGTGACCCAATAATCAAGTGGTATAGCATATCAAAGAAATTGATTTTTACATTCCAAACCCACTTGTTTTCTTTTATTTTCAATAGTTTTTGAGTTATGATAAAAATGTGAAAAATATACCGTGAAAAATGTCGGTTTGTCGAAAATTTCAAAATTCTGAACATCTGAAAGTTCATTTTTTCTATTGGAACTCTGTATGAACTCAAGGCTATATTTTATTATGAAAACCATGCAAAGCATGGGTAGGGCAACTAGCGGTCAATAAAGATTGTTCGCGATTACGCTAAACTCAAGGCTCAATTGTGCTTCCTTACGATGTTGTAATTCTACCAATCCACGCAAGCCACCATCACGTGATTATAAAGAACTTATTTCTATTGGTTGATAAATTAATGTTCCGTTTACCCGCTCCTCGAATTATGTACAAAAAAGATATACGCCATTATTAGACGCATTGAGGTAACCAGACACAGATCTGTTTTTATTTAAAAATATCCTGAAATCCATTAATATGATAACTACAACATACCATAACCAGTAACTAGGCCAATCGTCAAAATAAGTACCTGGCATCGCACAGTAGGTACAAATATTGTTAAAAATATCAAATACGAATATTTCTACGGTCAGAATAAGCCCACATGTCCAATAGCAGTAAACATTCGAGCTGGGATCACTCGCATGGCCAAACACGTCATAAAATTCACATTGAAATCTAAAGGCTACGTCATGCAATCCAACCGGAAATACCACTAATCTACGAGTAGCTGGAATTGCTTTAATGGGAGGGATTTGCTTAAAGCCTTTTATATTGAAACGCGATAAAAACTACGTATTGTTAAATAATCTACAGCTGTTACATACTCGTTATATCTACAGCTAAATTATTCTTTGGATTGGGTTATTAATTATTGATATTCATTGATTTATATGTTGGTATTACTTGAAATTACTATTAAGTCGTAAGATGATATAGTCATTATGGCCAATCGCTCGAGGAACTCGGTACCATGCTCAGCGACCTGAGTAGGGTCTCCCAACAGGTGGGTCTTAAAATGAACATAAGACGAAAATCATGTCAAATATTCATGTTGCACCCTTACCGGTAGTTGTTGGGGGAGATACTCTCGAAGTTGTCGACGAATATGTATATCTAGGACAAACTGTTCAATTAGGTAAGTCCAACTTCGATAAAGAGGTAGCACGAAGAATCCAACTCGGCTGGGCAGCGTTCGGGAAACTTCGCGATATCTTCTCGTCCAAATTTCCCCAGAGCCTGAAGACTAAAGTCTTCAACCAGTGTGTGTTGCCAGTGATGACCTATGGCACTGAAACGTGGTCTTTTACTCATGGCCTCATGATCAAGCTCAAGGTCGCTCAACGAGCTATGGAGAGGGCTATGCTCGGGGTTTCTTTGCGTAACATAATCCGCAATGAGAAAATCCGCAGAAGAACTAAAGTTGCCGACATAGCTCTCAAAATTAGCAAGTTGAAGTGGCAATGGGCGGGCCACATCACTCGTAGAACCGATAACCGTTGGGGAAGAAAGGTTCTCGAGTGGAGACCACGGACTAGAAGACGCAGCGTAGGCCGGCCCCCCACAAGGTGGACCGACGATCTAGTAAGAATCGCAGGGAACCGTTGGGCGCAAACGGCTGCCAACCGCTCGTTGTGGCGATCTAAGGGGGGGGGGCTATGTTCAGCAGTGGACGTCTTCCGGCTAATGATGATGATGATGATGATGGTGACTATTAAGTCGAGTTACAAAGATGTAGTAGGTATATTTAAAAGAAATAGATTACTTAGCTTCGCACAGATTAATAGACATATACATTTATTTGCTACCACAGCACACACAAATTCACACAATACAATCAAAAGGTATCACATATAGAGAAAGCACACGTAAGAAAAAACAGAAAATTACATACTTACAACAAACATAGGAAAAATAGAATGAAATAATATATTAACAATGTAGTCAGTGAAAAAATAAAAAGAAGCAAGTAGGTGTGTATGTGCTACTGCTGCAAATTGATTCCAGCTCAGCATTATGCCTCGCCACCGATCGACAACTCGGCGCTGTTATTCTGCGGAAACCTTTTTTAGGCAAGTCATTAGAACTCGTAAGAACGAATGTATTTTCATACAATTATTATAGGCTTAATTAGATAATTAGGTTAAGTAGATAGAAGAAATAAATATATTATGTAAGGAATAATAATAATGATATGAAATGTTAGAGTGTAAGATATAAATAATAATAGGAATATATATAAATATACTAGGAGCTTTACCCTCGCGTCAGCAAGTGAACGCCGGACTGTAACAATTTGTACCCGACAACCCAGTTTTTTGTTTTTCTATTAAATGTTTCTTCTAATGCTTTTTAAATGTAAATTTTGATTTTAGTAGCCGAAAAGGTGGTGGTATGTTATACCAACACTTGGTTGCTTCAGTTTGATAAGTTTTTGTTGAAAAATTGCTTTTTCAAAACAAGCTTTTATACAATTCATAATTGAAACCGCAAGCAGATTCAAATGAGCCCAAATACTAGTAGCCTACTATAATCCATTCAGACGTTCCGTTGTCTATTATTCGTCTCCATCATGAGACCACCTCCATGTTACCATATTATTGCATTGTCACCGAAGTTACACATATGTATTCCAAATTTCAGCTCAATTGGTTGTCGGTGACGGGTTTAAAATTCAGTTGCAAATTTCCACCCGGATAAACATACATACATTGCAAAATAATACAAAGCTTGTAAAAAAATATACAGCCTGAATATATAGCACTCAGAGACAGCTTTACATCAGTAAAGTAATTTTAAAAATCAGTTCAGTTGTTCCGGTGATATATATGGGTGAATTTCTTTGTTTGTATGTAATGGCTACATTACATACAAACAAAGAAATTCACCCATTTTATCTTTTTATTTGTGGGGAAACAGGCTTACGGCCCACCTGATGGTAAGCGGTCACCGTCGCCTATTAACACCGGCAACACCCGGGGTATTGTTAATGCGTTCCCTACACAGTAGAAACCTCTTTACATTTCTCTTGAAGCGTGCCATGTCGTAGCCTAATGGGAAAACCTCAGTTGGTAGCTCATTCCACATCTTGCAAGTATAGGGTAGAAGAGGTGGTGCCTGATACCTAATTGTCGATGATATGTGGATGAGCTTACGCTGTCGAGAAGTGCGGTGGTAAAATCTCAACGACGGGGTGAGATCAAATAGCTCCTCAGAACATTCCCCATTATACAGGCGGTATAATACACTGAGCGATCCGATGTCACGGCGTTGCCTCAGCGGTTCCAGCTTGTCGGCGAGTTTGGGATCACCGATGATTCTAATGGCTCTTCTCTGAAGGGAGTCAAAACGAAGCAATTGGTACTTTGGAGCTCCGTGCCAAAGATGGGAACAGTGTTCTACGTGCGGCCGAACTTGAGCTTTGTACAGTAATAGCCGTTGTTGTGCCGTAAAATACTGTTTGGCACGGACTCCAAGTTTTTTGGAGGTTAGCGAGAAAGTATAGACTAAGAACTATATATAATCACCAAGAGGGTTTTTTAAAGCAGTAGATAGTGAAAACTGAGCTTATTTATTTGCCAGTTACGAACTTCTTGCAATTGATGATGGCGCATGTAATTTAATTTAATTAAATAACAAGGATTCCCAATCAGTTAAAATTTATTTCCGAAACCTTTATATACGCACGTAACAAGTTATACTTCTTTGGCGTAACAGAACAAAAATAGCTAAAGATTTCATCCCGTATGGCACAACTCTTTGTTTGTAAAAGGAATGATAAATTATTAAATATAGTTATGAGTTTTCACGGAAACTTGAGAGTTATCAGCTAACTTCATCATTTCGCTTTTTGGATGTCGGTATGCGCGCGCATCGTAAAATATTACCCTCATATTTTTTTTCCAAACGCGTTAAAAGAAGTATATGTTCAAAAAATACAATAGATGCGCTCCCTAATTTTGACGAAATATCAGAAAACACATTTCTGTGTTTACATCTAGATATATTGATTTAAGAGAAAAAGAAACACTAATTATACACCACATATAAATATAAATAGCTCAACAGTAACAAAAACCAATTCAATAATTATAATTTGTTACCTAACTAAAAATTGATGTTGTCGAGTAACGCATGTGGCTGAAAGATGCCTGAAGATATAATCACACGGTATTAGGTTACAAAAAAGTAACTTTTCATCCCCCCATCTCGGAAAGAGTATTTTTGCTGTTCGATATCTGAGTGCAAAAGCCATTTTTATCAGCTAGAGGATAAATAAATTGAATTTAGAACATCGTGTGCACTAAATTTGTGAATTCAAAACATCATTAAAGATATTAACTTCTACGTCCATGGTGCCGAATTTATAATACAACTTTTTTTAATTTGTTAAAAACTCAGACTCGAAACATTCTTGGTGTATTATTTTTTTTTTTGCATTTAGTCATTTCCTCTCTGAGGGGGGATGAAAAGTTACGTCTTGCGCTCGAGTGCAAAAATTTTTCACCTCGTGCTCTTTTGATTCCCTCGCTGACGCTCAGGATTCTAAGCTTAGAACCCTTCGCGTACTCGGTCATCAAAATTGAGAACGCGGTTAAAAAGCAACTTTGGACTCTTGTATATAACAAATAATTATTTTCTGAAAATACGAGTATACAACCGACTACAGATGAAAAGTCAAAATACGCAATTTCGTGTACTTGTTTAACATATTTGTCCAGTTATGTTTTATTTAAATCCAAACCAAAAAAAACTTACCCGATTTGAATAAAATTTCTTTGGGACTAATTGGGAAGTTTTATTATTATTATTAGCCATTTATTCCCAAAAATTACATATACAATAGTAAATACATTTTAAACAATTCACATTCACTATCTCACAATATTCATTGTTCCACATTATTACTGATTATTTTATTTAATTATTTTGGGTACCCATCTTTGGTTAAAGGCCTCCTCCATCCGTCGCCACAGACCTCTGTCTGCGGCAAGTCGCGTCCAGGTAGAGCCAGCGACATCGACTATGTCGTCTCGCCAGCGGCGTTGCGGGCGCCCACGCGCGCGCTTGTCTGATAGTGGGCACGCGTTCTGTCCATCTTTCATCCGATGTCCTTGCCACATGTCCAGCCCATCTCCACTTGAGCTGACAAGCAAGTGTGGCTGCGTCGATGATGTTGGTTTTATTTCTTGTCTCTATTTTTGATACGGTCTTTCCGTTTAATGTTAAGCATGCTTCTCTCTGTGGATCGCTGAAAGACTTGTATCTACGTGATGATATTTTTCGTTAGAGCCCAATTTTGACAGCCGTATAGTAAGGTAGTGAGCACTGTAGAGTCCATGGCTTTCTTTTTAATTGTAGGTTAAAAATACTATTTTTGATAGGTACTTTAGCTTTGAATATGTGTTTGAGCGACCAGTATTTGCTTCAAGCTATTTTTATTCTTCTTTCTACTTCTCGCAACGATTGGTTTTTAAATAAAATGTTCGGTCCAAGGTAGACGTATTTACCGACGTACTTAACGACATGGTTTTGTACTAGCAGCGGTTTTTGTGTACTGTTTGTTAGAAGACAAGTTTTGTCTGCGTTCATATGTAGCCCACACTTACGATTTTCGTTATCTAGAGTCTGTATCATATGCGTCAGATCTTCATGGCTTTCGCTTATTATGAAAATGTCGCCCGCGAATCGTAGATGGCTTAAATACTCTCCATTCATATTAATTCCCATTTTGTCCCAGTTTAATTTGTTGAAAATATGTTCTAGCAGCGCTGTAAATAGATTGGGAGAGATGGGATCGCCTTGTTTCACGCCTCTTTTTATATCAAATGGTTTTCCCACTTTATCCATTCTTACCGTAGCTGAACTCCGATTGTATATTTCCATGAGAATATGTATATACTTTCTCTCAACTCCTTGTGCTTCCAAAGCACTCCATAGTGCTTGATGCGAGATAGAGTCAAAAGCTTTAGAGTAATCTATGAAGGCAATGTGGAGTTGTTTGTCGTATTCGTTGTATCGTTCTATCACTTGTGTCAGAGTAAATATGTGGTCCATTGTTGAATACTTAGATCTAAACCCTGCCTGCTCTCTTGGCTGATGTTGTTCTAGGGTGCCTTTACTCTTTTTAATAAGACACTTGTGAAAACCTTGTAAATCGTTTGTAATAAGCTAATTGGGTTGTAGTTGTTTATATCCAAGTAGAGCAGGGTGATTCTAGAATTCTCCCATTCTCGAGGAATATCACATACGTCAAATATGGTATGGAAAAGATCAGTCAAAATGGGCGATATTGGTTGTATTATTGCTCTCAGAATGTCATTTGGAATACCATCTTCTCCTGGACTTTTTGCTGGCTAAAGATTTTTAATGGCTCGGTATACTTCAGCTTCCAAAAATGGTGGTACTTCATGCAGTTCTTCTTGATTTAGAGTATGATTATGACTTGTATGGTTTTTATACAGATCCCTATAGTATTTCGTTGCTATATCGACTATTTGTTTTCTATTCGTCGTGACTCTATTGTCATTATGTTTTAATGAAGTAGTCTATTCTTTGGATGTCGTTAGTCTGTTTTGACCTCTTTTGACATATCCTTTTGTTTCAATTTCGTTTTCGATTATGTCAAGTTGGTATTTCAATTTATTTTTAAATAATTTATTTCTGATTTTTCGGTGTAACTTTGTTAATGTTCTCTTTTTGTCTTTAGTTTTATTATCTGTATTCTTTAATTTAGTTCTTTCTTCTAATAATTTTATTACATTGGGGCTATGTTTGTAAACATCTGTTTTTCCTCTTTTGGGTAACATTTTTATGCTCTCTTTCATGGCATTTATTATGTTTATATATTTTTCTTGTGTTGTTATTAAGGTTCTTTGATAAATTTTCAAATGTGTTTTTTAAGGACTCTTTTTCTATCAGTAAAAGTTCTTTGCTCACGTGTCCGTATGGTTTTTTGTCTTTTTTTACTTTAAAATTCAAGTTATATGACGCACGAAGCAATCTATGGTCTGACGGGTATGTAGTTTTAATTACTTGTAGGTCGTTGATTTCCTTTATATTTTTAGTAAGATAAAAATCTATCGCATTTTTCTCTTTTCCGTTAGGCGCTGAACAGGTCCATCTTCGTTTACTGTTTTTCTTAAAAAAGGTATTCGCTATCCTTAGTTGGTGTTGACAACAAAATTGTATCAATACTTCACCTCTATTGTTTCTAGTCCCGTAGCCCCATGGGCCCATCACAGCTCTGTCTTCTGGGTTTGTTTGCCCTATCTTAGCATTTAGATCACCGATTAACATTGCATATTCTGATGTGTTTTGTAGAGCCTGCGTGACATCTTCGTAGAACTTGTTTAATTCTTTATCTGGTGCTCGTTTTGTAGGGGCATATACCTGTATGATGTTCAGTATTTAATATCCAAATTTCAAATCCAGTCTAGTTACTATATTTGACGTAGGTATAAAATCTGTAACGTGTTTTTTCCATTTTTTTGGATGAGGAATCCGACACCATTTTTTCCACTTTTTTGCCCTGTATACAACAGTACATAATTTTCAAATTCTTATATTTTGGTTCCCTCTCTTTTCACTTCTGACAAACCTATGATGTCCCATTTGATGTTTTATAGAGAGTATTCTAGCTCGTTCATTCTTCCTTCTCCAACTAGACCTCTTATATTAAAAGTTCCAATAAGTAATTAGGTATTTTTCTTTAGCCTTTCTTCCCGTGATAATGTTTTATGAATAGGGGGGTTAATCGTTTGCTCCCGCGGGGACCAGCCGTATTGGAATTTAGCTTCCAATACGTTTTTTGGTCATCGACGAAGCCCAACTAATGCGCTGAAGTGGTATCAGGAACGCTATCCAGACCGCGATTGAGGAAGTATGCTTCAATTAAGTCTATTTTTTGCGTATTTGACAATGCCATGATAGGACAAATAAGATAATGCAATGACTGATATAAAAGTCCGACAGGTGCAAGAACCATGTTCGAAATTCAAAATTGTTCTGAAATACGAAATGTTTTTGAATTGCTCATGAGAGCATGGAGTTCGTAAACTTCTTAATCGCTACAGTATTAATATTTCTTTAATGTGCAATTAGAATCTAATAAAATGTTTGCAGAAGAAATTTTGTTTGTCCTGTTGTATGAGAATACTTTTTATCAAATTTGACTAACTTTTGCTGTTCAGATTTGTTTCATCAGATACAATAAAATAATCCTTACAAAGAACTGCATCGATCGGCATCAAAAAAAAATTTTACCAACTTGATTCATTTTAAGGCGCTACTCACACTTGACCAAAAAAATTTTAATGCCAAAACGTTTTACTTCGAAAACGAGCTGATGTTTTAAAATAAACTGCACCTGAATATCCTCTGGTTATGGGTGCTGCCGTACTATTACAGTTAAAAAAAACACTCTGTATAAAAGAAAGTCGTGTTAGTTACACTATTTATAACTCAAGAACTGCTGAACCAATTTGGCTGAAAATTGGTGGGGAGGTAACTTAAAACCAGGACACGGGTATAGGATATTTTTATTCTCGTTCTTAGAACCAGGAGACTACATAGGATACTTTTTATCCCGTTCGACCGCGTTCCCGTGTGACGTAACATAAAACGTCAAAGAGAATACAAGTCACTATAAAACGTGGTATAACAAAAATGCATCTGACATGGAATAACAAACGCAAATGACAGCTAAACGTAATTTTGGCTATGGTTATGTATGGTTGTAAAATGATGGCCGGGGACAACAATTGATAGTTCTAACAGGGTCACGTATATGTAAAATCCAATACAATAATAGCAAACTATATTGCCACTGCATGTGAAGTTGGGGTCAATAGTAGCAATTTAAAAATTATATACGGCGCAACATCTTGCAACAATGATGTAAAGGAGACGCCAGCATCAAATTTTACCACCGCTCAAAGTCAAGATGTAATCAAATAAGAATCTGCCACCAAAATGTGCAGTGTTTACAGTAAGCAAATTTCACTAGGTTTATTTTTAGTTCATGAGAATATTGATATTATGTGTGTAACAGAAGCATGTCTAAACCAAAGTAAAATTGAGTCATTTAACATAGAGGGCTACAAAATTGTCTCCTCTTTTTGCAAAACTAAATTTAAAGGTGGTGGTTGCCTAATTCTTGTTAAGAAAAATATATCTTGCAAGAAACGTGGAGATATAAACAAGATGTCAATTGAGAAACAATTTGAGGTCAATTGCATACAGCTAAAAAAGGCTTTTATAATAGTAGTGTACAGATCACTGACATTGACATATTTATTTCAAACCTAGAACAATGTCTAGACAAGGTATCTAAATTTAATCATAAAACTATTATCTTGAGCGGGACTTCAATATTCCGTTCTCACTAATTCGCGGCCGCACGAATATATTATCTGATATTTTGGACAGTTTTTTATTGAGTCAACAAATATTTGAGTACACAAGAGTAGCTGTCATTGATGGTGTGGTAACTAGATCATTCATTGGTACATCTTTGCTGAATCTGAAGTCGTCAGAAACACTAAAGTATTACAAGGTATAAAATCAGACCATAATGCACAAATAATTGAGGCTGAAACTAACTTTGAATATATAACGACATCTAAAAGATTGTTGAGAAAAGTGACACCTACTAATTTACAACACTTAAAACATAGCTTGCAAGAAATTAAACGAAACCCGGAATTATATAGGGACTATTCCACGTATTTCAGATGTTTTCTAGAAAAACAAGATGAACATATCCCAATTACCGAGTTAAAATTAAACTGCTTAAATAAATGTAATGAATGGGCCACAAAAGGTATCCTTATTTCAAGAAAAAGACTGTTTGACCTCCATGCTCTATTCAGAGAAGGCAACGCTTTAAGCAACGCATATGTAACAAAATATAGTAAAATCTTTAAACGTGTGTGTTGGAATGCGAAACAGATATACTACGCAAATAAAATTGAATCAGCTCAAAATAAAATAAAATGTACCTGGCAAATCATTAAAAATGAAACCAGGAAATCCAACTGTGATACTATGACATGTGATTAAATTTAGATATTAATAATGACATTTTAAATGATAGACATGACATTTGTAATTATTTTAACAAATATTTCGCTAATGTATCTGTAAATTTGACTAAAACTTTGACGTGTTCAGTAAACGAATCTTTAAAATATCTAAACGACTATATAGCACCTATACATCATAAAATGTTTAGTATACCATCGATCTCTATCGCTCGGATTGTGAAAATTATCAGACTTCTAAAGCCGAAAAAGTCAAACGATTATTGAATTGTCACGCCATATTTTATCAAGAAACTAGAAATGGAGATCGCTGCTCCAATGATGAGTACAATAAATGATGCTACTATAAAAGGTATATTCTCAGAAGAAATGAAGGTAGCTAAAGTAGTACCGCTACATAAAAAAGGTAAAACCTCTGATTGTGACAACTATCGACCTGTATCTGTTTTACCAAGTAAAATTTTAATTAGCAAAATTTTCGAAAAGTACTTAGCCGAAGAACTGGTTAATTTTCTGAACAATGAAATGGCATTGTGCCAACGGCAGTTTGGTTTTCAAAAACACAAATCCACAAAACATTCAGAGACTAATCGAAAATGTGTATTCGGGCTTGGAGACGTCACAGAAAACGTATGGCGTTTTTTGTGATTTATCCAAAGCTTTTGACTGCGTGTCACACGAAATTTTATTAGAAAACTTGCAGCATTACGGTGTAAACAGGAAAGAGCTGGAGATATTTCAATCTTACCTCAAAAGTAGAACTCAAGTCACAGAAATGAACGAAAGTCGTTCTACAGAGTGTAAAATTAGTTTAGGTGTACCTCAAGGGTCAATTCTGGGACCTTTACTTTTTTTGATTTATATCAATGACCTGTCAGTTGTACTAAAAATGTAGATGTGATCTTATTTGCGGATGATACAAGTTTGGTTATTAGGGACAATAATTGCGAAAATGCTAGTAGCAAGATTTTAAAATCTATTCATAATTTAAAAACCTGGTTCTCTACGAATAATATGCTCTTAAATGTTAATAAAACAAATATAATTCAATTCTCATTAAGCACTAGACCAAATGTTTTATCCAATAGCATGAAAGGAACACTTGAAGAATTAAACGTGTCCTTAGCCAGCAGTGTAAAAATTTTAGATGTATGGCTAGATACTAAGTTATCGTGGGCTGTTCATCTTGAAACACTGGCCAAAAAGTTATGCTCTGCTACCTATGCAGTTAAGAAAATTAGAGAGATAGGCGGCGTAAGGGCAGCACGAAATGTATATTTTGCTTATTTTCACTCTCTAATGACATATGGTATTTTATTTTGGGGAACAGCGGCAGATGCTAACAGGGCTACTTTGCAAAAGCGAGCTATACGCTATATCTTGGGGATGGGTTCTAGGCAA
Source organism: Philereme vetulata (assembly GCA_918857605.2). Taxonomy (NCBI): domain Eukaryota; kingdom Metazoa; phylum Arthropoda; class Insecta; order Lepidoptera; family Geometridae; genus Philereme; species Philereme vetulata. Next base: position 6,608,249 of record OU975442.1, read on the forward strand.
TCGTGTAGAGAAAAGTTTAAGGAACTTGACATCATGACAATGATTGGAGAATTTATTTTCCAAAACGTACTCTATGTTAGAGAAAATATACATCATATGAAAAGAGCTACAGATGTCCACAATATTAATACTAGGTATAAAAATCGCCTAATTAAACCAAAAACCAGATTATCAAAAATTTCCAAAAACTATTATTGCACAGCGATAAAACTGTATAATAGAATACCCAAAAATGTTGAATGTCTTGCCGACAATAACTTTAAATTGTTTATCAAAGGACATTTAATTAACAAAAGTTTTTATCGTTTGGACGAAGCTTTTGCAGATAAAAACCTCTTTGCATTATAGTACATATTCATACATTGTAATTAGTTTTTTATGTAGTTTTTAATTTTATTATACAATTGAATATGCTTTTGCAGATACTTCTAATTTTATTTATTATTATTATTTTATTTTATTGATTTCTTTAGTTTAAGTAGGTGTTTATTATATATTGTAAAATGTGTTAGTCGCTATTGACATTATAATTAAGTTACTACCAATGTGACATTGTAAATTATGCTAACAATTTTAATTGTTTTTTTTATATTGTACCTACTGACATATCTAAGAACAATTAATTTGTCGAAAGATGAAATAAATGAAAATTAAAAATTAAAAAAATTACAGCCCGCGTTATATGCATGCCAAGGCGGTACCAAGTTCGGCGGGTCAACTACTATATATATAAATTAGTAAAAAAGATTATCCCAAACCAGCAAAGACTTGCCAAAGCCTCATTAAAATCAAACACCATCTCAAATTAATTCACGTAACGGACAAAATCGACACCAGCAAACATTTTAAAACACTGTGAATCCGCTAGGAGCGACCGCATTGCGGCCACATTAAACCCTGAACCAGTAATTAGTGAGTCGACTAATTCATTACGTGTCCGAACTGTACGACTGCTGAATTGATGAGAGTTGAAGTTAGGTTAAAAGTGGTGCAACTTACCTGATTTTTCCCGTTTCTACAGGAGTTGATTGACGCAAAAACTCAAGGAGTTATAGGTACGATAACATCTTGACGAGTTCGTTTATAGAAGTGATGAGATAACATTAATAACCAATGAACAGTTTTACTTAGAAAACTTTCGTGATTGATTTCAATGTTTATTATAAATACGGAATTTCTCACGTACCGTTTTATCGGTGTTTCAACGGACAATTCGGTTCAATTTAATTGACGACCTCTGTGGCGCAGTGGGCGTATAGCCGGCTGAGACGCAGGAGGTAGCGGGTTCGATTCCCGCCGGGGAACAAATGTTTGTATTATCTTCAAATATGTGTTCCGGGTCTGGATGTTTTTCTATGTATGTATTTAAAATAAAAAAAATTATATAAGTATTCCATCAGTTATCTGGTTCCCATAGTACAAGCTCTACTTAGTTTGGGGCTAGATAGCGTGGTATGAAATGTCCACCAATATTTATGTTTATTTATAAATTCGTGCACCTTCAGCAATGTAACGGCGATTAGGTCCGAATAACGTCTCTCCTCGCAAACCGATAACCGATAAAACGGTACGTGATAAATCCCGTATTTATAATAATGATTTGTGGTGTAATAACAGTGGTTGAAATCATTTTTTTTTTGTTTTAGATTATTTTTAGGATTTTCATAGCCTATTTCTCCACATAAACTTTAAGTATGCCAAATCTCAAACTCCTCCGTGCGCACAGTAAGTTTTAAACGTGATATCCCACTCGTAAATGCTGAAAGTCTGAGCTTGTTGGGCGTTGCGCTCAGGTCCAACCTGGACTTTGGCTCGCACATCGAATCTAGGGCCAAACTTGCTGATATGAAGCTGGGCATCCTAGCTAAGGTTCGGCGGTACTTCTCACCGGGAGAGCTGCTCAGTCTCTACAAAGCACAAGTCCGCTCTTGTATGGAGTACTGCTGCCATCTCTGGGATGGCTCGGCCAAGTATCAGCTTGAAGCCCTTGATTCGATTGAGCGACGTGCTGCTTGATTCATTGGTGATGAATCACTAGTGGAAGCCAATTTACAATGTCTAGAGCACAGACGCCGAGTAGCCAGACTTTCAGTTTTTTACAAGATGCATTTTAGTGAATGTGCGCAAGATCTTCATGACCTTATCCCTCCTTCCCCTTTCCACCACCGGAGATGCAGACGTACCGAGAAGTACCACACATACCGGGTCGGCATACCACCTTACCGTACCAAACGATTTGCTTCAACTTTTCTTGTTAGCACAAGTAGGGAGTGGAACTCACTTCCTTGTATGTTTTTCCAAACCAGTATAATCTTGGAGTCTTCAAGTCCAGAGTGAATAGGTTATTTCTAGGCAAGCGTGCTCCATTTTCGATCACACCTTTACTTACCATCAGGTGAGGTAGTGGTCAAGCGCTTTGCTATCATCAATAAAAAAAGGGGTAAAAAGTTTTATCTTCACGTATTAATCTAGAGATAATCCATCGAAAAATGTACGGCTACGATGATTAAGTTTGGGCTTGAGTGTTCTGCCCATATGTGGCTAATATATCAAATTAGCTTTAAGGACCGATGGCCTTTGGGGCAGAAAGGAGGACCCCCACTAGTTGCTTTGACAAAGGTTGCTGGGAGCCGTTGGGTGCAGGCCACACAAGATCGGTCGCTCTGAAAAACTATGGGGGAGGCCTATGTTCAGCAGTGGACGTTTTGTGGCTGATATGATGATGATGAAGGAGTAAATTTAGCTGACAGTCTATTCTTGAGTTTATCACCTTTGGTACTAACAGCTGATAGAGTGATATGGAAAAGGAAAACATGTTGTGCCACCTCTCTTAGTAATTAATAAGAATAGGAAGATGACGTACCATACATATTTCTGCCGCCAAGCAGAATTGCTGTGTTTCGGTTTGAAGAAGTTTGCCGGTGAAATTACAGGCACACAAGACTTTACATCTATACGCCTCAAGTTGATGGACCTAGAGCAGTGTATAGGGCACGTTTCTAAGGTGCGTGACCTACAAGGCAATACTTTGTTATTGGCGATGGTTACCACTCAACATCAGGGGGTGAGGGTGGAACATATGCTTGTTCCATCTTTAGGTAGCATAGAATAAAACAGACGTAATTTATCTGTGTCTGAAGCATGTGATTGTAGTTTCTATAGACAATCGCAGTTATCAATACTTGCTATAGAAATATTTCGATAGTTGGTATAAGTAGCCTAAAAGTTAGTTGTCTAAAGGATACCTATCAAACGTCTTATCAAAGTTTACCCTGATATGGTTAATTTTGTGTTACTCGTAAAGTGTGCAAAGATAACCTCCACTAGATGGAAAGACGACCTTATATAGATTGCTGGAAACTGTTGCAGGCATAAAATCGATCTCTGGAAATCTACACGGTGTCTTTTAAATCGCTGTTTTTCCAGAACAAACGTTGTTAAGACCTATGGTCTACAAAGGGTTTATACGCTCAAATAAAAAAATTAATCGGTGTTTGAAAAATATAAAAAGTTGCAAACTTAAAACTTTATGTCACGGCTAGTTTTTTAACAAAGTTAGACTTATTTGAGACGGTCTAGATTTTTTTTAATTCTCTTGTTTGATGCTATAACATGTTAGTAGACCATGGTCTGAACAACGTTTGTTCTGGGAAAACAGTGATTTAAATGGCACCGTGTATAAGGCGTATGTTCAGCAGTACACTGTTATTATTACAGCCTTATGTGTCCCTCTGTTGGGCAAAGGCTTCCCCACATTCCTTTCAGTCACTTCTTCTCAGCGTCAAAATGGATTAATCCGCTCGGATATTAGTAACTTCGTTCCTCCATCTTTTTCTTGGTCTCCCACGACGTCTTCGAGCTGAACGTGATGATTTTCCAAAATATCGCTAAAACAACACCATTCCTTGAGCATCGAATTCCAAAAATTCATTACCTCTGCATCCAGTTCGACTCAAAGACTAGCGAACTTGCAAACTTAAATCAAAGGAAGCCTCTGGGGGCGCCCGCAATGCAGGTTTGAATCTCGGAGTACTACTAATTACACAAGACTTAGATGTCTTAGTGCTTTGTAATATATAGAAATCAAGTTTCTATGTATTTCTTGATATGTATTTATTTATATGATGTGTGTTTGGACAAAAAATAAAATATAATAGAATATCATATATTTCACACCAATAAAATTAAAAATACAAAGAAATACACAAAAATAAAGGTAAGTACAATGGGCGGCCTTGTCGCCAAAAGCGATCTCTTCTAGTCAACCTTTGGATGGACAGGACAAAACAAAATAAAAAAGACGGCGGTGTATCTATGATCATAAACCTACATATTATAAACTACCTATACCTACTTACTAATAAACTAAAAATATATACAAATATATATATATATATATATACCTAGTCGGGTCATAAATTCTGTCACATGTTTAATATAAAATAATTTAAACAAGTTTATTCATTATATAACCATTTATATACCAAAATGAACTTAATAAAACATAGATTCTTATGACACTAAAGTTTATTCAAAATGACCTCCGTGATTTTGAATACAGGCCTTCAATCTGCGCGGCCAGTCGTCTATCGCAGCACGAACGAGGTCCATGTCAATATCGGCGGCTGCCTTAATCAAGGATGTCTTGAGTGACTCCAAATTGGGATGAGGCTTTGAGCACGCCTTTTCCTCCAAGTGTAGCCATATCTTGTAATCTAACGGATTCAAATCTGGACTGGAGGAGGGCCAGTCTTCGTGCCGGATGAAGTCGATTTCACGCGCCGCCAGCCAGTGTTGTGTACCAGCATGGTAGGTTTATCTACCTAAAAATATTTAGAGCTATACTTGTAAACAGGTAGAATAAGCTTGATTTCTTGACCTTAAAAATACGCGCTATACAAAGTGCTCATATCAACTTTTTTTAATAAGTACTTTTTAGAAAAATTTTGGCTACATAAAATTAAGAAAACTGATTTAAAAAGTGTTACTCTCATAAATACTAATTTTATCAAAAAACTTATAAAGGTGCCTGCTGAGTTATTTTAGGTTAAGATACTTTTACGCTAAACTGTGTTTTGTTGTAATACGCTGTAAGCATTTATGTTCAATAAAGACCTGTTAAAACAAAAACAAAGCCAGTGTTGTGTGCTCTTCGCTCTATCAGCTGGCGCCGAATCTTGTTGGAATACCCAGTGCCTGTTATTGAACATGGTATGAGAAACAGGTTCCACAAGGTTCGTCAGGACTGTATTTTGATACATAACTGCATTCGTTTTTACACCTTTCTCACAAAAATGTACCTCTGTTAAGCCCCAATAAGAAACTCCCAACCATACCATGAGCGAGGATGGAAAATGACCTCGTTGGACACGCGGAATATGGTTGCTCGCTTCTTCACTACTGTGTGCGTACACCTTATCATTTTGTTTGTTGTAGCTCTCTTCTACGGTAAAAAATTTTTCATCCGAAAAAAGAATTTCCCGATATTTTTTTCCCGCGTACCGCTTCAACAAAGCGCGGCATCTCTTCAGTCTCAGATCCATTAGACGAGCATTCAAACGATGTCCTGTTTTTCTTCGATATGCCCGAAGCCCTAAGTCTTCATTTAACACCCTTTTCACCGTGGTTCTGCTTAACCCCATCTGAAGGGCCAACAGTTTCTGCTTACGTTTGGGATTTCTTTTAATTCGCGCCTTCACAGCTTTTATCACTGCTGGAGTCCTAACAGACCGAGGGCGACCACTTCTTGACCTGTCATCTACACTAGAGTCTTCATTGTATCGTTTGATGGTGCGATAAACGAATCTTTTGGTTATATTAAAATTTTTCAGTATGTCAAAAATTTGAATTGGCGCGTAACCGCAACGATGCAACGCAATAACTGCAACACGGTCTTTTTTAAGCGTCCACTCCATATTTAAAAATGAGTAAAATTCTAAAAAGTATACATTTTTATTTTCATGAACAATTCGAAATTCGAATTCTTTAAACTTTTTTGTGGCCAGCATTCTAAAAGAAAAGCTTTCACTGTGTGACAATACTTATGACCTGACTAGGTACGAGTATATATAAACTACAACGAAGGAGATAAACATAATGATAAACTAGCAGTGCGTAGACAATGAATGGAAATGGTTGTATACTTTAGTTTTAAAGATAGGGAGAGATTTTGATGATCTGAGAGAGACAGGTAAAGCGTTCCACAGCAGCACAGCTTAAACTGTAAAGGAGTCGTCATAAAATTAAGAACTGTGGACAGGGGTTTGGAGACTTAGAGCTTCAGATGAGCGTAGGTTTTGATCATGCGCCTGGTGCAAGAACACAAAACGCTCTTTTAGATAGGATGGTGAAGAAGGATCGAAACGAATGTTAAACACAAGGGACAGAATATGTGCGTTCCGGCGAAGACGGATAGGGAGCCACTTGAGTTTTGCGTGAAATTCTGAAACATGGTCATACATAAAAAATATTAGGTTATCTACAAAATACGTAACAACCTTGTTCAAAAATTTAAATCATACATAGCTTAAAGGAATATCAATCTGAAGTAGCAGGGCATATAGTTCGAAGAACTGATGGCCGTTGGGGCAGCATGTTGGGTTTCCTCAGTTGGTTTTGTAAATAATAGTAGTGGACTATAATCTATCGGTCGCAGGTCGGCGTTGGATGCAGGCCGCTTCCAACCGCAGTTCCTGGAGATCAATGAGGGAGGCCTTTGTCCAGCAGTGGACGTCCTATGGCTAATATGATGATGGTGATGATGATGATAATCTATCGCTAATATACTGGACGTCAAGTAACGCGCGCCTAGTCTACGTCGATTTGAATAATGAGTGATGCCGATGCGCGCTGGTGGCCGGTGGCTTCGGTCCCCCCTCCAGTTGACCCTGGCCTTGAAGGTATCAAGCGATGTGGTGATTTTGTCTCCGATACAGAACGCTTCTCGAGTGAAGACCACGCACTGGAAAGACGGCCCCCCACTGATGAAAAAACGACTATTGCTGGGAGCCAATGGGTGCAGGCTACACAAGATGCCTATGTTTAGCAGTGGACGTCCTGCAGCTGATAAAATGATGATGGGGTTCTGAAATAACCAATAGGCTATGGTAATTTTTAATTTGTAAAAGGTTCATAAACCGCTTGGTTGATGTGGGAATTGGGAAATAATTTTTTTCTTTGAAATAACGGAAATTGGGTTTTTGAATATTGGGCATATTTAGATTTTGAAACTAGTGGAAAATTAACTACCCACTGAAAACTGATTCATATAGATATGACCGATGCATTTAAATTAGAGATGTACCGGCTAGTCGCCGACTAGTCAGAAAAGCCAACTATCCGTCCATATTTGTAGCTTCTTTAGGGTTCCATACCCGAAGGGACTCTATTACTAAGACTCCGCTGTCTATCTGTCCGTCTGTCTCTCTGTATATCTGTCCGTCTGTCACCAGGCTGTATCTCATGAACCGTGATAGTCAGACAGATGAAATTTACACAGGTGATGTATTTCTGTTGCCGCTATACTAACAAATACTAAAAACAGAATAAAATAAATATTTAAGGGGGCTCCCATACAACAAACGTGATTTTTTTGTTCGTTTTAGCTCGATATTAATAACGGCAACAGGTAGACGCTTGAAATATTCACAGAATATTTAGATATATTATTCACTTTAAATATAAATAATTAAAGATTAAAAGTTAAAAGTTAGTTTAAAATTAAATTAAAGTTATACATATTAACCTTTCTCTTAAATCACTCTATCGATTGCTGAAAACTGCATTAAAATCCGTTCCGTAGTTTTAAGTATCTACGGTAACAGACAGCGGAAGCCACTTCATTTTGTACTACTAGTAACTGCGAAAGTAACTGTTTGTTTCTTAGTTTGTTTGTTACCCTTTAATAACTAGGGGCTCGCCCCGAACTGATATCTCGCGAGTCTTCCAAAACAAAAAAAATTCTTAGGGTGGACTCGCAACGATGCCTAAACGTATTTAGTGGCTAAATAAAACTTAAGGAGTTGTTAAATCATACAAATACATACAATTTAAACATGTTTAGTCGTTAAATACGTTTAGGGATGATTGTGCAATTTGGCCTTAATCTTTGACTAATAAAATAGTGCCACGAAATGGGACCCAAATAACTCACCTACAGTTTCATTCACATTACAGGTAACGGGAGTTCATGTAAATTGTTTTTTTTTTGGGGTACAAATTGCAGTTATTATGGATTTTAGACTTTTGTCTATGTTTGTGTTACTAAAGCTATACGCATACCAAATTTTAGCACTGTGGGGTCACTGGCGTACCCTGTGAATTTTGTCAAAGTTTTTATTATAGCTAAAAATTTAAAAATTACTAATGAAGTTTAAACTATAAATAAAAGTTGGATGAATACACAAAGACCTTTTATTAGACATGCCACTTGACCATTTAGTCCCATTTTGTTTTTTTTTATCCCTCTAGAACCCCAATATCTCAACAACCCCCCACATTGCTAGCTCATTCAGTCACACAAAATTGTGCCATCGCTACCTATCTATATACTAAATTTCACGAAGATCGGATGAACGCTTCGAAAGTTATCCCCGGACAAACAACGCATATATACATACATACAACGCCGATTTCCCCAAGTTGATTTATGGCGGGTTCGTATATCCGTCGGTATCTCCTTAAAAAGTGTCAAACTAGTGTCTTACTTTTGACAGGTTTTCTAGGAGAAACGAGTCGTAGCTGGTTACCGACGGATATAGGAACCCGCCATTATAGATCTCGCTTTGCTCGTTCAACTATACGGCTGAACGGATCGTAATGAAATTTGGCAAGGAGATAGATTATATTTTGGAAGAAGGATATAGGCTAATTTTTAATCGAGTTCGCAAAAGGAAGGTAATGTTTTTATTAAAATACCATGCATGCGATGCTGCCGGCGGGTCAGCTAGTTGATAATATTTGATTATAATTGAAAAATTTCTATGAAAAAATTCAACGGTCCTAATCACAAGCACAACAATGTACAAGGTATCTAACTTTGCACATAAAATGGCTGCCACTACCTGACATAACATGTTTGCAAAAAAATGAAACAGTAATACGACTATTTCACAAAGTTTTGGGCTCGTTTACTTCAAATTTCAGTCAAAATAAAATTAATCAAAACGAGAGGCGGTTTGATGAAAAACCACCTAGCGCTGTTTTCGGTCCGTTAAACAAAGACTTCGCCCACTTAAATGATAAAATTTAATATCACGGATGAAAACCGGCGGTTATAATTTTGTTCCAGTATCCTGCCCATATAATCGTTATAGGTATTTTAAAACGATTTCTTATTTCAGGCTTCCATTTTGTGATTCGGTTTTCGTGGAGCTGTAGCTTTATTGGCACGGAATTTATGACATTTTTGTAATATCTTTCTATTTTTAAACTGCCCTTAAGGGGACACCAGAGGGGAATCGCCAATACAACACGTACTACCAAGATCATTTCTAATTAGAGCATATTTCTACCTTAGTAAGGTATTATTTTAATTTGAATAGTACTTATCTAGGTTCCCAACCATATATTAGATCAAAATACTTACCTAAAATGAAATAGAAGCGTATCGCATTCTGCATGTTTTTACGTCATAAAAGACCTGTTTTCAACCTAATTGTTTCGTATTAAAAACAACAACATCTTACGTATTCTAGTCAAAGGAACATAGATTATATTGTCTAGTTACAGAATAACAACACAATGAGAAAAATACAACAAGTTTTCAGTCATCATTTTTGGTATTACTGAACACGGTTAAAATCTAATCAAATTTAGAATCGTTCTATTGCTACCACTGTCGCTCTGCGTGGCTAAACTTCGTCACTAAACAAGGATAGAGATATTCAGGCCGAAGTTTTTTGACGCGGCCGAATTGAAGTTGCGCTCGGGGTTCTTAATCGCCCGTTATCGTCGTCGTGGGTGTTCGAGATAGTTCAATTATATTTAAGCTCAATTAGAATTGCTGCGGGAAGGAATGGAAGCTAAATTTTGTATCGAAATAATTGGAGAGAAAGTCTTTTCGTATTTTGTATGAACGAAGTTTTATTCAAAGCTCATGTAACACCCAAATATTGAGCTTTTATTCACCCAGGCTTTTTCAAATGGATCATAACCGTTCTGTAGTCAATGCCTAGTACTTCAGAAATATCATAACTACTAATATGCCAATCTTCCTCCATTTTTAGGGATTCGTATCTCAAAAGGTATAAAAGGAACACTTATAAGATGACTCTCTTGTCCGTCTGTCCGTCTGTCCGTCTGTCTGTCCGTGTGCCATCACCGATTTTCTCAGGAACGGGTGGACCTAGCAAGTTGAAATTTATACCAGGTACTGAAGTCTATAGTCCCTATCAGGTGTACAAAAATCAAGGGCTTGAGTCAAGCGATAAAAAGATATGGGCAAATTAAGATTTTCGCGAAAACTTGTAAGTACCAAAATTTACCTTAATATGCAACTGTTTTCATTTTTCAGAATTTTCACGTTACTTGTGCTGTAATACCTTGCTTTTAACTAAAATTGACAATTATATGTCAACCGGAAGTACCCTATAGGTTTTGGGCCAAAAACCTATATGGTAGTTCCCGTTGACCTAAAATCACGAAATTTGGCCAAAAGCGAGGTCTTACATACACGGTGTCCTTTAATTCACTGTTTTTCCAGAACAAACGTTGTTCAGACCATGGTCTACTAACAGTGTACGATATTAAATTAAAAAAAAACAAAACCGGTCTTTGTAAAATCTGCCGTCCTAAAGCTAAAATGCCGTTATCCAACATTCGGTCAATTTGGACTTTTTTATGCCATCGTAATCAGGAAAAAAAGCTCTATCGACCAATTTTACCAGAATTCAAATAGCTTTTATAGTTTTCAAGATATGAAAAAAAAATGCCGCTACCGGAATCAAAATATATATAATGTCAATGCTTAAATGTTGTTAACTGTCTTTGCTAAGCTTAAAAGCGGCTACTGGTTTTTAACTTCATTTATATTTAAACTAAAACGATATGTTGCCTAGCTTGATTGCCGTTAAATAATTTTTGTAATCTTTATTGCGGTCAAAGTTCTTTAACTGCACTTAATTTAGCCATTCTAGTAATCTCTTATTCAATTGTCCAATTCTTGAAAGCCGTTAACTAAAAGTTCAAGACATGAATGTGGTTAAAAACACATAGCCGCATTATAGTTTTGTTTTTAAAATGATTTATGTTAGGGTTTACAAACAGAACATATAGGTTACGGCAATTACTAAATAAGCGTTTAAATTTTTTGCGACGGTTGTCAAGACTAAATTGCAGCTATCCCACATAACATTACTATAATGTGGTTATCTACACTCGCTCGCGTCTGTTGGTGGGAAGGAATCTGACGGGGGGTCCGCGGGACGGGAATTTTCTCAGTGCGGCGCAGGCGGTTGAAGGAGACGGTCGGGACTGTGTGTGCGGCGCTCAGCGCGTTCGCGCCAATTTTGTCAAGATGGGTGAAAACACTTCCAGGTAACTTTATTTATTTAAATTTGAAAGTGCGCGCTTTTTACCAAGTAAAATCCGAAAGTGTGTTATTGATTTAATTAGGAAGAGAAGGAACTCATGGAGCGGTTTTCCCGCACAAACAACACCGATCTCGTAAGTTTAGAAATAAAACACGACAAAAGCTGCGAGCCCGCAACCTCGGTGGGCGCCCGTGAAAACCGTTCCGTGAGTTCCTACTCCAACGCGGGCGGGCTGCGTATGTTTCAGTCTACGCGTATTGCTATAGATATATTAATATACATAATAATAGTTATTACAAGCTCTTACTTTTACTTTTTTTATGAAGGTTTTGAAACTTCATTTCGGTCCGTTTAAATGAGTAGGTAGGTAGTTATATAGCTAGTATTTTACACATGTAATAACCCTATTTTATTAACTTGTTGCAGGCGCTCTGTTTCACATAGAGCTAAAACAATCATGAACATGATAAAGCCATCGCCAGCAGTTGAACTGAGTTGGAATCCGGAAGAAAATAAAGACACCGCCTTTGAAAAAAAATCCCTGAAAATAAGCTTGAAGACAAGCCCTGAAAACAAACCAGTTCCTGACGATGACCATTATTTCAAAAATCTATATTCTCGTCCTTATTCCATGACGTCCACTGTTTTTAATAAATTCTGCGAGACACGAACTTCATATCATGACGCAAAAATTCCGGATTTCATGATGAATATACGTTTAGATGACTTTATTCGTAAAGAAAACGATGTCGATAACATTAACAATAAACCATTTGAAAATACAACGGTACAAAGCCATAATGTCACATCTCCGCCGCCAACAAATTCAGGTAGAGTTTTAACCATGGATTTAGCGTGCAATGAAGTTATGCCATTAGAATCACCTTTTTGTGACGTCAATGGAACCGAGTGCACAAGTTCTGCAATGCCACAACAAAATGATTTTGATTCGGATGACTCGGTACGTGATAAAGACTATAATCCATCGGATACTTCAAGTGACGATGATTCGATAGACGATCAACCACAGTCAAAAAACAAAAGGAAGAAACCCAAAATAAATTTAGAAACGAAAACGGGTTCTTCTGCTCCTATTGTGAAGAACGTGACTACTTTGCTTGATTCAGTTTCTCATACATCAAATAGAAGGTTTTTGAAAAAATCACGCAGAAGCTCATTCGATTTGACCACAACGAAACAATCTACTGATTCCCCAACACTCATTCGCAAGAGAAGACACACCATTATGATTGAAGTTATTATCGAACATTCCTGTCAACAGCCTATCGAAGGAACACAGGCGCCGCCATGTGATTATCCAGAAACGTCACCATTGCAACAAAAACGTCGCAAATATAATACATCCGCTCTCCAGCGTAAAATGGATGCCAAAAACAAAAGACGTTTGAAATATTTTGTTAAACAAGGATGTGACCTTAAGTGTTTGAAGAAATGTTCATCTCAAATGAGCCAAATAGAGCGAGAAGCAATCAATAATTCATATTGGGAATTGGCCTTTCAAGAACAACACTCATTTGTGAACTCATGCACGTCAGTAGCCGTACCGAAAAGGAAAACCACCAGCGAACCGAAAAGACAACCAAAAAGAACATTTTTTTTAAAAAAACTGGACGGTACTTTGGCAGAGGTATGCAAAATTTTCTTTTTGACTACCCTGGGTTATGCAAAAACTAATGACAGAATTTTACACGATATCCGTGTAGATCGTTCAGTTGACAGAAGAGGAAAACATCAAAAAACTCCAGCAATTGATCGTGATTTGCTTACCCAGCACATTGAATCCTTCCATCCACTGGCACCACACTATAGACGTGAACATGCCCCTCTGCGACGTTACCTTCCAAGCGATCTTAATGTTGCTCAAATGCATAAAAATTTTTGTGAAATTCATTCAGACAAAAAGGTTTCCTACGAACTGTATAGGCAACAGATAAAAAAAATGAACATATCTTTTACTCGCCTGGGCAACGAAGAATGCGAAACCTGTGAGACCTTTAATTTACATAAAAAAGAAACATCACATGATCAAAATGAGGACTGTCCTATTTGCACGGCGTGGGTCAAGCATCACGATAAGTATAAAAAAGCGAGAGAGCTTTACGATGAACACAAAAGAAATCCACAAACTAATTTAGATATATATTTCAGTGGTGACCTCGAAAAAGTGATAATGTTGCCCCGATTAGATTCATTCAAAGCTGCAATTTTCTGTCAACGCCTTGTGGCATATAATCAGACCTTTGCACCACTAGGAAAAATCTCTTCAGAATCTAAGCCTCTAACAGTTTTATGGCACGACGGTATTGCAGGTCGAAAACAAGAAGACATCATGACTGCCTTCTATCATTTTCTGGTACGTCATAGGAATGTTACTAATATCCACATTTGGCTCGATAACTGTACGGCACAGAATAAGAATTGGTTGATGTATTCCTTGCTTGTGCATATGATTAATAGCGACGAGATTTCTGCTGAAAAAGTAGTGCTTTACTACTTTGAACCAGGGCACACATATATGAGCTGTGATCAAGTTCATCACCAAGTAGAGTTGGCGATGAAAAAAAAAGGTAAACTCTACGATTTTGGTGATTTCGAAGATGCAGTATCGTCGATCAATAATTCGAAGGTTTTCGTAAAATCTTTGTTAGCAGACAACTTCCTGAATATACCAAATTATGTATCAGACAGAAGAGTTCAAAACTCGAACCCAAGAGCCTATTTAAAAAACATGACACAGGTATGCTTTACAAGAACGAAGTATGATCTTATGTACAAGAACAGTTTTGATGAAGATTATATTACGCTACGATTCTTGAACGACAGATATTTAAAGAACCCAAGTATATTGAAACTCGAATTTCGCTCAGAACCTAAAGGTATAGACCGAAAGAGAAAGGAAGGTATACTTGAGAAATTGTCAAACATAATCCCCACGCACAAGCTTTTATTTTGGAAAAACATGCCAATAAATAAAAATGATGATGATGCCAGTACAAGTGGAACAAGAAAGAGAAACCTTTAAAGACTGTTTTATTAATAAGATAAAAGACTGTTAAAAATAATTGTTTTTAAATGATTATTAAGCCATTTTAATTTTTAACTTAGTGCATGTCAGTAATAATAATAATGATGATTCCTGTTTTTTGATATTTAAGATATTGTTATGGTTTTAAAAAACCAGATCTCGCCTATTAGAAGTATAAGTAGCTTGTAAGGTGAAATACTTGTTGATTTTTAGAAATTTTAAATGTGAGATGCCCTTTTATGAATAAAAATTACATTTGAGTTCCCATACCTGTCTTTAATTTTTGTCTTTGATCAATTTTCTTGTAATGTCCTTAGTATCTATAGAACTCATGCTATGCTAATATGCCGTTAGTCTTATTTTTTTTTCATTTAGCTGCATTCTAGCGCTGTAATGGAGCCAAAATAGATTTTAAGAAAAAATACTAAAAAATTACCAGTCTTGATTGCGGCAAAGTGACTTTAGCTGCAATTATGTGTAGTAATATATTAATTTAAAAACCTTATTGCTAATCTATAAAGTCGTTAAAGTATTTTTGCGGTTTTTTAGGTAAGTAATTATAATTATTTTTCTTGTCTCGTAAAACCTAATAAAAAGCTTTACGAACCAATCCCATAAATGCCGTTAACATAGACTTAGCGGCAATATTGTCGTGGTTCTTTATGCCTACTTTTAGAAAAATGCTAAGAGCAAAGCTATTTTCACCATTTTCTTTAAGGTTAGTGATTGTTTTGAACTGAAAGCTGGATTATTTAAAAGAGCTTCGTTAGCTCTATTTTTTGATACTTCAAATTCAGTTGAAAGATTTGTAGTGTACAAGTGGCGAACGTTTAAAAAAAAGAAAAGGTTTTTCCCTCGTAATTCAAAAAGTGGATTTCATATTTAACGGCATTTTAGCTTTAAGACGGCAGAAATATAAAAAGTTGCGAACTTAAAACGTCTATTTTAACCTTACGCCCTACAACATAGCGCTAGTTATCTAACTAAGGAGTAGGTAATACGCTACCCATGAAAATTATGTCACGGTTAGTTTTTGAACAATGTTAGACATATTTGAGAAGGTCTAGATTTTTATTTTTTGTTCTCTTATTTGATGCTATAAACAGTTATTAGACCATTGTCTGAGCAACGTTTGTTCTGGGAAAACAGTGATTTAAAGGACACCGTGTATAAAGGAAAAATTCCAAAAAATAAAAAAAATTGAATATTAAAGGGTGTCCTCCATATATACGAGTAGTTGATGCCAATTTAGATATTCCTCTGAGTTGTATGGGCGCTCATACAATTTAGAGGACTAGCTTAATCGGCACCAATCTCTAATAAGGTAAATAAATAAAATTGTGCTATTGAACAAAATAAATATTTAAGTGGGGCTCCCATACAACGGACATGATTTTTTTGCCGTTTTTATAGATTACGAACCCTTCGTGCGCGAGTCCGACTCGCACTTGGCAGTTTTTTCGTAAATGGCATCGTTTTTGCAACAGGGCGTCCAGAAAAAACTGCATCTTTATCAATAATCCTTAACAATTAACCGACTGAAAACATTTGGAGCAATTTTGTCCTACTCTTACTGGACACCTGATAATTATGAAAAAAAACTTTACAAAAACGAAGTGCCTCAACTAATATTATCTTATGTAGTACTACGGTTAAAATTAATATTAATTAAGATCAAAAGTGAGCCAAAAAATATTTCATTACTAACAAAATATTTACTCCGAAAGTATATCGTTAAATAAGCTTTTAAACAATTTTTGATGTATCAAAGATTCAATATCCGTCGCTTTAGAACGTCGACGAAGTTTCTAACTTTTAAACTGTTTCTTATTCAATTTGTACGTCGTTTTAATTTTGTCTGAGTATTTTTAGTTGATAGAACGATCTTCTGGTTCACAAGAAAAAGTTGTCGAAAACTGCCAAAGACTACCCACCTTATTACAAATACGGGATTTATCACGTACCGTCTTATCGGTGTTTCGACCGACAATGTTTCGGTTCAATTCGTGAACCTTCATCAGGGTGAGTGCGATCCGCTCCGAATAACGTCTCTCCTCGCACACGGCACGTGATAAATCCCGTATTTGTAATAATGATTGAAATCAATCACGGAAGTTTTCTAAGTAAGACTACCCACCTGTGGCAATGATAAAAAAAAACACAAATACTCTAGCTTGTTTATTATGCTGAGATCAAATAGTTTTAGCAACGGATATTGTTTATTTTTTTTTTAAACATTATAGGCTTGCCATTAACCACGATCTCGCCTGATGGTAAGCGATGATGCAGTCTACGATGGTACACGCTTGCCTCTCTCTCTCTCTCTGGTCGGTCCTTCATGACTGAAGATCGTGGCCATGGTGTGATTTCATACGGGAATGGATGAACTGTCTCCAGCGACCTCTGTCGGTAGCAATTTTGACGATTTGATAGAAAGTCGTTGAGCTCTGGGCATCTTTTAGTTGGTCTGTCCATCTAGTTGGTGAGCGGCCTCTTGGCCTTTTGCCTTCTGTGTTGGCAATGATAACTAGTTTCTCGAGACTGTCATCCCCACGCCTCATCACATGACCAAAATAGCTCAGAACGCGTTGGTAGCACACCGATGAAAGACGCTCCTTTATTTGCAGTTGTGATAGGATTGATGCATTTGTGCGTTTGGCCGTCCACGGGATTCTCAGCATTCGCCTCCAGCACCACATTTCGAATGCATCAATTCTCTGCCGCTCTCTCGTTTTAATGGTCCAAGTCTCTACGCCATACAGAAATATTGGAAAAATCAAAGCCCTCACCAGACGCATTTTGGTTTTATTTGTGATGCCTCTGTTCTTCCACAGCCCCTTAAGGCGAGTCATAGCATCCCTGGCAACAGAAATGCGTCTTTTTATTTCTGATACGCAACTACCATCATCGCTTATTTGTGAGCCCAGGTAGATGTAATTCTGAACAACGTCCACACCGATGCTCTCAATATCGGATAGTGTCTGAGCACGGTCGATCACCATTAGTTTTGTTTTGCTCCTATTGATCGCCAGACCCAGTTCCAGGCTTTCGTTCTCCAGTTTCTCCAGAAGCATTTTCATATCCGCGACGGAAGTTGCAACAAGGACAGTGTCATCGGCGTATCTGAGGTTACATACCCGCTTCCCACCCAGAGGAAAACCTCCCTTCCAATTCTCCATTGTTTTACGGCGGTATAACCATATACCCGGCCGATTCGTTGGTTGGATGAGGCGATAGCGACCTTGGGGCCCAAATAACCCCTAAAATGTCTGGTGCAGAAGGTAATGGGAACCCACTGCACTACCTAAATTCCCAAGAGAGTTATGGTGGATCACAATGTAATGGAGAGTATGTCGAGCGACCCGGCTAACACCCGGCGCCACCTATCCGGGGAAGGTGGTGTGAAATATGCTACCGGCCACGTGGTAGTAAAACACCGGGCTGCACGTGGAAAATATGCGACTGGTGCAACACAGCATAATAAGATCTCAGCGAGACATCAACACCGAATCGGAACCTGGAATGTCCGAGGGCTCAACAAAACCGGGAAACTTCAGATAGTGGAAAGGGAGATGGAGAGAAGGGGTATAGACTTGCTTGGCCTGAGTGAAACCAACTGGAGTAATTCTGGGCATTTCGTCTCGGATTTAGGCAATAAAGTTTATTTCTCGGGACCGGAAAGCGAAAGCAGCAAAAGGGGTCGCTTTTATTGTACCACAACATCTGGATAAATGCGTCGTGGGATATATACCCGTGAGTGACAGGATTATTACCCTCAAGATGAATGCGTCCCCGTGCCGCATTAACATCATCCAAATTTATGCCCCCACTGCTCAGTCCAGTGAAGAGGATATAGATCAGTTCTATAATGAGTTGGCCCAGACACTTAAAGATATACCCAAAAGAGAATTGACCGTAATACTCGGTGACTTCAATGCGAAGATTGGACACGCTTGCCTAGAAGAAACCTATTCACTCGTGACTTAAAGATACCCAGGTTGTAGCTATCAGGAAACACAGACTCTGGCAAGGCGTTCCACTCTTTGGCGGTGCGCATAATAAAGGTCGAAGAGAACCACTTTGTGCGATTGGGAGGTATTTCTACCATATAGCGGTGGTGCACCGCAGAGCGTCTGGTTGTCCGTTGATAGAATGGAGATGATGGGATTAGGGTGAAAAGTTCCGCCGCACACTCCCCCACATGTACTCGATAAAAAACCGAGAGGCTAGCCACCTTTAGTCGATGCTCCAGGCTGAGGAGCTTTGCATCATTGTGGTCATTACTTGTATGAGTGACCGGAGTTATTTTAAACTGAGTGCCTTCGTGCTTTGATGAGCATGTGTTAATGTCGTCCCCTGCATATGAGCTAGAGATTAACTCAGTAGACACATAATCTGGTAACCTTAACATAAATCGCATGGATAAAAAATTTCATGGATATTTTTTTTAGCTAGCCTACATTTTCCCACTGCTGAGCAAAGGCCTGCCCCAACTCCACCTGTCGCGATCCTTGGCAGATTCCCACCATTCCTTCTCGAATCCACTGATGTCGTCCTGCCAACGCCATCGCGGCCCCGACTACGTCGCTGTTCATCCTCCGGTACCCAAGGTGTTATGATATTGGCCCATTTCTCCGGAAGCATCCGACATAGGTAATTAAAAAAAAAACTTATCTCTGGAAAACCCACGTTTTACCCTTTGACCAGTTCAGAATCTAGAAACTGGCAAGAAAAAACCTCCTTACGATTAACTCATGAAAACACAGAAGGCACTGTACCATAGATTTATCACTATAATATCGCATGTACCTAATGAGTCGTGATCGATAAACCCGTCGGCGGCAGCCAGTCAATCAATCAAGGTTTTTGTCGTATAACCCGTACGCCTTGTGGGCTGTAGTATACGCTATCATCGTCATATCAGCCATAGGACGTCCACTGCAGATCTTAAGCTTGCACCCAACGGCTCCCAGCAGCTTTAAACAGGTCGTCTTTCCATGTGAGGGGCCTACGCTGCGTTTTCCAGTATATGGCCTTCACTCGAGTACCTTCCTTCCCCAACGATCGTCAGTTCTGGCAGCCTGATTACTTAGCAGATTGGCCTTTGCTTAGCAGTGGGACTGATCAATGCACATTCCCGCCTAGTTCTCCCCAATCGTCTAAATTTTTGTTCATTTACTTTTTATAACTTAGTATCCTGAGCTACTTTTTATATATTTTATTTATTTATTTTTTCTTAGTGTGGTAACTTATATTTATCTATATATTAAAATTTTTTGTAATTGTGGTACTGTGCGGGCAGTCATCCGTGACATCCTATTTTTAAATGGTTCCAACGGAAGATCAGTGTTGTACCACAAGCACAACAAATGCTGAGTTGGACGCCATTTTGTGACGTCCGTCGGTCATTTATATATAGGTAATTGTGAGACACACATTTGTTGGGTATTGCTGTTTTTGTGTGTATGAATTTGTTCTATTGTGTGTATCTTATTTGTGTGCTGTGTATGTTTTGTACCGTCACAAATAAATGTTTTTTTCTTTCTTTCTTTCAGTTCTTCAAGCTATGTGCCCTACCCACTGTCACTTCAGCTTGCTAATCCTTCATGCTATGTCGGTGATTTTGGTTCGTCCAAGGAACTGTCCTCTCCATATCACGCTGAGCGACCTTGAGCTTTCTTATGAGATATATGCTTTAGTTATATAGATTTTCAAATAGTAAAGTAAAATATAGTAAAAAAGTGTTTATTTCTCACAGAAAATATACACTTGCAATCAACTCGAGCTAATATAGATTTACGAATAATTTAAGAATAAGAAAGAAGAAGAAAGAAAGAAATACTCTTTTTTGCACACCAAATAAAAATACAGTAATAATGGAAATAAACAATAAATAAAGGTACAATGGGCAGTCTTATCGCTAAAAGCGATCTCTTGCAGACAACCGTTGGATGGACATGATAAAAAAAATCAAAAGACGGCGGTGTAAGAGTACCTACAGACATAAACAGAACCCACAAAATAAAATTTACCTATTAATTATACTAATAAACATAAACTTAAATACATACAAATAATATAAGTATAAATAAACTACACTACATAAAGAGGATAAATAACATAAACACTAACTAGCAGTTACGAGACATCGAAAGGAAATGGTTGTATACCTTGACTTTGAAAATAGGAAGAGATTGGGATGACCATACAGACAAAGGTAAGGCGTTCCACAGTCGCACAGCTTGTACTGTAAAGGAGTACAGAAACTCGAAACGCTCCTTTAGATAAGAAGGTGAAGTGGGATTATACAGAATATTATAAAGAAGTGATAGAATATGTGCATTCCGGCGAAGACGTAAAGGGAGCCACTTGAGTTTTGCGCGGAATTCTGAGACATGGCCATACTTGCGCAAGCCGAATATGAACCGAATACAAAGGTTTTGAAGGCGCTCAAGTTTACTCATTTGGACTTCGGAAATGTCGAGGTAGCTGGCGTCAGCGTAATCTAAGATAGGGAGTAGAAGGGATTGTGCAAGCGTAATTTTGGTGATGGTCGGTAAAAAGTTACGAAGTCTTCGCAACGAAGCTGAAAAAGCGAACATTTTGCGGCAGATCTCAGCAATACACGGCACCCATGATATCTTGGTGTCCATGATAATTTCCAAGTTTTTCACCGTCTGACTGATAGCTATTTGTGTTCCATTAAAAATTACAGGTGAGAGTTGTGCAAAATCTAGCTTAGGAATCATTTTGTGACTATCGATTATGATCACTTGTGTCTTTTTAAGAATAATTTATTAAACAGAACTTACATAAACAATTGTACTTAAATTTTATAATCTACTAGCTGACAAATCCGCAGCTGCAAACGCGTAGTTTTTCAATAAAAACATTACCCTCCTTATGCGCAGTTGGGTAAAAAGAAGCCTATGCCACCCGGGGTTAGTGTAACTTCCCAACAGTGAAAGAATTTTTTAAATCAGTCCAGTAGTTCGGAACCTATTCAATACAAACAAGCAAATCTTTCCTCCTTATAATATACATTTAAATTTCTGTATTTATCAGATTAGTTACATATATAAAGTGACAAGCTCGAACTAGTTTGAGTCTGTATCTCGTCGTAGTGCAAATACACTAGCATATGCCCACGGCTTTGTTTGAACTTTTGACAAACTTGTGGTGTCAGCGACACCTTCGAGGGTACTGGAAAACTGCTGTCATCAACCAAATGTCTACTCCGTTATTTCTAGGAGTCAGGATAGAAAGGGGGTAATGTATTCCGGGAATATACTGACGATATTCAAGTGACGGTTTCTCAAAACTTATAAAAGACTTATCGAAAAAAACTATTAGTTATATTATCAAATTATAAAGAAAATCGACTGAGTCTACGTGATTAATTCGATATTAAACTTACTGCCTACTCTTGCAATCAACATCCGAAAATAAAGGCCGATTTGATATCTCTTTCGGAAATGGCTGCGAGTTTTGGGTTAGAAAGGGACAACAAGAGATATCTCTAGACGTCACTAATACAGTATCTGTGGTTAGATGGCAAGCATTATGCAATAGCACGACATAAGTTTAATAACGTGTTTGCTTTTACATGCCACAATAAATTTTACATTTCTATGAATAACCCCTTGCATTTTTGTGCGTATATTATCAAACACCCTATATACACTCCTATGCGGGGCATTAGTGACAATCTCACTCCCTTTACCAAAAACAGAAAAATAATTATAAGAATGCAGTCTTAGGACACGAGAAAAAGAAGATAAAAATTAATATGTTCTAAAAATTCATTGTTTATTTCATGCAAACTAGATACCCATTAACTGTGTACTTGGATCTACTTGTAATTGCCTTGTCTGTACCTCAACAAAGCTTGTATAATTAAAAACGTCAGTTATACCCATAAAACACGATAAGTCCGTAAAGACGAAGACTGCCCGTACCATCGGTGCACCTTAGCTTTACTCGCATGAAGAACTTAAAAAAAAGAAGGAGGTACTCAATTCGACTGTATTTTTTTACGTTTGTTACCTCAGAACTTTCGACTGAGTGAACCGATTTTGATGATTCATTTTTTATTTGAAAGCTGGTGTGGTCCCAATTCCATTTGATCCAGTTCTAACAACAACATCCATGAAAAACCATATAAGTCTTAAGTTTGTTTTTTTTTGTGTTATGTAATGTTTGTTAGCTCAGAACTCCGTTATATAACATCCGATTTGAAAAAAATGTTTTTTATTTGAAAGGATATACTTTTAGATTGATCCCATGGAAAATGCATAAAAATTGATTAGAGTAGTTTGGTTTTTACTGTTATCTGAAGTCGGTTATATTATTGTTAAAGAGTTATCTTTCATGGCATGTAGGTATATGAGAGTATATGCTAAATATGCTCAAAGTCAAAGTCAATGTCATAATATTTTATTCATTAAAATCACAAGGATCACTGTTAAACGTCAATTTTACTGCCTGTTGCTTCGCGACCAAGCCAGGAAAGAAAGGCAAGAAACAAGGCTGGGTGTTTTTAATGGTCCTTTTAGAATACAATACAAGAAATAAATTACGTCTAAACTGTAACATTTTGAACGAGTTGGAGCAATTTGAATCCCAAGCTTCTCTATTATCTATATAATCCGATATTTTGTAGTAGGCTTTTTTATAAAGATTTTGTTTAATTACGTTTTTAAGTTTGTTAGTTTTCAATTTTTGTGCATCACTTGGGAGTTGGTTATAAAAGCGAACACCTTGCCCTTTAATCGATTTACTAACTTTAAGGAGTCTACAAGTGGCAACATCTTTATTTCTAGTATTAAAATTATGATTATCGCTATTTTTTCTAAAAAAAAATAATATTTTTGTGAACATATATCAGACTTTCATAGATGTATTGACAAGGGATTGTCATAATATTTATTTCTTTAAACTTATTGCGCAATGATTATCTGGGGCCCATATTATGAATTGCACGAACAGCCCTCTTCTGCAGCACAAAAATGGTGTTTATATCTATTATTGTAATTAGCTCGATTCATCTCAGACATAGGATATCTATATTTTTAGAGAGATCGATCTTGTATACCTTATTAGGTCGTCTTTTAATCTAGTAGGGTGCTGCCCAACGCTGTGCTTTCCAGTGTAGTGTCTCTACTCAAGAACCTTTAACTCAACGGTCCTGCCCACTGCCACTTCAGCTTCCTAAACCTCTTGGCTACTTCTGTGACCTTGGTTTGTCTTCTCCTCATTTTTGATTCGATCTCGTAGAGAAACACCAAGCACAGCCTTTTCGATAATACGCTGCGTGAGTGTGACCCTTATCATGGGGCTTATAGCGAGGCACATAGTCACCGGTAACACACACAGTAGCAACTCAATTGCTTGAACTTAAATTAGTTCTGCCGCCAAAAAGTTTCGCAGTGTCTGAAACTAGGCCGCGGCCAGCGGCACAAGGCAGTTCTTTTCAAGGCTTGGCAAGTATAGTTTCGCACGCGTAGTTTTTCAATAAAAACATTACCCTCCTTCTGCGCAGTTGGGTAAAAGTAGCCTATGTCACCCGGGGATAGTGTAACTTCCCAACTGTGAAATATTTTTTAAATCGGTCTATTAGTTTCGGAGCCTATTCAATACAAACAAACAAATCTTTTCTCTTTATAATATTACTAGTTGACCCACCGAACTTCGTACCGCCTTGAAATGCGTATAACGCGGGCTGTCAATATACGTCACCCTGGTAGAAATGTCAATTGTTGTCCCCAGCCATCATTTTACAACCATAGATAAAATTACGTTTAGCTGTCATTTGCGTTTTGTCGTGTCAGATGCGTTTTTGTTATACTACGTTTTATAGTGACTTGTATTCTCTTTGACGTTTTATGTCACGTCACACGGGAATGCGGTCAAACGAGATTAAAAGTATCTTATGTTCGTCTCCTGGTTCTAAGCTACCTCCCCACCAATTTTCAGCTAAATCGGTTTAGTCGTTCTTGAGTTATAAATAGTGTTACTATCACGACTTTCTTTTATATATATAATGATACTAGCTGACCAATCCGCAGCTTTTCACGCGGAGTTTTTCAATAAAAACATTACCCTCTTTCTGCGCAGTTAGATAAAAAGTAGCCTTTATTACCCAAAGTGAATGTAGCTTTACAATGGTGAAAGAATTTTTAAATCGAACTAGTAGTTTTTGAGTTTATTCATTACAAACATACACACAAAAATACAAATCTTTCCTCTTTATAATATTAGTATAGATAGATAGTATAGATGAATGCTGGATGAAACTGGCTTAGGAGCATTGTTGATATCATATATTTCAGTAGACTTATACTTAACAGTGGGTCAAATTACACCTGATAATTCAGAGTTTAACTCGTAAATTGCAGCTACTAACCCATAAAAACCATGTGTATTGATGTATTTATTATACTTATTCGAGTCGCGATCGACTCCGAACCTTATTAGGCTAGGTGCAGATAGTACGGCCCAGGAACTAAACCTGCAATAAAGATACGCTCACCTGCTCTGGTACCGTAAAGTCGCGTGAAGTAATGAACCATTAATACTCTGGATGCAAGTTACTGCAGCGACGAGTTACAGCGGATGTGTTTACCGCTCTATCGTTCTTTTCTTGTGAGTGCTTTAGGACTTGCTGAGCAAGTGAGGAACTGGAACACTTGAACATAATTATTGGTTTAGAGTAACAATTTACTTTGGACAATTAATAGAATAGAATAACGCTTACATAAGCGTCATTGGTGTCGCTTGTGTATCCATTAACAAGGCGTCACAGAAAACCAACGCTACAGAAGCACTCCAGATAAGCACCGCTCTCAGGACACACGTAGCTTCGATTAAACACCCATAAATAATAATATACCGGGTTTGGTATAGTCCCCGATCCTTCATTCGCAATATCGCGTCGCACTATGCATTTTTTATAGTTAGATTGGGGACATAGACGAACAAAAAATGTCCACTAACTGATTTCAAATATTTTGTTTTACGTGTTTCAACTACAAATCTTTTGACATTTACAAAGAAAGAGTTTTGGAGGAATAGTGTGTGGTTTCGTCGTTTTTGCAGGCGACTACACGACACAGCGCAACTTTTTCACACGTCGCAGACTTGATGTAAAATGATATAAAATATTAAATACTTATCTTCTATATAAATAAAAGAAAGTCGCGTTAGTTACACTATTTATAACTCAAGAACGGCTAAACCGATTTAGCTGAAAATTGGTGAGGAGGTAGCTTAGAACCAGGAGACGGACATAAGATAGTTTTTTATCCCGCTTGACCGCGTTCCCGTGTGACGTGACATAAAACGTCAATTAGAATACAAGTCACTATAAAACGTGATATGACAAAAACACATCTGACATGGAATAACAAAACGCAAATGACAGCTAAACGTAATTTTGTCTATGGTTAAGTATAGTTGTAAATATACAGGGTGTTTGGTAATATACTGACGATATTCAAGGGACGTTTTCTCAAAACATAAAAAAGACTTCTCGGAAAAAAAACTACAAGTTATATATACAAATTGTAAACAAAAACGACTAAGTTTAGGTGATTTATTCGATATAAAACTTACTGCCTAAGCTTGCAGTCGACATTCAAAAATAAAGGCCTTAATCAACAAAAGCGTAGATTTGCTACTTATATCCTTTCTTTAAGCGCTCTCTGCTTAAAACTTCGATGCAAATGCACTGTAGAAAATAATACATGCCGCTTGACCGTTTTCACTACAGCTGTGCGGAGAGATGTCGGAATATCGATATGCTATTAGTTATTTTCCCATGGTATTCTCATCTCTACAAATCTACGCTTAGGTGAACATTGGCCTGGAAATGCCTAGAAATTGTGGACCCGGGATTGGTTATCTGCAAACTGCCCACTTTAGCCATGGTAAACTTATTGAAATTATTCCAATTAGGTAGATACCTACTTTATCCAATTCTTTGAGAGATAGGTATCTAGTGCATTGTCAAAATTGATGAGTCTTTTTTCAATTCTGGTTTCTGCCGAAGAAGAAGAGAAGAATAAGAATAAAGTTTTATTCACCAAAAAGAACATGCAAATTACATACATACTAAATTTAAAACTAAAAACAAACAAAGGCAATAACAGCTGTGATTTAATGAGTAGGTATCATTGGGTCATAGCCCTGTTTACAAAACAAAGTACCTATTGGGGGTGGCGAGCTCAAAGGATCGAGGGGCACCTATGACTAACGGCTTATTCTTTCGAGTTCTTTTTAATATGCCGCGCGAAGGGATGTACGGCTTAGAATACCCCGCTACACCGGTTACCGGTATTAACGTAAATCTTTGAGTCGATTGTATTTGAATAAAATCTTTTTTTTAATCGAGTGTAGCGAGATCTCTAAATCAACTTAGGCAAATCGCCGTTGTTAGATTGTATGTACGTTTGTCCGAGTATAACTTTCAAAGCGTTGATCCGATCATCGTGACTATCAAAATATTGCCACAAAATAAAAAACCAACTAACTTGACCTACAGTTTCACTAAAATTACAGGTAACGGGAGTTCATGTAATGTGGTTATCTTTTTTGGGGTACAAATTGCAGTTATTCTGGGTTTCAAACTTTTGCCTTTTGTGTCACTTAAGCTACACGCATACCAAATTACAGTACTGTAGGGTCAATGGTGTACCCTGTAAATTTTGTCAAAGATCAATTTTTATTATGGCTAATAACTCAAAACCTATAAAAACTTTACCAAAAATAAAAACGGAGACTAAATGTACCAATGAATATTTCATTTGACGTCCCACTTGACCTAATAGTTTCATTTAGAACCCCAATATCTCGACAAACCCCGACTTTTTTAGTCCCACCAAAATTGCGCCATCACTACCTACCTATGTATAAAATTACACTATAATCGGATAAACGCTTCGAAAGTTATCCTCGGACAAACATATACATACATACAACGCCGATTTGCCCAAGTTGATTTAGAGATCTCGCTTCGCTCGATCAATAATTACACTACATTGTTTCCACGGTTCTGAGTCGAAAGGGTTAAGTCTCATGTGCCTGTAATTTCACCGATACCCTTACCCTTCAAACCGGAACACAAAAATGCGAGTATACTATTTGGCAGCAGAAATAGGTATGGTGGTAGTACTTTCCCGGACAAACTCTTTCACAGAGAGCTCCACTACTACTAACAGATTGTATGACAGATTAACCTACTCGTATTTTGTAAAACTAGTTCGGTTTTGATTTACGATGTTTTCAACAAGATTTTATTAGGTCGACCTGTGTATCCTAACTAGCTAATCCAATTTCGGATAGTCCAACACCAAAAGTCAGAACCGGTATTGATATCTTTCCGGTAATGTTTTTCAAGCCCAAGGCGGGAACTTTGGCACGTGTCGGCGTTCGCGCAATTTATTATTATTTTGAAACAGTAGTTGATTTCATTTCTAATTGTGCGGACGGATTTAGAAAAATTGCGATGCTTAACTACATGTACTCCAATCAGGAGTACCTGAACATGACAATGTGTTACACGGAAAGTGGTCCTATCAAGAGCGCAGGACTTTTATCAGATATAGCACGGAACCCCGCAGGGCACGCGGACTGTTCCGCGGCACAGGGAGAGCAGTGAATTTCAGCCCCGTGTTGAGGCGGGCAGGCCACCTCGCTATTCAGCGCGCTTCGAGGAGATGTTGGAATATTTTGAAGAGGATCCGCTGGCGAGCACTTGTGATGCGACCCGCGTGTACGGTGATAGCGCTACCTATGGGTGAAGTCTTAGGGAGGAAGACCAGCACCCGTATAGTTTTACAATAGTGCAGGAGCTCTGGACTCCTGACTACGAGGCCACAGTGCGGTTTTGTTTGTGTCTCCTGCAGCACGGACCTCGGAAGATCGACAAGGACTACGATCGGCGAGTGCGCGAATACTTGGGCAGTGCTTATGGTAATCGATGGATTGGGCGCGGAGGGCCGGTTGCACAGCCCGCACGCTCACCGGACTTAACCCCCTTAGACTTTTATTTGTAGGGTAGGGTAAAGGACTATGGCCATACAATAGACTAACGATGGCCATACAATAGAAAGTGACTTAGAACGCGAATCGTGAACGCTATTAATGTGGTGCGAAGTGACAGAGTCACGTGTTGGCACGAGTTCGTGTGCATTGCTTTGGCCGTGCTATTCTTCTTAGACTCTAGAGCAAGAAGGTACGTGCAACAACTTTTGTGAATAAAATAGTGTAGCTATACCTATCTGTGATAATAACTGTAGGTAACTAGTGTAAGAGTCTGTGTAACTGTACATTCTGTAATTAGGTACCAACTAAATGTCGTAAATAACTGATAGCTGTATTGTACATATTTTGTAGGCACCTCCTACTTACCTCTCGATTTGAGGTAAGAGCTACCTACTACTTTTTCACGTTAATTTATCAGTCGACAGCCTAATAAAAGTGTGTTGGAAAGCTCGAGTATACCTAAATTGATTAGGTACTTCATTTTGAATTGAATAAATATTTTAAAATACTACTTCAGTTGTTTTTTATTTTTAAATTTTTCTCTGTAGTTTAGCTAGTCATTGCAAAGATCACGTCTACCCTATCTAATGTAGTCTTGGTCACTCTGCCTGAGTGAGCGGTAGGCATTTGTGAAACGCCACCTGGGCTCTAATACCTATCTATCTCAACCTAATCACTGCACTGACGTAGGTACCTACCTAGCTCACAGTGACCAAGAAAGAACTAGTGAGTGACACGACGAATTAAATTAATGTAGGTAGGTACCTATCTAGGTTAGGCCAAAAATACCTGTCTTCCGACCTATCATAATTCGATTCAGTGACACCGATCGCTTGTAGGTTACTACTCTGGACCAAGACAGAACAAGCGAATGTAGAGGCACCTGTAGGGATATTTTTTTACCTAGTAGCTACGTCTTACCTATTTATAACTTAAAACGTAGATCTATGGTAGGCTAGTACCTACTACCGTAGGCAGGCATGTATTTATGATATCTCTTTCGGAAATGGCTGCGGGTTTCGGGTTAGAAAGGGACAACAAGAGATATCTCGAGACGTCACCAGTCTGTGGTAAGATGGCAAGCATTATGCAATAGCACAACATAAGTTTATTAAAGTGTTTGTTTTAACATGCTAAAATAAATTTCACATTTCTTTGGTAAACATTTCACAAATTTATTTATTATGCTCATCAAAATAACCCCTTTCATTTTTTTGCATATATTACCAAACTCCCTATATACATATAAAAATCGGGTTAGTAATGATGGCCGGGGACAACAATTGACAATTCTACCAGGGTCACGTATATTGACAGCCCGCGTTATATGCATGTCAAGGCGGTACGAAGTTTGGCGGGTCAACCAGTTGTAAATAAAGTTGAATACATAACTAAAACTAATAACAAAATATCAAAACATCTAATCGATTAACGTTTAAACATATTTTTCTTTTCAATTATGAATGTAATTGTCACTCAGATGCTTAACTCAAATTTAGCATCTGAGTAACAATATTTATTAAGATGGAGGATGCTTTTGATAGTTTTAACAAATTGGGTCAGTCTGACACTAAATTATTATTTCTAAGTTCTGTATTATTATTCGCTAATTCATTATATTGACGAGCCATCCTGGACAATGGACTGTAATAAGAAATATTGTTGTCTTAGGACCTGTAAGGAGAACAAGTTAGTTTGATTAGAATTACGTGCTCTAAATTTAATACTGAAAGATCTAGATGAAGAATTATGAATGTTTGAATTATGAAGATTAAAAATGCGAATGTTCGGATGTTGTTTTTTATTTAATTGTTTGTTTGTTACTCAATCCCATCGTCACGGATTTTTTTTATTCAACTTATATAGCAAACGAGCATGCAGTCCACCAGATGTTAAGTGGCTACTGCAGCCCATGGAAATATATACCTTAGTGACTAACATACATATTATAATGCTTAAAACTATTTACGATACGTATTGGGGACAGCCTCCATACAAAAACGTTCAAACACTTTGTCTTCTTCTTCTTTCGTGTCAATGGCTGTTTGCCTTCTAAATTTTTTTAGCCCAATAGAGAGCAACTTCCACACCCTTCGCTGTTGCCTGGTACAAGTCTTCTCGTGTGCAGTTGGTTGGGCACAGAGGATATGAGAACAGGTGGGTTATTGTTTGTAAGATAACCCCGCAGTGGCACTGGCTCCGGAATGGATCGATGTAGCCCCACTTGGCTAGATTGTTTCGGCAGCGGCCAACTTGAGCGCGCAACCGGTTTAGGAACTTCCAAAGTGGCTACTCCAGCTCGTAGCCGGAAGGAAGATGATCCGCTGGTGGAATATAATCAGGAGGAATAGGGTGATGAGAAGACCATAATTCACGTCTCGCTACTGCTGGGCTTTTGTCCGTAAACTCCTTTATAATATAATTTGTTCCTTTTGTATATTATTATTATGAGTTTAGGTATAGAGTACGACCCTAAGGCTAAATATTATAAGATATAGATAAAGCTCATAAAGGTAAGAAGATAAAATACTAAAAGAACGCAAAAGTTACTTTGGAATAGTTAAGAGGGATTTAACTTGCACATAATACCTAAGCTTATATTTATAACCAATAACTTTACACTAGGAGATACTTTTGAATTTTTATCTCCCACTAAATATGGTATAACACTGAAAAGGTTTTACTTCTGGTTTTATTTCTGTGGATATTATAAACATCACTCATGATTAAAAAAAACGGACAAGTGCGACTCTGACTCGCGCACCGAGAATTTCGTAAATATATATATAATATTTAATTGATGTGCTGTGAGACTTTGCTTCTTGCCAAATTTTATGTGTCTAGTTCATCAGAAGTGCCCTATAGGTTTTTTATTTATGTGTGAGCAAAATATATGGCATAAGTTGGCGTATTTTTTGATTGCGTTGACTTGATTTTTCTACAGATTCAAGGGACTGTGGATTTTAGTATGTGATATCAAATATAGCTTGATTTCCATGCGTTCCTGAAAAAAAAGTGCTTGACAGACGAACAAACAGACAGACGGACGACAAAACAAAGAAAGAAATAACTTTTATTCGCATCACAAAAGAATCATGAAAAGATAATTTTAAACAATTAAAACTAATTGCCTCCGTTGACTAAACCCCCACCACTGCGCCCGTCTACTCGCGCGCAGAGGGCTGCGGCGCGCAGTGCGAGGCGAGACGCTATTCGGAGATCGCACTCATCCTGACGAAGGTTCACGAATTAAACCGAAACATTGTCGGTCGAAATACCGATAAGACAGTACGTGATAAATCCCGTATTTATAGTAATGATTGAAATAAACCACGAAAGTTTTCTAAGTAGATATTAAATAAATAATGCTGTATATTTCATACAGCACCATCTAGTCCTACACTAAGCAAAGCTTGTACAATGGTAACTAGATAACTGATAGAATATTATATACGTTTTTTTTTGTAAATACATACTTAAAATACATAGAGAAACAACCAGACCCGGAACAAATATCTGCAGATCGTGCAAACATTTGTTCCGCGGCGGGAATCGAACCCGCAACCTGCGTCTCAGCCGGCTATTCGCTCACTGCGCCACGGAGGTCGTCAAATATTATTCACATTATATATAAAATTACAATAACAAAGGCATTTTTTTTAACTATATAATCCAGTGTGAATGCGAAGCGATCATATAACGGTTCCTTTTTTCCTATTGAAGTACGGAACCCGAAAAATAAATAAAGTCGATAAAGTTAGCGAAATAAAGACTTGGCTCATATTCCAATTAAATCCCTTCTTTAGTCGTGTAGGATAATTATAATAATTGTCTAGTAAACATGGATTAGAGTAACAAATTACAGTAAACTTAACTTACTGTAATTTGTTACTTTTTTGTAATTTTTTTTATTTATACTATTTTTTTAGTTTATTGTATTACTTGTCTTGTGATTATGTTTTAACCTGTCTATCTGGTTGACCAGAAGAGAGCTTTAGCTTTTTAGCGATATTGACAGATTTTGAATAACCAGTACAGATCTCGCGCGCCCTACTACTAACGACAAAGTCAAAGAATCTTTATTCAATAGGACGTTTCAAAATTAACCTAACACATTCACTGCCTACAAAATAAATAAAAATAATAGCTGGGTGCCAAAACTTTTTAAGGCGA
The DNA here is from genome assembly GCA_918857605.2 of Philereme vetulata. Taxonomy (NCBI): domain Eukaryota; kingdom Metazoa; phylum Arthropoda; class Insecta; order Lepidoptera; family Geometridae; genus Philereme; species Philereme vetulata. The sequence goes on from OU975442.1 coordinate 6,641,042, forward strand.
ATATTGATTAAGTACATACGTATGTTTGAAAATATGGATAAATGTATATTGTTATTGTTATTATTTCAATCAAAAACACATTTTTCGGATCCGAGTGTTCGGCACACAGCACACACTAACCACACATGGCAATGGTTTAGTTCACTAATATTATAGATATTTGTTCCACGATTGCATTTTTGCGTACTAAAATATCACAAGATTTTGACAAACCCGTGTTTTTTGATCAAATTCCAGAATCTAAATCAAAATCATCAAAGAAACTAATCAAAACCAGTTTTTACTTGTAAGAATGAAACCAATACTCGTTTTCGTAAGTTGATTATATTGCCAGAGTGGCCGCGCAGAGCAACGTTGACTCGCCTCAAATGCCTTTGTTTTACTAATTAATACAAAATGAACTGGACGCCGTGGGGCGCCGGCAATAGAATGTTGCCCCTCCGCTCTTGCCCGTGGATGCAGTAGGAGTCTGCTAAGGGATACCTCCGAAAGATGGGCAGCAGCGTCTTTTCGTGTTTCAACACCTATACTGCGCTCGCCAACCCGCCTGCCAAGCGTGGCGAGTATGGCAACAACCCCCTCATGGATTTACAACATAAAGCCAGGCCCCGAGTCCCCGGCGGCCCCGCTAATCCTGGCTACGGTAGCAGTCACGGTAACGGCGGGGCCAGGAGTGCTAAGAATCCCCGGGAGACGATCGGCTACCAAACCCTACGACGACCACTGGCCCTGGTAACACACAACATCCGCACTTTGAGGACAGACGAAAAGATTGTTGAGCTGGAAGAAGAAATTAGTAGATTACACTGGGACATTTTGGGGTTATCAGAAGTTCGTAGAGAGGGTGAGGACACGATATCCCTTAAGTCTGGTAATCTACTATACTACCGGGAGGGCGACCAACAGTCCCAAGGTGGTGTTGGGTTTCTCGTTCACAAGTCACTCATCAACAACATTATCACCATCGACAGTGTGTCGAGCAGGGTCGCGTACCTGACACTCAGAATATCTAAGCGATATTCGCTGAAGGTCGTTCAGGTATATGCGCCGACCACTTCACACCCAGATGAAGAAGTAGAGTCTATGTATGAGGACATCAGTAGAGCCATACATACGAACAAAACTCACTTTATTGTTGTTATGGGGGACTTCAATGCAAAGCTAGGCATGAGAAGCGATGATGAGTTGAGAGTGGGGCAATTTGGATATGGGCAACGGAACCCCAGAGGACAGAGGCTGGCCGATTTTCTGGAGAAAGAAGGACTCTTTATGATGAATTCTTTTTTCCAGAAGCCGCCTCACAGGAAATGGACCTGGATGAGTCCCAACGGTTCCACGAGAAATGAGATTGATTTCATCTTGACCAACAAGAAACGGATATTCCATGATGTCTCTGTGATTCACAGGGTGAAAACCGGCAGTGATCACCGAATTGTTAGAGCCACATTGAATATGAACGTTAAACTTGAAAGGTCCCGTTTGATGAAATCTACGCTCCGACCCACTCGCGCACATATCCAAAACCTTGAGAGCTTTCAACTCGAACTTGCAAATCGCTTTGACTGTCTAGAAGTAGATGCATCAGTGGACGAGATCAATAACAGGTTCGTAGAAACCGTCCATACGGTGGGGTCCCAGTTCTTTAAGACCCCCCGTACCAATAGACCTCAGAAACTCTCTGATGACACCCTTAACCTCATTGCTGAACGACGTTCTTTGCAACTGCAGTCTCCCGATGATGCTCAGTCACATAGGCAGCTCAATAGAAAGATTTGGAAATCCTTGCGGCACGATATTCGTACCTTTAATACATCTCGTATTAAAGATACGATAGAGCGGAATAAAGGCTCCAAAGTGTTCGCGAGAGATAATTCTATTGGGCAGAGCCGCATGACGAAGCTGAAGAGGGAATATGGCAGCATAACGTCAAGTAAAGCGAAAGTGTTAAGGGAAGTCGAAAGGTTCTATGGACGGCTTTACGATTCGGTCACTAAACCTGTTTTCAGTGCGGCCAACGACCCAAGAGCCAAACTGACCCGACATTATACCGAAGATATTCCGGACATCAGCCTGTATGAGATCAGGATGGCCTTGAAGCAGCTTAAGAACGACAAGGCGCCGGGTGAGGACGGAATCACTTCAGAGCTTCTGAAAGCGGGTGGATCACCGGTACTTAAAGTCCTTCAGAAGCTTTTTAATTCCGCCTTGCTTGAAAGTACGAAGCCAAAAGCATGGAACGGGGGCGTGGTGGTTCTGTTCTTCAAGAAAGGTGACAACACCTTGCTTAAGAATTACAGACCCATCTCGCTTTTGAGCCATGTTTATAAGCTGTTTTCGAGGGTCATCGCGAACCGTCTCGAACGCAGGTTTGATGACTTCCAGCCGCCCGAACAAGCCGGGTTCCGTAAAGGCTACAGTACCATAGACCACATACATACGCTGCGGCAAGTCATACAGAAGACCGAAGAGTATAACTTGCCGCTATGTCTCGCGTTTGTGGACTATGAGAAAGCCTTCGATTCGATCGAAACATGGGCAGTGCTTGAGTCTCTCCAACGATGCCGTATTGACTATCGGTACATCGAAGTGTTGAAGTGTTTGTATAAAAACGCCACTATGTCAGTCCGAGTACATGAACAGAGCTCGACGGCGATTCCCTTAAAAAGAGGCGTAAGACAGGGAGATGTCATTTCTCCGAAACTGTTTACGACCGCATTGGAAGATGCCTTCAAGCTTCTGGAATGGAAAGGACTGGGCATCAATATTAACGGCGAATACATCACTCACCTTCGGTTTGCCGACGATATTGTGGTCATGGCAAAGTCGATGGAAGAGCTCAGCACGATGCTCGAAGGCCTCAATCGAGTCTCCCAACGGGTAGGACTTAAAATGAACATGGACAAGACGAAAATCATGTCAAATGTCCATGTCGTCCCTGCCCCAGTTATGGTTGAGAACTCGGCTCTTGAAGTTGTCGACGCGTATGTATACCTAGGACAAACAGTCCAATTAGGTAGGTCCAACTTCGAGAAAGAGGTCAATCGTCGAATCCAACTCGGATGGGCAGCGTTTGGGAAACTTCGCAACGTCTTTTCGTCCAACATACCTCAGTGCCTTAAGACGAAAGTCTACAATCAGTGTGTGTTACCAGTGATGACATATGGAACCGAGACGTGGTCCTTCACTATTGGCCTTATGAATAAGCTCAGAGTCGCTCAACGAGCTATGGAGAGGGCTATGCTCGGGGTTTCTCTACGGGATCGAATCAGAAATGAGGAGATACGTAGGAGAACTCAAGTCACCGACATAGCCCGACGGATTAGCACGTTGAAGTGGCAATGGGCAGGCCATATAGCGCGCAGAACAGATGGCCGATGGGGCCGAAAGGTTCTCGAGTGGAGGCTACGGACCGGCAAGCGCAGCGTAAGACGTCCACCCACAAGATGGGCAGACGACTTGGTAAGAACCGCAGGTCGGCGGTGGATGCAGGCCGCTACCAACCGCAGTTCCTGGAGATCAATGAGGGAGGCCTTTGTCCAGCAGTGGACGTCCTACGGCTGATATGATGAACTGGACGCTCACTCGGATCCGAGTGGGAGGCGCCACTACTATAGCCCCGCCCCACTCAAATCCAAGTGGTGAGCACGGAATGTGCTAATAATAATGATGATCATTAGGATCATTTTGACACGTCTTAAACGCGTCACACACTATAAAAATTTATAATATTGCTCGCCATAATAATACATGCATAATCCAATAGACCATTACACACGGAGAAGATAATATATATTTTCATCTTACACTGGAATGAATGAATGAAAATTCTTGATTATACCTTACACTAGCTAGACACAACAACCGTTAAAAACAAATAAAAATCAAATACTTAAATGTTAGCATGATGGGCGATCTTATCGCTTAACAAAGCTATCTCTTCCATACGACCTTTAGATGGAGAGGATTATTACTTAATGGAAGATTGGCAGAGGTGTAAAAGAATATACTTGTCTGAATTGTTTGTGACGCACTTTTAGCTTATAGCCCGGCTTGCACAACTATCCATAAACGTATTTTAGCGACTAAACATGTTTAAATTTAACCAATTTGTATGGGTTTACAACTACTTTAATCGTATTCAGCTACCAAATGCGTTTAGGCATCGTTTAGGTAAATTTGAGCTTGTAATATTCCATATAACGTTAAAATTATAATACATACGTTCTATTTGTTTAGCATTTTAGCCATCACATTAATATTATATATGCGAAAGTTTGGATGCTTGTTTGTTACTCAATCACGTAATCATGGCTGAATCAATTTCTTTGAAATTTGGTATGTCGATAGGTTATGACGTGGATTGACACAAAAGCTACATTTTATGGACAAAACACGTGTGCGAATCCGCGGGTGGAAGCTAACTTCAAATATTTGTATACCTTAAGTAGGTGAAGCATAGTGATGCCTCTTAATAACACCACCACAACACAATTACGTATTATATACACAATTATTGTACAATTTACCTGTGTTTCGTGTAAATATATATCAAGAATCTTGATACTTATTATAACTTGATTCCATTGAATTTTGTGACAGACCACTTTGTTTATAAAAGGGGTAACACAATTATACCTACCCCTATATATAGGGTGTTTGATGACATACGCACAAAATAAAACGGGTTATTTTGATGAGCATAATAAATAAATTTGTAAAATGTTTACCATAGAAATGTGAAATTTATTTTTGCATGTAAAAACAAACACTTTACAAAACTTTTGTTGTGCTATTGCATAATGCTTGCCATCTAACCATTGATACTGTATTGGTGACGTCTCGAGATATCTTTTGTTGTCCCTTTCTAACCTAAAACCTAGCCATTTTCGAAAGATATATCAAATTAGCCTTTGTTTTTGGATGTCGATTGCAAGAGTAGGCGGTAAGTTTTAAATCGAATCATTCACCTAAACTTAGTCGATTTTCTTTTAAATTTCTTAATTTAACTAGTAGTTTTTTAAAGAAATCTTTTTTTATGTTTTGAGTCACTTGAATATTATAAAAATTAAATTAAAAATTCTTTATTTCATAGTACATAACAAATTGCAATTTAGCCCTGCTTACCAAACTAAGTATTTAAAAATACTTGTTTTGGTAATTAGTGCTATCCCTAAAACATCATTATAAATGTACACACGGCTACACATCAAGCTATATTTCCAGTATAAGCTGACCTCGCATTATGCAGACTTTTCGTAGAATGAAAGGTCAACTTATACTGGAAATTATAGCTTGATGTGTAGCCGTGTGTACATTGTTTTTGGAAGTGTCATATTCATAATACATAATTACAATACATTAGGATATTAAAATTCAAATTCTAAAGATCCATAGATTTTTGTAAAATTAAAGCTAAAATCTACAAATACAAGTAAAGAACTTGCAAACAACCGAAAAATACAAAACACAACGCTGAGATTCTTAAGCCCGGCTTGCAAAAAAGATCTAATATCGTTAGTATATTACCAATCACCCTGTATAAACTATTTCTGCAACCCCTTGCTTTGCTACTTGACTATAGAACAATATAAACTACTCGTATTTTCGAAACTTGCTGGTGTCTCCTAGTGGGCAAATACCAGTCTGTATTTATAGTTTACAGGGTGACCAAAAACCGCAGTGCAGATTGAGACTAACTATAAATATAATGTCAAAATCCATATATATATATTTAAAATGTCTAAAGAATAGTTTTTAGTAAATATGGCTTTGATTTTCATTTTAATTTTTTCATTTATGATGTTCATAAAACAATTAACCAATTGTATTTGAAACTATACTATACATTAAACTATACGAACTATACATTAAATAATCAAAATAAACATAAGCATTAAATACGAAAATAATCAATAAAACCAACACAATTCAAAATACAAGACAGAATAAAAAAACAACACTTAGATTAAAAAGTCAGTAATATAGTAAAAAAAATGTCATTCACTAATAGAATAATTAAATCGTTTTGAATTCATTTCGATTTCAGAAAATTAGGAAAAACGGCATATGAAGCAGTTTACAATAATAATGGCATATTATAACAATGACCAAAAGGATGACATAAAAGTACCAGTTACCACCCGGGCACGATCTGCCGTTGCCAGTCTGGAAGTCCTTAAACAGGCTCCGCACCCAGGTTGGCTGCTGCAGACTTAATATGTGCAAATGGGGATTCAGGGACTCTAACTTGACGCAGTGCGAGTGCGGTGATCCCGCGCAGCCAATGCAGCACTTGCTAATGTGCCCTTTGTGTCCGAACGATGCACTGCACGATGGAGGACCTAATAACCGCCTCACCTAATGCTATTGTTATGGCCAAAGACCTGTCCAACATAGTGTTACGCCGAGGCTGTTACAGAATAAGTAATAGTCGGCTTCTCTCAAAGTTATACCTACTTTTTTTACAGAATAGGTAATACTTGGTATGGAATATACCTACATGCCACGTTTTTACCTACAGTTGCACAGAATAAGAAATAGAAGTCGTAGAAATACCTACACTTTTCTGGTTGCTAGTGGAAACATCGAGAAAGTTCTGGAAATAATGCGCGGTATAAATAGTGCGTAGATACGTCCGCACAGTCAGTCTGGATTTGGCGATACGCGCGAACATTTCGGTGACTTTTAGTGTTTTATTGTGCATAGTGTTGTTAATTAGTGTGTTGTGATTACTTGTGATTAAGTTCGTGTATTTATCATTTCAGTGTTGAATATAAGTGTTTTTTTGGTAAGATTGATTTCAATTATGTTATCCCAAACCCTCAGCTCGTAACGTTAGTATAAATGAAAACGTAGAACTCTTGACACGCTAAGAAGAAGAAGATGGCATATGGGACAGAAAGGTTTTCCAGTGGAGACCGGAGACCACACTTTGGAAAGTGCAGCATAGTACGCCCCCGAACTGAAACAAAAGACGACCTGTTGTTGAGATCCGTTAGGTGCTTGTCGCACAATATCACTTAGAGATCTATGAGAAGTCAAATTTACAGCAGTGGACTTTCTATGCACTGAAAAACCGAAAAGGTTGTTATAAACGGTTGACACACTACCACGCACCACGCTGCATGTTGCGTGTCGACGCACCTACGCGCGTACTTGCGGGAGTGCAGATCTGCATCATGGTGCGGGATTTTTACGCACTCACGCGCGTAGTTGCGTTTTGTGGATTCACGGCGGCTCTGACTCATTTCATTTAAAGCTGTTCGCTAGTGCAGTTCCAAAATAGTGCGTTTCCAAAATCACGCATGGTACTGTGGGGCTCGGTGTAGCATACCTTGCGTCTCGCCCCGCACCTCCGCGCGGGGGTGCATGTTTCTCCGCGCTTGAGCGCGTGGTCTGCATGAACGCGCGTGGATGCATTTCCTGTGTGTTAGAACGTTAGAACACGCATTCACGCAACATGCAGCGTGGTGCATGGCAGTGTGTTGAGCGCCTTAATCTTTTTTCAACGTATATTTTAAGTTAATATAGCACCTACCGACACCCTCGAGTTCTGCCCTGCCTGTGTTGAAGAGCGCCACGCTTTCGGCGACATGGTAGGTCACGACCTCTCTTCTCTTGACCGTAGTCCGCGCAATGGTCGAGAGCGATAAGTCGTGGCAAGCTGTTAATTACTTCTGCGAAAATGTAGTGCAGCAGCAGGGAGCAGCGGAGAGGGACAGGGAATCTGGGAGCACTCTCCCAACCCGCCGCACGAGACCGGGGCGAAGGAGGAGGGCGTATGCGAGAGCGTATGCCAACCTCCATCCCCCATAGCAGTGGCCTAACCCTAAACCCTATAAGATAGGGCCCACAAGAGCGGACTAACGCCACCGGGGTCGCGGAAGAATGTTTTCTGTTCCCGACTCCCCGGTATAAAGCGAGCGGAGAAACGCCGTGGAGGTTTAGCCGGTTGGAGTCCAACATACCGCTCCCTGGGTTCAGAGCGGTATCCATGAGGATTTCTCCACGTAAAAAAAAGCACCTACCGACATGATTTGATGAATTAACAAAATAAAAATAGTTGAATTTTGTTATTGTTACTGAATTATCAGTTAGACTTCTTAGATTCGAATATACAAACAATGTTGTGTTGTAATAATCTCTTTTAGTGATTGGTTTAACCTATTAATTTTTAACAATTTTATTTTTGTAGAAATAAATGTACTTTAATAGTTGTTTAAACATAATATTAAGTTAACGCAACTTAAATGGAATCAACATTATAGAGTTCAACCTATTAACTCTAAATAATGATGGTGATGACAAAAACAATATGTAAATAAAACATTTTTTAGAATTTTTTAACGTGTGACTTGAAGCAGCTAAGCCAGTCCTCAGTAAAAGGATCAAACAAAAACAATAAAGCCCCGACTTAACAATACAAAAGGCTCGTTATCATTTCAACAAAACATGGTGACCATATCCGATCCGCCGCGAGCGGATTTGCTCTAAATGTCGACGAACTCTAAAATAAATAAGGGCTGTCGTTTGTGACAAATACAAACAAAACAGCGGCAAAGGCTATGTGTCTTTGTACAAGTATCGTGGATTTATGTTTTCACTAGCTGTTGCCCGCGACTTCGTACGCGTTACACTACTAAATGTGTAGGTAGCCAAGAAATAAAGCTAAACTCGCTGTTGCAATTTGACTTGACACCCCATTTTTATCCTATGGCTGATTTATGTGTTAATCCTGGTTATAATATAAGTTTGTAAGTAAAAAACAAAAATTAATTTTCTTCAGTATAAGTGTAACTCCGGTGGGGGGCATAAGCATGCCATCTCACAGATCTTCATAGTTTGGGTGTCTGTTTCATTTGCAACTAGGTTTTAATATTTAACTTAAAAACTGAATCTCATGTACCTACCCTAGTGTTGTGAAGTTTGTTACCAAAATAAATTATCTTTATAATCTCCGTACAAGAGACTGTCTCTCGTGACCACGGCCGATGTAACTTGGCCGAAACGTCGAGGTTAGTCAAAATTATAATTTTGATATATCTTGATCTGTGCGCAAAAAAACCCGTTTTGTCTTAAAAACATGAGTATAGTTCGCAAAAGTTTTAAAATTTCAATCTCTGTACATACTAAATTTCATCGAAAACGGTTCAGCCGTTACGACGTGACTGAGTAACAAACAAATAAATAAATTAACAAACATCCAAACTTTATCATTTTTAATATTAATGTGATGTAGGTGAGAGAGACTGTTACTTGACTGACATACCAAGGATCGCCGACATTAATACACCAAAAAATGTTTTAGAGGGGACAAATGCTACTAAGATACTGCCCTTTCCCTACTGGGGACACTGTATTATAAAAATGATTTGATCGATTACTGTTTTGCCTGATTCAATGTGAATCGCTGGCAATCGCGATCCGTTGAGAACATATTTAACCCTATAAAACAGTGGCAACAAATCTGAAATCCATTTGGAAGTTTTTTGCGATCAGATGCAACCAAATGTATGGTGGGACTTAAGACAACTTTCTTAGTAAATTTTAATGATAATGCGAATTCTACAACGATCATTGTGGAACGTCTTTTTTTTGCATGCGAATTATATAATGGTAGTGGTAGTCAAGCTATTTAGAGGTTTATTTTATCTGTACTAATATTATAAAGAAGAAAGATTTGTTTGTTTGTTTGTATTGAATAGGCTCCGAAACTACAGGACCGATTTAAAAAAATCGTTCACCGTTGGGAAGCTACACTATCCCCGGGTGACATAGACTACTTTTTACCCAACTGCGCAGAAGGAGAGTAATGTTTTTATTGAAAAACTAAGCGTGCGAAACTGCAGATTGCTCTGCTAGTTTGTATAATAAGTTGGTAAACCTAGAAAGCACTACCGTTAATTTTACGCTACATAACGATTAATTGAATGAAAATGCTAATCCTATGTATTAGTTTACTATTGTAAAAAAATTAAGCTTATTATGTGAAGAGCTAAGAAATTATATGTCTCAAGTAAAAAGTAAATAAAAACAAATTAACTGATGCATTCGGGAGGAAGTGACAGTGGAGCACGTGATACTCCACTGCACTGCCACAAACGACGCAAGACTAAGAACGGGTCTGCAAGAGGTTATCGAATCCCCATCCTCCACTAACACCGCTACTACATCAACATTCACAGGGACCCTGGAAAGCTGCTGCCACCAACCCAAAGTCCTTCTCCGGTATTTCAAGGAGATAAGATGGCTGGGGTCAGGTTAGAAAGGGGTGGTAATGCACATTACACCCCAATGCGGGACGTCAGTGCAGATCTCTTATTCCCCCACCCTAGAATTATAATTAGGTAAACTGATAATAAGAGTCTTGTAAGAGCACTAGTGTTTCCCATATTCCTGTACGCTTCAGAGACATGGACTCTCCGGGAAAGTGAGAAAAAGAAGATAGACGCTCTTGAGATGTAGTGCTGGAGAAGAATGCTTGGGGTATCATGGACAGAATTCCGTACCAATCAGTCCATGCTTCAAGAACTCGGCATCAAGCAGCGTCTCTCTTCCACGGTACAATCTCACATCCTCGCCTTCTTTGGACACGTGCCGCGATGCGGGGAGCTCTCCATTGAACGCTTGGTGGTGCAGGGGAAGGTTGACGGCAAAAGAGCGCGTGGCAGATCGACTATGAGATGGACGGATCAAATAAAGGCTGCCATAGATGTTCCTTTGAACGAGTGTACCAGAAGAGCAGCGGTGCGAGAAGAGTGGCGAAGGGTAGTTAAGCGCGCCACAACCCTGACATGACGACCACAACCACTCTGCCAAGAGTGCTACGACTAAAAAGAAGAAGAAACTGATAATAAAAATTATTTACATGTATACGAAGGGCAACTTACGCACGAGGCTTCATCATCATCATCATCATATCAGCCGTAGGACGTCCACTGCTGGACAAAGGCCTCCCTCATTGATCTCCAGGAACTGCGGTTGGAAGCGGCCTGCATCCAACGCCGACCTGCGGTTCTTACCAAGTCGTCTGCCCATCTTGTGGGTGGACATCCTACGCTGCGCTTGCCGGTCCGTGGCCTCCACTCGAGAACCTTTCGGCCCCATCGGCCATCTGTTCTGCGCGCTATATGGCCTGCCCATTGCCACTTCAACGTGCTAATCCGTCGGGCTATGTCGGTGACTTGAGTTCTCCTACGTATCTCCTCATTTCTGATTCGATCTCGTAGAGAAACCCCGAGCATAGCCCTCTCCATAGCTCGTTGAGCGACTCTGAGCTTATTCATAAGGCCAATAGTGAAGGACCACGTCTCGGTTCCATATGTCATCACTGGTAACACACACTGATTGTAGACTTTCGTCTTAAGGCACTGAGGTATGTTGGACGAAAAGACGTTGCGAAGTTTCCCAAACGCTGCCCATCCGAGTTGGATTCGACGATTGACCTCTTTCTCGAAGTTGGACCTACCTAATTGGACTGTTGGTCCTAGGTATACATACGCGTCGACAACTTCAAGAGCCGAGTTCTCAACCATAACTGGGGCAGGGACGACATGGACATTCGACATGATTTTCGTCTTGTCCATGTTCATTTTAAGTCCTACCCGTTGGGAGACTCGATTGAGGCCTTGGAGCTTACGCACGAGGCTTAGGTAATCGTATTTAGTGCAGTAATAAATTAATTGAAAATTCGTCAAATCATACAAATGTTTAGTCGCTAGTAACGTTTAGGAATCGATGTGCAAGCCGGGAAGTCGGCAATCCTCACCAATCGCACTAACAAAATGGTCAAAAAGAATACCTATGGCAATTAGCATTTTGACAGACATACCAATGCCATACATTTCTGGAAATCTTTTCAGGCAAGTGTCTCTTTAAATTAAGATGTTTCAGATTTTTGAAGTAAAACTTCTTTACGCACGCTTGACTTGGGGAGTAAGCTGGTGAATGCGTTACGAAAAGTGCAAACGGAACATGAGAGGAAGATATAAGTTAGTGAAGATAGAGAGAGAGAGAGAGTTATGTTTCGTATATTACTGTAGGAGCAAGAGAGAGAGAGGTGCGCGCGCACATTTTCTTTCTCTCTTCCTCTCATAGCCAGTGCATGAAATATAAATATTGCAGCCAGTAGTTTGTTTGATTATTTTTCGTATATTGATTAATATTTTGAAAAAGAAGTTTTACTTCAGTCGGTCTAAAGCACACTCGTTTTTTATATCAAATAACATAATACTTTGTCTGAGTTTTTTGTTTTAAAACTTTAATTGACCGCAAGTTAAAATTATACAAAGAGATATCAAAATAATAATAATTAACCTATTATTTAAGTCAAACGCTTCATGAAAATTAAAAACCGGCCAAGTGCGTGTCGGACTCGAGCACGAAGGCATCCGTACCATAAAAACGAGCAAAAACACACATTTTTTGTATGGGCCTTAAACCCTTACATGCTCTTAAATGTTTGTTTTATTTTAATTTAATTATTTATTTTTAAAGTGAATATATAACTATATATTCTGTGAATATTTCAAGCGTCTACCTGTTGCCGTTATCAATATCGAGCAAAAACGAGCAAAATATCACGTTTATTTTATGGGAGCTGTCAACTGTCTAATTATCACGGTTCATGAGATACAGCCTGGTGACAGACGGACAGAAAGACGGACAGACAGCGGAGTCTTAGTAATAGGGTCCCGTTTTACCCTTTAAGTACGGAACCCTAAAAACCTCCAATGCAAATATTTTCATATCTAAAGAAATATAGCTGCAGTTTAAAACGCTCGAAACTCATATGAAAATAGCAATACGATTCGAGTAATTTCTCGTTCTCGCTTCACCTGAACATATACTAGTACATAATATACGAGTTGCGCATTAAATGTTTAAATTCGGTAAAATTCTGTGTCAGATATCGTGGCACAAATTGAGATATTAGAACTGTCGATTGTGCTATTCTCGATAGTTTTTATCGTAGCAACAAAAGTTGACTAAGTTAAAATTAGGAAACCAACAAATTGAATGTCTGTTTTAAAGATTGAAGAAACTATCAGATCACACTTTCTTTACAAGTGCCAGTGCGCAACTAACGAATAAAATGATATAAGTTCAAGAATGGTGAGTCACGGCATTTACTAGATTTGCATGCTACGACTGAAATAATTTGCATTAAAACACCTAGTTTTTCTGGAAAGTTTTAAGTGTGAAAATGAAAACCTAAGTATGTTTATTTGGATTAAACTACCTTACCTTTTTCTGAAGCTTGGCCCGGTTAATTGCTTTAAAAAAGTAGGTAAAGAAGCTCTGTTTAGGAACTCGGAAACCAGAAAATTCCAGGTTTTTCGCTAGACTGGTTAAATATACGTTTTACAGTATAAGTTCAAGGTGTCAGTGTTATTCCGCAGACGTGAAAGGCTCTCGGATTGATTTTTTTTATAATATAAAATTCTGCTGAGCTTGTTTTCGTAATTCTTAGAATAACCAGAATCATCCATCTAGAACTACCCAGGCAAATCATAAAAAACCGACCAAGTGCGAGTCGGACTCGCGCACGAAGGGTTCCGTACCATTATCTATAAAAACGGCAAAAAAAATCATGTCTGTTGTATGGGAGCCCCACTTAAATGTTTTATTTAATCAATAGCACAATTTTATTTATTTACCTTATTTGAGGTTGGTGCCGATTAAGCTGGTCCTCTAAATTGTATGAGCGTCCATACAACTCAGAGGACTATCTTAATTGGCGTCCACTATGTACATATGTATAGGGACATCCTTTAATTTTCAACTTTTTCATTTTTTGGACTTTTTTCTTATGTTTTTAATTATGGAATTTACTTTGTATTAGGCTTTCATTTGCATTTTGTGCTGCATTTAGTATTTCTGGCGGGGTTAAATCTACCAATTGCTAATCTTCTGTACTAAAACTTGACATTTTTACAATCATTTACCACACAGCAACAAATGCGATACAAACAAAAAAATGGGAAATGGTGCGCATGTTTTTTTTTTTGCACGTGCTAAATGTAAGTTGATTGATTACTTAAAGCCGTACAGCCTCCTTCAAAATTATAATTTTAGTGATAGAATACAAATATTTTATAACAAGTTATTGTGAATTACAAGTAATTTAATAATAATAATTTTTTATTCGTCTTAATCAGGGATACATTTATTTATTCAAAAAATGTAATAGGATTTTCAGCGGCAAACAACCTCTTTGTTGTTACAAAAACTGTATTACCCGGTTAAATTGAAAATGCTCTATTTACTCGCATATAATTTGCAGTTAGGTGCTAACTTAACTTTGTAGAGTTAATTCTATTATGCACTAGTGTGTTATATTATTACGCACGTGTGTGTTATAGTTCGGTTTAAGGCTCTAATAACGATGTACTATAGCCCACTTTACGAGCAAGTGTGTTGAAAAATATAAATCAAGTCAGTATCAGCACTAAAGCGACAGTGCTGTACTGACTTCTATCAATTTCCTCGTTGGCCATACTGGGTCTTGTACTGGGTCTTGCCTTGAATTTGCAGTCAGTAACTAACTCAATGTTTGGCCTACCTTAAATCAACGTTTTTTTTTCCCTTTTACTATTTGAGTTCCCCTCCATGACCAATCTTAATTACATACCCTGAATATCATTAAATAAATTCATTCATTCATCTCAGCCCGTCTGCACCCACTATTGGGTATAGGCCTCCTCTTTATTACGCCATTCTTTCCGGTCCCTTGCGAGTCTCATCCATTGACACCCAGCTACGCCTTCAATGTCATTCGACCATCGGGCGGGTGGTCTGCCTCTTGGTCTACAAACATCCCTTGGCCACCACTCTGTAATCGCCTTCGTCCGACGCCTGTCATCCCTCCTAGCCATTGAATAAATACCGCAATCAAATAAAAGCTAGTAGCCCATCTCTTATGGGATATTCGGAATACTTTTTCTTTTTATGTAAATGTAACCATTAATTTGAGAAAAGCACGTATAAAAAGGTTTTACTGTTTCTATATGTAAAATCAGTGAGAGAATTAGAAAAGTATATCTATTTGTTTTTGTTGTTTTCATTAAACTGACCCTTGAGCACTTTTTGGCTATTCTTGCAAAAGCGTTAACTCAAAGATAATTTATTCAACAGCAGAAATAAGCAGACAAATGAGCTATGTCGAACAATTCCTCAGAACACAACCCATTATACGCCATCATATGATCAACTATTATCCTGTCCATACAAAGGTTGTCATGAAGAGATCGCTTAATCCACTATATCGCTATTGTACTAAACTATTTGAAAAAAATATGTACTGTATTTTACTTTGGTGTACAATAAAGAGTTATATTATCTTATACCTACAACAGGACACACAGAGAGAAAAAAGTCTCTTTCGTACATTTTCGATCACTTTAAATAATGAATGAGTCTGCTAACGACTACGGCTGTTGCAACACAGCCAAAACGTCGGGTTAACAAATAAAAAAGATACGAACGCGATAAATATCCGTTTAAAACAGTAATTAAGAAAAATATTTCCTAAGAATCAAAAGTTTAATACCGCTTGTGAGTACGGGGTCGTCTACAATTCTCAAAGCTTGTCTTTGAGCAAAGTAAAAAAATAAATAAATTTTGCTGGACATTTCACACAGCGCTATCTAGCCCCAAACTAAGCAGAGCTTGTATTATGGGAACCAGATAACTAATAGAATACTTATATACATTTTTTTCGTAAATATATACTTATAATATATATAAAAAAATCCAGACCCGGAACAAATATCCGTAGATCATGCAAACATTTATTTCGCTGCGGGAATCGAACCCGCTACCTCCTGCGTCTCAGCCGACTATTCGCCCACTGCACCACGGAGGTCGTTAAGTCAAAAGACTCTAGTTAGTATCCAGGTGCCGATAAACGACAGCAGTACTTCATGCGAGGCTGGACTTGCGCTTTATAGAGAGGCTTTGCCCTATTGAGTACCGATGTACTGTATCTTCAGATATGATGATAATGAATAAGGAGACCTCTTCCTACAGTGCTAAAGTCAGTCAATACAAACTTACATAATAACAGTCCAATAATTTACAAAGACTGAATTATAGGTGAGTGTTATCCATAAATTGCCGCCACAGTAAATATGGGCGCAGACGTACCATTTGGGATATGTGACTAAATGATGGGAATTTCTATTTCGAGGCGGACAATCAAATTTACTGCTTGAATAATGTAGTTCCAACGAGCATAGAAAGCCATTTTGTTTATGCTAGTAGACGCGATGAGATATGTGAATGAACGGCGATATGGTGTCATGTCTTCGCTTATAAAACTACTAGCTGTTGCCAGCAGCTTCGCACGCATGGTTTGCCAATAAAAAGTAATCTATATGTTAATCCAGGTTATGATCTACGCACACACCAAATTTCATCGCAATCGGTTAAGCCGTTCCGGCATGAAAGAGTAACAAACATCCATACATACAAACTTTCGCGTTTTTAATATTAGTAGGATTATTGGCACGGTAAATACTCAAATTTACATGAATGGAAAACGTATGAATGAAGTAAGACGCCTCCACTTAATGGACCGATGTTTTTATCTACCACAGAAAGTCATTTGTTGAAAGTTTAGAAGCTTACGATCGTTCGTACTGGCCCTACAATCAACAGCATATTCTTATGGTGTGTGACCTACGAGGTAGTGCACTTAACATGAGGTGGGCCATTTACTTGTTCCATCTACATGTAGTATGAATACTGCGGGCGTAGCGTCTGGTCGCTCCCTTTTGTATCTCATGGTATGGTCTGTTACGTACTGTGACGTGGGTGACACTTTTGAATCACATTTCACTCTCTGGGATGTCAATCATCATCGTCAATAAAACTTTATTTAATATTTAATGTCTTTTAATGTTAAAAAATAGAACATGCCAAGTGCGAGTCGGACTGGCGCACGAAGGGTTCCGTACCATTAAATATTTAAATATTTGTTTTATTTTATTTTAATTGTCTATTTTTAAAGTGAATATATAACTAAAAATTCTGTGAATATTTCAAGCGTCTACCTGTTGCCGTTATCAATATTGAGCTAAAACGAGAAATAAATCACGTTGTTTGTATGGGAGCCCCCCCCCCTCTCCCCCCACCCCTTAAATATATATTTTATTCTGTTTTTAGTACTTGTTGTTATAGCGGCAATATATATACATCATCTGTGAAAATTTCAACTGTCAAACTATCACGGTTCATGAGATACAGCCTGGTGACAGACGGACCGACAGAGAGACAGACAGCGAAGCCTCAGTATTAGGGTGTCCTTTTACCCTTTGGGTACGGAATCATAAAAAATGTATTAAAAGGCGATTTAGAAACTTTTAGAAAAGTACTTCAGAAAATAACCCAGAAGTAATTTATTAAAGATTTTTAATTTTTTAAGCTGACCCGCCCGCGGCTTCGAACGCTTGAAATTTCCCGTTCCCGTGAGAACTTTAAAATAAAAACTAAATAAAACACTCTTGTCAAAGTGATGCGACACTTCATGTGAATGACTTCATGTCAATGAACGACGGTTAAATTATATGGATATTGTTCGTAGGAAGGTGAAAAATACTTAACGACCTATTCTCCTACCAAATATAGAAAAAAAAACTTTAAATCGGTCTACCCGTTTCGATTTTATATATATTACTAGCTGGCCAATCCGCAGCTTCGCACGCGTAGTTTTTCAATAAAAACATTACTCTCCTTCTGCGCAGTTGGGTAAAAAGTAACCTATGTCACCCGGGGATAGTGTAGCTTCCCAACGGTGAAAGAATTTATTAAATCGGTCCCGTAGTTTCGGAGCCTATTCAAAGCAAACAAACAAATCTTTCCTCTTTATAATATTACGAAGTTTTTTGTATATATTAATATGTTCTTTAATATTGTAGAACATACTTTTGTTCTATCATCAATAGTTTCCGCAGCGCATGCGACGAAAGACGTTAAGGGCACTTTACATCTTGGGTTACGTTACTTAAGTTTTATTAAGGATCCCTAATCTTTTTAAGCAATAAATATAATCTATATCATTCAAGGTAAATGTAGCTTTCCAATGGTGAAATAATTTTTGAAATCGGCGCAGTAGTTTTTGAGTTTATTCATTACAAACATACACATACAAATCTTTACTCATTATAATATTAGTATAGATAGTATAGATAAGATGAAAAACGGCCACAATTAGATTGTGAAAGAAGAAGTGCCAGTAAAATATACGGAAAATCCATTTTAAAATGCATATTATCAACATTTACCACATCCGTGCGAACCGGCGGAGGCAGCTGCGTATTTTGCCTGGTGGACCGTCAATTTACACAACGTTGATTTATACCAGATACCCAGTTGATACGCTCGGTAGGTACGCCGCGTATCTACCACAGAGTAAATAATAGTGTTAGTTTGTGTGAATTTTCTTTGTTATAAGATATACATTTATGAAGCGCTTATATCTTACAGATTCACCAGATACCGCCATATATAACAATAATGAAGCCACACGTAAATTCAATTAAACATTCAAATTCTTATTATTTCAATCGTGTGTTTAAAAACTGTTATTAGGGTTCCGTTCCTCAAAACGTAACAAAAGAACCCTTATAAAATCACTTTTTTGTCCGTGTGCCCGTAGACCTATCAAGTTGAAATGTATACCAAATACTGAGGATTATAGTCCCTATTAGGTGTATAAAAATCAAGGTCCTGAGTCAACACGATAAAAAGGTATGGGCAAATTTAGAATTTCGGGAAAACTTGTACCTAAGTACCAAAATTTATATTAATCTAAACTTTTTTTTTCGGAATTTTTCCTTTACATGTGCTGCTTTACTTTTCACCAAAATTGACAATTCTAATTCTTGGAGAAGTCACAGAAAGCGTATGGCGTTTTTTTGTGATTTATCCAAAGCTTTTGACTGCGTGTCACACGAAATTTTATTAGGAAAATTGCAGCATTACGGTGTAAGCGGGAAAGAGCTGGAGCGATTTCAATCTTACCTCAAAAGTAGAACTCAAGTCACAGAAATGAACGGAAGTCGTTCTACAGAGTGTAAATTAATTTAGGTGTACCTCAAGGGTCAATTCTGGGACCTTAACTTTTTTTTATTTATATCAATGACCTGTCAGTTGTACTAAAAAATGTAGAGGTGATCTTATTTGCGGATTATACAAGTTTAGTTATTATGGGCATTACTTGCGAAAATGCTAGTAGCAAGATTTTAAAAACTATTCATTATTTAAAAACCTGGTTCTCTACGAATAATATGCTCTTAAATGTTAATAAAACAAATATAATTCAATTTTCATTCAGCACTAGAACAAATGTTTTATCCAATAGCATGAAAGAAACACTTGAAGAATTAAACGTGTCCTTAGCCAGCAGTGTACAATTTTTAGGTGTATCGCTAGATACTAAGTTATCGTGGGCTGTTCGTCTTGAAACACTGGCCAAAAAGTTATGCTCTGCTACCTATGCAGTTATGAAAATTAGAGAGATAGGCGGAGTAAGGGCAGCACGAAATGTATATTTTTTTATTTTCACTCTCTAATCACATATGGTATTTTATTTTGGGGAACAGCGGCAGATGCTAACAGGGTCTTTACTTTGCAAAAGCGAGCTATACGCTATATCTGGGAATGGGTTCTAGGCAATCGTGTAGAGAAAAGTTTAAGGAACTGGACATCATGACAATGATTGGAGAATTTATTTTCCAAAACCTACTCTATGTTAGAGAAAATTTACATCATATTAAAAGAGCTACAAATGTCCACAATATTAATACTAGGTATGAATATCGCCTAATTATACCAAAAACCAGATTATCAAAAATTTCCAAAAGCTGTTATTGCACAGCGATAAAATTGTATAATAGAATACCCAAAAATGTTGATAGTCTTGCCGACAATGACTTCAAATTGTTTATCAAAGGACATTTAATTAACAAAAGTTGTTATCGTTTGGACGAAACTTTTGCAGAATAAAACCTTTTTGCATTATAGTACATATTCATACACTGTTACATTACTTTTTTATTTAGTTTTTAATTTTATTATACAATTGACAATGCTTTTGCAGATACTTCTAATTTTATTTATTATTATTATTTTATTGATTTCTTTTGTTTAAGTAGGTGTTTATTTTATATTGTAAAATTTGTTAGTCGCTATTGACATTATAATTAAGTTTCTACCAATGTGACATTGTAAATTATGCTAACTATTTTTAATTGAATTGTTTTATATTGTACCTCCTAACATATCTAAGAACAATTAATTTGTCGAAAGTTGAAATAAATAAAACGAAATGAAAAAAAATATCTAGGTCAACCGGAAGTACCCTGTAGGTTTTGGGTCAAAAACCTATATGGTAGTTTCCGTTGACCTATAATTACGAAATTTGCCAAAAAGCAGCACAAGTAAAGGAAAAATTCCATAAAATAAAAAAAGTTGAAAGTCAAAGGTTGCCCCCATACTTAAATAGTTGACGCCTATTATGATTGTCCTATGAGTTGTATGGGCGCTCATACAATTTAGAGGACTAGCTTAATCGGCACCAACCTCAAATAAGGTAAAAAAATAAAATGGTGCTATTGAATAAAATAAATATTTAAATGGGGGTCCCATACAACAGTCATGATTTTTTTGCCGTTTTTTATGGTACGGGATCATTCTTGCGCAATCCCGACTCGCACTTAACCGGTTTTACTTATTTTTACATTACATAATAATGGAGATGAAAATTCAGCGAGCCCTCGGTTATGTTCATTTCGTGAATTAAAGTTAAGCCATGTTAATGCACTGATGCACATTGCACAAACACAGTGCTCGCTTATGGTGCGAAATTCTAGTATGAGTAGTCATTGTTAAATTAATACTCAGTATATTAATATTGCTGGACATTTCACATAGTGCTGTCTAGACAGCACATGAAATGTATTAATTTAACAATTTAGTTTGGGGCTAGCCCAAAACTAAGTAAAAAAACTAAAAATGCTTATTTCTAATGGAAGTCCAAATACGAAATGGTAGCATTAATGTCAACCTCTCTTTGATCTAGTCATCAAATAACTCTTTTTACATAAAATATATTTTAAATAGTTACCCATATAGTCTGTTAAATAAAAAAAGTGTCGTAGGAATTGAGGTCGCGCGTGTGCCAATTTACTACTTTTGTTGCGTTGATAACACTGCTCTGTCATTGCCAGTACGACTAAAAGTTTTTGATACTTGGTAGACAGACATTCATAGATACCAACTGTTGTCATCAGTAGGTACCTACTTGCTATTAAGTAGGTAGGTTGGTACGTATCTACGCATAATGCTGATTAAAGTTGGCTACCATAGCACAGCACAGGTGTTATGTGATGAGCTAAAAATAATGCATGTGCATAATTCTACTGAGGTTTAAGTGCTGGCTTTAATAAAAATTATTTATATAGGATAGTGGCTAGCTATGTTGTAAGTCTAACGTGCTTCCATGGAGCATGGCCTTTCTACTCTTCTAGTACCTACTGATGAGTTGCACTGGACTGCATACCCAGACTCAAAAAATTTAACTAGTGGACATTTTATAATTTTATTAACATTATCTTAATATACAGTAATAATTGACAGTTATAGATAATACAAGGGTAAAAATACTTCAGCAGATTATCATCACGACATGAATGATGAGAACTTTACGAAATGGGTAACACAAATACTTATACCCAATCTTACCGAACCATCGGTGATTGTGATGGATAATGCGTCTTATCACAGTGTACGTTATTGAAGCATTCATTTATTATGGGCGGCAACTCCTTGGCTGATACAGTAACATTCTTTGATGCAGCATCTCATTTAACTAAACTCCATATTAATACTATTGCATTTAAATCGCAAAGATACGGCGGTAACTTGACAACAGTATGGCCATGTGCTTCAAGTAATTGATTTATTTGTACATGGGATCACCTTTGTTCTTTTTTATTAAATCGAATAATTCAGCTTTATGTGCATTTTCTGGGAATGATATGGCTTTATCATTTAACTATTCTTTCATTGTGTCTTTTTTGTCGCTGTTATTTAGAGGTTTATTTATACGTACACTGTGATAAGATGCATTATCCATCACAATCACCGATGGTTCGGTAAGATTGGGTATGAGTTTTTGTGTTACCCATTTCGTAAAGTTCTCATAATTCATGTCGTGATGATAATCTGCTGAAGTATTTTTACCCTCGTATGCAAGTAAACAATTATCTACAAATCAATTCCGAGTACCAGCATGTACGATAGTATATCTTTTACCAAAGGGAAATGGCTTTCGATACCCCAGGTTTATATGGGCCTTGCCAGCATTTGTTGACTTCATGCGCAGTATAGATGTATGTCTCATCTACATAAACAATTGGTTTTTATGTTTCTCTCAAACGGTTCATTGTCCGCAAATATTTGGCACGCCAAGCCAAAATATCATGCCGCTTTATAAGTATTTTTCGTTTTGACTGACATTTTTTAAATTGATATCCAATTTTTTTCAAAACACTGTGCAGACTAGACATTCCACTACCAAAATTTATGTCTTTTTTTAGTACCCTATGCAGCTTCCTTAGAGTAGGTACCTCTTTTCGAACAGTATAAAATTGTTTAATTTTGCTCCGTATGGCACATTTGTCAAAATCGTCCAGAATTATTGTCTTGGGCCGGCCTTTGCGTTTTTCCCCTGGAGTGCACCACACACCTCTATTTACAGCACCCTCTTTTTTAATTCTAGTCACAGTGACTCTACTAACACCTGCAGCACATAATGTTCATAATCAGTTTAATATCTAAAAACGCAATGTATCAATATATGTTAGTCGTACTATAAAAATAGGTTAGCTTAGGCTCCAGTGATTTTTACCTAATATAGTATTTCCGTTTACGCTAATCACACACAAAACAATAAAGACGCTGTTTATTTCGTCTAAGACATCAATGCACAGTCCAAAAATACCTCAAGAAAGCGATTAAATACCAGTCATTGCGACTACTCGTTCCGTAGCTTTTTTCAGGTCGACGATAGGGCTTTTTGACGCTTTTTCGCGTAGACAAAACTGTATAACATTATATTATTTGCCTCACAGAGTTGCGTAACGTTTTCCCTCTTTTTTAAGTAATTATCTAGCACAAAAACAAGATCAACAATACTTTAAGAGACAGATGACAGCTGGATTGGGTTGCCATATAAAATTTTTAATGTTAGTTCACCAAAACGCCACGACTCTTCTCTTATTGAACATACTCTATATATTTATATTATAATCATTAACCTTCATAAACTTTTGATTCTACATATTTCATATATTTTTGAAAAGTATGTTTATAAAATTTTTATCTACATTTTAATAAAATTGCACACGCCTTGTTTATTTACTCGCTTCATTATTTATTTATTTCGTCCTACACTACCTTTGCTTCTCGTTTCAGCTGAAAATCAGCGTAGGGTGCTTAACATCCGACATAATGCTGAGCTGAACACCATTTTGGTACGCAGACACACGAGTCGAACTGTATTATTGAATACAATTGTATATACTGTTCCTTAAAATTGTTTCTTATGTCATTTTGTGTGTACCAAATAAATTTTTAATCCATTCTATTCTAATTAGAGCTTTTACTATGAGAACTAGATAACTGATAGAATAATACATATACTTTTTTATTTTATATACGTACTTATAATATATAAAAACACATCAAAACTCGGAACAAATATCTAAAGATCATGCAAATATTTGTTCCACGGTGGGAGTCGAACCCGCAGCCTCCGTACTCAGCACGGATAGCGGTACTTTTCAGTGGTTACGAGTAAACCTCTCGAGTTTGAGCTTAATTGGTTTGTTTTGGCAAGTACAATATTGTTTTGTAATTACCGACTGTGAGAAGCGTGTTCTTCATTTATTTTTATATTAAATCGTATACATAGGTCACACTAAAAGTTTTCGGAATTGGCCACTTACATAAACAATATTTAAAAAGTTATTACTACATTTAAAAATGGAACTCTTTAGCCGTCGAATAAAGTTTGTTTCATTTGATTGTCTATTGTTTTCACATTGCAATAAAACTGATTTAACTAGGGAAAATTTTCATTCCATGATTTTTTACGATTTTAAGTGTAATTTGACAGTTTAGTAGAGGTTCGTTCGGCTTCAATCCGCATTTGGCAAAGGAGCACCATGCAAGACGACTATTTATAGCTGGTTTGCAGAATTCAAACGAGGTCGTGTCAATCTCCATGATGAAATTCGTGAAGGTCGCCCGTCCACCGCTGTGAACAACTAAAACATTGATATGATCGAAACAGACAAACATGTGACCTACCATGAAATCAGGATATCTTTGGAAATAGGCATGAGTCAAAAACAATCAATCCTACACAAACATTTGGGTGCGAGAAAGCGCTGTTCTCGATGGATTCCACACAATTTGACTGATGCTCAGAAAATAGACCGCATCACTTGGTGCCATGTTATGCTTGCCAAATACAACAAAGAGGCTTTCAATTTGGTGTGGGACATAGTAACAAGTGACGAAACATGGATTTATAGCTATGATCTCAAAACGAAGCAGCAATCGAGCGTATGGGTCTTTCGAGATGAGCCGAAATCAACCAAAGTGGCGCGCTTCAAAAGTGCCTCGAAGCGGATGATTGCTACTTTTTTTTAATAAAACTGGACACGTGGCTACTTCTGCTTTATAAAATCATCGTACCGTGAATAGTAACTGGTACACGATCATTTGTTTACCGGATATTATTGACAAACTCCGTGAAAATAACGGTAAATGCCGTATCATCTTGCACCACGACAATGCAAGTTCCCACATGGCCAGACAGACAAACGAATTTTTGTAGGCGAAAAACGTACAATTTATGAGTCATTCAGCATACATTCCTGATCTGCCTCCGTGTGACTTTTCTCTGTTCCCAAAAATCAAGAACCAATTACGCGATCAACGGTTTTCATCACCAGAAGAGGCTGTCGAAGAGCATGAAAAACATGTATCTGACGTCACCACCGAGGAGTGGCACAAATGTTTTCGAAATTGGTTAAATCATATTAAAACTTTTTAGAAACAATAAATTCATTTTTGAACGTTATTAGTATTTTTTTATTATTGATTCCGGTAACTTTTAGCCCTCGTATTATCATCCTTATTCATTATTTTCAAGATTATCTAGCTTTTTATTTATATATTTTTTTCTAGCTCATTATAAAGCTCGACTTTTTATAACATAATACAAAATCTTGTAATGCTCTTACCTCCTGAGTGAAGTGCCAATAAATACGAATAAAGCCTCCATTAGAATCATAATGAAAATTGAGAAATTGAGGAAAAGCGTTAACTAAACTAAATTTTTAGAAGCCATTACGAACACTTTCACATTAAATTACATAATCAGGTTAATCACCATTGATAAGAGATCTCTTATTATAATTAATTTAGCACGTTATAATGTTAAATTATTCGGATTGGCACAATATTAGGATGAATGGCAACAGAGTACGTGCACAGACCAGTAGTAAATTAACACGGACCGAAAAAACATGTCATGCAAATCAATCAAATCAAAATTATTTATTTAGACACAATAACAATACAAGTAAGTAAGTAGGTACATAGCAAGCTTAAATCTAAAGACATAGCTTATATCTAGTTCATTTACTACGCACCTACTTACCTTACAATAGTAGGGTAGGGGTGTGCTAAGAGCCAGACTAGATTAATGTAACCCAGCCCTTAGCGCCCTCTGACGGACGATATGTGTTATGGTGATAAAAGTATAAAATTAAAAGTACATTTACCCGTGCGCGTGAGTACCCAGTTACTGAGTGTAAACTACTAATTGGTTTTGTCCACAGAACACAAAAAAGTTTTGTATTAGTGTGTTTAAACTAATTTTTAGTTACTGCCTTTAACTATTTATTTAGAAATTCAAGATCAAGGATCAGTCATTATTTTTGAATTTCCAATAGATCCTCCGTGTCTTTATATGATAAATCCAAAAGCCAATTTCTTAGTATATCGTATCATTATATATATATTATAGCATTATAGGGTATTTGATAATATACGCACAAAAATGAAAGAGGTTATTTTGATGATCATAATAAATAAATTTTGGAAATGTTTACCATATAAATGTGAAATTTATTTTGGCAGTAAAACAAACACATTATTAAACTTATGTTGTGCTATTGCATAATGCTTGCCATCTTACCACAGATACTCTATTGGTGACATCTCGAGATATCTCTTGTTGTCCCTTTCTAACCCAAAAACCGCAGCCATTTCCGAAAGATATATTAAATCGGCCTTTATTTTTGGATGTCGATTGCAAGAGTAGGCAGTAAGTTTTATATCAAATTAATCACCTAAACATAGTCAGTTTTCCTTAAAATTTGATATTATAACCCGTAGTTTTTTTTTTCGACAAGTCTTTTTTTATGTTTTGAGAAACCGTCACTTGAATATCGTCAGTATATTACCAAACATCCTGTAACCAATTGATACATAAATGAATGAATGTATGAACACGTTATTGTACACAATATTAACAAAAAGTTACAAACACAAACGAAATAGTACAATGGGTGGTGTTATTGTTTAGTAGCGATCTCTTCTACACAACCTTTGGATGGAGAGGATTTTGTTATAACTAAGATAATGGTCGGGGATGTACATTTATGGCTAAACTATTTATGAAGAGAGTGTGTCTAATACCAAAATAAAATTATAATTGAAGACTTATATATATGTATAAATAAATATGAATACAAATAGAACATAATTATGTATTCACACTTAATAATATTAGATACATATGTATAATTTTTAATATATATTAAACTGGTCAACATAATTCAACTTTTTTAAATTTTCCTTTAAAAATATTGATGTCAGTTGTAATGAATTTTGATGTGGTAATTCCATAAATCATACAATTTTTTTCTTAGCAGCTCTAGTTTTGAGATAATTTATTTTCACATTTATTCACTTTTAGGGGGGTAGATTCATATTTTTTTAGTTTTGCTTATCTGTCAATTTGTGAGCAATTAATATTATTGCGACGAAGAGGAGACGTTGTAAAAACGATCCAGACAGTATTTGTGTTATTTTTGGTGAATATACCTAGTATCCTAAATCTATTACGGACGTAAAAACTGCACAATTTAACTACTTTGGAGTGAATATTTCCAATCGTTGTTACCAAATCCTGTATGCCAAACTTGTGTTGTATCTGTACAACAACGGTCAAGTGGGATAAGATCCGCCCTTAAATTCAGAACACCAATGATCTGGCGGAAACTCCAAAATTATCATGACGATTGTTATTTTTGTGCGATATAAATTGCCGGTATAAATTCGTCATACCAGAAAAAGTATGTCGGATATGACCACTTTTTCTGGTTGCTTTCCGCTCAATAACCTCTTGCATACTCCGATGAATCACTTGTGCCAGTACCATCGACATCCTCAACTCGCTTTTAGCCAAATAACCAGATCTTCAATTTTGAAGAAGAAAACGATACTTCTTCGGATTTGGCACTTACTAAAGGAACAGAGTCTTTTTCTATGGAGGTATTTTCAATGGCCCACAGGTTAGACGGTTGATCAAAGATCCAAATTTTGTCGTATCTATAAATGAGTTCGAAAACAGAACATAGAAATCATTCGTTTTTGTAATTCAAAATTGTCTTGTTCCAAGAAAATTTTTAATTATCAAAACAATAAATCTTCAAAAGAAAACTATTTACAATTAGTACAAGACATATTGTCAAATTTGAGAGATCTAGCAGGGTGAAAGATTTTACCAAGATATACAAGTAATGGCAGAACGATAGCAAGGAATATGACCAATATGATGGCAGATTACTACTGGACTCTTTGTCAGGATCATAAGCAGGCATGTCATTCAAGAAAGTCCTTTAAGAGAAAATTTAGTCCCGTCTAAAGGGGTCTAGGTCCTGTGCCAGTGGTTCTAGGTCCAGGGAGTCCAGGTCCAGGGGGTCCAGTTTCAGGTCCAGGGCTCCAGGTCCAGGGGGTCTAGGTCCAGGTGGTTCAGATCCGAGGGGTCCAGGTCCAGGGTGTCCAGATCCAGAAAGTCCAGGTCCAGGGGGGATCCAGGGGGTCAAAGTCAAGAAAGTCCTGGTCCAGGGTGTCCAGGTCCAAAGGGGTCTAGGTCCAGTGGTCTAGGTCCAGTGGTCCAGGTCCAGAGGGTTCAGGTCAGAAGGGTACAGGTCTAGGGTCTAGGTTCAGGGGGTCCAGGTTCAGGTCCAAAGGGTTCAGGTACAGGAGGTCTAGGTCCAAGTCCAATAAGTCCAGGTCCAGAGGTCCAGGTCCAGGGTGTCCAGGTCCAGGGGTGATCCAGGTGGTCAAGGTCCAGAAAACCCAGTTTCAGGGGGGATCCAGGGCGCCCAGGTCCAGAGGGTTCAGGTCCAAGGGGTCCAGGTCCAGGGGGTCCAGGTCCTGGCCAGGGGTTTAAGGTCCAGGAGGTCTAGGTCCTGTGCCAGGGGTTCCAGGTCCGGGGAGTCCAGGTTCAGAGAAGAAACAGGGGTTTAGGTCCAAGGAATCCAGGTCCAGGTATAGAAGTCCAGGTCCAGGGGGTTCTGGTCCAGGGGGTTCTGGTCTAGGGGGTTCAGGTCCGAGGGGTCCAGGTCCAAATCTAGGGAGTCCAGGTCCAGGGGGGATCCAGGAGTTCCATGTCCAAGAAGTCCAGGTCCAGGGGGTCCAGGTCCAGGGTGTTAAGGTCCAAGGAGTCCAGGTCCAGGGGGTCTAGGTCCAGTGATCCGGGTCAAGGAGGTCTAGTTCCAGTGGTCCAAGTCCAGGTGGTCCAGGTCTAGGGGTCTAGGTCAAGGGTCCAGGTCCAGAGGGTACGGGTCGAAGGGATCCAGGTCGAGGGGGTTCAGGTCCAGGAGGCCAGGTCCAGGGGGTCCAGGTTCATGGTGTCCAGACCCAAGGAGTCCAGGTTCAGGGAGGATCCAGGAGATCCAGGTTCAGAGAGTCCAGGTCACGTAAGACCAGGTCCAGAGTGTTAAGGTCCAAGGTTCCAGGTCCACGGGGTCCGGGTCCAGGGGATCCAGGTCCAGGTGGTCCAAGTCCAGGGGGTCCGGGTCAAGGGGGTCTAAATCCAGGGATCCAGGTCCAGGGGTCCGGGTCCAGGAGATCCAGGTCCAGGGGGTTCAGGTCCAGGGGGCCAGGTCCAGGGTGTCCAGGTCAAGATGGGATCCAGGGGTCCAGGTTCAGGGAGTCCAGGTCCAGGGGTCCAGGTTCAGTGGTTCCAGGTCCAGGTGGTTCAGCCCCGAGGGGTCCAGGGTGTCTAGATCCAGGGAGTCCAGGTCCAGGGGGTCCAGGTCCAAGGGGTACTAAGGTCCGGGTTCAGGGGTCCAGGTTCAGGTCTAGCGCGTTCAGGTCCAGGGGGTCAAGGTCCAGGTCCAAGGAATCCAGACCCATGGGGTCCAGGTCCAAGGCGTCCAAGTTCAAGGAGATCCAGGAAGTCCAGATCCAGAGAGTTTAGGTGCAGGGGGGATCCAGGGGGTCCAGGTCCAGAGAGTTCAGGTTCAGGGGGTCCAGGTTCAGGGGATCCAGGTCTTCAACCAGGCGTTTTAGATTCAAAGAGTCCACGTCCAGAGGGTCCAAATCCAGGGGTTCGAGGTCCAGGGGAATAAGGTCTAGGGGGACAGATCCTGTTCCAGGGGTTCCAGGTCCAGTGAGTCCAAGTCCAGGAGATCCAGGTTCATGGGGTTTAGGTCCAAGGAGCCGGGTCTAGAGGGTCTAAGATGAGTGGTCCAGGTCCAAAAGGTTCAGGTCCAGGGGGTACAAGTCTAGGTCCAGGGGGTTCAGGTCTAAAGGGTTAAGGTCTAAGAAGTCCAGGTCGTTGGGTACAGGTCCAAGGCGTCCAGGTCCAGGGGTGATCCAGGGGGTCTAGGTCCAGGGAGTCCAGGTTCAGGGAGGATCCAGGGGGTCTAGGTCCAGAAGGTTCCAGATCCAGGGTGTCTAGATCCAGGGAGTCCAGGTCCAGAGGGGATCCAGGGAGTCCAGGTCCAGAGGGGATCCAGGGGTTGCAGGTCCAAGGAGTCTAGTTCCAAGGGGTCCAGGCCCAGGGTGCTTAGTTCCAGTGGATCAGGTCCAGGGGTCCAGATCCAGGGGGTCCGGATCCAGAGGATCAAGGTCCTGGAGGTTAAGAACCAGGGGCCAGGTCCAGGGGCTCCAGGTCCAGGTACAAGGGTCCAGGTCTAGGGGGTCTACGCCCAAGGGTTAAAGTCCAAAGGTTCAGGGTGTCCAGATCCAGGGAGTCCAGGTCCAGAGGGAACTAGGGGGTCCAGGTCCAGGGGGTACAGGTCCAGGTTCAGGTCTAGAAGGTTCAGGTCAAGAGGGTTCAGGTCCAGGTCCAAGGAGGCCAAGTTTAGGGGTCCAGGTCCAAGGCGTCCAGGTCCAGGGGAGATCAAGGGGGTCCAGGTCCAGGAAGTCTAGGTACAGGAGGGATCCAGGGGGTCCAGGTCCAGAAGGTTCAGGTACAGGGGCCAGGTCCAGGGGTCTTGGTCCTGTGCCAGGGGTTCCATGTCAAAGGAGTCCAGGTCCAGGGGTTCAAGGTCCAGGAGAATCAGTTCCAGGGGTTCTAGGTCCAGGGAGTCCAGGTCCAGGGGTTATCCTGGAGGTTCAGGTTCAGAAATACTAGGTCCAGAGGTCCAGGTCTAGAGGTCTAGGTCCAGGGGTCCAGGTCCAGGGGTTCAGGTCCAAGAGTTCAGGTCCGGCGGGCCTAGGTCCAGGGGGTCCAGATTCAGGGCATCAGGCTCTAGGGTGGATCTAGGGGGTCCAGATCCAAGTGGTCCAGGTCCAAGGGGTCTAGGACCAGTGGGCCAGGTCTATGGAGTTCAGGTCCAGGAGGAATCCAGAAAGTCCAGGTTCAGGGAGTCCAGTTCCAAGGGGTCTAGGTCCAGGTCTAGGCATTCAGGTCCAGGGGGTCTAGATCCAGGGGTCCAGGTTCAGGGGGTTTAGGTCCAGGGGATCCAGGTCCAGGGGGTTAAGTTTGGTAAATCCAGGTCCAGGGGATCTAGGTCCATGGGGTTCAGGTCCAGGGGGTCCAGGTCCAGGTCCAGAGGTCCAGGTTCAGGAAGTCCAAGTCCAGGTCCGGAGGTTCAAGTCCAGGAGGGCAGGTCTAGGAAGGATCTAGAGGGTTCAGGTCCTGGGAGTCCAAGTCCAGGGGTCCAGGTCCTGGGAGTCCAGGTGCAGGGGTCCAGGTCCAGGTCCAGGGGGTTCAGGTCCGTGAACTCCAGGGTGTCCAAATCCAGGGAAACCAGGTGCAGGGGGAGATCCAGGGGTCCAGGTCCAGGGAGTCCAAAACCAGGGAATCCAGGTCCAGGAAGTCTAGGTCCAGTGGTCCACGTACAGGGGGTCTAGTTCAAAGGGGTCTAGGTTAAGTGGGGTCAGGTTCTGGGGATCCATGTCTAGGGAATTCAGGTCCAGGGGGCCAGGTGCAGTAGGTCCATGTCCCGGGGGTTTAGGTCCTGTGCCAGGGGTTCCAGGTCAATGGAGTGCAGGTCCAGGAGAAATTTAGGGTATCGAGGTCCAGGAAGTCCAGGTCTAGTTCCAGGGGTTCAGGTCCAGGGGGTCCAAGTCCAGGAAGTCCATGTCCATAAGAGGATTTAGGAGATCTAGGTTCAGGAAGTCCAGGGCAAGAGAGTCCAGGTCCAGGGGGTCTACTGGTCCAGGTCCAGAGGGTTAAGGTCCAGGGAGTACAGGTCTAGGTTCAGGGGGTCCAGGTTCAGGTCTAAAGGGTTCAGGTCCAGGGGGTCTAGGTCCAGGAGTCTAGGTCTAGACCGTCAAGGTAGAGAGGTGATCCAGGGGGTCCAGGTCCAGGAAGTCCAGGTTCAGGGGGGATCCAGGGGGTCCAGATCCAAAGGGTTCAGGTCCAGTGGGTCTAGGTCTTGGAGCTCCAGGTCCTGGTCCAGGGGTTTTAGGTCCAGGGCGCCAGGTCCAGGGGTTTAGGTCCAGGGCGTCTAGGTCCTGTGTCAGGGGTTCCAGATCCAAGAAGTCCGGGTCCAAAGGGGAACCAGGGGGTCAAGGTCCAGGAAGTCCAGGTCCAAGAGGTCCAGGTCCATGTCCAGAAGTCCAGGTCCAGGGGCTGTTGATCCAGGGATTCAGGTCCAAGGGTTTTTGGTCCAGGGTGTCCAGATCTAAAAAATCCAGGTCCAGAGGAGATCCAGGAGGTTTAGGTCCAGGGAGTCCAGGTCCAAGG
Organism: Philereme vetulata; assembly: GCA_918857605.2. Classification (NCBI taxonomy): domain Eukaryota; kingdom Metazoa; phylum Arthropoda; class Insecta; order Lepidoptera; family Geometridae; genus Philereme; species Philereme vetulata. The sequence continues at coordinate 6,673,335 of OU975442.1, forward strand.
GGTCCAGGTCCAGGGTGTTAAGGTTTAGAAGGTTCAGGTCCAGAAGGGATCCAGGGGGTCCCGGTCTAAGGAGTCCAGGTCCAGGGGGTCTAGGTCCAGTGATCCAGGTCCAGGGGATCTAGGTCCAAGGGGTTCAGGTCTAGAGGGTCTAGGTCCAGGTCTAGAGGTCCAGGTCCAAGGTGTCCAAGTCCAGGGGATCCAGGTCCAGGGGTACAGGACTAGGGAGTCCAGGTCTAGGGGGTCCAGGTCCAAAAGTCCAAGTCCAGGGTCGATCTAGGGGGTCCAGGTCAAGGGAGTCCAGGTCCAGAGGGTCCTGGTCCAGGGGGTTCAAGTCCAAGGGTTTTAGGTCCAGGGTGTCCAGATCAAGGAAGTCCAGCTCCCGGGGGTATCCAGGAGGTCCAGATCCAGGGAGTCCAGGTCCAGAAAAAAACCAGGAGGTCAAGGTCTAGAAAGTCCAGGTCCAGGAGGTCCAGGTCCATGTCTAAAAGTCCAGGTCCAGGGGCTCTTGATCCAGGGATTCAGGTCCAAGGGTTTTAGGTCCAGGGTGTCTAGATCTAGCAAGTCCAGGCCCAGAGGGGATCCAGGAGGTCCAGGTCCAGGGAGTTGAAGTCCAGGGTGTCCAGGTCCAAGGTGTTAAGGTTTAAAAGGTTCCGGTCCAGGGGGAATCCAGGGGGTCCAGGTCCAAGGAGTCCAGGTCCAGGGGGTCTAGGTCCAGTGATCCAGGTCCAGGGGATCTAGGTCCAAGAGGTTCAGGTCCAGGGGGTCCAGGTCCAGAGGTCCAGGTCCATGAGGTCCAATTCCAGGGGATCTAGGTCCAGGGGGTTCTGGTCCAGGGGGTTCTGGTCCAGGGGGTCTAGGTCTAGGTCCAGAGGTCCAGGTCCAGGGGTTCCAATTCCAAGGGTTTTAGGTCCAGGGCGTTCAGGTCCAGGGGGCCAGGTCCAGGGGGTCCAGGTCCAGGGGGTATCCAGGGAATCCAGGTCCAGGGAGTCCAGGTCCAGGTCCAAAAGTCCAGGTCCAGTGCGAATCTAGGGGTTTCAGGTCCAAGGAGTCCAGGTCAAGAGGGTCCTGGTCCAGGGGGTGCAAGTTCAAGGGTTTTAGGTCCATGGTGTCCAGATCCAGGGAGTCCAGGTCCAGGGGGGATCCAGGAGGTCCAGATCCAGGGAGTCCAGGTCCAGAGGGGAACCAGGGGGTCAAGGTCCAGGAAGTTCAGGTCCAGGAGGTCCAGGTTCATGTCCAGAAGTCCAAGATTCAGGGGCTCTTGATCCAGGGATTCAGGTCCAAGGGTTTCAGGTCCAGGGTGTCCAGATCTAGGAAGTCCAGGTCCAGGGGGTCCAGGTCCACGGTGTTAAAGTAAAGGGGGTCTAGGTCCAGTGATCCAGGTCAAGAGTGTCTAGGTCCAGTGTTCCAGTTTCAGGAGGTTTAAGTCCAGATGGTCCAGGTCCAGGGAGTCCAGGTCCAGCGGGTCTGGGTCTAGGTCCAGTGGTCCAGGTTCAGAGGTTCCGAGTCCGGGAGTTTCAATTCTGAGGGATCCAGGGTGTCCAGATCCAAGGAGTCCAGGTCTAAGGGGGATCCCGGGGGTCCAGAACTAGGGAGTCTAGGTCCAGGGGGTCCAGGTCCAGGGGGTACAGGTCTAGGTTCAGGTGGTTCAGATGGTTTAGGTTCACGGGGTCCAGGTCCAAGGAGTCCAGGTCTAGGGGTCCAAGTCCAGGGCGTCCAGGTCCAGGGGAGATCTAGGGGGTCCAGGTCCAGGGAGTCCAGGTTAAGGGGGTATCCAGGGGTCTAGGTCCAGAGGGTTCAGGTCCAGGGGGTCCAAGTCCAGGTCCTGATTCAGGGGTATTAGGTCCAGGGAGTCCGGGTTCAGGGGGTCCAGGTCTAAGGGGTCCAGGTCCAGGGGTTCCAGCCCCAGGAGAATAAGATCCAGGGGGTGTAGGTCCTATTCTAGGGGTTTCAGGTCCGGGAAGTTCAGGTCCAGATAGGATCTAGAGGGTCCAGATCCAGAGATTCCAGATCCTGGGGGTCCAGCTCCAGAGGAAATCCAGGAGGTTCAGGTTCAGAATTTCTAGGTCCAGTGGTCCAAGTCCAGCGGTCCAGATCCTGGGAGTCCAGGACCAGGGGTTCAGGTCCGAGGGGTCCAGGTCAAGGGGGTCCAGATCCAGGGAGTGAGGGCCCAGGGTGGATCTAGGGGGTCCAGGTCGGGGGTCCAGGTGCAGGGGGTCTTGGACCAGTGGTCCAGGTCAAAAGAGTTCAGGTCCAGTGGGGAATCCGGGAACTCCAGGTTCAGGGAGTGCAGTTCTAGGGGCTCTAGGTCCAGGTCCAGAGATTCAAGTCCAGAGGGTCCATGTCCAGGAGGTCCAGGTTCAGGGAGTTTAGGTCCAGGAGGTCCAGGTACAGAAGGTTCAGGTTCGGAGAATCCAGGTCCAGGGGATCCAGGTCCAGGCAGTTCAGGGCCAGGGGGTCTAGGTCCTAGTCCAGAGGTCCAGGTACAAGGGGTCCAAGTCCAGGGGATCCAGGTCCAGGTGGTTAAGGTCCAAGAGGCCAGGACCAGGGGGTCTAGGTCCAGGGGGTCCAGATCGGGGGTCCAGGTACAAGGGGTCTTGGACCAGTGTTCCAGGTCTTGGTAGTTCAGGTCTAGTGGGAGATCCAGGAACTCCAGTTTCAGGGAGTCCAATTCCAAGGGCTCTTGGTCCAGGTCCAGGGATTCCGGTCCAGGGAGTCCAGGTCCAGGGAGTCCAGGTTCAGGGGGAATCCAGGGGATCCAGGTCCAGAGAGTTCAGGTCCAGGGGGTCTAGGTCCTTTGCCAGGGGTTTCAGGTCTAGGGGATCTAGGTCCAGAGGTTCCAAGCCCTGGGTAATCAGGTCCAGGGGGTCTTAGTCCTGTGCCAGGGGTTCAAGTCCAGGGAGTTCAGGTCAAGGGGAGAACCAGGGGGCCCAGGCCCAGAGGGTTCAGGTCCAAGGGGTAGAGGTCTAGGTTCCCCCTGAACCTAGACCTCTACCCCTTGGACCTGAACCCTCCAAGTTAAGGTCCAAAGGGTTCAGTTCCAAGGGGTCCAGGTCTAGGGGGTCCGGATTCAGGGGGTTTAGTTCCAAAGAGTCCGGGTCCAGAGGGTCTAGGTCCAGAGAGTCCAGGTCCGAGGGGTCTAGGTCCAGGGTGTCCAGATCCAAATGAAAAAGTCCAGATGAAAAAGTTTTCAAAAATGATGTGAAGGGCTATGATGATAATAAAATAACAATTCAACCAAAAGTTTTCCCAATATTTTGTAAAAGTTTGTTATGCATATCTCTTTCTGTTTAGAAGATACAAGCGATTTAAGTTTTGTATGAAAAACCATAACTTTGTAGAGAGGATATTGAGGTAATAGAAGCAATTAAAGAGGATTGGAAGCTGAAAGAAACAATTAAAAAGGATATCGAAGTTGAAGAAGCAAACAGAGGATATCGAGGTGGAAGAAACATTCAAAGAGGATGACGAAGTGAAAGAAGATTCAAGAGAAGTCAGAAAAACATCATAATAACAATTCCTCAAAAAGTTTGTACCAATATTTTGTACAAGTTTACTATGTCTCTCTCTTCCCGCTAAGAAGATACGAGCGATATAAGTTTTGTATAAAAACCCGTAATTTTATAAAAAAAATATTGGACTATAATGAAAAATCAAAAAAATGGTTGTTGGACGATTATAATGTAAAACGAAAAAAAAAATTGACGTTGGATAACGATTATAGAGGAAAATAAGCAATAAAAATAGTTGCATGTAAAAAATAGGATGGCTGCATAACGATCAGAGTGAAAGCTGCATTAAAAAAAAAGATAATTCACAATGATGAAGCAATTTTTTGAAATGTACGGTATACGTTATATTTTGTATGGGATATTTTTTTATTTTGTATGAAAGACTTTTTTTTTATAAATCCGAACATAAAAAAATGTCCTGAGCAACATTAGTTTTGGCGATAATGCTCTAAGACTTGTACTTTCCGAGATACGAGGTGGATGGGAGCAAATAAGGGACAAAAGGGAGACTTTAGGATTTAATCCCAACTCACCGAAACTCCCTCTACACGATCTCACTAAAAATTTCTACCCTACGAGGAGGCATCCCAGATGCCTCCTCGTAGGGTAGAAATGTTGTTAGAAACCCCTTTAGAACAATGATGTCAATGGGTCAGTGAGTCAGTGAGTGGTAATCCAGTTGTATTTATATTATTAAACAACGTCATAGCAAAAAGATTTTTATCTGCAAAAAATTTCATCCAAACGATAAAAGCTTTTTTTATTTAAGTGTTCTTTGATAAACAATTCGAAGACATTGTCGGCAAGACTTAACATTTTTTGGTATTATATTAAACAATTTTATTGCTGTGCAATAATAGCTTTTGGAAATCTTTGACAATCTTGTTTTTGGTATAATTAGGCGATTTTTATATCTAGTATTTATATTGCAGACATCTGTAGCTCTTTTCATATTACGTAAATTTTCTCTAACATAAAGCACGTTTTGAAAGCGATTTTTTCTTAATCCCGGTCATAATCTAATTTATATACCAAATTTCATCGAAGTCGGTCGAGCAGTTTAGTCGTGAAAAAGTAACAAACAAACAGACAGAGATACAGAGTTACTTCCGACTTTATAATAATAATAGAGCTCAGTTATATAAAAAAGTATATCATCATCATCATCAGCCGGCAACGTCCACTGCTGGACATAGGCCTTCCCCTTAGATCGCCACCACGAGCGGTTGGTAGCCGTTTGCACCCAACGGTTCCCCGCGATTCTTACTAGATCCTCGGTCCACCTTGTGGGGGGCCGGCCTACGCTGCGTCTTCGAGTCCATGGTCTCCACTTTCTTCCTTTCTTCCCCAACGGTTATTGGTTCTACGAGCGATGTGGCCTGCCCATTGCCACTTCAACTTGCTAATTTTGAGAGCTATGTCGGCAACGTTATTTCTTCTGCGGATTTCCTCATTGCGTATTTTGTCACGCAAAGAAACCCCGAGCATAGTCCTCTCCATAGCTCGTTGAGTGACCTTGAGCTTGGTCATGAGGCCATGAATAAAGGACCACGTTTCAGTGCCATAGGTCAACACTGGCAACACACACTGGTTGAAGACTTTTGTCTTCAGGCTCTGGGGAATTTTGGACGAGAAGATATCACGAAGTTTCCCGAACGCTGCCCAGCCGAGTTGGATTCTTCGTGCGACCTCTTTGTCGAAGTTGGACTTACCTAATTGTATACGTATATATGTAGTTGAAAATAAATAACATTTTCCAAAGGTTTCCTTTGGGTTTTACCCTGCAGCCTTTACTTTTAAGGTCGCCAACTCCATTTGTTTCACTGTCGAAGACCACATAATTCCTGCTTAAAAAATGCCCACTTTCCGGCCGCAGTAACGGTAAGTTATGACCCAGTTTGTGTTTTCATACGATCACGGCTAGATTTGTCGTCAGCATTTGATTTCCCTCGGGTTCAGTTCGTTTAGTAATGTGGACGTGAACCTTTATTTTGACTCAGACAATCGGCATTTTACATTCCTACCTGTGCCTACAAGTTAAACATATATATAGGTAAGCCTTGCTCCGTTACACATCAGGATCCGTAGAAAAGAAGAATGCCGATGACGTAATTTCTTTTATTTGGAACTATTGGAACAGGCGTGATGATAAACTCTAAGAGTAATTTAGCTTTAAATAATATAATTTGACAGAGTTTGTCTTAACTCGTGCCACGTACCGAATCAGCCTCGAAAACAAATTATGTATTTGAAATAGAATCTATTTACGTTACAAATATATGGATCATAACAGTAGTACTCGCTTACACCTCAGTATCACACTAATAACATTAATATTATAAATGTGAAAGTTTTTATGTTTGTTTGTTACTCAATCATGTCGAGTGACGACATCCGTGGCGCAGTGGGCGAACCGCCGGCTGAGACGGAAAAGGTAGTTTCCAGCCACGGAACAAATGTTTGCATGATCTACAGATATTTGTGCCGGGTCTGATTGTTTTTCTTTATATTATAAGTATGTAATAACATATAAAAAGTATATAAGTATTCTATCAGTTACCTGGTTCCCAGAGTACAAGCTCTGCTTAGTTTGGGGCTAGATAGCGCTGTGTGAAATGTGCAGCAATATTTATTTATTTACGTCTTAATGGCTGAACCGATTTCGATGAAATTTGATATATACGTAGATTATAACCTGGATTACCACATAGGCTACCTTTTATCCCATAAATCAGTTCCCATGTGATAAAAATGGGGTATCAAGTCAAGTTGTAACAGCGAGTTTACCTTTATTTCTAGGTTACCTACACATTTAGGAGTGTAACGCGTACGAAGTCGCGGGCAACAGCTAGTAACATATAACTTTTCATGACGAGTGTGAAGAAATTAAAGTCTTCATAACAGTTTTTTGCTAAAAAGGAAGTTTTGCGTTTCCTGAATCCCGGAATCAATTGTTTTATCTCTACTAAACTATTGTTTCTTTTATACCATAGAAATAGGGATTTGTCATGGAGGTTGTATTTCATTAAAGCATATTATGATTGTGGCATCTTTTATTTTTATGTAATCCTTTCACACAAAACAGAATAATGCTAGGAGGACTTAATGCTAATAGCATTATATACCAGTCATCCTGGTCGTGCTAATAGAAGGTAAGGCGTGACACAGGAAAAAAGGATTTACAAAGCTACAAAAAATTCAGACCCTAAACGACTAAATAAGAAAAAAAAATTCATCTAGAATATAAAAATGAACCGCAAAATGTGTTGGTAAGCGCATAACTCAACAACGCCTAGACCAATTTGGCCAATTCTTTTTTTGTTGTATTTCTTATTGTCAGGAGAAGGTTCTTGTAAAAGAAAAAATTAAGAAAATTGCGCGCAAAATTAGAAAATTTAAGAATATTTAACCACCATATAAAATTATTTATTATCTAACCTTAACGCTTTTATAATGTAACCTTATGACGTTTGACATAGAATTGATAGAATGCGTGCTGCAAATATCGTCCAAGAGGATGTAAAAACAATGAATATCGTTTGAAACAGATGCTTCGGTAGGAGTTATCCCGAGATATATTGTCTATATATAAAAAAATAATTGCTGTTCGTTAGTTTCGCTTAAACTCGAGAACGGGTGGAGCGATTTGGCTAATTTTGGTATTTAATTATTTGTGGAAGTCATTCATTTTCTCATACATAATGATGGCCGGGGACAACAATTGACAATTCTACCAGGGTGACTTATATTGACAGCCCGCGTTATACTTATGCATGTCAAGCCGATACGAATTTCGGAGGGACAACTAGTTTTTAAATAGAAATAAGGATTTGTCGTGGAGGTTGTTACATTTTAGTATATTATGAGCCTCATTCTATATTTAAATTTACTTTCTGCCCTAAATTATAAATATTAATGTAATTAAAACGTTACTAATCCAATTCTCTGTTTATGTCAAATGGCGCGAATAATAAAAACTCCATGATTTCCTATCAAACTTCGAAAACATTAAAAGTTCAATCACATTTCGTAGCAATAACTCGTAATATTCTTAATTTAAATTATATTAAGCTTTTTACGTCACGGTTCAGGTTCAATTTCGGATCCATTTGTAAATTAAAAATGGAAATTGCTCGCTTCGTCGTAGTTATAATTAAATTAAAACCTTTTTAATAGTGTTTCTACTTCGAACTGTAAGCGAACATAAAAAGATGTAACCAATTTTTACTGAAAAATATTGTTAACTAGCTTCCGCACGCATAGTTTTTCAGTTAGGAGTTGTCGTTTTTTTCCATTCTAGGTCTCAATTCAGGTCATATGTATCTATATACCAAGTTTAATCGAAATAGATGCAGCCGTATAGTTGTGAACACGTAACAAGCAGACAAATAGACAGAGATACACAGTTAGGTAATTTCGAATTTATGATTTTAGGGTGGATACAATAGATCTGTCGTAGAGGGACCACGACAGCATTACGACACGACGTAGTGGATAATATACTTGCAGAACAAGATCAGGGGTTGGGTTCAGTGCTGGTATGGCTCGATTTCTCTCGTGCATTTGACTCCATTAATGTCCCACTGCTTCTCTCAAAACTGTCATACTACGGAGTAGACGTTGGTTCCATAAAATGGTTTGACAGCTATCTAAGTGACCGTTATCAGTTTGTGCAAATCACTCGACAGGACGGCCCGCAACTCACGTCATCATTGCGAGGAGTGAGTCGGGGCGTGCCCCAGGGATCCATCCTAGGCCTACTACTTTTTATAATTTATAGTACTGATATTTGTTAGGGCATTAAGCACTGTCGATTCCACCTTTACGCTGATGACGTGCAGTTGTATCTCCCTATGTGTCCCGAGGATGTGCCGAGTGAAATTATTAAAATACATGACGATTTGGGATGCATTGCTCTCTGGTCACATAATAACGCACTTGTTTTGAATCCCTCTAAGTCTAAGTTCATGGTTTTGGGTTTGAAGCATTTGCTAAATGGTATAGCAAAACACTCTATAGTTTTATAAATCCTTGGTCAAAGCATTGAGCAGGTATATGAAGCTAGAAACCTCGGAATATTTTTTGACTGCTCCCTCCGATTTGAGGGTCATATTTTGGGATTGGTAAAAACTTGTTTTTTTAGGTTAAAGCTGCTGTATAAAGTAAGAAAATTTCTAAGAGAGGAAGTCCGTATCAAATTGTGTGAATCCCTTGTCTTATCGAAGCTGAATTATGGTGATCTGGTTTATGGCCCACGCTTAACAGCAAAAACATCCCGTCTTGTTCAGAGAGTGCAGAACGCTTGTTGCAGATTCTGCTACGACATCCCTCCGCGAACACACATCTCACCTTATCTCAATAATTCGTCCACTCTCAATATGGCCTCACGGAGGTACTTACACTTGGCCGTACTTGTTCACGGCATTATAACGTCTGGATCACCAGAATATTTCTTCTCCAAACTGAATCGTAACGAAAGCAAGTACAGCACAAGACCGACAAGGAATTTGCTAAACTACTCCAAGCACAAAACGGTAGCGTTTAGGGGCAGCTTCCGATACCAGGCAACCATGTGTTGGAACAATATTCCCCCACCACTTCGACATTTAAAATCACAGATAGTCTTTAAAAAACGTTTAAAATCCGGGTTGCATGGTGCGGGAAGCATTAGTGCACCTTTCACGTGCTAGCCGATTGGGGTATTCCTTTATCCAATCCAATTTGTTTTATGTATGTTCTGACATTATTTATTTTATTACATAATATAATATTTTGACATTTTTTACTATATATGATTATATTTTGACACAACATGACATATCTACCATGATACATAGTATTTTCACTTGACAACACAATACTCTCAATGTCAAATGAAGCGGTCTCGACAGAATATCAGCGCTTACCATTACGGCGGGCATAATGCTGAGTCGAGTCCCATTTACTGCTGTAGCACACAGTATCTACCGAGTTCTCTCTTTTTTTTTAATGTTTTACGTTTATACTGTTTAATTTTAAGTATTTCCTCTCTCTTAAAATGTAACTGAATTTTATATTGTGTGCTAATGTAGTGATTGTCTATGTCTATAAAATAAACATATACAAATTTTCAATTTACAGCAGAATACAATCGAGTTTAGATAAGACATAGTATATTCTATTCTATAAATCGTACTCCAAGGGTGACTTGCGCAACCATTCCTAAACGTATTTAGTGGCTTATTAAGATTTAAGGAGTTTTCAAATCATAAAAATACGTCAAATTTAAACATAATAATTTGCTAAATACGTTTAGGAATCGTTGTGCAAGCCGGCCTTAATATTTGTGTATACAAAACATGATAAATTCTCTATTTACGTCTCCATGTGAGTACATTTTTTTGTTTTTATTTTTTGTTTAAACCTTGCAGTTTTTAAGTTATTAGCCATAATAAAAAAGGAAATTTGACAAAATTCACAGGGTACACCAGTGACCTCACAGTGCTGAAATTTGGCATACGTGTATCTTTAGTGATACAAATCTGGAAAAGTCTGAAATCCCGAATAACTGCAATATCTACCCCAAAAACAAACCATATAACATGAACTCCCGTTACCTGTAATTTGAATGAGACTGTAAGTCAAGTGATTTTGGTCATCGGGTGATTATTTCGTTGCACTATTTTATTAGTCAAAGATTAAGGCCAACTTGCACAACGATCCTTAAACGTATTTACCGACTAAATATGTTTAAATTGTACGTATTTGTATGATTTGACCACTCTTCAAATCATATTTAGCCACTAAATACGATTAGGCATTGTTTCGCGAGTCGCCCTCAGAATACTTTTTAGAGTTCCGTACCCAAAGGGTAAAACGGCACCCTATTACTGAGGCTCCGCTGTCTGTCTGTCTGTCTGTCCGTTTGTCACCAGGCTGTATCTCATGAACCCTTATAGTTAGACAATTGAATTGTTCACAAATGATGGATTCTGTTGCTGCTATACCAATAAATACTAAAAACAGAATAAAATAACTATTTAATATAATTTACTCATACCACAAACATGTCTTTTTTCGTTTTAGCTCGATATTGATAACGACTATAAGTAGACGCTTGAAATATTCACGGAATATTTAGTTATATATTCACTTTAAAAATAAATAATAAAATTAAAATAAAACAAATATTTAAAGAGGGCTCCCATACAACAAACGTGATTTTAGATAACGGTACGGAACCCTTCGTGCGCGAGTCCGACTCGCACTTGTTAAGTTATTTTGTGTTTTCGAAGACTCGCTAGATCTCAGTTCGGGGCGAACCACTAGTATTTATACTACCAATACTAAAATCAGGATTGATAGGCAACCGAGTGAAAGCTAAGTCGTGATGAGCGAGTACTACCAATACTAAAATCAGGATTGATAGGCAACCGAGTGAAAGCTAAGTCGTGATGAGCGAGTACTACCAATACTAAAATCAGGATTGATAGGTAACCGAGTGAAAGCTAAGACGTGATGAGCGAGTACTACCAATACTAAAATCAGGATTGATAGGTAACCGAGTGAAAGCTAAGTCGTGATGAGCGAGTACTACCAATACTAAAATCAGGATTGATAGGCAACCGAGTGAAAGCTAAGTCGTGATGAGCGAGTACTACCAATACTAAAATCAGGATTGATAGGTAACCGAGTGAAAGCTAAGTCGTGATGAGCGAGTACTACCAATACTAAAATCAGGATTGATAGGTAACCGAGTGAAAGCTAAGTCGTGATGAGCGAGTACTACCAATACTAAAATCAGGATTGATAGGTAACCGAGTGAAAGCTAAGTCGTGATGAGCGAGTACTACCAATACTAAAATCAGGATTGATAGGTAACCGAGTGAAAGCTAAGTCGTGATGAGCGAGTACTACCAATAATAAAATCAGGATTGATAGGTAACCGAGTGAAAGCTAAGTCGTGATGAGCGAGTACTACCAATACTAAAATCAGGATTGATAGGCAACCGAGTGAAAGCTAAGTCGTGATGAGCGAGTACTACCAATACTAAAATCAGGATTGATAGGTAACCGAGTGAAAGCTAAGTCGTGATGAGCGAGTACTACCAATACTAAAATCAGGATTGATAGGTAACCGAGTGAAAGCTAAGTCGTGATGAGCGAGTACTACCAATAATAAAATCAGGATTGATAGGTAACCGAGTGAAAGCTAAGTCATGATGAGCGAGTACTACCAATACTAAAATCAGGATTGATAGGTAACCGAGTGAAAGCTAAGCGAGCGAAACGTCTCTGCTTCAAGTCTGGCAAAATTTGCTTTCCACTGTCAGTTTGTTGGCACTCCTCTTCAGGTCTTATTTTACTTGGTATAAAGATTACGGCTTCATAGAAATTTTTTTTCGCCAGGATTTTTTTTTAGGATTATAAGTATTTCTTTCATTTGTAAATATACTCTGTGCACCGCTGCCCATTACTGCTTCGCTCTTTACTTTCCATCCAAAGGTTGCCTGGAATAAATTGCTTTCAGCGATAAGGCCGCCGTTAATTAACATAATTTTTTTTTAGTATTCCTGGTGAAGAATTTATCTATTCTATTCTTTTGATTGAGGTGCTTTCTTCCAAAAAGGGAAAAATGAGGCTACTAGATATCTCCGCCTTATAAGATCTAATTTCGATGGTTCTTTTTTTTATTGAAAGGTAGTAACTTAAAAATAGACATAGACAGCCATTTATTTGCTACCATAGCACACACAAAATTACACTTCTTCTTCGTACCCTATTCCCACATTACGCGGGGTCGGCACAACATGTACTCCTCCTCCACATCTCTCTATCAGCCGTCATCTCCGTTGTCAGTTACTTCCTACCCAAATCATTCTTCACACAGTCCATCCATCTCTTCTTCGGCCTTCCATTCCTTCTATCTCAATCCACACTCATATCTAACACTCTTTTAGTCATGATTTTCTTCCTTAAGCATGACATGCCCATACCACGCTAGCCTCTTACTTCTCAATTATTCTATCACTGGCGCTACTTCTATACACAAAATCACACAATACATAAAAAAGGAAACATAAAAGAAAAGCACAAAATAAATAAGAGAAAACAGAAAATTACATACAATAAACATAGGCGGTTTAGAATGAAAAAATAATTAGGGGAAAATAGCTAGGGAAAAATTAACAAGAGGTAAATAGGTACATATTGTGGTACTTCATAAAATGGCATTCAGCTCAGCATTATGCCTCACCACCGATCGACAGCGGCGTTCTGTTACTCTGCGCTCTGTTACTCTCTGTTTAGACAAGTCATTAAATCTTGAAAGAAATATTAAGGCATTAATTGGAGTTTGCGCCATGGTTTATCATAACCGAGGAACTGCATGAACACTTGAAAATGGCCACAGTGAGGGAAGAGATTAAACTCATGGAAAAATAGTACAAAGTCAGACTATCGAAGCATCCTAATCAGCTAGCTGAGAAGCTCCTCGAACCAAACCAGCAAAACCGCCTTAAGCGGCGCAACATACTAGAACTGAGTGACAGAAACTAGTTTTTTTCAAATGTGCAGTACTCAACTGAGTCCAGCTAAGCACACCAATTATGCTCCCCAAATATCTGCTTAAAGCCAAAGGCTGATCGTAGATAAAAATATATAAAAAAAAATTAATTGGAGCTTACATACAATTACTTTAAGTTGGTCTATCAAAAATTTGGTAAAGATCTGTTGAAGATCTGATGAGGATGAGTCAAAAAAGTTTGTACTTCCGAGGTCTATTGTTTGCAGAACTACAAGTATAAAATACGGTGGGTAATAATTTCAAAAACGTTTGAAGCCCATTTAACTACAATTTTCAGCTTCCATTTGCACGCGTCCTAAGCTTTATCCGAGACGACGTGTCTGAAACTAAACTCGTTCAGATTTCAATACAATTTGCCTACACCCGATACGAGGTACTGCGACCATGTAAACTGAGAACTTGACTAGAGAGACTTATCAACTTTGCATCATTATATCAGGCACAGGACGTCCACTGCTGACACGTCACACCTATGTGTGTGACGTGTCAGCAGCAGTCTCTCTATAAATTTCCATAGTGATCACTCTTGTGCGGCCTGCACCCAACGGCTCCCAGCAACCTTTATCAGGTCATCTTTCCATCTAGTGGGGGCCGTCCTACGCTCCTCTTTCCAATGCGCAGTCTCCTAGAGCCTTTCTGCCCCAACGCCCGTCAGTTTTTCAAAGTATCAAATCTAATTACATGTATTTATCATCTGGAGTGAAGCCATTGAAAGGTATGTTGAAGCACTGGCTGTTTTACTAGATATCTTGAAAGCTTTTGACAGGGTTTGGCACGCCAGCCTTATTGGCAAGCTTCCTTCATACGGACTTCCAAGACCCAAAGTCTCGAACACCGCCGTAAAGTTGCAAGCCTATCGATCTTTTACAGAATACATTTCGGGGAATGTGCCTAGGAACTTTACAATCTGATTCCGCCATCTCCTTTCCATCAAAGGACAAGCAGGCGCACGGCTCAGTAACAACCGTACCTAGTTGATATACCACCCATTCGCACACACCGTTTTGGTTCTACGTTCTTGATGCGTACAGCTAAGGTATGGAACACTTTACCGTCGTCTGTTTTTTCTAAAGAATACGATCCGGGCCTCTTTAAGGTAAGAGTGAATAGGTTTCTTCTAGATCTTCGTGCTTCATCTTAGACCACATCATCGTTTTCCATCAGGTGAGATTGTGGTCAAACAAAGATCAATTTAGTAAAAAAAATAAAAAATTTGGACATCCATTTTTAATCATCATTATATCGCGCACGCCACGCACCCGCCACGCGGGCGGTCTCACATCTTTCTTAAAATCACACACATTACATCTGCTGCGTGCACGGTCATGTTGGGTTTCCACCGGCCTAAGTATCCACAGTTGCTGGATATCTACTTATATTGATATTCGTAATTTTTATGTAAATGATTGTAATGCACCTAATATTATATGAAGTATCTGCATTTAAAGTTAAATAGTTTTAGTATCTGTAACTTTAAAAATGCAATATAGCAAAAGACGGCGCAAACAAACAACATTTTTTGCTGTAGCTTCACTTCTTTGCGCAATTACATCGTCAAAGTGCCTTAGTTTTTTAAGCACTGCAATTTAGCAGGACGATGCAGCTAGTGTCTTGGGGGCTCTTCCGCCTGGCAAGCGGATCATTTCAGCCGTAAAACGTCCACTACTGAACACAGGCCTCCATGGATCTCCATGATGGGTAGTTGCCATACTCACCACGCTTGGCAGGCGGGTTGGCGAGCGCAGTACGGGATGTTGATACACGGAAAGACGCTGCTGCCCATCTTCCGGAGGTTACCCTTAGCAGGCTCTTACTGCATCCACGGGCATGAGAGGAGGGGTAACATTGTTCTACCGGCACCCCACGGCAAGCGGATATACTCGTATATATATTTCCATTGTATTTTTTTGTTATAAATACAGGCACATGAGACTTTTCATCTGTCTCAGGGGAAGGGTGCATTGCAATACCATGTAGGCCAAGTCTTAACTGTGAGGTAATGCAATTATTATAGGCAGTTGTAACCAGTTGACATCGGGTCGTGGGCTTACGCCATCACCTCATAATAAAGTCCATAATCCTTAGGAATTCCCCTCAAGGTGGATTTTGAAACATTTGGACTTATTTTCCGCCTTAAAGCCGAAAATCAAGGTGGAAGGGGATTGTAAATGGAAAAATCTCATAATCCACCTTGCAGAGAAAATTGTTATTTTTTAACACGTTTTTATCAGCACACGTCACGTTTTACTTACGTATGTATGTATGTGTGTAACAGAATCTTTGAACTTGATTTTTAACCACTTCTAAACGTCGAATTCAATTGAAATTTTGCATCAAGGACCGATAACAATATCATAATCAAAAATAAAATAATAATAATAATAACATTAGTTTTTGCATTCAGCTGAATTAAAAAATAGAATACAAATAATAGTTATAAAACTAAAAAAACACGCTTTTGTAGATAACCAAAAAAAAATTTATTATATTTTTATTAGATTATAGATTAGAGACATCAGATTATTATTAATACATAATTAGATTATTATTATTTTATTTTGTAAGTACCTACATTTTTATTATTTTCTAACATATTTATAAATATTTTTTTTTATTTTAAAACTATGCTCAACGTCGCTTTGGATAATAGTGTTAGTGATGACAGTGATGATTACCAATCTGTTGCCTCTTCGACCGATCCTGACGGTGATGATAGTTTCGTAAGTTTACCATCTCTTTCTGAACAACTTAATCTCCACTATTTATGTAGTGGTATTTATCAGTTGCATGCGCCGAAATATCGGGATACTCAAATACTCACAAATCATGGTAAATATCCCGTTTTAGTATAAATAGTGTTCATAACCATGATAGTTTCAAAAGTTATAACTTAATCTCCAGTTCTCTGCTGTACCTAAGAACTTCAATCTAATACACATTAATGCACAAAGTATTCCGGCCCATTTTTCGGAAATGTTGTCATCGTTTACTGTCAAAAACATTCATGCTATTCTCATTTCTGAATCTTGGCTAAAGCCTTACCTTCCTTCTACATCTTACTCACTACCTGGTTTTCGCATTATTCGCAATGACCGGACTGGTAGTCGTGGTGTAGCTATATATCTCCGTACTCGCATCCCTTTTTCTGTTATGTCTGCACAGCCCCCGCCACTCCAGGCCGGTGAGCACCTATTTCTTGAAGTTACTCTTTCTCATACTAAAATCCTTTTAGGAGTATATTACTCTCATTCTAACCGTGTTAATTACTTCTCATCTTTTGAAAATATCCTAGAAAACCTTGTTCCCTCTTACAGGCATTCTACCTAGTCAGGTCATAAGTATTGTCACACAGTAAAAACTTTTCTTTTAGAATGCTGGCCACAAAAAAGTTTATAGAATTCGAATTTCAAATTGTTCATGAAAATAAAAATGTATACTTTTTAGAATTTTACTCAGTTTTAAATATGGAGTGGACGCTTAAAGAAGACCGTGTTGCAGTTATTGCGTTGCATCGTTGCGGTTACGCGCCAATTCAAATTTTTTACATACTGAAAAATTTTAATATAACCAAAAGATTCGTTTATAACGATACAATACAAACGATACAATGAAGACTCTAGTGTAGATGACAGGTCAAGAAATGGTCGCCCTCGGTCTGTTAAGACTCCAGCAGTGATAAAAGCTGTGAAGGCGCGAATTCAAAGAAATCCCAAACGTAAGCAGAAACTGTTGGCCCTTCAGATGGGGTTAAGCAGAACCACTGTGAAAAGGGTGTTAAATGAAGACTTAGGGCTTCGGGCATATCGAAGAAAAACAGGACATCGTTTGAATGCTCGTCTAATGGACCTGAGACTGAAGAGATGCCGCGCTTTGTTGAAGCGGTACAAGGGAAAAAAATATCGGGAAATTCTTTTTTCGGTGAAAAAAATTTTACCGTAGAAGAGAGCTACAACAAACAAAATGATAAGGTGTACGCACACAGTAGTGAAGAAGCGAGCAAACGTATTCCGCGTGTCCAACGAGGTCATTTTCTATCCTCGCTCATGGTATGGTTGGGAGTTTCTTATTGGGGCTTAACAGACGTACATTTTTGTGAGAAAGGTGTAAAAACGAATGCAGTTGTGTATCAAAATACAGTCCTGATGAACCTTGTGGAACCTGTTTCTCATACCATGTTCAACAACAGGCACTGGGTATTCCAACAAGATTCGGCGCCAGCTCATAGAGCGAAGAGCACACAAGACTGGCTGGCGGCGTGTAAAATCGACTTCATCCGGCACGAAGACTGGCCCTCCTCTAGTCCAGATTTGAATCCGTTAGATTACAAGATATGGCAACACTTGGAGGAAAAAGCGTGCTCCAAGCCTCATCCCAATTTGGAGTCACTCAAGACATCCTTGATTAAGGCAGCCGCCGATATTGACATGGACCTCGTTCGTGCTGCGATAGACGACTGGCCGCGCAGATTGAAGGCCTGTATTCAAAATCACGGAGGTCATTTTGAATGTTTTGTTAAGTTCAATTTGGTATATAAATGGTTACATAATGAATAAACTTGTTTCAATTATTTTATATGAAACATGTGACAGAATTTATGACCTGACTAAGTATATATATGGGTGATTTTAACACTTGTCTTCTATCCAAAAACAGCCGCTCTTTAACCTTCGAATCTATTGTTAAGTCATGTAATTTGCATACGCTTCCCCTCTCTGCTACTCATCATTTCCCTAATACACAGCCGTCGCTTCTCGACCTTATCATCGTATCCTCTCTAAATCACGTTGATAAGCACGGTCAGTGTGCAGCGGATATTTTCTCATATCATGGCGCAATATTCCTATCTTATAAAATACGTCCCCCCAAGGCTAAGCCAAAGGTGATCTTGCAGCGCAGTTTTGAGGGCATGGATAGGGAAAAGTTTCTTGTTGATGCTGAAAAGATTGACTGATCAACCGTTTTTAATGCAGACTCCATGGATGACAAAATTGCTATTTTCAATACCTTAGTTACGCAACTATTTGATATCCATGCATCATTTCGTGCCATTAAGTTGAAACATAACCCAGCTCCCTGGCTCACAGATGAAATTAAAACACTTATTCATAAAAAATCGGTTGCTAAAACAAAGTACAAAATAGTTTCAAGTGAGTACAACAAAAACAAGTATTAGAATTCTCGAAATCGATGCAATAGAGTGTGTAAGGACGTACAACGTCGCTATATCCATGAATCCGTTTCTGATGAAGATTCAGCTAAAGTCTGGAAGTTTCTGAGATCGTTAGGAGTTGGTAAATCTCGCCAGGATTCAATTCCTAGCGATTTAATCATTGACTCCCTTAATCAACATTTTTTTTCATCTTCTTACATTGCTGATGCTGATAAAATCAGTTCAATTAATTTTCTCTCTTCGTTACCAACTCCTGATCATCCTCCTTTTCTATTCAGCCAAATCACAGTTGCTGACGTTAAGAAAAGTATTTTGTCAATTACATCCAATGCTGTTGGGCTTGATGGCATCAGCCGCAATATGCTGATCCCTATCCTTGATATCATTCTACCTACCCTCTGCCATCTCTTGAACCACTCCCTAATGACCAGTACCTTCCCTTCCATTTGGAAGGAAGCCCAAATCATTCCTCTGCCAAAGAAACCTAATCCCAAATCCTTTTCTGAATATCACCCGATTTCTATGCATCCTTTGCTCTCCAAAGTTCTTGAACGCTTGGTCCATAATCAATTAAACTCCTTTTTTTCTTTATTCTTTATTGTACACAAGAAAAAAACATTATATAGTACAGAAATAGAGGACATGTACAAAGGCGAGCTTAACCCTATAAAGAGTTTTCTTCCAGTAAACCTTTGAGGCTAGAAAGAGAGATGATTTTAAAGGTAGGTGCGTGTACAAGAATCATAAATATGTTCATCTTAAACAAATAAAACGATATATACCAAAAAAAGTACTAAAATGAATGAATATAATAAATAAAATAAATAGACTAATAATAATAATCCTCCTAGCCGATTTCGGCTACAGAGACTTGACTTTGTGATTATTGGCCTAGGTGTTTAGCCTGTATGTGGCTGATGTACCCTATTTTTGCGCTAAAAGTCCGGTTACAATGAACACAAGTTAAGGCGCCATTAATGTAGTTGTAATTGATATTAGCCGGCGGTCGACTTTTAAGCTGATCTCGTTTTAAGTCTAGTTCTTGCCTCCTTTCTTCTTCAAACTCGTACACTTTGTCCTGAACATGACGCCTCCATTCAGGTCGTTTTTCAGCGAGAGCCTCCCAGCGCGACGGATCGATACAACACCTCTTCATGTGCCTCTTCTGTACGTCTTTGAAACGTAGGAACTGACCTCCGCGTTTCCGCTTACCATGTTCTAGTTCACAGAAGAAAATGCGTTTCGCCCTTCGCTCATCAGACATCCGAGACAGGTGCCCGCACCAACGCAGCTGACGCCGCATCAAATATGCCTCTATGCCACAGACATTAGCCCGTCGTAGAACATCGGTATTACGGACCCGATCCGACCACTTGATGTTAAGAATGTCGCGGAGGCATTTCAGATGGAATCTGTCTAACGTGCGTATGTGTCTGCGATACAGGCACCATGTCTCTGACGAGTACAAGATGTTAGGAAGTACAATAGCCATATACACCTTAATCTTGGTACTCAATTTGATGTTATGGGAGCGAAATACCTGGACTCGTAGTTTACCAAAAGCAGCCATAGCGGAGCCAAGTCTGCTGTTGATCTCCGAGTCAAGGTCGCATTTTGTTGTTATGCTGCTTCCCAGATATCTGAATGTATCGACCTGTTTTATGGGCTTTCCATCGATTTGCAGATTCAGTGGAGCTTGGTTAACAGTGTCCATGGCCATCACCTCTGTCTTTGTAATATTAATTTTGAGGCCAAATCTACAGCACGCAGCGTCAAGCCGAGTCATCAAGTCCTGGAGTCCCTCAGAAGATTCCGCAACGAAACATAGGTCATCAGCATACATCAATTCGGTAATGAGGTCATACGATACCTTTGTGTGCGCTTTTAACCTAGCCAGGTTAAAGATACTGCCATCTGTGCGAAAACGTATGCGGATCCCTTCGGTGTTGGCTTGTAAAGTCTCCCTCACGACAACGGAAAAGTACAGAGCAAAAAGAGTGGGTGCTAATACACAGCCTTGTTTTACACCACAAGTGACAGGGAATTGCTCTGTCTGCTCACCATTGACGGTTACGCAACAAGTCATGTTGTCGTGAAGAAGTCTTATCAAGCGTATAAATTTGTCGGTGCAACCAAGTTTCGAAAGCACAATCCACAAAGCTTCGCGAGGTACACTGTCAAAAACTTTCTCCAGATCAACAAAACAGAGAAACAGAGGTTGACACTGTTCCCTGCTTTTCTCTTGCAGTTGTCTAAGAGAGAATATGGCCTCGCATGTGCCGCGATTGGGTCTAAACCCAAATTGCGTTTCAGGCAATATACTTTCAGAGAGCTCCATAAGACGATTTAAGAGTACTCTGGCAAAAGTTTTTCCTGGAGTAGACAGAAGTGATATACCCCTATAAGAGTTGCAAACAGATCGATCACCTTTATTTTTATACAAAGAGCAAATTAGTGATACGCCAAAACTAGGAGGAACGAACTCCATTTCCCACATGCGCTGGAAAAATTGCCAAATCTTGTAGTGCAACTCATCTCCGCCATATTTTAATAGTTCTCCTGGTATGTTATCGATGCCGACAGCCTTATTGTTTTTCTGCGCTTTGATGGCGATGATAACTTCCTCAAGAGAAGGAGGCTGATCCAGATCTACGGCTTGTGGTAAGGCAGGAAGTGATGCTAAATAGTTTATGTCAGCAGAACGATCCACATTGAGTAAGCTGTTATAGTGTTCTGCCCAGCGAGTAAGAACTTCTCCTTTGCTTACCAGGAGGGTACCTGAAAGTGATTTCAGTGGTACGTTTACTCGATGTGGACTTCCTACTAACTTTTTAATCTCGTTAAAGAAATCGCCGAGTCTATTCGAATCAGCAAGCCACTGAATATAGCGAACCTTGTTCAGCCACCACTCATCTTTTGCGTTTCGAGTTAGTCTCCTTATTTGGCTCGTACTCTCCTTTATTTTTTCAGAAGCAGTTGTCTGATTTCCCTTTCGAAGGAGCTGGCGGTGTTTTTCTAGGGCGACTGTCAATGTATTATCATTTTCGTCAAACCAGTCTTCACAGACACGAGGTTTTTGGCCTAAGATCTCAGTAGCCGCATTGATGGTATTTGTAGTTAACAGTTTCCAGCCCTCGTCCAACTGTTCATCTTCGGGGTGTATGCCTGCTGTAAAGGTATTGACAGCTTCCCTGTAATTTGCCAATATTTCAGCAGACTCTAGCTTTTTCAGATGAAGACAGTTAGGCTTAGCCCTGCGAGGTCTACGGCAAGGGCTAAGACGCAAAAATAGTTTTGTAACAACAAGTCGGTGATCCGACCAACAGTTTGCGCCCCTCATTACTCTCGTTACTTTGACATCCGCTATATCCCGTTGACGGACTATAGCATAATCAATAAGATGCCAATGCTTGGACCTTGGGTGCATCCAGGTAGTTTTGTATTTATTTGGGAGTCTAAACATGGTATTGGTAATACCCAGATGAAATTGGGAACAGAGGCTTAGTAACAGTTGCCCATTACTGTTCATGTTACCAATGCCATGTCGCCCTATCACCCGAGGCCAAGCTTCAAAATCACGTCCGACGCGAGCATTAAAGTCGCCAAGAAGCAAAACTTTCTCACAGCGCCGGATTTTAGTCAGCACTTCTGACACTTCCTCATAAAATTTGTCCTTGACGTCATCACTTTTGTCGAGTGTTGGCGAATATACGCTGATAACATTTAAGTATTTATTGTTTCGAAGATGGAAACGTAAGGACATGACACGATCAGAGATAGCAACTGGATGTTCTTCCAACTTAGAGGCTAAAGTAGTTTTAATAGCAAAGCCTACTCCTGACCGTCTAGGCTCAGAAGCTGGTGTGCCTTTCCAGAAGAAAGTGTACCCACCACCACGTTCAACAAGCTCACCTTCGTCAGCTAGATGTGTTTCGCTGAGAGCGGCTATGTCGACGTCATAGCGTTTGAGCTCGCGAGCCACAATGGCGGTTTTACGTTCTGGGCAGAGGTTGTTGGGTCGGTCTAAAAGAGTACGTACATTCCACGCACCAAAAGTCATATTCATCTGCATGTTTTTAGATTTATTCTTATTGCGAGGAATGAGCGTTTGTTTGGGGCACCTTTTCTAGCCCCCTCCCCGGCTGAGCGAGGAAAGCAGTGCCTCTCTAAATAAAGCTGCTTTGTCTCAAAGAGTGCTGCCGAACCACACTGTCACCCCGATGCAGTGCTAGAGCGACCACTCTCCTCTCCTTAGGCCACCCGTGTCCAGGTATTAGACCAAGCCCAGGACTTTTTTAAACTCGGAATGACAAAGCCAAGTCAGATGCGCAGGATATATTAAGTTGCATAAGTGTGCGCGCCGTACACAGATGCACCCTCTCCTCCTTACTCCCCTTGACCCAGTGGAACGGAGAACCGCTACGACTGGAAGGGAACAGGACGCAGTATCTGGCAACGATAAAAACTCCTATCGCTACCTTCAGGCCTTCTACAGTTGCCTGGTTGCCTCGCCACTTGAGGTGGATTGCGTTGACGCCGAAGCAACGAGCACTAGCACGGGGAGTGACCGTGCCGACTCGAGGGCCGAAACACGCCGTTGCTACAACAAAGTGTTTCGGCACTCGAGCCCCCCTCTACCAGCCTAGGTTCCTAAGGTGTGGCCGCTGCATGCTATAGCGGCGACCACTAACGACGACCGAATGCGCGCCGCGCGATCTGAGGAGCCTTTTATAGGCGATGTTGCCTCGACCACTAACGACGATCGAATCTTCGTATATTCAACGGGCAGCGTAACGACGCCCCAGAGACGTCCGCACTGTACGACGGCTCGAGCACGACGAATAAATAGACTAATATATACAAAAATATATATATACCTACAATAAAATAAAATGACAGAGAAAGATAGTGCTCTTTAACTTTCCGTTTGAAAATGTTAAACGACGGACTAGCGCTTTTTTCCTCCTATAGTCTCCTTAATCCTCTGCAGTCTGGCTTTCGTAAAGGCCACAGTACTGTCACTGCTTTAGTCAAAATCACGGATGATATATGTACGTATGGGCATGGAAAATGGGCAACTTACCGTGCTGACTATACTCGATTTCAGTAATGCGTTCAACACCGTAGATTTAGATATTTTTCTGGCAATACTTAGCTCCCTTAACGTATCTCCAGCGGTGATTGGCTGGTTTTTTAATTACTTGCACGGGCGCCGTCAGCGTGTTCGACTCGAGGAGTCTCTCTCTTCGTGGTGTAAAGCATCTGCTGGTGTACCTCAAGGTGGCGTTTTATCTCCTCTTCTTTTTGCAATCTTCATAAACTCTATTTCTCATAATCTTTCTTCGTCCTTTCACCTCTACGCAGACGATATTCAGATTTATAATCAAGCTACGCTCACTAATATTGCTGATGCTGTTGACATTACCAATTGCGATTTACGCCGTATTGCAGAGTGGAGCAAGCTCCACGGTTTGAAAGTTAATCCTACCAAAACGCAAATCATTATTGTAGGTAGTTCAAGAACGCTTAGCAAAATTGATTGTTCCACTCTCCCACAAGTTGTCTCTGACGGAATAGCAATCCCATACAGCGAAACCGTTAAGAATTTAGGTATCATCATTGACCGCAACTTTTCATGGAAGGCTCAGATTGAACTAACCAGCCGGAAGTTGTTTGCGTCAGCTGGTTCATTAAGGAGACTTCGCAACTTTTTGCCTACATCCACCAAGACTGCGCTTGCACAATCGCTTTTACATCCGGTACTAGACTATGCCGATGCTTGTTATCTGGACCTCACTGAGGAACAGCTTAACAAGCTCGAGCGTCTAAAAAATGTTTGTATTAGATTTATATTTGGTCTCTGTAAATATGATCATGTGTCTCCCTTCCGTTCAAAGCTTAAGTGGCTTCCAATTCGTCTTCGTCGGAATACGCATATCCTTTCTCTTCTCTATTCTATTCTTTTCAATCCCTTCTCTCCTCACTATCTGAAAGATAGATTTGAATTTCTCCATTCTTCAAATAACTATACTCTTAGGTCATCAGAAAACTTGATACTCAGAACTCCTTCGCACAGCACTTCCTTTTACAGCGCTTCTTTTACCGTTCAGGCTGTTCGGCTGTGGAATGCTCTGCCCGAAGAAATAAGACGGTGATCCTCCTTACACACCTTCAAGTTGAAGTTGAAACACTATTACCTGACGATGTCATCTTCCTAGCGTTATTTATTTACTATTTATGTACATAATTTATTTGTTAGTATAGTTTGCTATATGTATATATCTACATATATATTAGTCTGTTTATAAGTATATTAAGTATTAGAATTAGAAACTACATCATTTTTTATTATACCTTAGTATATACGTGTAAATGTATCCTCTAAAGTACACCGCACTCCGTATCTTAGTAAATTTCGCTCCATCCAAAGGTTGCCTGGAAGAGATCTATTTCAGCGATAAGGCCGCCCATTATATTGCCTTATTATTTTAGCCTAGTACTTATTTTTGTATTATTTCTGTTTGTGTGGTAATTCAATAAAGAGTTATCTATCTATATTTTTAGGAATCAGAAGCAGTTTTATATAAAAAATACAATTTTATTAACTTAAAAATAAGTTAATCATAAACAGAAATAATTAAAACTAAAAGAACAATCTAGCCCAAAAGAAAATAAGAATACATAACAAATTTATAAGATATTCAGTACGTCCGTTCTCCACGCTGATTCGCAGCGACAAAAGGCCCTTTTTTTTTTTTTTTTTTTTTTCGAATGGACTTATCTCGCTGTTGGCCTCTGAGGCCGTTGCAGCTTAACTGAGCTTTTGGCGAGCGCAGATGGCGCTCAGCCCTTTAATTTTATTTTTGGTGAGGCAACTAGCGCAAGGGCACCACTTAGGTACGAACCTCGGCTTGGGCTGTTGCCGGGACGGGGATAGGAGAGAAACGCCCGGGTACGTGCTTGTACCTCGTATAGGCGGCGACTGAAGGGACTCGTCGACCTCGCCGGCGAGGTCGGTGTATTTGTGGAGTGTTTGCTCTGTCTAATGTAGATGACTCACCCGCATTAGCGGAAGTGATTTCGTCATCCGGGTCTCCGAGAACGTGTCTCGGTCGACGGAGGGATTGTCTCGGTCGACGGAGGGATTGTCTCGGTCGACGGAGGGATTAATGGCAAAAGGCCCGCCTCGCGTCGTCCGTATTTATAGCGTTTGCTTGTAGGTCGTTCGAAGCACTTCCAATAATATTATGTTTAAATTATGAAAATTGTTATTAAAAAATATTTTATTAAAAAAGCGTGGGGTGCTTTAGAAGATTCTTTTTTTTAAAAATGACTACTTTTAACAATATCGGTCAATAAAATATTATACCTATTGACATCAAGCACGCCAGTAATAAATGTATTTTATTTTTACAATAAAATACAATTATTTGATAATCACACTTTTCTTAGTTTAAATTTATTACAAAAAATTCTACATATTAGTTCGAATATCTACAAAAGCGTATGTTATAGTTTTTTTTAACTATTATTTGTGTTAAAATAAGTATAACTAATATTTTTTACTACTTATATATATATATATATAATATTATTATAAATGTCATACCTCATTTAAATGAACTTCAATTTTATTATCATTTAATATTTATTCGTAATTTAATGAAATACTACATTGATTTAGCGCGTTCCGGACCTAGCACAGTGTAGGGTTCCGCAGGAACTATAAATAAATGTGTATTATTTGTTGACATAGATCCTGTCCACCCAAAGGTTTAGCAATAAGGCCGCCTATTATACCTATGATTTAAAAGTGTATTTTCTTTTATATGTTTTTAACTGTGTGCAATAAAGACATTATCTTTGTACCTATTTTTTCTTAGTCAAGTCTATAGTTGTCGTGATCTGTCTTGTTTTGTCCATGCGTGCGTCAATCTCACGTGAATAAGCCGCGACGAGGCCGGACCCGATCCGTAAATCCGGAACCGGATCATACAACCCTTGATCAGCACTTTCTTTCCGCTGAATCCGAATTCCAATTCCTATTTTCTTTATCTCATTGCTTATTTACGGGTCGAATTACGATCGGCTTGATTTTCCGGAAACGTATGAAGGTTTCAGATATTCCGTATTTTGTTTTGGTTCATTCAAATTGCATGTTCTTTGCAATTTGCTTATATATTTTTGACGCATTATATCTATATGAAAAAAAAAGAATTACGGAAAAATCATTATTTTTTATTAGAAAAGTCTAGAACACAGGCGCCGAGTAGCCAGAATTTCAGTTTTTTACAATATTCATTTTGTTGAATGTGCGCAAGATCTTCATGACATTATCCCTTCTTCACCCTTCCACCACCGGACAAACAGACGTACCGAGAAGTACCACCCATACCTGGTCGGCATACCACTTTGCCGTACCAAACGATTTGCTTCAACTTGTCTTGTTAGCACATGTAAGGAGTGGAACTCACTTCCGGCGTATGTTAACTGGTGGTAGAGCTTTTGTGAACGGGCTCGAGGAAGTGGGCACCACCGCCTTACCATTATCTGCCGCCAAATAGCAGTACTTGTGCTGCTGTGTTCTGGTTAGATGGTAATGGTATGTTCCTGTAGTTACTGACACATAGGCATAACAGCTTAGTCCTATAGTATGGCAACGTACCCACATAGAGATCAAGACAACATAATACCTTGTTTTGAATTCTATGTGGATATCCATGGGCTGCAGTAGCCACTTAACATCTGGTGGACTGCATGCTCGTTTGCCATATAAGTTGTATAAATAAAAAAAAAGGTTTTTCCGAACCAGTTTAATCTCGGAGTCTTTAAGTCCAGAGTGAATAGGTTCATTCTAGGCAAGCGTGCTCCATCTTCGATCTCACCATCAATTACCATCTGGTGAGGTAGTAGTCAAGCGCTTGGCTATCATCAATAAAAAAGTTAGAATGTATTCTAACTTTTTCATGTTTTTCATATCACTTACTTTAACATATTGTATTATTTAGATGATAAACAGTTGGTTGAATGTAAAGTCCGTTTACGGACGATAATTTTACGTGATAATGTGTGGAAGAGAGATAGATTCGTCACAAGCCGAACGCTTAGGAAGATCGTGACACTTTCGTGCGTGCAGCCGGCGCTCATCGGTTTATAAGACGTTATCACGTCAGATGAGGGAAGTTATCAGGCGTGTTCAACTTGGATGGGCAGCTTTCGGCAAACTAGCTGACATATTAAAATCCACTCGTATTCCACAATGTCTTAAAACACGTCTCTATAACCAATGTGTTCTGCCAACTATGACTTATGGTGCCGAGACATGGAGGCTCACGAAGGAGGCTGTGTACAAAATAAGTGTAGCACAGAGGAGCCATGGAGCGCGCCATGCTCGGCATCACACTCTTAGATCGAGTTCCCAATACTGAAATTCGCAAGCAGACTAAAGCACAAGACGTCAGCAAGCGAATATTGGGGCTCAAGTGGAGTTGGGCAGGACACTTGGCCAGACGTAGTGACGACAGGTGGACTAAAGTTCAAACAGAGTGTAGGCCGAGAACTGTGCATCGAAATAGGGGACGTCCACCAGCGAGATGGCTCGACGTCATCCATAAGACCGTGGGTCGTACGTGGTTCAGACTGGCACAGGATCGGGAAGAATGGCAGAAACAAAGAGAGGCCTATGCCCAGCAGTGGGTCGACACGGGCTGAAAATGATGATGATCACGTCAAAAACTTGCGACAGAAATAATAACTCCACTCCAACTGAAGAACTGAAGAATCTAAAAACGTGTTGAGTTTAATAACTTCCATATAAAATAGGTATGAAATGACGATTAAAACCGATCTCTAAAATTTCATTGACTGTAGAATTTTTTGACATTGTGTGTGTATATCTCTCAACTTCACTAAATTGCTACCAAGACAATTATCTGCTATATTGTTTTCAAAAAACCGGTGAAAAATAATCAGTTTTAATTGTAGTTTTACTATTTTATTACTAACCAATTTCTCATTAACACATCTTATATTATTACCTAGGTGTATGTAACTTTAATAAAGCAATCTCAAATTAATTACCCAAACGTTAAAACTTCCAGCAAATGTCAAATTGTTTCTCAAACGAATGTTTAATAAACTTGGTTTTACCTTTGCAAACTTTCCAAAATTTAATTTTGTTACTTAAACAACAGTATGCAACCAAACAGTATGTACAGTACCGGTATTCTAAGTTTTGTATCGATTTCCGACAAATTACTACATGTATTCTAATAAGCGGCGATAGGTTTGCAATCAGTCACGTGATGCGATGCAAAAACTAGGCACGTTTCAAACATTGTAATGTTACGTACGACATTAAATGAAAACACGTGTAGGGCTATTAGCTAATATTGTTGTGAAATAGGTTTTTTTTATTTATTTTCATATATCTTCATATCAAGTCTTAATAAATGAACCAGCCTATATAAAATAGGTAAACAAATCATGTCTATTCATCATGTAGGTAGGTACAGTCCGCGAGGTATAAGCTGAGCTTTGCATTAGTGTGAGTGATCACCAAAAGTACAGTCAGACAACAAACTCTTAAAAATTAATATCATTATATTTTAGGTAGGTACTTAAGGCATAACATAAGTCGGAGAAGTATTCTAGTATTAAAATAAAATAAAACTAAATTGATAAAATAAAGTCGAGCTGTGTATTTCACTGATGAGTACATATTATTGTGTGATTATTACTAAAAATTCAATTTGAAAGACAAAATAACTACACATCTTCTACACCAGACATTGCACCATAGTCACTTTCTTTATCACTCTCGTTATCATTTTCACTCTCGTCTGATGTGTCGTTTGTTTTAATAATGAATCTTTCCGTTATATTGTCAATAACGGCGTCGTATCCATGAAACTTTTTTTCTTCTTTTATTGCATGGTCACAAACATTTTTCCATTCCTGTACAGTGATACTTTCAATTTTTTCATTTGCTAACCTCATTATTGTATCCATATTCATTGACACGTTTTTTTTCGCGACGTATCCTTTTATATATTTTCAATCGGATTGAAATCTGGGTGATAGGGTGGTAGACGAAGGACGCTGTGACCATGTTCTCTTAATAAGGTGTCAATTTTATATTCAATAAATCGTTGTTTATTATGCAGTATCAATTGATAAAGTTGTGGTTTAAGCATGGATATTGAGTGATCGATATTGCGTAACTTGAGCCAGTCAATCATATCTTGTTTGCGACTATTTGAGTTGGGAGCGGGATTTTTTAACGAATTGTGGTAAGATGCGTTGTCAACTACAATAACGCTATTGGGCTTCAAATTGGGAATTAATTGCGTTTGTAACCATTTTGTATAGTTTTCTGTATTCATATTGTTATGATAATCACCACTTTTTTGATTAGCTTTAAACATCAGCAGCGCATTTGGTATGAAACCGTCCTCGCCGCCGGCATGAACGATTATCAATCGATTTCCTTTAGAAATAGGTTTCTTCAAACCAGAAGTGCTGCCATCTGAATATGATTTTGATGAAGTGTGAGTGGTGTCAATATATGTTTCATCGGTATAAACGATAGGCCTGCCCTGAATACGGTATTCGGAAATTTTAAGTAAATAAGTTATACGTAGGTGACGGATCTCATGCTTTTCCATTAAAATTTTTCTGTTATTCTCTGTCCTTGACCATTTGAATCCTAAAAGAGATACTTCTTTTCGCAATGACCATATTGATCCTGGATAGAGTTAATGTCAGTCTTTAATTTTTCATGAATTCTTTTCATTGTTGGCACCTCTTTGTCAGTAATGTGAAAATTATGAATTGTTCTACGGATTACTGCTTTATCAAAATCATCAATGATTATTATATTTTTCCTGCATCTGGTCTTTTTCGGAGATTTTAATTTGGTTCCATCTTTCAAAACACGTTTACCTTCCAATAAGACTCTTTTAACAGTTGACAGTGGAATTCCTGTCGATGTCGATACCAATTGGGCTGATATAGTCACACTTGACATGTCTTTATCGTTCATGTCTTTAAAATAGCTATTTAAATTACACAAAATTTCTTTTACTTGGCTATTTAATGGTTTCCGTATTTTGCGCTTATTTGTGTTGGCATCCATTTTACTAACACTTATATCAAACAAAAACAAAATAATATTAAACACGTCACGCTGCAGTCTGTACAACAGGTGAAGTGCGGCAGGAGCGCGGCGAGACAGAATGGCGCCGCGCCTCAGGCCGGTTACCCAAAATCAGTTTAAACCGGTTTTTACCGGGCGAAAATGGCGCCGCGCCTAAGGCCGGTTGTCACACCTACACTATCCATGTACACTCACACAAATGCAAAGCTCAGCTTATACCTCGCGGACTGTACCTGTTAAACTAACTAATGGCGGGTTCATATATCCGTCGGTAACCAACTACGACTTCTTTCTCCTTGAAAACGTTTCAAAAGTTTTATACTAGTTTGACACTTATTCAAGGAGATACGAGTCGTAGTCGGTTACCGACGGGTATAGGAACCTGCCATAAAACGCATCGTCACACGCAATGGCGGCTGCACGCGCAAAACACGGCTCCTTTCTCGAAACCGATCGCTTTACGTAGGTATGGACAAAACAACTAGGCTAAAACGGTAGCAATGTAATTATTTAAATAATATTGACGTAACCAAGTGTTCTATTGTATCATTTAATTTCATTACTCATTTATTCAAACCGTAGTTGAATAAATGAGTACTAAAATTAGATGCAAAAAAATTGTTTGACACGACATGACATACACAAGAAACAAAGTAACAGATGATGGGATATCTTGACGTCTGGCTAATTACGTTAGTTTGTACATAAAATAAAACAAAAATGCTAGAAGTAAAGAAATTCAAATAAATATATGCTTAGATACCAGGAACATCCAAATTAAAAATAGTCGCGCCAAAATGGCGCCAGCTCAGCGTGTGCTAAGTAGGTAGGTTGAAAGCGTACCTACTTAACGCTGGTATTCTGCTGGCCCCAAATGATGATAGTGTCGTCACAAACGCCAGAAGCCTGTAATACTCTCGGGGATTGAGTGTGTGTGAGTGAGTACACTTATTAAATTATAAAAATAAGATAAACGTGAATAGATACGAAGAAATAGATAATTTGCATAATCTTGCCTAGAGTTTTATGTGCCCAACCAGTAACTTGTTGCTGAATAAATAAATTGAATTATTAATAAATGTTAAATTTATTATCCTTATCTAACAAGAAAGTTAGGCAGAACACAAGCACAAGAGATAAAGTATCAGAAAGTTGTAATGCGAGCACAGTGCAGAATTAGATTGCAATGTTCACAGTGTAATAGATTTGCGAAGCAAGCGGAGACGCGATTGGACGCGGGAGCGCGAGCAATATAGTAATAGAGCGACAATAGTGCAGTCTCGTATGACGGTCGCGCATTGCTCTGAAGTTCGAGCGGAGCGTGCGCGATAAGGAATGCGTTTAATACAATGGTCAGTGCATACTACGGGTTACGCCTGACTATACTTGGAGATAATTATTGATTAAAACGGGTATTTTTGAAAAACCTGAACGTTTGAAAAATACTATACTTGGGGATTTATTATTTTAGTGTACTATTTTATTTGTTTTGTTTATGACAGTAGTTAGTAGTAAGTCTGATAGTTTGAGTAAGTTAGAATAAATAAATGTAATATTTGTAGGATGTTTAGGTAATGTAATAAGACGTATTAGTATCGTAGGGTGTTCCCTACAAAAACAAAACACATTCATTAATACCTACCTATTTTAAATCTAACTACCTACCTACCCATATTTTGAGTTGGCTTTTCTTAAAATTGTTAAACATGGGTACACTATGAATATATATGACGTAAGAGTATGAGTATGAGCAAATTTATCTTGCACCTTTGCACCAAGTTTTCTGTTTTCACGAACCCTCATCACGTGTTGTACACTAATATAAATGACGAGGACGTAACGGTGAATATTTTATATTATTATTCTTATTTAATCTCAATAAAAATATTATAATATTTTATTGTAAAAAATGAAATTGTAAGGAAAATGTTAGACCGCTTACGTGACATGTGCGCCATAACGCCACGCAGACGCTTTAGAACTTCATACATTATACGCGCACGGCACGCTTTCAGTTTGCACCGGTCCATAAGGCGATATGTAAAAAAAATTGAGCCGCTAAGTTACTATCGTATTCAATAACGAAAAATGGTACTGATTTTATATTTAAGCAATATTTACTTGAGGAGTTATACTACATAAATCAAAGTCAGAAACGCAATTGGCGATGGTATGTAGGTAATTATGGTACCAAAATTAATGGAAAAACATTTTTTTTCCTTTGTTGGTTCTCATGCAATTCAAGATTTTATCTTTTGTCGCTTACGCCATTTACTCCTGCGACAACGCGGCGCGGCTATGATACATGTTTGTCTCGTTCTTCACCTAAGCAAGTAAATAGCAATGTCACTTTTATGCATGTTTAAATGTTCCGCCCAATCTTCACCGAAATTAAATTTGTATATCGTCATAATCCCGATTAAGATCTGTCATTTGTGCCACCACACATACTGTATAGATATATAGTGTGCTCGAACCAAGTTTTGTTTGAATCGCTGACTCTCAATTCTTAATGAGTGAGTTCGGTAAATGAGTTCTGTAGATAAATTTATTGTTGCTTAGATGGATTTATTGTCGTGAATTTTCGAGAGATTTTGCCCTGATTATGAAGTTGAATGCTCTCATGATGAACAAAACACTCAAAGTTTCAAACACCGTCGGAAATTCGAATGCTTATTGCATGCGAATATACCTTAAAAATTAAGCGTAACCCACGTTTGACAAACATTACGATTATTATAAAAAAGTAACAGCATCGATCTGTCCGTATGTCTTTTTATTTGTCTGTTTGGTACGTTTTCACGACTAAACAACTGAACTGATTTCAATTAATATATATATATATATATATAATTATATTTGATACACAGACTCGACTGCGCAGAAGTGTAATTTTCAGGAACCCTTATAAAATCACTCTCTTGTCCGTCTGTCCGTCTGTCTGTCTATGTATCACCAGCGATTTTCTTAGGAACGGGTAGACCTAGCAAGTTTAAATGTATACCAGATACTGAGGTCTATAATTTTTATTAGATATATAAAAATCAAGATCCTGAGTCAACACGATAAAAAGATATGGACAAATTGCAATTTTCGCGCGAACTTGTAAGTACCAAAATTTACCTTAATTACCATTTTTTTTATTTTTCGGAATTTTCCCGTTACTTGTGCTGTAAGACCTTGCTTTTAACCAAAATTGATAATTTAAGGTCAACCGGAAGTATCCTATAGGTTTTGGGTCGAAAACCTATATATTGTTCCTGTTGAACTAGAATCACGAAATTTGGGAAAAAGCAAGGTAAATAAGGAAAAATTCCAATAAATAAAACAAGTTGAAAATTAAAGGGTGTCCCCATACATACATAGTTGAAGCCAATTAAGATAGTCCTCTGAGTAGTATGGGCGCTCATACAATTTAGAGGACTAACTTAATCGGCACCAACCTCAAATAGGGTAAATAAATAAAATTGTGCTATTGAATAAAATAAATATTTAAGTGGAGCTCCTATACAACAGAAATGGTTTTTTGCCGTTTTTATAGATAGGTAAGGAACCCATCGTGCGCAAATCTGACAGGCACTTGGCAGGTTTTTTTATTGAGAAACAACGCGTGCGAAGCCGCGATCGGCAGATAGTTATTCGATAATTTGATAACATAAAAATTATTAGTAGCGCTCTTTTATTCAACCGCTATTTAAATTTAAACTAGTTATCTTCCGTTGCCTCATTGATAAAAGTATTTTTTTAATAATTAGCGATAACGGCAATGTTTTGAAAACTATCTATATTCATACCAGTTTTCTGAAGTTCTTTTTTTTTAATAAAAAACCTAGACGAAAGCAAAACAGAAAACTGAACACGTATATCTTCTCAGTTTATCCGTCATTAGATTTACGAGTAACAGTACACTAGTACACTAGTAATTTGCCCAAAATTGAGATCTCGCGTAAAATTTGAGTATCAAAATAGTGCCACGACATAATAACCAAATTACTTGACCAACAGTTTCATTCAAATTACAGGTAACGGAAGTTCATATTTTGGAAATTCTTTTTTGGAGTACAAACAAATTACAGTCATTCTGGGTTTCAGACTTTTACCTATATTTGAGTTACTAAAGCTACACGCATACAAAATTTAGCACTGTGGGGTCACTGGTGTACCCTGTGAATTTTGTTTAAATTTAGTTTTTGTTATGACTAATAACTCAAAAACTGCAAGGACTAAATGAAATATAAAAATGGAGTCAAAATGTACCAATGAAGACCTTGCATTCTTGAACCCCAATATCTCAACATACCCCCTCATACAGTTTTAGCTCATTTAGTCACACCATAATTGTACCATCACTACCTACCTATGTATCAAGTTTCACGATGATCGGATCTACGCTTCGAAAGTTATCCTCGGACAAACAAACATACATACATACAACGCCGATTTGCCTAAGTTGATTTGGAGATCTTGCTTCGCTCGATCAATAATATACAAATGTGAGTCGAATCCTCTCGAGATAAAGCTTTTACTGTATTTTAAATGATGAAATACCGATTCCGATTGTGGCAAGCCTCAGCACAATGGGATCATCAATCAATTAATTAACTCAGTTGACCAGTAAACTGTTTAAACTATTTAAATTTCAAAGTTCGATATACTGAAGAGTATGATTGGTAGCTGTAAACTAGAATATCAATTTAATACCCAATTATACATCGATTTAATGCAGATCTTCAGCCAAAGATCAAGCGGCGCAAATATGGAAGTCTCAACAGAGCTTACGTATTTGAGCCATTTGGGGTCAAGACCCTGGGTCCTTGGGGTACCGGGGCGTTCGCGTTTTCAAAGTTCTATCTGGGCGTCTGGTAAAAGCTACGTGTGATCCGAGAGCTAGCGCTTATCTGGATCAACGCACAAGCATTGCAATTCAGCGGGGCAATGCAGCCAGTGTCTTGGGGACACTTCCGCCTGGCAGTGATCTGGAGCAGATCTTCAGCCGAAGATCAAGCGGTGCAAATATGGAAGTCTCAACAGAGCTTACGTATTTGAGCCATTTGGGGTCGAGACCCTGGGTCCTTGGGGTACCGGGGCGTTCGCGTTTTCAAAGTTCTATCTGGGCGTCTGGTAAAAGCTACGTGTGATCCGAGAGCTAGCGCTTATCTGGATCAACGCACAAGCATTGCAATTCAGCGGGGCAATGCAGCCAGTGTCTTGGGGACACTTCCGCCTGACAGTGATCTGGAGCAGATGAGCTATCTATAGATCGTTTGCAACGGTCTTTAGATGATTCAACTGTTTCTTCTGTGTTTTATAGTAAATAATTGTATATTATTCCTGTTAATAAAAAACATAATATCGAATAAAATAAATAAAACCTTATCAAAAGGTTGTCTGGAAGGGATCGCTTTGTTTATCATTAATCCCGACCAATATGCTTTCATTTTGCTTATTTTCTTTTTCTGTTGTTGGGTATAATAAATATGTTTTATTCATTCATCTCGTACATTTAAAAAAATATTCTAAAATAAACTCATAGTATCTAATGATATAGAGTGTTAAAAATAAAATGATGGTTCTTAAATTGAAACGAAAATAAGCACAATTAGTTTATACACAAGTAACTTTTTAACAAAAAAATATAATCGACTTCAGATAATAGAAAAAACAAACTACTGAACTGATTTCGTTGAAATTTCTATGGGACTAATCTACTTACTTACTTACTATTTTGGCGCATCAACCCCGAAGCGGGTCTTGGTCTCCGACACTAAAAGACGCCACTGGTCCCTATTCTGCGCCACTTGTTGCCAGTCTGACACTTGAAGAGCGCGAAGGTCTTTCTCCACCTCATCCTTCCAGCGACATCTGGGTCGGCCGACTGGTCGTCGGCCGACTGACATTCCTAGGTAGGCACGTTTGGCAACACGATCGTCCCCCATTCGCTGCATTCGCATTCGACCGAGCCAGCGTAATCGATGAGATTTTATGTCGCCTATGATGTTGGGCTTGGCCACCAGTTCCGCTACCTCCCGATTCTTCCTCACTCGCAGAGTGCCATCTTCTCGTCGCACCAGGCCTAGGATCTTTCTTAGCACCTTCTTTTCCGTCACCAGAAGTTTGCGCTCTTCTTTTTGGGTCAGCGTCCAGGCTTCACACCTGTACATCAAGATAGGCCGAATAACAGTTTTAAGAGACTAATCTGAAATTGTATTTTTTCAAATAATAAAAGAATTTTCCAAATCGGTTGATAAATGACGGAGTTATGAGATAACAAACATTAAAAAAAATACAGTCGAATTGAGAATCTTCTCCTTTTTTGAAGTTGGTTTAAAATGAGTGAATATTCTTGAACGTGTTCTCGATTCAGCGAAACAGAGATTAAAATATCTCCCCTTCATAAAACAGTCGTTGGACACGAAATTAATCGATTCAGTCGCAATAGACGTCTGCTCGATTTGATCAGACAATAGTAATAACTCGAAAACATTTTATTCGGTTTTGAAACTTCCGATCGACAGAGTGACGAAAACTTTTTGTAACGCAAAGATTGAAAAACAATTGATTTTGAAAGATTGAGATTGAAAGATTGAAGACAAAGACTCTTATAACTTCTAACATCGTTTCTAACTTCTAACATATTTATATGCATGGTCTTCCACGCTTTAGGGCGACAGCGCAACGACGCCTAAACATATTTAGTAGGTAATTTTTTTTTTATTGTTATTTATTTAAAACAACAAACATTTATGCCTAAATAATACTAGACTTAATAATTATTACAAGATGTCTTACAGACATAACCAGCACCGTTGTCCACAGATTACGTTAGACAAATGGTGGGCATGAGTGTATACAAATACATAAAAATATATAGATGAAGCTATATTATGCAAGCAAGCAAGTGCCTAGGTACCTATGTACCTACACAATACAGGTTCACATTTAATAATGAGTAACTTAGTCGCTAAAAATTTAAATTAGACAATCAGACAGGATTTCTTAAACAAGGCGGGTGAGCTTGCAAAAAAATCAATTTCCAAGAAACGATCGTTATATAACTTAGGAATTCTAGTATAGTAAATATGATTTAAAGAGTTTTTAAATCATATAAATACGTCAAATTTAAACATTTTTATTTTTGATCCGGATTTATCACGTACCGCTTTATCAGTGTTTCGATCGACTTGTTTCATCCTTTTTAGTCGACTTCAAAACAAGGAGAATGTTCCCCGATTACTTGAAGAGACCTGAACTGATTTAAGAAAGTAGTTTTTCATTTAAAAGGGTTACTTCTTAGGTGGTCCCATTGGCATTAAGTCAAGATCTGATGATGGAATCGAAATAAAATCAAGGGCAACCCTCAAATTTTATAGGGACGCATAATTGTTTTATGTTTTTACCCCAGAACTCCGTCATTTATCAACCGATTTGGAAAATATTTTTTTTTATTTGAAAGGATATTTGGAAGTCAAAGCTCAAGATTTGTCAAAGGGCAATGGAGCGCAGCATTCTCGGCTTTAAACGTGTCGACCGAGTGCGTAACACCATGCTGCGCTCACTTACCGGCATTGCAGATGTAGGGAAGAGATCGGCTGGGCTTAAGTGGGAATGGGCGGGCCACGTTGCCCGAATGCACTCCAAGAAATGGGCCCATATTGCAACACCATGGACGCCTGAGGACGGAAGGCGACGTCGGGGTCGGCCGAGAAATTTTTGGCGGGACGATTTCGACACCTTCCAAAGAGGATGGTGGGAAATAGCGACAGATAGGGATGCTTGGAGGGACTTGGGGGAGACCGTTGCCTAGCAGTGGGACGAGATAAGTTAGGAAAAAAAAATTAGAAAGGATATAATTTCATATTGGTCTCATAGAAGTTTCATCAAAATCAATTTAGATAATTTGGTTAAGTCGGTTATATTTTCGTTAAAATATATTATTCGCATAATAATGATTGAAATAAATCACGAAAGTTTTCTTAGCAAAATTTAAACATATTTAGTCGCTAAATACGTTTAGGAATCGTTGTTGCAAGCTGGGCTTTGTCAGCTGGGCTACGACAGTCAGGATGTGGATGACAACCATGTGTGTCACATGTTAAATTGAATGACACCCAATTTAACATTTGACGCATTATGGGAGCTCGCACACTGAGTTGCATAAAATTCTTAACTACGGTAGTTGATTGGAATAAAACGCTCTTTATTGTACTACTATAGCCTAATCTACATTGCCTCGGAATGGATTAAAAACGAATTTCTCTAACAAAATTGTACGTAGCATAGTGAACTTTATGTCAACTGTGTTACGTACAAAGTAGATACGAGCCAAATAACAGGCGAGCTACCAAAAACTCTTCGAAAACGCGCGACAAGATAGAAACCACAGATTAGGAACAGAATTAATGTTTAGCATAACGAGCAAAGATAGTCGCACGCACATATATTGTGTACGAGTATCACTGATCAATTAGTTCGAAGGTTCGACCGACTTGACCCGAGATCTTCGTAAGGGCGCATGTACGAGTATGTGTGTATTGAACTAAACTTTACATCTGTTCCTATCAAATTTGTGGTGTAACGCCTTACCTGAGTCTGTGTTTGCCGATAATTATTATGACCTGGGTGTCTTAAAGTCACGAGTGAACAGGTTTCTTCTTGGAAAGCGTGATCCATCGTAGACTGCATCATCACTTCACTAGATTCATTAAAAGAAGGGCCAAGAAGCTCATTTGCAATGACGAATTAGCAGATGCAAGGCTCCACAGCCTCGAGCATCGTCGAAAGGTTGCAAGCCTCTCGGTTTTCTATCGGATACATTTCGGAGAGTGTGCTGCAGAGCTCTTCAATCTGATCCCACCACCCCCATTCTATCATCGGGCAACCAGACGCTCCGCGGTGCGCCACCGCTACATAGTAGACATACCTCGCATGCACACAAAGCGGTACTTTTTCACCTTTATTATGCGCAGCGCCAAGGAGTGGAACGCCTTGCCTGAGTCTGTGTTTCCTGATAACTACAACCTAGGGGTCTTCAAGTTGCGAGTGAATAGGTTTCTTCTAGGCAAGCGTGTACCATCATAGACTGCATCATCGCTTACCATCAGGCGAGATCGTGGTCAAACGCTAGACTATAATTTGTAAAAAAATAACTCCGTTTCGTTCTACGGCAATTTAAATTGAGCTTTACTGACTACTGCAACACTGGCACTCATCAAAGCAGCCAAATGTATTTTGCAATTCAAAGCATCTCCATGGTCACGATTGTCTGTGTGCGGGCTAAATAAAATTGACAGCTTAATATTTTGGCTGCCCCAGCCCCAGGTTAGTGCAGTCTGTCTAAGCTTTCATTCACATTAATCAAACTTCCATATAAGGCAACGGGTCCTACAGTACATTCAAAAGCCGCCCGGTCAATCAATACAGTAATTACTTTCTAAAACAAAAGATACACCGTGTCTATCGGATGTCATCAAATGAAAAGACTCACTTTGATTTGCTGCGTAGTGAGTATTAAATACTCAGTGTGAATATTTGAATGAAATATTAGTAGATTATTAAATGAGGGGATAAAGGAGTGTCTTGCGTCACGGGCGCTATTGAATCCCAAACGTAACGAAGGATTCAAGATTTAACTCCCTCGCTCCGCTCGTGAGTTACTAGAATCCTGA
The DNA here is from genome assembly GCA_918857605.2 of Philereme vetulata. NCBI lineage: Eukaryota > Metazoa > Arthropoda > Insecta > Lepidoptera > Geometridae > Philereme > Philereme vetulata. The sequence continues at coordinate 6,713,401 of OU975442.1, forward strand.
ATGCAGCGATGGATACAAGCATGTCCAAGGCGGGCTGTCAATATACGTCACCTTGGTAGCATTGTCTATTGTTGTCCCCGGCCATCATTTTACAAACATAGATAAAATTACATTTGTGTTTTTTTTATTAAATAAATAAATATTGCTGGACATTACACACAGCGGTGTCTAGCCCCAAACTAAGCAGAGCTTGTACTATGGGAACCAGATAACTAATAGAATACTTATATACTTTTTTTTGTAAATACATACTTTTAATATACAGACAAACATCCAGACCCGGGACAAATATCTGTAGATAATGCAAACATTTGTTCCGCGGCGGGAATCGAACCCGCTACCTTCTACGTCTCAGCCGGCTATGCGCCCACTGCGCCACGAAGGTCGTCAAAGTCAGATTATATTGCATGTCAGTTGCATTTTTGTTATACCACGTTTTATAGTGACTTGTATTCTCTTTGACGTTTTATGTCACGTCAGACGGGAACGCGGTCGAACGGGATAAAAAGTATCCCATGTCAGTCTCCTGGTTCTAAGTTACTTCCCCACCAATTTTCAGCCAATCGGTTCAGCCGTTCTTGAGTTATAAATAGTGTAACTAACACGACTTTCTTTTATATATATATATATATTAATTTATTAAATTATTGTCAGACATTGCATTGAAACCCATCAAAATTAGTAGTATTTTAATTTTATATTGAATGAAAGATTAAATGAATGAAAACACTTTATTGTACACCTTATAGAAATAAAATTACAGACAAAATAGAAGACACAAAGCAAATACCTGGTACAATGGGCGGTCTTATCGTTGTTTTTTTTATATTAACTAGGTACCTACATCGTAAGTGTACTCAAGTTTTATTACAATCTAGCCAAGTAGGCTAATGAGCATATGCTAACTTAGTTTTAAAATAGAGTTATGAATGTGTCCATTGGCACTTTTCTTACAGTCTCTTTAGTACAACACTGACACTGTATTGTACACTAAAATAACTCAAAAGGTTTTGACCTTTTCAGTCTTCTCCCTATATCCGTGTTGTCGAGAAGCTGGATTGCCTCGTTTTCCAAATTGGAAATCTCTTGGTCTTAACGATTTGAAGCGTTTTTTTCCAGAGAACCTTTGTATGGAGAGGATTTAGTTATGTCAAAAATATGGTCAGGCGTGCACATTTAAGACGAAGATATAGATGAAGTGTCATAATCATCATCATCATCATCAGCCTGTAGACGTCCACTGCTGAACATATGCCTCGCCCTTAGATCGCCACAACGAGCGGTTGGTAGCCGTTTGCGCCCAACGGCTCCCCCGATTCTTACTAAATCTTCGGTCCACCTTGTGGAGGGCCGGTCTACGCTGCGTCTTCCAGTCCGTGGTCTCCACTCGAGAACCTTTCTTCCCCAACGGTTATCGGTCCTACGAGCGATGTGGCCTGCCCATTGCCACTTCAACTTGCTAATTTTGTAAAGGGAGTGTGATTGTGTGGAATTTTCCGTAAGTGACATTTACGGAAAGTTCTATGATTTTTAAAACCATCTCAAAAACTTTCAAGCCATCTATTCTATCGAAGCTGGAGTTTTAAACAGCAATTTGCCAGTATATTAAATCATCTCTATTAAAGCCAAATAATTCGATCTCTGTGGAAACCTATTAAGGATCGCTTTCTTCCAGAGTTATGTTGAAAAAAAGGGACAAAAATACTTGATTTGGCCGTTGTCGAATTGAATTTTTATTTTAGTGCGTCAGGCTTTAGAATGCTGGGCGAGTACACTGTACGTGAAAATGGCTCTCAATAATACTTCGTATGTAGCTTGTTGTTTAAAATCATCATTATTACAATTTATAAATATACGGGTTTTAAAATTAAATATACGGGTTGACCCGTCAGTCAATCCGTGACCATGACTGTTGCAGCAGTACGCGATAAATACCCGTTTTAATCAATAATTATGTACATTGATCGCGTCCAAAGGCAGCCTGGAACAAAACGTTTCAAAGCAGTAAAACCGTCCATTGTAATTTTTGCTTTGGGTGTTTGCATTAAAAAAAATTAAAAAATAAAAATATTTTGTTTCAGGTTATACAAATCCATACATTGTTAGTTAGTTACTTAAAGACTAGATTAGCAGGTACACACATAATAGGAAAAAATTACTTACAATTAAATTAAACTAGTGATTCGCCCCGAACTGAGATCTCGTGAGTCTCCGATTAAACAAAAAAATATATATTTGTAATCTTTGACTATCAAAATAGTATCACGAAATAATATACCAAATAACTTGACCTACGGTTTCATTCAAATTACAGGTAACGGGAGTTCATGTATTGTGGGAAATCTTTTTTGGGGTACAAATTGCAGTTATCCTGGATGTCAGACTCTTGCCTATATTTGTGTTACTAAAGCTACACGCATACCAAATTTCAGCACTGTCGGGTCACTGGTGTATCCTGTGATTTTTTCTCAAAATTCAATTCAAAGTTCTTGTTATGGCTAATAACTTAAAAATTACAAAGTTTCAACTAAAAATAAAAACGGGGTCGAAATGTACTCTTATAGACCTTTTATTAAACGTGTCACTGAACCGGATAGACCCATTTCGTTTTTTTTTACCCCTCTTGAACTCTCAATATCTCAACACCCCCCCCCCCCCCCCCCACATTTTTGGCTAATTTAGTCACACCAAAAGTGTGCCAACACTACCTACCTATATACCAACATACATAATATGTATGTTGGTATATAGGTAGGTAGTGTAACAATTTTTTCCTTTTAGAACGCAAACTGATACTTACATTATTACATTGTATGTCTGAGTTACGATGTCAGTATGTGTTACGTAACATTGTGGCATATCATCGTAAGTCATAAATTAGCATGAAAACGAGCCATTTGTCGTAAGATATATGTATAATATCTTAGATCAACCCTTAACGATTCAAATTGTCACAGTTATTTTACTTTACGTCATAATAAAAACCTACAGGATTTTTTTTTAAACTTTGACTCGCTCTCCTGTAAAGTTGCTAAAAATGAGTTACAATGATTTTCCTTGCAGGTGTCGATATAACGCCAATTTGTCCAATACAAGTTGATTTAAACGAGTATTTATCGCGTACGTTAGGTTCTTTAATCACGTGAAGTTTTTTCGGCCACCTTTTTATCCCCTCATCCTCTTAGTTATACGTTGTGTTGTTTTAGACTACCCCAGCCCCCACACTCAAATTCACGTGTATTTTTTTAAAAACCACAACAGAATCTGTTTTATTAAAAAATGATCATAAATTCAGAATTTGAAAAACGCACAAAGTCACGCATGAACAATTCTGAACGCTAAATATTTTTGTTACGCTGATTTTTAGACATAAATTCGCTTGCTCATTTCACGTGGTCACAAGGAAAATATACAGGTGTTTGTCACTACACCCCCCCCCCCTCTCACCCCCCTTACGATCAATTTAATTTAATTTCCACTGTAGGTACATTAGAGGACACTAAGTTACAGTAACATTAATATTACTGTAGCTCAAACTGACAGGTATCGGGACTAATTTGGTTATTTTAACAGAGAATGTCAACTTAAAATAGTAAAGATAAAATCAAAATCAATCATGATGTTATGCTAGCCCCCTCCCCCCTGTTCGAATCTGACGTGATTAAAGGACGAACTTAAGTATGCCTAGTGATCGCGAACGTTTGCGAAATCTAGGCAACTCTGGATGTAGCAATCTTTTGCTAATGCAATCTAATAGGTGCTTTTAGGTGGGAAATATAATAACCTATACATAATTTTATAACAAAACCTATTAAATATCTTAATATCATCTATTATTAACATTGGCTAACCTGTTTATCTGGTAACTTCATAGTTTGGCTGAGGGGAAAATACAATACCTATATGTTTAATTCCTTGTGTCATATTCACGATTTTTTTAAGTAAAACTTCTTTACGCATGCTAGACTTGGGGAGTAAGCTGGTGAATGCGTTACGAAAAGTGCGAACGGAAGTTGAGAGCGAGATATAAGTTAGTGAAGATAGAAAGAGAGAGAGTTACGTTTCGTATATTTTGTGCAAGTGCGAGTTTCGTCTGTCCAGAATGAACATAGACTGATCGACCTACAGACGTGTGGAGAATTTGGTAATTGAAAATTTTTACAAATTAATATTTTGAAAAAGAAGTTTTACTTTAGTCGTGTGGTCTAATGCACACTCGTTTTTGAAGTAAAACTTCTTAACGCACGCTTGACTTGGGGAGTAAGCTGGTGAATGCGTTACGAAAAGTGCGAACGGAAGTTGAAAGGGATATGTAAGTTAGTGAAGATAGAAAGTTTTAAACGTTAATGTGTGAGTGCGAGTAGCGTCTGTCCAGAATTAATATACACTGATCGACGTAAAGACGTGTGGACAATTTTGTAATAGAACAATTTTATAAATTAATATTTTGAAAAGGAAGTTTTACCTCAGTCGTGTAGTCTAAAACACACTCGTTTTTTTTCCTCTAACCTATCTCGTCCCACTGCTGGGCAAAGGTCTCCCCCAAGTCCCTCCAAGCATTCCTGTCAGTCAATCCTCTTTGGAAGGTGTCGTAATCGTCCCGCCAACGCTTTCTCAGCCGACCCCGACGTCGCCTTCCGTCTTTAGGCATTCATAGTGTTAAAACATGGGTCCATTTCTTGGAGTGCATTAGGCCAACGTGGTCCGCCCAGTCCCATTTAAGTCCAGTCCGCGATTTATGTATGTATATTATATTATCTACCATACATTATATGTTTATCATGAAATAACAGATGAGGGGTATATACTTCTAAGACCGGATCTTAGACCAACTAATTTGAGACTATGTGACTGATGGTTTTTAGTGAGATAATCGACCTAATATAAGTTCTACCTACTTATTTTACCGCATTAGGAGAAATTCAGTGTCAAAAGTTACGCGCGCTGATGTAACGTATCATGTTTTTTTCCGGTCTGAAGTTTTTCAAGTCATCATCATCATATCAGCCGTAGGACGTCCACTGCTGGACAAAGGCCTCCCTTATTGATCTCCAGGAACTGCGGTTGGAAGCGGCCTGCATCCAACGCCGACCTGCAGTTCTTACCAAGTCGTCTGCCCATCTTGTGAGTGGACATCTTGCCGGTCCGTGGCCTCCACCCGAGAACCTTTCGGCCCCATCGGCCATCTGTTCTACGCGCAATATGGCCTGCCCATTGTCACTTCAACGTGCTAATCCGTAGGGCTTTGTCGGTGACTTGAGTTCTCCTACGTATTTCCTCATTTCTGATTCGATCCCGTAGAGAAACCCCGAGCATAGCCCTCTCCATAGCTCGTTGAGCGACTCTGAGCTTATTCAATAGGCCAATAGTGAAGGACCACGTCTCGGTTCCATATGTCATCACTGGTAACACACACTGATTGAAGACTTTGGTCTTAAAGCACTGACGTATGTTGGACGAAAAGACGTTGCGAAGTTTCCCAAACGCTGCCCATCCGAGTTGGATTCGACGATCAGTTTTTCAAGTGACTGGACATTATTATATTTATTCACGCATGTGAAGAATAAATTCTGTAAACACACGCTATTTGTCAATGTGATTTTCATCATTTGAAAAACAAACATGGTATCAAGTTGATTTATCCGTTTTAGTTCCTCCTTAGACAACATCCGTGGTGAGTTGGGTGAGTAGCTAACTAAATAAGACGCAAGAGGTACTGTTCGATTTCCGCTGCGGGAAACAATTTTACATAATTGCAAATATTTGTTCCGGAACGGGGGTGGATCTTGTACACACAGCTACACATCAAGCTATATTTTTTCAGTATGAGATGACGTCTCATTCAACGAAAAGCCTACGCAATGCGAGGTCAGCTTATACTGGAAATTAATAACTTGATCTGTAGCCGTGTGTACAGTATCGATGCTAGTGTGGGGTCAGTTTTTTATTATGTTCGGAGTTTTTTTATTAGTCATAGTATATCACTTGATGGTAACTGATGGTGTGGTCGAAGATGAAGCACGCTTGCCTAGTTATTTATTTTTTATTTATATAAAACGTTTATTTTTACGAAAGCTGGGCTTATATTGTGTAATCCGCTTTCGATACATTTTCGATCCTTTCAAAATCAAAATACTGTATTTTTCCGAATGAAATTGGAACTGTTTTCGTAATTGAACACGTATTCAACGTTGTTTTTAAAACGTTCTTGATATACAGTGTTTTTCCTATGAAGCGTTGGTAAAAATAATAGGTTGGCGAAAAAGTCTTAGCGCATTATAGTATGTATGAACTTGTAATAAAATCTCTTTGGCTATACTATTTGTATCTGGCTGGTTTTGGTATCATTCAAAGTTTAAATTTTAAAGAAGATAATTCCAAATTCAAATTAGAAAAATGTGTGATTTTTATTTGTTTCTCGTACTGTAAAGATGAGTGAATCTAATGAAGAAATTCGATACATTTTAAAATTTTACAACAAAAAAGATAAAAATTCAACGCAAGCCGCGAATAAAATTTGCGATGTTTATGGACCTAGTGCAGTGTCTGTGAGAGTAGCACAAATTTGGTTTAAGCGTTTTCAATTCGGAAATTTTGGATGTCAAAGATGCAAGTTGCTCTGGTCGCCTTATTACGGATAAAAATGATGCCATTTTTTAAAAAGTGGAGAAAGATCGGCATATCAGTAGTTACGACGTAGCTGAAGAACTAGGAATTGACCACAAAACAGTTTTAGCGCATTTGAAAAAAACTGGGTACACAAAAAAGCTAAATATATTTGGGTACCACACGACCTCACTGAAAGAAACCTAATGAATCGTGTACTCATTTGTGATTCGTTATTACGACGTTATGAAACCGAACCATTTTTGAAGAAGCTGATAACTGGTAATGAAATGTGGATCACGTATGACAAGAATGTGCGAAAAAGGTCGTGGTCAAAGGCCGGTCAGGCTTCACAGACTGTGGCGAAACCCGGGTTAACTCGCAACAAGGTGATGCTGTGTGTGTGGTGGGATTGGAAGGGCATTATTCATTATGAGCTGTTACCACCAGGCAGGACCATCGATTCTGAACTCTACTGCAAACAACTGATGAGATTAAAGCAAGAAGTTGAGAGAAAGCGGCCGGAATTAATCGACAGAAGGGGTGTAGTTTTTCATCATGATAGCGCTAGACCTCACACATCTTTAGCCGCTCAGCAAAAATTAAGAGAGTTTGGCTGGGAGGTGTTAATGCATCCGCCGTATTGTCCTGAACTTGCACCTTCTGATTTTCACCTGTTTCCGTCTCTTAAGAATTCTTTATGCAGTGTCAGGTTAACATCACGAGAGGACTGCCAAAACTACTTGTCGCGGTATTTTGATCAGAAGCCCCAAAATTTCTATAGCAATGGGATCATGTCCCTACCTACAAGATGGCAAAAAGTTTCGAACAAAATGGTACCTACATACTTTAGTTAAATGTAAATAAACTATATAAAAAAATATTTTGAATTTTCTTAAAAAATGCGAAGAAACTTTTTCCCCAACCTAATAGATACGGGCAGGGAAAATGGAGCTTCTAATATTATTTTTTAATTCAATTATTAGCTCCGGGCGCAAAAGAGGACACCATTTAAAAAAGTTTAAAAACATGAAATGATATTTAGTTGCCGGAAGCATGGTGTATAAGTTGATACAGCTATATGTATAGGTAGGTTTCACATAATTCACCGAAGAGCGTGCAAATTACAGTTACATAAAATTAATTCAGTAATACATAAAAATCCTTCAGTTTAATAAAAACCAATCAATAACATCATCAAGTATCGTTCGGCCCATAAAATAATCAGTAAAAATTTAAAATTATAAAGATCATGAAATTAATAAATTAAAATTAGTATGTAAGAATTTCATGTCAAAGAAATCATTAATCTTATAGAAACATTTGTCAAATAGTCACCCGTACAGCTTTGTCTTGAATTGTTTGTTAGGTACGTAATTCTCTTATGTCCGTCCTCATGTATTCCATCTCGAAAACTTGCCGGACGGGACTTGAACCCATAACCATCTTCTTAATCCGAGGATTCACTGTCAATTATGCTACGGTAAACTCGAAGTATTTTTGTACATTCTTTTCTTTTCGTCAAATAGATTAAAAAGAATCTTCCATCAAATAATTTGCAGAAAATTTTAGCTTCAAATTACGTAACGTTATGTCAAATGAAGGCCGTATCTCTTTATCGCCATAGTTCAGCCCTTACCCTCGGAATATAACGAACACCATAAACAGTTTTATTTCTTATATTTACGCGATACAAAAAGTAAATCATAAAGGCTGGTTATTGGACATTATTATTGCTCCACCCGATGTTATTAGGCTTAGGTCGCAGGCATGGAATGTAACCAGACTTCACTATAAATACCTAGTTTCTTGATATAGAACGACGAACGCAAAACTGTGTGTTAATACAATTAGCGACATAATCTGACTAACAAAATAACAATAATAATGCTGGACATTTCACACTGCGGCATCTTGCTCCAAACTAAGCATGAAAATAAATGGTAAAAAAGTTATAACGGTACATTATTTTGTCACAAATTAAATGTTTTAATGTATAACAAGGGTTCAAACTCGAGGTATGTCAGCGGGCTATGGAGCGCAGTAATTTAGGTGTCCGGTTATTAGACCAAATGCGGAACTCCGTACTGCGCTCGCTAACAATGATTATGGACTTCACAAAAAAATCACCACAGCTCAAGTGGGATGGGGCCGGTCACATCTGCCGCATGCCCGAAGTTCTATGGCCCAAGATAACACCTGATTGGGTCCCTAACGCAACACGCCCACGAGGCAGACCACCTCGGAAATGGCGTGACGACTTGGATGTGCATATATCAAACTAGCCCACTACAGCAGGTGACAGAAAAAACTGGAAAGAAGGGAGCGAGGCCTTTGTATAACTTATTGTTTTAAGCGATTATATCTACATCCTGTTATCTTTTTAAATGATCGATAAAGATAGATGATCGATAGAGAAAAAAAACCCCTAACTAAACTTAACTTAAGTTTAACTAGAACATAATTATCAACACCACATATAAACTTGTTGTTACAAATCCCCATTTTGCAATATTGCAGTTGAAATGTTTTTTCACCAGATTTTCCAGGAAATAACTGTATTCCCACTTTACCCTCAACACATACGTACATTTACTTATTTAGACATTAGATGTAGCAGAATAAATACGTTAGCATTCGTTGTTATTATTTTCTTTTGTAATTTGTTGAACACTGGCCGTGCCGTATTAAATGTTTTCGTAATGATTTGTTATATTCCGGTTATCGGTGGAATGGGACGCCTAAACGAGCAACATTTTCTCTGCAATGTGTAGCATGGTCAGTAAAGCTACGGCAACTAATGGTCATCAATATAGCCAAAGCCATCATATTGTTTCTTTTGTTAAACATCTTTTTTAACCCTTCTTCTCCCTTCTATCTTAATGAGCGTTTTTAGTTTCTCCACCAGGCTAATTATCGCAATTTGCGTTCTTCAAATTCTCTCCAACTTAGTACTCCTGTCCATACGACAGAGTTTTATGGTCGATCATTCACTGTAACAGCCGTACAATTGTGGAACGCTTTGCTCCTCTCTATAAAAACGTCCAAGTCTATTAAAAATTTTAAAACAAAAGTGCACTCCCATTATCTGTCCCTGTGTTGAAGTTGTAACTGGTTGTTAATTCATCGTAACCATTTTTATAGTTGCTTATTGTATTAAAATTAAACTTGTGTTAGTACTAGTATTTTAGGTTTTTAGTATGTAGGTATGTTATTAATTGTATGTAGGTATGCACCGCCGTCATTTGATACAATATAATCCTGCCCATACAAAGGTTGTCTGGAAGAGATCACTCTTATCGATAAGACCGCCCATTGTACTAAATCTATTTGTATGAATTATGTTCTGTTTTTTACTTTGGTGTACAATAAAGAGTTATCTTATCTTGTTTTATCTTATGACGACCTCCATGGCGCAGTGGGCGTATAGTCGGTTGAGACGTAGGAGGTAGCGGGTTCGATTCCCGCCACGGAACAAATATTTGTATGATCTACAGGTATTTGTTCCGTGTCTGGGTGTTTTTCTATATATTATAAGTATGTATTTACAAAAAAAAAAGTATATAAGTATTCTATCAGTTATCTGGTTCCCATAGTACAAGTTCTGCTTTGTTTGGGGCTAGATATCGCTGTGTGAAATGTCCAGCAATATATATTATATATATTTTGTTTATTTTATCATAGAACTTCCACCGCTGACCAGCGGCTAATCTTGTGCAACCTGCACTAAACGAATTTATGGCAATACTAGTTTACACCCTCTGAATCTATCTAAATTTTACCATAAGTCCTGAAACTTCATTAAAAGACAGATAGTTACTTTCTAATGAATAATATTACTAGCTGACCCCGCGAACTTTGTACCGCCTTAGGATAATTAAATTTTTTGTAAAGTTCAGTTTTTTTTTAGTTTTTTACTCCAATGTATTTGTCTATGCACGTACCCACTATAATTAGGTAAGCTCGCCTTTGTACATGCCCATTTTGTAAGTTGTTTTTGTCTGTAATCGATTATATTCATGTACAATAAAAATAAATTCATTGCATCATGCGCACATTTATTCATATAACGCTGGCTGCCAAATCTGTCAATGCCAAATACGTCGACGGTAGAATTGTCAATCAGCCATCATTATCTGCATTTATATATGAGAAAGTTAATTTTCTTTATAACTTTTTTCTCGTGAATTTCTCCCATCTTTTATTAGTTAATCTGCTATTCGGGGTGGAGACAAATCCAACAAACCAAAGATCATCAAAATCGGTCCCGTTCTTGAGTTATAAATGGTGTAACTAACTCGACTTTGTTTTGGTTATATAGATTATGGATTGTGGCAATAATTATAGCTTTAATGACACAATGTTGCGCATTCGAGCGTTAAATCGTTGACAATATTAAATATAATTGTTTACCACCAATAATTGAGCTATATATACATTGTACGGCCACTAGTGGATAATTAGATTGAGCTAGACATGTCAGACAATGTTGCTGGGGATTGCTGGCAACATTGCCGTGAAAATGTAACTCGTTTAGGATTTATTCGGCCATATTGTATTTATCGTGGGGGCATGTGATATCGCACAATATCGCCGGCTACATATTGCCTTAAAAAATGTTTAGTAGCCCCTGTGTTTTTAAGCCCTTAATGTTTTTAAACCAGGTTCCTGTTGGAAAATGTTGCTGGGTATCGCCGGCTACACATTGTCGTAAAAATGTACCCTATTTAGAAGTCCCCTTAGTCGGCCATATTGTTTTTATTCCGGGGTCATGTGATGTCGGCAAATGTTGCTGGGTATCGCCGGCTACACATTGTCGTAAAAACCCGTTACACATTGTAACCCGTTTAGAAGCTCCTGTAGTTGGTTATATTGTTTTTATTCCAGGATCATGGAATGTCGGCCAATGTTGCTTGGAATCACCGGCTACACATTTTCGTGAAAATATAACCCGTTTAGAAGCCCCCATAGTCGGCCATATTGTTTTTATTCCAGGGTCATGGGATGTCGGACAATGTTGCTGAGTATCGCCGGCTACACATCGTCGTAAAAATGTAACACGTTTAGAAGTCCCTGTGGTCGTCCATATTGTTATTATTCTAGGGTCATGGAATGTCAGCCAATGTTGCTTGGAATCGCCGGCTACACAATGTCGTAAAAATGTAACCCGTTTAGAATCCCCTGTAGTCGGCCATATTGTTTTTATCCCGGGGGTCAGGAATTGAAAAAGATTTACGAGTTTCATTATGTGTTTTGGGACCCGGTTTATTATGAAGGTATTTGTTGAGATTATTAATTTGATCAATTATTGGTTTTTGCGAGAGAACTTATAAATATTTTTTTTTATAATATATTATAACTTATCAATATAACTTTTTAATTGGCGAATCTTTGAATGCAATGGTTATTTTTTATAATTAAATATTTATTTTCAGAAAGAAAGAAAACTAATTCATTTATTCTTCGTGTTGTTGTTTTGCTCTTTGAAAAAGAGCTTACCAAAGGTCTTAAGTAATATTGTTTGTAAATTTTAATGTAGCATAGAACGAAGGACAAAAAATCGATCGTCGTGTCGACAATGCCTTTAATAGCTTCTGGTCCACGAAGACACTCATGAATCTCATCGTGTATTCTGCCTGTCCTTACCAACGGTGCCCTGTCTTAGTCACTGACTAAATCTCAAAAATCAAAGCTCGGGGTTTGCCAAAGAGCGATGGAGCGCAGCATTTTAGGTGTCAAGAGAAAAGACAGGATTCGGAACACCTCAATGCGCTCAAAGACCGGCATTGCTGACGTCGGTATCAATGCTGCCAAGCTAAAATGGAATAAGTTGGGTCATGTCTCCCGTATGCAAGGAGATGGTGAGCCAAAGTCGTAACTGTATGGATCCCTGCAGATGGAAAGCGAGTCCGTAGAAGGCCTAAGAAGCGTTGGCGCGATGATTTGGACTCTTTTTATAGGGACTGGCGGGATTTGGTACTGGATTGAGATAAGTGGAGAGATGAGGGGGACGCCTTTGCCCAGCAGTGGGTCAGCATAGGCAGGATAAGAGTAAGGAGTATTTCAAAAAACTAGAATAAAGCGTTTTCTACTATCATATTTATTTCCGTCGCCAAGTAGCATTTGATGGATATGGATACCAGTGATATTACAGACTCATGAAGCTTTACACCTGTATACCTCAAGTTGATATACGCAGTGCAGTGTATTGTAGGACACGTTTTTAAGCGTGACTTACGAGACAACGCTTTGTTGTGACGTTTACCACTGAACATCAGATAGGCTATTTGCTTGTTTCATCTCTAAATTGTATATAAAAACGCGATTTCGATCTAAAAGGCTTCGCAGACCATTTAATATGTTTAGAGGCCTATTAGCCTAAAGTATAGATCCTTTTTCAATGAACGTTCGCAGCCTGTATTTGAATGCACGATGTGAATGTTGAATGCGAAACTATTTTTGGCGCGTTCGTTAGACGCGGCGTATTGCCAAATTCGACAAACTTCTGACTTGCTGAACTTGCGGGGTACGGATGTATTGAGGATGGAATTTAAATTTTTTTTTTTTTATAATGAAACAATTAAATAATAATTCTTCTTCTTTCGTGTCAAGTGCTATTTGACTTTTAAATTTGATTAGCCCAATAGAGAGCAACTTCCACACCCCTCTCTGTTGCCTGGTACAAGTCATTCCGTGTGCAGGTGGTTGGTCATAGAGGACATGAGAGCAGGTGGGCCATTATTTGTATGGTGGCCCCGCAGTGGCACTGGCTCCGGAATGGGTCAACGTAGCCCCACTTACCTAGATTGTCTAGGCAGCGGCCAACTTGGGTGCGCAACCGGTTTAGGGACTTCCAAATTGGCCACTGCAGCTTGTAGCCGGAAGGAAGATGCTTCGCTGGTGGAATTTAATCAGGAGGGCCAGTGTGATGGGAGGACCATAATTCAAGTCTCGCTACTGCCGGGTTTTTGTTCGTGGGGTTGGTGGATCGGAGGAAGCTCTTACGGCTTTTCAGTCGGGCCGATGGTGGCTGATGGCCATACAGTGGGTGCCGGTCGTCAGTTTCCTGCTTACTTTTTTCAACACTGCAAGCAACCTCACGGCGTCAAATAATCATTGATAGTCATCATCAACATCGGACCTTCTCTCACCATTATCCCCTGCATTTCTGTTTCCATCTCAGAACTACCTCTCATTTAAAACACATTTGTTAACATAAATAATAAATATATAATTAGCATAGCATTAGAAAACAACAAAAGAACATTTGAAATATCTAAAGATCATTGCAAACGATCTATAGATAGCTCACTACCAGAACTACGTGGTGTAATAAAAAAAATACATTATTATAAATCTTCCTAAAAGCAACCTCACTGCGTTGTCTGTAATTGTAGACTATAAAACATTATATACTTTAAATTTTTGGGTAGAGAGGGGGGGGGGGGGGGAATTCATCAACTGATCTGGTGCTATATCACGAGCAGAGCTTGCACGTTTACTTTGCGCTATTCAAAAAAATACTCGGCCTCCGACACTAAAAGACGCCACTGGTCCCTATTCTACACTAGTTCTTGCCAGTCTGACACTTGGATAGCACGAAGGTTTTTATCCACCTCATCCTTCCAGTGTTACTTGAATGATTCAAAAAACAGGGGTTATTTTTTATACATAGTTTTACATTGAAAGTATTGCAATCCATCTCTGAGCAAACTTCAGAAAGAACCGTTGTCGCTCCAACCCAATGTTCCGAATAATGAACTCTCAACTCGAGAATGCCGTCTGTTTGTCAAACTTTGACTCCCCCGAATGAATGACGAGAACTTTACATTGCTACTAGGTGCCTCACAACTAAGGGAGAAACAATTCAACTGAAATTATCATCATAGACGTATGACAAGTGAGGAGTGGAAATCACTTCCGGCGTATGTTTTCCGAACCAGTATAATCTTGGAGTCTTCAAGTCCAGAGTGAATAGGTTCTTTCTGGGCAAGCGTGCTCCATCTTCGATCACACCTTCACTTACTATCAGGTGAGGTAGTGGACAAGCGCTTGGCTATCATCAATAAAAAAAAAGTTTTCTGCTGATTAGGCCCCATGACCTCCAGAGCGACCGATCTAGTGTGACCTGTACTTAACATCTCCCAGTAACCGTTACCGGGTAGTCTTTCCATCTTGTGGGCGGTCGTCTTACGCTGTGCTTTCCAGTGCATGGTTCTGTCCCAACGACCATCAGTTCTTCGAGCTATGTGCCCTGCCCAGAGACACTTCATTTTTTCACTCCTCCTTTTTTGAAGTCGGTTAAATAGAAGTAAAACATTATCATCCCACAAACAAAAGAACAAACACAAAGGAGATTTTTACTAAATTAAAAAAATCTTATATATTAATACACGTATTATTATACATGTACATATTGTATGTGTAACATGCACCTTTATTGGGACCTACTGTAATATTTCCCGGAGGAGGGCGTTGATGTCTGCGACACAGTTTTATACTTCTGCAGATATCATCGTTTTTCACATCATTGTTTATATTCCAAATAAAGAATTTTATGATTTATGATTTCAAAAACTGAAGACCCTCTTTTAAATATCATATTCTGGGAGAGGTTGTAGTAACTTTCGTTTACATTGAAGGCAATAGAGTTTTATGGCATGTTTTTGGGTGTCTTTGTTAGGAATGCAGACATTTACGAGCTAAAGAAAGTCGGAAAAAAGTCAGTACATTATCAGAGAGTTGGATTTAGTTGGACAGAAAAAGCATACAATGTTAGTTTGCTGCCATTCATAACAGGATGGATGGATATAAAAATATGAGTACTAAAATGACAGCTGCCGGCTAGTGCATTTTCAACATACCCCTTTTGTGCTTGAGAAAGTTAACAAGACATTAACATGACGACGTCTGTAGCACAGTGGAAGAATAGCCATCAGAGATGCAGGATGTTGCGGGTTTGATTCCCGCCGTGGGCAAATGTTTGCATGATCTATAGATATTTGTTCCTGGTCTATACTACCTGGAGATCGAAAATGCATATGGCCCACTTGATATTAAGTTGTAACCATCGCCCATAGAAAAGTATTGCCTCGTAGGAGTCGTAAGTCACGGAGCTTAAAAACGTGCCCTATGATGCACTGCCTTGCGCCCATCAACTTGAGGCATAGAGGTGTAAAGTCTCATGTACTTGTAATCTCATCAAACACCCTTCCTACTAAAACACAGCAATGCTGCTTAGCGGCAAAAATAGGTATGGAGGCAGTACCTCCTTTCTCTCTGGTTATTTCTATATAACTATATTAAGAGTAATCTAATAATGTATATACAAAAAAGTATATAAGTATTCTATCAGTTATCTGGTTCCCATAGTACAAGCGTTGCTTAGTTTGGGGCTAGATGGCTTTGTGAAATGTCCAGAATTATTTATTTATTCAAAAACCAAGATAAAAGTTTGTTGATGGCCGCCGTCCTCATTTGTACACACAGATCCTGTACATCCAAAGGTTGCCTGGAAAAGATAGCTTTCAGCGATAAGGCCGCCCATCGTACCTTTGATTTAATTGTGTATTCTCTTTTGTTTGTTTTATTTTTAATGGTGTGCAATAAAGACATTATACCTATATAATCTGATCTAATCTGAAAGTTAATATATTATTCGTAAGAAACCATTTTAGGGTTTGAAACTAGCCACTTTGAGTAGAGTAGCGTGAACGCTACGCCGTAGCTGTTCTCGTAGCAATCGTAGCACTTTACGTAGCAATGATTTTTATACTAGAAATGGAGTCATGTTTATTTCATGTATATATAATCTATGTAGACTTCATCATCATCTAAACAGCCAGAAGACGTTCACTGGTTAACAAAGGCCTGACCTGTAGATGTCCAAAGCGTCCGATCTTATGCGGCCTGCACCCAACGGCTCCCAACAACCTTTATTAGGTCGTGTTCCATCTAGAGGAAGGAGGGGAATCCTACGCTGCGCTTTCCAGTGCGTGGTCTCCACTCGAGAATCTTATAACTATGTATAATAATTTGTAATGACGGTTTCATAAATGACATTAGATGTTTCACAGGTTTGTCTCAGGATGACGGGCGCTCGGATGACGGGGGTAGTCCCGCTATATCTTGTGTTAAAAAACTGAGGACTCATAAGTGGAAATTGCCAAAAAGTACAGGTATTGAAAAAGTGCGAGTCTGACTCAAGTGCAGAGGCTTCCGTAAAAGTATTTTATTTATGTGATAGAACTACAAATCAACGATTTTCGGAGTCCTTTGCTTGTGCTGAGTGACCTTGCTTCATATCAAATTTCATAATTATAGGTCAATGGTAAGTACAAGTCAAAGGTAAAATATTTTATTCATTAAAATCACAAAAGATCACTTTGAAACGTCAATTTTACTGCCTGTTCCTTCGCGCCCAAGCCAGGAAAAAAAGGCAAGAAACAAGGCTGGTTGTTTTTTTTAAATGATCTTTTTAGAATACATAACAATACATGAAATAAATTATGTCTAAATTGTAACATTTTGAACGAGTTAGTGCAATTTCAATCCCAAGCTAATTATCCGTCATCAATATCAAGTATTCATCTTAATTATCCGATATTTTATAGTAAGCTTTTTATAAAGATTTTGTTAAATTGCGTTTTTAAACTTGTTAAATGTCAATTTTTGTACATCATTTGGGAGTTTGTTATAAAAGCGAACACCTTGCCCTTTAAACGATTTACTAACTTTATGGAGTCTACAAGTGGCAACAGTAAGTTTAAAAGTCAGTAAGTCTAGTATAACAATGCACGGCGGGCGATGCTGCGGCTGCCCCGCTACTGCAGTGCATCAGGGATGTTTGCGGCGGCGCGGGTCGACTGCTTCCATACCATCATGCGCAAGCGAGCCGCGTCTCTGGTGCGCAGGTTGCGGGCCAGCGCCAACACCGTCTTTGCAATGATAGCCGGCAGAGTAGACTGCCCGTACACCAGACATTGCTGTCACAGGCATGCTCTCAAAAACCCTGTATGTATAAACCTTAGCGTACCTGTTGTTGTGTCCTTCCCTATATGAGCTTCATAACTGCTTGAAATTATTTTTTATTCGTTTTGATTTATTTGCGATCAAAATATGCGGCAATAATTACCATATTGTGTGATTGCTTTGGTTTAGAAGCTTGTTTCTTTTACAACTTCAAGGAATCGTAGACCTACTTATATAATATTAACTTAAATTCAATACATCCACGCGTTCCTGAGAAAAAGTGTATTCACAGACATTCAGGCGGATGACGAAGTGTTCCTATATGGGTTCCTTTTTAGAGCTCCGTAGCCAAATGGCAAAAATGGAACCCTCGTGGATTTGTCACGTCTGTCTGTTTATCTGTCTGTCTGGCCGTCCGTATGTCACAGCCACTTTTTTCTGAAACTTTACGAACTATACTGTTGAAACTTGGTAAGTAGATGTATTCTGTGAACCGCATAAAGATTTTCACGCAAAAATAGAAAAAATCAATAACTTTTAGGGTTTCCTCATACTTAGAACTGAAACTCGAAATGTTTTTTCATCAAACACATACGTGAGGGGTATCTATGGATTTTCCTTTGAACGAGTGTACCAGAAGAGCAGCGGTGTGAGTAGAGTGGCGAAGGGTAATTAAACGCGCCACAACCGTGACATGACGACCACGACTCACTCTCCAAGAGTGCTACTACTAAGAAGAAGATCTATGGATAGATCTTCAAAAATGTTAATAAGGTTTTTAATATTTTTTTTTTCAAGACCGAATAGTTTGCGCGAGAGACACTTCCAAAGTGGTAAAATGTGTTACCCCTCTCCCCCCTGTAACTTCTAAAATAAGAGAATATAAAAAAATATATGATTTATGTACATTACCATGCAAACTTTCACCGAAAACTGGTTTGAACGAGATCTAGTAAGTAGTTTTTTTTCGTTATAAATCGTAAACCGCAATTTACCTTTCATTCAATCTACTCAAATATAAAAAAAGTTACAACGAACTACAAGAACTTTTATATTATGTTACTAGCTGCTACGGAACCCTTCATGGGCGAGTCCGACTCGCACTAGGCCGCTTTTTATTTTGTTTATAGGTGAGGAACCCTAAAAATGTAAATAGCGACCACGAGGTATAATTTTGTCTCACAATAACCACCAAAAAATACGGTACAAAGTGATAGTACGTGACCAATTTACAAAACATTTCTGTTTGCCTGACTACAGCGTATTTATCATTGGAATATTCTGAACAGCAAACTTTAAAATAAATATTATTTTGATTCGATGGGAACAAATTCAGTTTGTGTTTGGTCATGAATATGTGAAACAGTGGTAAGGGCGGCGTTGAGTTTGATACTTTGGAAATACATGCTGTAAAATGGATGAAAACTGAATAAAAATATAGTAAGTAACCTAACGGATTTAAGAGTAGTAAAAATTCTTGTGAAAGGGCTTCGGCGAAGTATTACCACCATAGCTATTCCTGCCACCAAGCAGTATTGCTGTATTTCGCTTTGAAGGCTATCACATGAGGCTTTACAACTGTATGCCACAAGTTGATGGACGCAGGGCAGTGCATCGTAGGGCATGATTCTAAGGAGCATGACCTACGAGGCATTACTTTGTTATAGGCCATGGTTACCACTTGACATCAGGGGGGGGGGGGTATATGATTGTTCCATCATCAGGTAGTATAGAAAAAACAAATAAAAACTAACCGACAAAAAATGTTAAAGTACCTAGGTTATAATTTCTCATTGCACGTGACTAACTGTGTTATAAATAAGAAATATAAACTATTTAAACTGACTTTTTAATGAAATGCATACTGCACAAGCATGAAATATTGTTACATAATAAATAAAGTCATGTGTTTAATAAATACGTTAATATTGTTAAATTAATTTAATTATTTAATCCTAAGCCCCTAACCCGTAACAATACAATAAAACCTTACAAAATAATTCAACTAAAAAGCCCTACATCTCCTTTCCAATTACAAACTAAAGGGCTTAGAATTCCATTTAACTCCGCGATAAAATTTCAGAGTAATTACTCTTACCTTTCGTAACAGCTATAAAACAAAATCTACCTAGTTTAATCGACTTTATTTTACCTTTTATCGGATTAAATATTTAACAATTACAAGCCATCATCATCACCAAAATAGCCAAAATTGTGCCTCCACCCTTGACCGACCGGCAAAGCAAACCAAGGGTTTCTGTCAACCCCAGGGATTAATGGGTCTCCGCGGTCGCAATGCACCGAACGCTCGCCACAAGCGTGCCCTGCGGAGTTTAATATTACCTATTATAATTCATTTTTGTAAGTTTATCTAATGATACCTTAGCTAAAATTTGTTTGCTTATCTATTTTCTGGCACTACCACTTTATCTACACTACACAAAGGTCAGCTTGAAGAAAATGTTATTTAGCATTAGGTTTGCCTGTGTATTATTTTGTGCAATCAAAATATGTCTAATCCAATCTAATTACCATCAACTTATACCTACATCACTGGTCAACGTAGGTCTTCTCAAGATAGATAGATAATTTCTTTATTGCACACTATTAAATACAAACGTTTAAAAGAAAATACACTTTTAAATCATAGGTACAATGGGCGGCCTCTTGTAGGCAACCTTTGGATGGACAGGATCTATATGAACAAATAAGGACGGCGGCGTTAGATATTATTAGAATCCCTAAAACAAGTATATTTTACAATTTATAAAAAATATAGATAATAGGTATAAAATAAAATGCTTAATTATAATAAATATTATAATCATAAAATAACATAAATATTAATAATAAGATACATAAAATATATATTGTCATACATACATACATAAATTACAAAAATGTATAAATAAATAAATGACCTAGTGAGCGATGGATGACAGAAAGTGTTGTCTGACCATGTTGGAGAGATTTTGCATGACGAATTGAGACAGGTAGGGCATTCCAGAGTCTGGTGTGGTCTGGTCTCAAGGTGTGTCTTTAAGCCCGATTTTCGATTCTTTTCAACCAGCCTCAGTCTACAGAGGCTAGATGTACTATCTTAGTTCTAGTCTTCAGTTTACAACATGTTTTTTGCAACAATTATCAATTGTTTGGTAGATATGACCCTCACCCTATAATACCCAGGAATATCACTTTTTACATTTCTCTGTCTTAAAATGTAGGTATATTATATTTTAGTATATACTTCCTGGAGATGGAATAATCATATGGGCGACCTGATGTTATGTGTAAAAGTACTAAGTGGTAACAGGTTTAAAGCTTCATGTGCCGGAAATTTTAGCAGCAATCATCCCCTTCAAACAGTTACAGAGCAATGCTGCTTGGCGGCAGAAATAGGTATGATAGTAGTACTTCCACGTACGAGCCCTTTTATAAGGAAATCTTATATTCTTAAATCTTTATCTTTTATTCGCATATATATCTATCAGTTAAGATCGATCCAACGCACAGATTTCCAGAGCGACCAATAT
Organism: Philereme vetulata; assembly: GCA_918857605.2. NCBI lineage: Eukaryota > Metazoa > Arthropoda > Insecta > Lepidoptera > Geometridae > Philereme > Philereme vetulata. The sequence continues at coordinate 6,734,511 of OU975442.1, forward strand.
TATGCTGCCTGCACTCAACTACTTCCAGTAACCTTAGGCGCGGGACAAATACAAGAGGTGTCACTGGCACGCTAACGGTGTCGGAAACGCGAGGCGCGGGCGAACACAGTGGATGCATTTGGGGCATTCTAGTTTTTGATTTTATCGCGACAACATGACGTCTTCTTAGTCAGATAAAGAGGAGCTGCAAGATCTGGTGCATTTGGAGAACTTACAAGAGATCAGAAGATATGCGGTCCACCCTGTGTGGTAAGCAGGACAGGAGCATGCCACTGCTAACTGCGGGTGCGCCGAGGGCGAGGTGGCGGCACTCGCGCCGCGTCCGCGCTCCGCCGTCTCAGTGTATCTTGCGCCACACCTTTCTATACATTTTGTATGAAATATCAAAGAAGTGGTGCCACACCTTCGCCCGACGCTTCTTGTATTTGTCCCGCGCCTTATTTAAGTCATATTTGCATCTAACGGGGGACGTCCTTATGCTTCCTTAAAATCAATGCAATAAATCTCATTTTACATTGAGATAACTCTTTATTACATAAATCGCTGGTTTTAAATGACTTAGGTCTGCTAAAGATTCCGAGGCATGGTCTGATTTGTAAATTTGCACTCGTAATTCTTTGCATTGAACCGTTAATTTAAAACTAAACGCCCCAGTCTCGTAACAATAGATTGTCGCATAAATAACTTCACAGAAAAAAGGGAGTCCTGAAATTTATCGGCGAAACTCCTAAATTTCTGTAGTACTCGGAAATTTTCCCGAGTGCCCTTACCCAGCCGCAGGTAGAATAGATGCAGCTGGTTTGCTTACTACTAGACAAAGTATAATAAAGTAATGTATAAGCTACATGAATTAAATAACCGGCCAAGTGCGAGTCGGACTCGCGCACGAAGGGTTCCGTACCGTTATCTATAAAAACGACAAAAAAATTATTCATGTTGTAAGGGAGCCCCACATGAATGATTATTTTATTCAATAGCACAATTTTATTTATTTACCTTATTTGAGGTTGGTGCCGATTAAGCCAGTCCTCTAAATTCTATGAGCGTCCATACTACTCAGAGGACTAGCTTAATTGGCGTCAACTATGTATATATGGGGACACTATTTAATTTTTAACTCTTTTTATTTTTTGGAATTTTTCCTTTATTTGTGCTGCTTTTTGCACCTTGCTTTTTGGCAAATTTCATGGTTCTGGGTCAACAGGTACTACCAAATAGGTTTTCGACCCACAACCTATAGGAAACTTCCGGTTGACCTAGAATTGTTAATTTTGGTTAAAAGCAAGGTCTTACTTACAAATAAAGGGAAAATTCCAAAAAAATAAAACAAATGAAAATTAAGGTAAATTTTGGTACTTACAAGTTTTCGCGAAAATCTAAATTTGCCTATATCATTTTATCGTGCTGACTCAGGACCTTCATTTTTATACACCTAGGACTATAGACCTCAGCATCTGGTATAAATTTCAACTTGCTAGGTCCACCCGTTCCTGAGAAAATCGGTGGTGGCACACGGACAGACGGACAAACGGACAAGAGAGTGATCTTATAAGGGTTCCTTGTTTTACCTTTTGAGTTACAGAACCCTAAAAATAGAAACGTCACTCAAATCTTACTAACAAATCGATTGACACCTAATTCATTAAAATCGGATGAGTAGTTTAGGCATTACGATGGAACATACATCCATAGACTGCTAAAACTTAACCCTTCCTTATGATTTTGCCGTATTCGAGTAAAAATGTAGCCTTTGTCACCCGGACCATAATAACAAATCGATTGACAACTCAAAACAACATCAAAATCGGATGAATAGTTTTGCTGCTACGATGGAACATAGGTAAATACAAACAAACATACATACAAAGACTAATCCTAAAATAGTAACCATTCTTTTTGGATTTACCGTAATCGGGTAAATACTAGCTTCCGCCAGAAAGTTTAAACATTTCCCTTTTTCTCCACAGCCGTGTAAAAGTTAGCCTTTTTTCCAATCCTGGTCATAATCGTATCTGTATCGCAAATCCTATCGAAATCGGTTCTGCTTTTTATTCGTGAAAGAGTAACAAACAAACGGAGAGACAGAGTTACTTTCGAATTTATTATATTCATCATCATCATCCACAGCATGACTTCACCCATTGTTGGGTATAGGCCTCCCCAAGTTTGTGCCATCCACCACGATCCTGCGCTATTCTCACGCACTGACGACCTGACCTTTACGATATCGTCTACCCATCTCGCTGCTGGTCGTCCTACCCTTCTATACCCGCTCCTCGGCCACCATTCAGTCACTGTCCTGCTCGATCTGTCATCACCACGTCTAGCCAAGAGTCTCGCCCAAGACCATTTGAGCTCCATTACATTTATAATATTTGTATAGATAGAATAGAATTAATGAATAGCTTGTAGACTCCATAAAGTTAGTAAATCGTTTAAAGGGTTCGCTTTTACAACAAACTCCCAAGTGATGTACAAAAATTGACAATTAACAAATTTGAAAACGCAATTGAACAAAATCTTTATAAAACAGCCTACTATAAAATATCGGATTATTTAGATGATAGAGAAGCTTAGGATTAAAATCGATTGAAACTCGTTCAAAATGTTAGAATTAAGACGTAATTTATTACCTGTATTGTTATGTATTCTAAAAGAATGATTAAAAAAAACAACCAGCCTTGTTTTCTTGCCTTTCTTTCCTGGCTTGGTCGCGAAGGAATAGGCAGTTAAATTGACGTTTTAAAGTGATCCTTGTGATTTTAATGAATAAAAAATGTTGACTTTGACTTTGTTACATTTTTTTAACAACTAGTTATTTTTAACTTAAACTAGTTAATAATTACAACGTATATAATATATAGACAGCGAGGTAGTTTTTTATATTATCGAGTAGACATAATTTAAGCCAAAATTAATTTTAAACTACCAGTACTTTGGACCAAAATGTGTTGTTTTTAATTCAATACCACAATTTATTGATGGACAGTTTTATTAATAAAAACTTTTGTCTAAGAGTTCCTTAAGAAACTTAAAAAAAACTGATGGACAATACCACACTGCTATCACTACTGTATGGTTGTCAAAGTTAGCCTTTGTCCAAAGAAATAGTCCGGAGAATAACTTCTTTCCAAAGAGCAACACAGAGATCAATGCTGAACCTTAAATTAAAAGATAGAGTCAGATGCGAATGCATAAGAAATACCACGAAGGTTACTGATGCAGTCAGTATGCTCTGTAAACTTTAATGGAAGTAGGCGGGTCACATCGTCAGAGCACATAAAAATGAGCGCTGGAGTAAGCTGATCTTGCACACCCACAAGATGCTAGAAGAGCGAGAAGCAGGCCAAGGAGAAGGTGGAGCGACGATGTCGTGGAGGCAGCGGGAAGGACTTGGACTCGTCTAGCACAAGATCGATTATAATGGAACCGTATGGAGGAGGGCTACATCCGACTTTGGGTGCCAAAGTGTACGAAATCTCTCTATATATATAAAAGAAAGTCGTGTTAGTTACACTATTTATAACTCAAGAACGGCTGAACCAATTTAGCTGAAAATTGGTGGGGAAGTAGCTTAAAACTAGGAGACGGACATAGGATACTTTTTATACCGTTTTAAGAACCAGGAGACGAACGTAGGATACTTTTTATCCCGTTTAACCGCGTTCCCGTGTGACGTGACATAAAACGTCAAAGAGAATACAAGTCACTATAAAACGTGGTATAACAAAAACGCATCTGACATGGAATAACAGAACGTAAATGACAGCTATACGTAATTTTGTCTATGGTTAAGTATGGTTGTAAAATGATGGCTGGGGACAACAATTGACAATTCTACCATGGTGACGTACCTATATTGACATGCATATAAATGCATGTCAAGGCGATACGAAGTTCGGCGGGTCAACTAGTAGTGCATAAATTGTTTGTCTAGAGTGCTACAGCTGATATAGTTCTTAGCTATACGAATGTCCCAATTGAGAATTCATGAGGATTAGCCCCGTTTCGAGTAAATCTACTTTTTATACGTGAATTAGTTTGTACAATCTAGGTGTGGGAATAAATTATTCATAAAAATGTCCCCATCCGGGAGCAATAAACTATCTACAGTTAGACCGACTAGATATACCAACCTTAGATGCTTTACAAATAGCGATGATCTTGTGCTGCGTAGAGATCTGTGGGCGATTAGATGAATTCAACGATCATGTACATGTTCATACTATGACACGAACAGTCGATAGCTAGCTAAGTAATACTCTGAGAACATTGTTGGACCTTACAAAATTGAATTTGAAGAACAATTTCTGTTCAATATCATGAAAGGCGTATATTTCAAGTCCGCAACATGTGAATGGTTTACCAACATTATAATTTTGATGGGATAGTTTCAATTCAATAAAGTGCATTGCTTCTTTTTGGGAATTTATAGCCTTATTACTACTGATCGGCGAAGGTAGTGCTTTTCACGAGAATTAGTGACCGTTAACATAACATGGATATGCCTTCTAAATCCCGGGAAATATATTTTTATTTTATTTAACAGGGTAAAAAACCTGTTAAATTAACTATTCAGCTTTATGCAAATACATGTTGTATTGGTCACTACAGCCATCCCTTTCCTTCACGCTGTTGTAGCTTATCGCGGGTGAGGTGAGGACTCGGTTTCACTATACGCACACATTTACATCGACATTAACATTTTATCGACATTTTAACTTCATTTACATCAATATTCAGAAAAATATTCCCTGGAATCGAGGAATAAATCCCGAGGCATATCCATACTAACTTATCATTCAGGTTCATTGACCCAAAATAGCACTACCTACGCCGATCCCTACTTATTACGCAAGCCACTTGCTGTTGCTGGTCAGACCGTCTCTTTCGCATCTACACAGGAGGGGTTTTCATGGCCATGTTTTTATAACTGCTAACAGATGGCGTTGCTCTGATTAGCAAACGAAAGGGAATTGTCGACGTCAATTGCCTTGTCAACATTCTTTTCCGAGGAACTTGAAATAAAAAACAAACATTTGTGATTGTTTGTCTGAAGAATTGATATTTTTTTAAGACAAATTTCGATATTCCGTCTATGATATTTTGGCAGACAGGACCATCTATTATGCTAGTTCAAAATAATCTAAAATGAAATGCCCTCATTGGTTTACTAACGCAGGACCAGCAGCTAGGCATGGGCAAAAATATCGATATTTTTGCATACAATTATCGCTATATATCGTCGATATTTTTAATCGCGATATATCGGTATTCGATATCTAATTTAAAGTATCGAATTCGTATCAACTTTGATTTTTTTTAACGCAACTTTGGTTTTGTGTTTAATGTTACTAGACAATCCTTGCATGCTCCTCGCGCATTGTTAACATAAAATATCCCGCCACAATGTATATGAATTGCAATTTAATAAATTGTAATAAAAATTACAGGGAGAACACGAAAATATTATGATTTTTTCCCAAATTTGCTCCTAATGCCCATATCTGATGACTACTTGTTTGATTGTTGCATTAGTAAAAAATAAAATTTTCTTCCTGTCTATTCTTTTTTACGAATTTTGAATGCTTTTGGAATATGTATGAGTAATCATGCAAAAACTGACAATATATCGATATGTTACACTCGATAATAATCGAGTTTAAAAATATCGATACGATAAATATCGATATATTTTTTTCACTTGCCCATCCCTACCAGCATCTCGCTTGGGCGCCTTCCAGACTCCTACTTGTACAGGAATGAAGGACCGCGGCACAGACCCCTTCCACAGAGCAAGTAAAGTTGGTGGTTACGCGACGACGTGTAGCTACAGAAAGTTCTAGGGAAGATGATTGTGGACGTGGGATCACTCGCTAGATCTCTGCTTATTATTCCACCAGCAACACAGCAGATGATCCTTATTTGTGAGCTACTTCCGTCACCTCGGTAGCAGCTCTTACTTTACTCTAGCTTCCCTCTCCCCGTCCCTCCTCTTTCTTGGTAATAATAATAATAATAATACAACAAATTTTCGAGTACGGTGACTAGACTTATGCTTTAATTTGAGCTTGAGTGTTTTGTCCTTAAGTGGCTAATATATCAAATTTTTGCGCTAAGTGCATAAGTGTTTTAGTGTTTTAAGTGATAACTTCTTTAGGCGCGTTGGGTATCTTTTGAGATGGGAAAAAACCATTGAACTCGCGTCACTGTTACCGTTACCATTACCAACATTTCTGTATATGAAGTGAAAACTTCTTTAGGCGCGTTGGGCATTTTTTGAGCTGGGAAAAAAACAATTGAACTCGCGACACTGTTACCGTTACCGTTGCCGACATCTCTGTATATGAAGTGAAAACTTCTTAAAGCGCGTTGGGCATTTTTTAGGTGGGAAAAAACCAATTGAACTCGCGACACTGTTACCGTTACCGACATCTCTGTATATGAAGTGAAAACTTCTTTAGGCGCGTTGGGCATTTTTTTAGATGGGAAAAAACAATTGAACTCGTGACACTGTTACCGTTACCGTTGCTGATATCTCTGTATATGAAGTAAAAACTTCTTTAGGTGCGTTGGGCATTTTTTTAGATGGAAAAAAACAGTTTAACTCGCAACACTGTTACCGTTACCGTTGCTGATATCTCTCTATATGAAGTGTAACTTCTTTAGGCGCGTTAGGCATTTTTTTAGATGGGAAAAAACAGTTTAACTCGCAACACTTTTACCGTTACCGTTGCTGATATCTCTCTATATGAAGTGAAAACTTCTTTAGGCGCGTTGGACATTTTTTGAGATGGGAAAAAACCATTGAACTCGTGACACTGTTACCGTTACCATTACCGACATCTCTGTATATGAAGTGAAAACTTCTTTAGGCGCGTTGGGCATTTTTTGAGCTGAGAAAAAAACAATTGAACTCGCGACACTGTTACCGTTACCGTTGCCGACATCTCTGTATATGAAGTGAAAACTTCTTTAGGGGCGTTGGGCGTTTTTAAGATGGAAAAAAACAATTGAACTCGCGACACTGTTACCGTTACCGACATCTCTGTATATGAACTGAAAACTTTTTAAGGCGCGTTTGGCATTTTTTAAGATGGGAAAAAACCATTGAACTCGTGACACTGTTACCGTTACCGTTTCCTCTGTATATAAGTATCCAGTAATTGTTCAAGTTTTTACTTCTGTCGGCACTCCCGGAGTGCCATTTTTTCCTCCTTGGTGTTGTGCCCTTAGTCCACGGTCGGTTTCTCTAAGCGGATAGGTTTACACAGGAGACGTAGTTTAAAACCAGCCCAGTGTAGCTTTCTGTTAACAAAAACCACATCAGAGTCAGTCCATCCGGTTGGGGACTACAATAACACAGACAGACAGACAGACACACATACAGATATAGGCGACAAATTTATAATAGCTGTTTTTGTGTGCGTTGGAGGTTAAAAGGCACATTACCTCGTTGAGGGTTGTTACACAAGAAACTCAGTCATAAAGCCTTCTATTAAACAACATTACAATACAACGTAAGTAGCTAACTCTGTTATAGAGAGCTTGTAATTTGTATTTATGCTTCACACACAATAACACATTAGTGTACGCCATATTTTTCGTACGGTAGATAAAGTTTAATGGGCCTTGTTAACTTTGGTGAATTCTTAGGAACTCTTCGTATCGTATACGTTCGGATCCTTGTGAAAATTTAAAATAGTTCTGGGCTTAAAGCATCAACTGCCGTTATGTAGAAATATTCATGAGAGACCAAGCACTAAACAACCGGCCAAGTGCGAATCGGACTCGCGCACGAAGGGTTCTGTATCTATAAAAATGGCAAAAAATCTCGTTTGTTGTATGGAAGCCCCCTTAAATATTTGTTTTATTTTAATTTAATTATTTATTATAAAGTGAATATATAACTAGATATTCTGTGAATATTTCAAGCGTCTACCTGTTGTCGTTATCAATATCGAGCTAAAACGAGCAAAAAAATCACGTCTGTTGTATGGGAGCCCCCCTTAAATATTTATTTTATTCTATTTTAGTATATGTTGTTATAGCAGCAAGAGAAATACATCATCTGTGAAAATTTCAACTGTCTATCTATCACGGTTTATGAGATACAGCCTGGTGACAGACGGACAGACAGACAGACAGACAGCGAAGCCTTAGTAATAGGGTGCCGTTTTACCCTTTGGTTACGGAACCCTAAAATTTAGATATATATATATATTAGGATTAAGGTGTTTTTAAGGATTTTAGAAAAAAATTGTTCATAACCATAATTCACGATCATAATAACATCTTTTTTTTGCCTTAAATCTCTATTTTAAAACGCATAGTTATTTCGAGAAAATCTACTTTAAAAACTCCAAAACTTCACTTGGGTGAATTAATTCAGGTGAAATTTACCAACCGAAATTCAATATCCTTTGACCCATCTCGGCTTATCCAATATTTAACGCTTCTTTATTGGATTACATTTTAAAACCTCTTTAGTATAAAAGACTAAACTGGCCAGTCAAAACAAAACATGAAAATAGAAAACATAATGTGAAAAAGTTAACAAACGAATATAAAATTCAATGCTGTAAATTATGGCAAATAAAAAAAAATACCTTAAATGATAAATGAAACCAAAATGCAAAATATAAAACCCTTATAAGTTTACATGACACTGACTAGAAGAAATGAAACAAATCAAATGTGGGCAAAATAAAACCTTTTTTAAGTTGCATTGACACTGGCCAGTTAGAAATGAAAATAACTTTTTAAATTCTATATATCAATAGCTGACCCGCCAGGGCTTTGCACGCGTCGTTTGTCAATAAAAATATTACCCTACTTCCGCGCGGTTGGGTAAAATACCAACCTATATCTCAATCCCCGTCATTAATTAATTAATCAACCAAATTTCAAAAGACAATAGCTCCATGATTAAACAGGCAATTCCCATACAAAATAACCAAAATTGAATTTTGAAATTTGTCAACTTTTTATGGGATTTCCCCATTTTATTCATTTTATACCATCACTGTATTACAGCAAACAAAACAAAAAAAATCAGTCAAGCCGTTTCTAGGATTCCTTATTCAAAGGGTAAAACGGCACCCTATTACTGAGGCTCCACTGTCTGTCTGTCTGTCACCAGGCTGTATCTCACAAACCGTGATAGTAAGACCGTTGAAATTTTAACAGATGCTCTATTTCTGTTGCCGCGTGATGTATTTGTTCCAAAGCGGGAATCGATCTCGCAACCTCCTCCATCTCAGCTGGCTATTAGACCACTGCGCCACGGAGGTCGTCTAAATTAGAGAGGCTGTCTTCAAACATATTCCAATAGAGAACAAATCTAAAAATGGAACACATATGTATAAGAGAAATATAAGTTTAGAGTCACCCTTACACTGGCCACCAAAAAATGGAATGTAAACTCAAAAATGGAACACATCAGAAGGCGCGAAACAATCGCTCAGCTTTGTTTCTTTCACAGTTTACAGACAAAGGTACGCTGCGGGCTCATGACACGTCTTAAGCACAGTCTGTCCACGCTAACTCTACATAAAAAGTTACCTAAAACATTTCTTTATTTATTAAAACTACTACCATAGTACTATTTATTAAAATACTACCAGCAACAACTATAAATGTAATATATCAATTAAGCAGCCTATTATAGGTCTAACTAGATTTCAAAATGGTCACAAAATTCGTGAAAGTCATGATATCACGATAAGAGTGCGTAGCCAAGTTTTAGTAGTGGGTTTTTATATAAGCTCAAGGAAATAAAATAACAAACGAAGAGATATGTTTAAAAATTCCAGAAGGTTGATTGTTGTTCATAAACCTACCATACACCCCCCCCCCCTCCCTCCCCACGCCCCATGTGTCAATACACATTCCCAAATTGCACCATAAAGTACTTACACATAACTTATTACATACTTACACATAATATTTGATTTTAAATGATATAACAATACAATCCAGAGGTATTTATACAAATAAACTACCGACTTGTTTATTGTCTGATTCTTCTCCATTGTGATTAACTGATATAAACTGTCAATTTATAAAAATCTAAAATATTCTAATAAATAAAGATACATTTAGAAACAACGAGTGTTAACAACTTGAGTCAACAACTAAGGCGATGCACGAAACCAGCGCTATGTAGCGTAAGAAAGTTTGCGTAACTGTAACATGCCGCCCAGTTACTTGGATGAAGTAATAAATCATCATCATAATCATAATCAGCCTAGATTAGTCCACTGCTGGACATAGGCCTCTCCCAATACGCGCCACTGAGCCCGGTCTTCGGCTCTTCTCATCCAATTTCTGTCCGCCGCCACAACTAATAAATAAAAATTATTTATTACTAGCTGACCAATCCGCAGCTTCGCACGCGTAAATTATGAATAAAAACAATACCCTCCTTCTGCACAGTTGAGTAAACTGTAGCCTATGATAGTGTAGCTTCCCAACAGTGAAAGATTTTTTAAATCGGTCCAGTAGTTTCGGAGCCTATTCAATGCAAACAAACAAATCTTGCCTCTTTATAATATTAGTATAGATTCTGTTTACAAACCACTCAACTCCCTATTTTTGCGCCAGGAGTTAAAAACTGACATATAGAGCTACCCAAGCTACCTAAACAAGTATTCTATTTAAAAAATAGTGGCACGCCGGGAGTGGTGACAGAAGTGAAAACTTGAACAGACTACATTACAGATACTTATATACAGAGATGACGGTAACAATGGTTTTTTCCCATCTCAAAAAAACCCAACTCCACGCCCCTAAAGAAGTTTTTACTTCAAAAACAGCGTTGTTTGGGCACTACGTTGCTCGCGCACAATTAGATATCTTTTTGGACAAATGACCCACAACAGAGAGATCATGCTTGCTCTATTGTGAAAAACTAAATTAAGGTATTACTTTCCATCCAAACGCTGCCTGGAAAAAATCAAACTGGAATGCTGCAAGATTCATTCATAATCATAATCATAAAGACGTTTATTTTCTTTCATAAAAGGTACTTATGAACTAGGTATTCTTAAAGATCATACAATATAGAATTTAGAGTAAAAATAAAATAACAAGGAAAAGAATTATAGGACTAAGGATAAACATACCAAGTTCGTAACCTGTTTTGTTAGAGACTGGTGCCTGAGGTAGGTTTATAAATAATCCTGTGATACAGGTCACCAGTGCTCTCACTCCGCGGGCAGCAAAAAAACAGTTAAACCTAATATCATTATTTTTTTCTCAAGTATTGTACATATATGCATATTGATATTTTCTGTACAGACTTTTACAGACAAGAATATGAGCTACAATAGGTAAATTAATGAGTGTAAGTGATGTTTGATCTGGTGTAATATGGAGTGTATGTGTTTGTGATTGTGCGTGAAGGTGTGTGAGAAGTGTGAGTGTGAGCACGGATTTTATTAGTATTATAAAGATATATATACAAGGGGCCATAGAAGAAGCAGTCAGTTAGGAGAGAGGAGTGAGTAGTTTTTCAGTTTTATCATAGAAGAAAGTTTTGAGCCAATCCGAGACAGTCCTCTTGCACTTCGCTCTGGGTTGGGAATAAATGGACAGCCCGGTATTAGCAAGGTATTAGTAAGGACCAAGAAATATAAAAAACCTATGTGAGTGGCTAGTGCGCAAGTTTTGGGAGCGACAGACTCTTCCCTTTCTTCTCTTGTCCCTCAAGAGGTTCTGATCATAAGTTGTTTGGGAGTGTTTCTGTAGAATTATTTGAAGAAGAAAGTATTGTCTTACGGTTAGAACCTCCCATATGGTGTAGAGATCTGTTGTTGGGAAACGATAGGGCAAGCCCGCACTCACTTTCAGGATCGCTCTTTGGGCTCTCTCCAATTCTATGATATGTGACTTTGCTGCACCTCCCCACGAGGTGATGCAGTAGCCAAGGATGGGCTGGGCTAGAGCTAAGTAGACCATCTTAATTATATTACGATCCGCTACGTGTTTTAATGCCTTAAAAATGTAAATCATTTTACGTAGCCTAGTGACTAGCTCGTTTATGTGGTATTTAAAGAAGAGGGTTTGATCAATAAAAACACCGAGGTATTTGGCATGGTCTGTCCGTTGCAAAGTTGGGCAAGAACAGATGGCGCTTGCTGGGTTGACGCAGGTCTGGACAGTGATAGTAAGTGTTGTGGGCGGAAGATGACAAGATTTTAGTGCAAAGGCAATATAGTTAGTTTTGCTTACGTTGAGAGTCAATACATTATTTCTGAACCATGAACTGACCTTATTTATGCCAATTTGAGCCCACTTAAATACTTCGTCCCAGCAATCACCACTGAAAAAGAGCGCAGTGTCATCAGTAAACGTTAAAACTTTACCGATTCGTAACTGCATGTTACAAAGGCCGTTTATGTAAACTAGGAACAGCAAGGGACCCAGGGTGCTACCTTGTGGAACTCCAAAGCTTACTGTGCGTTCCTCGCTCATAAGGTGGTCAATTTTTACCCTCTGTTTTCTATTATAGAGGTAGTCACTAAATAGTTCCAGTGGTAGCCCCCTCACCCCGCAAAGTTTCAGATTTCTTAATAGTAGTGGAATGGAGACCGTGTCGAATGCTTTGGCAAGATCCAGGAATACTACTAGACATTTCTTCTTCGCATCCAGTTTGGTGATAATAGAATTTGTAAGCTCTAGTATTGCGTCGTTAGTTGACCTGTTTGAGCGAAAGCCAAACTGGGAGGGGGATAGGAGGCCATTCGATTCGAGAAATTTCGTTAGCCGGATGTTCATTAATCTCTCCAGGATTTTGGAGAGAGTGGGCAAAATTGAAATAGATCTAAAGTTATCAACACGATCTTTTATGCCACTTTTGTGTATTGGCTTAATGAACGTTTAACGAACGTCTTAAATGCACGTGGAAATTCACCATTTGAGAACGCAAGGTTACATATGTGTGTCCATATAGTTACATATAGGTCCAGCGAGTCAGTGAGCATATTTTTTTATTAAAGAGCCAGAGATTTTATCCAGTCCTACCGCACATTTGTTTGGCAGGCCACTAATAACTTGTTAAACTTCATGTTCACTGACCGGGAGCATAACTAGAGATTTAATTGGAGAGGTAAGTAATTTCTCTGTTGCATTTTCGAAAGTTGGACCATGTAGGGGGCTTGTATAGTTAATTTTTTCCGCAAGTGATTTGCAGATGCTAGCAAAAAACTTGTTTACTTCATTAATACTTTTATATTGGTTGTCTTGCTTTAGAAGACTAAGTGAATGATCTACCTGTTTCCTCTGTCCACTAATATTTTTAATAACTGCCCAAAGTTTCATTTTGTTATGTCTAGCATTTACAATCTGTTGTTTTTCATAATTTATTTTAGCTTTTTTTAGAAGGGCGTTGCAGAAATTCCTATAGTTTGTATAAGTGGTTTTTAGTATGATATTTTTAGGATTCTTTTTTAGTTTTTTGTGAAGGTTATCCCTGTTCCTCATACACTTTAACATACCCTTGGTGATCCAGGGTTTTTTAATCTGTTAGCGTCTAGGTTTTTTATTAACTTTGGTGTTGTCATTGATTGCCTTTGTTAAGCCTGGGTCGTGCGTTTTGAGCCAAAACGGACCTTACTGTTTTGCTTCCACTGCAATACCTAGATCATTAATAAGTATAAAAATCATACAATTGGCTTCTCAAATGAAAAAGTCACAATCATTGGAAGATAGAAAAAAAACATAGGCCCTATTTTTGTGCAATAACCCGAAGAAAAACCCGAAAACAAGGTTCAGAGTTATGACAAAATCATTAAGTAAAATACACAACATAATTTCTAAACAACGTTAAATCGTGGGTTCATTAAACTAGCTACAATTCCTGCAACTAAGATTTTTTTTAAATGCTTCAAAAAATACTAAATATTCATCAAAGTTCACGAAGAAATTCGCTATACATTTTTTCTATGGCCACGCAACGCCCTATAAATATTACACGGCAGCCGAGCCGCGCCTCAGTCTGCTGCAAGCATTCTAGGCGAATCCACGTCGCTCTGCACCGTCCGAGGAATCAAGTTTTGACGTGTTTGTGTACAGTACTAACAGCGCAGTGTAGTGTAAGTATGAGAGAGTGCGTTCAATACAAAGAGTAATATAATTTAAATGATGTTTGTATTTGACTTATTTTTTATTCGTATTTCTTATTTCAGCAAAAATGGAAAAAAGACATATTATGTCAAAAAGTACAACAAAGTCAAAAAAGGTTGTTGTAAAAGGTAAGTTTACCATGCAATTATGATTTTGATGGGGAATCAGGGGTAAACTAGAAGTTAACAAAAAGTCTTTATTATGTGATATGTTATGTATGTGTACCTATGTATGTATTGTCGTATTTTGGCAAATCCATACTAAAATACTAATATTATAAATGCGATAGTAAGTCTGTATGTCTATTACGTTTTCACGCCAAAACCGCTCAACCGATTTTGATGAGATTTAGTTACCACGGGAATTTAAGTACCTAAGCGCGATAAAACCTTATGTGGTGACACTTATTCTATTTACCTATTTGGATTGACCAACTTCAAACCGATCATTATGTAGCACATACAGAAATTGAATTATGGATTAAATCAGATTTGAAAAATTTTGTTGAATGAATTTTAAAAGCTTTTATTAAACTTGCAATGTATGTAATATGTATGTACGGTGTATGTGTATATATGTGTGTACGTATGTGGTGTAAACACAAACCACGTTATGCAATTGTCACCGCGCTTGCATACGCTTCGTGGTATTTTATCGATGACTCATTTCATTGGCTCAGCAAAATTGAATTGAATATGTATGTATGTATGTATGTATGTATGTATGTATGTAAGTATGTATGTATGTACGTACGTACATACGTACACATATAAGTACGTATGTCCTTCTGTATGTATGTGTGAACTCTTGTGTACATATGAGTGTACGTATGTATGTACCCACCGCGACAGATGAAGCTATACAAAATAAGTATACACGTGCCTCGAATATGTTGAATGCAAAGACGTCGCAAGGCCAGCTTGTATTGGTTTTGTATAGCTTTGCCTGTTGCCGTGCGTACCTATGCGTGTACGTATGTATGTGTGTGTGTGTGCGTATGTATTTAAATAAAAGCTTTTAAAAGAAATATAGTACTAGTGGCCCGGCCCGTGCCAGCTTCACCCGGGTTCACTAATGGTCGGAACCGCCGGCTTTGCGTGGCATTTTATTTTAATACTTATTCTTAATTACTTACCTTTACACAATCATACTAACAATCTGATTATTACAGCGTGCCGTTCAAGGACATAAGAAATTTGCAAAGTCATGTTTACTCTGAACACAGAGACGATAAAGATGATGTAAGAGCATTTATGGATTTTCGTCACATGTACCTGTTTATTTTGGATTGAATGAAGTAATTAAGATATTTTTTTAGGAATCCGAATCTTTCATAACTGTACCTGAAGAAAATTTGGATGTTTACTCTGAACACGGAAACGATAAAGATGATGTAAGAGCATTTTTGGATTTTCGTCACATGTGCCTGTTTATTTTGGATTGAATGAAGTAATTAAGATATTTTTTTTAGGAATCCGAATCTTTCATAACTGTACCTGAAGAAAATTTGGATGTTTACTCTGAACACGGAGACGATAAAGATGATGTAAGAGCATTTTTGGATTTTCGTAACATGTAACTGTTTATTTTGGATTGAATGAAATAATTATGATATTTTTTTAAGAACCCGATTCTTTCAAAAGTCTACCTCAAGAAAATTTGTATGTTTATTCTGAACACGGAGACGATAAAGAAAATGTAAGACATTTTTTGCATTTTCGTAACATGTAACTGTTTATTTTGGATTGAATGAAATAATTATGATATTTTTTTAAGAACCCGATTCTTTCAAAAGTCTACCTCAAGAAAATTTGTATGTTTATTCTGAACACGGAGACGATAAAGAAAATGTAAGACATTTTGTGCATTTTCGTAACATGTAACTGTTTATTTTGGATTGAATGAAATAATTATGATATTTTTTTAGGAATCCGATTCATTCAAAACTCTACCTCAAGGAAATTGGAATGTTTACTCTGAACACGGAGTCGATAAAGAAAATGTAAGAGCATTTGTATATTTTTCTAACATATAAGTTTATTTTTGATTGAAAATTAATATGTAATTATGATGTTTTTGTAGGACGCCGCCTCTTTCATAATCCTACCTGAAGAAAACTCGGAAGAAGAAATAACGGTTGAAGGAAATAGAATTATGGATTTCCAGTACATGTTTGAACAACTTAAAAAAAATTCACATCACAACTGGCCTCTGGGTTGCAATTTGATTACTTTATCCTTAAGGAAGGAAATTAGAAAGGGCTTCATTTCCAAATTTTGTTTTGTTTGTAAAATGTGTGGGATTACATTGAGATTGAACAACTGCAAAACCTCACAAGATCCTAAAGATCTGAACTTAAATGAGATGGTTGTAAGCAGTTTCATGTCTATTGGGTCAGGCTATGCAGGTTTAGAAGAAGTTAGTTCTTCCCTTGCAATACCATGTATGGCTGACAGTGTTTATTCAAAACGTCACGCTAAAATCTGTGAATTGTGGGAATTAGAAAAGGAAAAATGCATGGAAGAGGCTGCAAAAGAAGAATATGAATTGGCTATACAAAATAAAGACGTGGATGAAAATGGAGTACCTATGATTGTTGTCGTTGCGGACGCATGCTGGTTTAAAAGATCTTATAAAAAAAATTATAATGCTTTATCCGGCGCCGCCGTTATTATAGGTTACAGAACAAAAAAAGTCTTATACATGGCAGTGAAAAACAAATATTGTATGATGTGCGAAAGAGCACACCGAAACACGTTTGCTTTAAGAACTTTAACGGTTCGTCGAGCTCAATGGAATCTACCGCAATCGTAGAAGGCTTCAAAAGATCCATAGAAACACAAGAACTGATTTATTATAGACTTATAGCTGATGGAGATTCCAGCACGTACAAAAAAATCTTGGTTGCCAGACCATACAGTAACAATATAGCAGAAAAAATCGAATGTAGCAACCACTTGCTCCGAAACTTCAGCACCAAACTCGACGATCTCACTCGTAACACAGCATACCCCATAGGCCAACTTAAATTGCTTACTAAAAATTTATTACGACTGCGAAGAGCCGTAAAAGGAGCCGTGAAGCATGCTGAACAAGACTCTAAAATCTTTGACGAAAAAGTACTCGATCTAAAAGAAGACTTAATAAATACCGCATGTCATGTTTTTGGCGACCACACATAATGCAAGCCCTACTTTTGCAAAAAAAATACCACGGGTGACGCAGACAACAATTTCGTACTGATATGAAAAAAGCTTACTTTTTGAAGCTATACAGAAAATTATATACAGACTCGTAGAAAATGCCAAAAGCCTGGTCTTTAACGTCAATAGTAACATTGCCGAAGTCTTTAACAGCATTATAGCAAAATGTATAGGAGGTAAAAGAATCAACTACTCGCTCAGGCAATCTTATGCAGGACGTTGTTCTGGCTCTGTAGTTTCATTTAATTCAAAACATCCGACAACTTACCTATATAAAAAAATATTACACAAAAGTCCGAACAAGTTAGTAAAGCGCCTGGAGATGAAACGAAACGTAAAAAGGTTAAAATCGGCAACAGCAAGACGAACACTTTATACATCTCAAATAAGGAAACAGTGTGCCACCAATAAAGATGTGGATTCGGACTATCGGTGAAAATTCTCAACGACCTGACATGACCGTAGATGATTATGCGTTTGCTAAGAGTGAACATATAAATAAAATTACTTTTACAGAGCAACAAAGGGATCAGCTGGAAAAGAAGACAATCTTACAGAGGGATTCCATTGAATGGCACCAGGAACGCCGGTTGCGTCTCACCGCATCTGTTTTCGGCAAAATTTGCAAAAGAGGTCTCGTGAAATGTGCACTTCTTGTGAAAAACCTTGTTAGTGATAGCGATAAATTAACTCACGTGAAATCGATACGTTACGGAATCGAGCACGAACAAATAGCTTTGAGTCAACTGCAAAATTTGCACATTGTTAAAAAACTGCACATTTGCAAAATATCAATCCAGAAACATTCAGTCCAATAATAAAATGTGGATTATTTATTGATCTGACGTTACCTTACTTAGGTGCGAGTCTAGATGGATTGTTTCAGGAAAACAAAATTTGTAGAAATAAAATGTCCCTATCAGCGGCAGACGCTGCAATGAGTGTCGATGAAGGGATAAAATTAAAAAAAATTACGTTTTGGAAACAAAGTGAAAACGAGTTGGCAGTAAACAAACGTCACGACTGGTACTATCAGGCTTAGGGACAACTGCATATTACTAGAAGAAGTGTCTGCATTTTCACTGTTTGGACCGATGTTGATATGAAAATTGAGTTCATAGAAAGAGACGAAAATTTTTGGAACACGAACATGAGGGACCAGTTATCAAAATTTTATTTTGCTTATTTACTGCCCGAGTTAATTGACTATAGAATAGAAAGAAAAATGGAGATAAAAGAACCGCACTATATTTTAGAAGGTATACAAAATAAAATTAAAATAAAAGACAGGAAAGAACTAGAAAGAAAAGGAAAAGAATTAAAAAGAAAAATTAATAACTCTGAATCAAGAAACCATAAAAAACAAAAGAAAAAAAAATAATCCACTTCAAAGGCGAAGCAACTACATTATAAATTTTACCATAACCAGGTTATGCTGGAACTGTCTAGTTTGATGTGATCACTGTACCCACATAACTCAAAAATGTGAAATACCTAATATTTCTCTATAATTTTTTAAGTCATTACCAGAAAAGACGTCAATTTATGGTAAATATTAAATGACATTTAGATTTTCTCTGTGAGACTTTTTATTTTCAACCGATGAAAAAACGGAGGAGGTTCTCAAATCGACGCATATACAGGGTGTAAAAGAAAGGAGTGATAATTCTAAAAGGGGTACATCTACTCATAAAACTGAACAACTTTTCCCAAAGAATCCATATCGAATTCTCAAAAAACAAAATTGGACTTTGTATGGAAAATTGGCCAATCAGTTGACCGATCCCCATACAAAATCATATTTTTTTTGAGAATTCGATATGGGTTCCATGGAGAAAGTTGTTCAGTTTCATGAGTAAAAGCACCCCTTAAAGTATTATCACTCATTTCTTTTACACCCCGTATATTACCAAAAACCTACCAAGTCATAACGCACATAACTCGTACCTACTATAATTTAAAAAAGTGTAATATGAACTATAAGTATCTGCCTAACTACGTGTTTATTAGCAAAAAATTAAAGTGCCATACAGAAGATAGCTCTGTCATCTCATTACTCTGTATTGCCGGCTAGCTCGCGTGGATGTGTGCGTGTAACTCACACTGAGACAGAGCGCTCTGTCAAATACCTAAAACTGTGCAAGCGCGCGGACACTATATGCTCTTAAGTGGTTAATAAGAAGGTCAGTTGCCGAATTAATGTCTGTGCAATCCAAAATAGGTGGAAAATTAGTCCTATACGTAGAATTATCCAGACCTTCATGTATGATACAAGTATAATTTAGTTTTGATTTTAAGTTAAGTACTAGAGCAACACAATCGTGGTCTGTGATTGACGACTCGATCAGAAAACAGGAGGCATCAAGTTTTGTCTTTACCATCATGTGGTCTATGCACGTTAGGCCATGGGTAGGTAGTGTTAGGCCTGGTAGAAGGCTATGGCTTGCTAGCATATTCAAATATTCATTAGAACGATTACCACTGGTGTTATTTGTGATAACAATGTATCTCCGCATAATATGATATTTTTAAAACTGCTTAAATTTATTAGAAGGGAGTCTATCCTGTTAACGAAACTAGTAGTATTATGTTCGGGTGGAGGACGATATATTCCTAAGATACAGGTTTCAGTGTTAAGTTTAAGTGGTATACAGTTTGCATTAATTATTTATTATTCATCGTACGTAATGCTTAAGTGTTTACCAATATAAAAGACAACTCCTTCATTCTGTGTCCTGTTCATTGTAGTAACAACACTGATAAAGCCATCGATATCAGGGATATGTTTGTTAGATGGGAGCCAGCATTCAGTGAGTACAATGACATCCCAATCTATTTTTGATCTGAGAGTTGAGGTGATAAAACTATTAAGGTTACAATTGATACTGCTAATATTTTGGGAAATTATTTTGATATTGGACAAATTGGGTTTTGGTATGTAATTTTTAATATCTTCTACGTCGCATGTAATGGTTTTTGTAGTCGTTACAGAGTCCAGTTCCTGATTTATAAATTCAAGATTATTGATATCTATCATACTAATAAATATTTAAGGTTAAATCCCCTATACAAAGGGATATTAGGTTAAAACTAGATAGTATTCAGGTTCTGTTATTCCGTAATCATTACGTTGATGCTGGTGTAACCGTAAAAAGATTATAAAGCTTTTGCGACTTTGCTAGAGACGGTCCATGTCGATAGTTTTTGGTTAACCGTGCGGTTTTAATGTGTGTATCTTCAGACACTATATAGTGTCTGAAGATATATTTGCGTGTCAATGAGGCAAGAATTAAAGTTAAATAACGCAAGGAAAGGGTAATAACTTCTAGATTTTGAGAGGATAAATTTAAAACTAATAAATATGTATGTGCAAGTAAGAACGATCAACGTGGTTAGTCATTGTATGATCTTTAGAAGATCATCTTCACCGTCAATGCGAACTGGTGCCGATCCATCTTCTCTCTTCACGTAAATCTTCCCGAAAGAGGTCCAGGTCGCAACGAGTTTTTTTTTATTTTTGACCCCTTTTCTAGCCAAGTAGTATAAGTGCCGGGCTTTATAGTAAGCGACTCCGATATGTACTTATATAGGACGAGGGGAGCCGGAGAGATTTATCTGAGCTGTATTAAATTGCTGCTCTTTATTTAACCTCCGGGCTTTGTTTAGACTCTTAAATCCAGCTATCAAGTCTTCTTTTTGAATACTACGGGTGAAATCAACAATTATCGAGTCATTTTTCGACCGACACGTATCTCTTACTTCTATGTCAAGTATTGGCGTATCCAGACTTAAAGCCGAGCCGATATTTTTCGGCATCTCGATTCTCACTTTTTTGTTTTCATATTCATGTTTAGGTATATTGCGTATCTCTATTGTAGACCCCAGAACCTGTTTTTCTAGGAATTCCATCCTATTTTCCAACTTTAAAATTCGGTTTTTGAACCCTTGGTTGTCCTGAGTCAAACCGTTCATACGCGTAAGTAGGTCTTCATACTGCTGGTTCATGCGTTCAACAGATTTTTGAATATCTTGATTTTGTGTTATAATCAAGGACATAGCATCACTTAAGGAGCCGAGCTTTAGCTCATTCTCGGCTTTTATTTCGCAAAACATGGACTTATTCTCACTGAGTTCAGATGAAGAGAGCTCTGAAAAATCAGCGAAAGTACGTTTGTGACGCTTATAAGTAGATTGTTCTGCCTTTGGAGAACTCAGCGTAGGATCCGATCCATAGTGTGATATAGGAGGTGTTTTTAGACTGTTGTTTGTTTCTAGTGGAGAACGGCGGACTGACATAATTTATGGGATAGGTATAATATTTTTAAAATTATATAGTGATGTGGTGTAGTAGTGGTAGCGGAAACTATATAGTTAGCTAATTAGCAGTAGAAGCGGGGACGGCCGTAGCAGATCGTAGCCACTACGCGTAGCCGCATCGTAGCGCAGTGTAAAAGTCGTAGCCGATTAGAAGACGCTCGTAGCACACCAGTTTGGTAGTTTATGGTAAATTTAATATGGCCGCTCACGCACTTCTGGTGTAGTTTGTATACACTCGGACTGAGACGCAGACGGCCGCTGGTTCGCGTCCGACTAGAGCGCAAAAAGTGAAGTTTACTCAATGGCGATTGCGGCGTAAAGGGGCTCTGTGCACACACGGGGTCAGCACCAGTTGGATTAAACACAATTCGAGGACCCGGGGCGCAGTCCTAGCAGTTTAATTAAAAATAAAAATGCAATCCGCAACACGTCTGTTCGGTACGAAGGCCGGGAGGAAGAGATGAAGATTCATTTGGTGATGATTTACTAGTGGAAGCCAATTAACAAAGTCTAGAGCACAGACGCCGAGTAGCCAGACTTCCAGTTTTTTACAAGATTCATTTTGGTGAATGGGCACAAGATCTTCATGACCTTATCCCTCCTTCCCCCTTCCACCACCGGACAAGCTGACGTACCAAGAAGTACCACCCATACCTGGTCGGCATACCACCTTGCTGTACTAAACGATTTGCTTCAACTTTTCTTGTTAGCACAAGTAAGGAGTGGAACTTACTTCCGGCGTATGTTTTTCCAAACCAGTGTAATCTTGTAGTCTTCAAGTCCAGAGTGAATAGGTTCTTTCCAGGCAAGCGTGCTCCATCTTCGATCACACCTTCACTTACCATCAGGTGAGGTAGTGGTTAGGCGCTTGACTATCATCAAAAAAAAAATCGCTTGCAGCGATAAGGCCACCGATTGCACTATATTTTAGCATTGATTATTTTTTTAAGTATTCCTGGTGTACAATTAAGCATTATGCTATTCTATTCTAAGTCCATAGTTATTGGGTATTTTTACTTGTATTTCGCGGGCATACATAATTAAATAATAAATAAATATTGATGGACATTTCACACAGCGCTATCTAGCCCCAAACTAAGCAGAGCTTGTACTGTGGGAACCAGATAACTGATATAATACTTATATACTTTGTTTTTGTAAATACATACTATACCCAGAATAAATATCTGTAGATCATGCAAACATTTGTTCCGCAGCGGGAATCGAACCCACTACCTCCTGCGTCTTAGCCGGCTGTTCGCCCACTGCGCCACGGAGGTCGTCAACTTATTGTATTCTATTGAAGTGAAAACTTCTTTAGGCGCTTTGGGCATTTTTAAACACACTGTTACCGTTGTCGACAACTCTGTATATAAGTATCTGTAGTGTAGTCTGCTTTTATTCAAGTTTTCACTTCTGTCGGCACTCCGGGAGTGCCTTTTTTAAATATCACTAGCTGACCAATCCGCAGCTTTGCACGTACAGTTTTTCAATAAAAACATTACCCTCCTTCTGCGCAGTTGGGTAAAAAGTAGCCTACCTCACCCGGGGATAGTGTAGCTTCCCAACAGTGAAATAATTTTTTACATCGGTTCAGTAGTTTCGGAGCCGATTCAATACAAACAAACAAATCTTTCCTCTTTATAATATTAGTATAGATTGTGTATTACATAGTTCTATAAGTGTAACGATTTAAATAATGTCTGTAATTTCATACTTTATTTAATAAACTAAACGCTGTTACAACAGACAGACAGACACACATAGACAGGCAACAAACTTATAACACCCCTCTTTTTATGACGGGGGTAAAAATAGTCACATAATTACTATTATTAAACGGGTATTTATTGCGTATTCCTCTTTTTACGAGTATTAGGGTTCCGTACCCAAAGGGTAAGACGGCACCCTATTACTAAGGCTCCGCTGTCTGTCTGTCCGTTCGTCTGTCACCAGGCTGTCTCTCATGAACTGTGATAGTTAGACAGTTGAAATTTCCACAGGTGATGTATTTCTGTTGCCGCTATAACAACAAATACTAAAAACAGAATAAAATAAATAATTAAGGGGGCCTCCCATACAACAAACGTGATTTTTTTTCTCGTTTTAGCTTGATATTGATAACAACAACAGGTAGACGCTTGAAATATTCTCAGAATGTTTAATTATATATTCGTTTTAACAATAAATAATTGAAATAAAATTAAACAAATATTTACGGGGGCTCCCGTGCAATAAACGTGATTTTCTTGCCGTTTTTATAGATACGGAAATATACGGAAGCCATCGTGCGCGAGTCCGACTCGCACTTCGGTTTTCTATTATCGTTTATCGTATGACGTTTTGACTGAGTTGCTGGTCGCTGCCGTCGAGAATATATAAAAGAAAAGAAAAGGTATATACGCGATAAATTTAATATTAGAAATTAAATAGTCCCTTGTTATGCAAACTTACAGTGGCCGTACTGTAACGTGCTTTATCCATCTGCCAAGTAAGCATGACCTCTATTCTCTGCACCGTTTCTCATGATGTAGTGTAAAACGCGCGTCTCCCGGGATCTCGGTATAATGGACACTTTACACATGTCTTGTCAGAGGACATAAAATACGAAGTGTTTTCATAAGAGCTGTAAAAACAGTCAGCAACAAAAGTAGCATAGTGGAACATTAATAGTATTATACTTCGGCCGTTCAGAGAATGCGTTCCTGACACCTATCAGTTAGTCATATAAAGCGCTGACATAACCTTGTAATAGCGCAGTTTAGATTTAGAAAAATATTGTTTACCAAGTTATTTGACACTCAGTTTGGCACAAAATTATAACATTAATTGATTATTGATATAATGATGTTGTTTTAATGCTCATCAATTGTTAAAACGGTAAACAACCAGCAATAATATTTTTATCGTAACTGCAACGCCATTACAAAGTTACGTCGTCAGTTCAATCGCGACGTGTCAGGAACGCATTCTCTGAACGGCCGTAGTATAGTGTTCCTTGTGTAAGGGCTCGCCCGGGGAATTACTACTACCATAACTATTTGTGTCGCCAAACAGCATTGCTATTTAATTTAATTTATTTACTAGTGGTTCGCACCGAACTGAGATCTCGCGAGTCTCAAAACTAAAAAGAATATTCATCATCATTAATATCAGCCCACATTAGTCCACTGCTGGACATAGGCCTCTTCCAATACGCGTAACTGCGCCCGGTCTTCGGCTCTTCTCATCCAACATTTTGTTCATAATCTTTGAATAATACAATTGTGGACGTAATAATAACCATTTTACTTGACCTACAGTTTCATTTAAATAACAAGTAACGGGAGTTCATGTACATTTGTTAGTGATAGAAATTGCAGTTTTTCTTAATTTCAGACTTTTCCTTACATTAATGTCACTAAAGTCATACGAATACCAATTTTCAACATTGTGGGGTCACTGTGTACCCTGTGAATTTCGTCAAAGTTCAGTTTTTATTATGGCTAATAACTCAAAAACTACAAGAATTAAACTAAAATATAAAAAACCAGATAAGTGCGAGTCGGACTCGCGCACGAAGGGTTCCGTACCATTATGTAAAGAGATACAGTCTGGGGACAGACGGACAGACAGACAGACAGCGGAGCCTCAGTAATAGGGTGCCGTTTTACCCTTTGGGTACGGAACCCTAAAAACGGAATCGAAATGTACTAATAAACGTCCCACTTGACTTAATAGTCTAATTTAGATTTTTTTTACCCTTCTTGAACCCCAATATCTCACCCCCCCCCCCCTCGTCACCACCCTTATTTCTATTATCTTATTTAATCACACCAAAATATAGCTATTACTACCTATCTATGTATCAAATATATCGGAAATCCGCAGAAGAACTAAAGTTGCCGACATAGCTCTCAAAATTAGCAAGTTGAAGTGGCAATGGGCGGGCCACATCGCTCGTAGAACCGATAACCGCTGGGGAAGAAAGGTTCTCGAGTGGAGACCACGGACTGGAAGACGCAGCGTAGGCCGGCCCCCCACAAGGTGGACCGACGATCTAGTAAGAATCGCGGGGAGCCGTTGGGTGCAAACGGCTACCAACCGCTCGTTGTGGCGATCTAAGGGGGAGGCCTATGTTCAGTAGTGGACGACTCCCGGCTGATGATGATGATGATGTATCAAATTTCAAGATGATCGGATGAACGCTTTGCAAGTTATCCTTGGACAAACAAACTAATAAACAATAACTAATACATACAAACAAGCCAATTTGGCCAAGTTGATTGCACTGTACATAATTACTGATTAAAACGGGTACTTATCGCGTATGTACCATTTTTCGACGGTAGCTCTCAGTATTCCAGTCCGTCCGTGACCACAGCTTTTGCAACGCAGTCGATACGACGAGATAACAAATAAAACCGGTCAAGTGCGAGTCGGACTCGCGCACGAAGGATTCATTAAATATAAAAACGGCAAAAAATCAGGTTTGTTGTATGGGAAGCCCCCCTTCAATATTTGTTTTATTTTAAGTTAATTATTTATTTTTAATGTGAATATTTCAAGTGTCTACCTGTAGCCGTTATCAAAATCGAGCTAAAACGAGCAAAAAAATCACGTTTGTTTTATTGGAGCCCCCCTTAAATATTTATTTAATTCTGTTTTTAGTATTTGATCTTATAGCAACAACAAAAATGCATGTGAAAATTTCAACTATCTAACTATCATAGTTCATGAGATACAGCCTGGTGACAGACGGACTGACAGACAGCGGAGCCTCAGTAATAGAGTGCCGTTTTACCCTATGGGTACGGAACCCTAATAAAAAAGGTGCATACACAATAAATACCCGTTTTAATCAGTAATTATCAACAGGAATTCATAAAAATTATGATTTTGTCGTCATTTTATTTTACTATTAAGCGTGCTTTGTAGATAACAGTACCGCCCCATGTACCTACCCGTCCGCACTTCACGATGACGTCTTTTGATCGTTGTCTCTTTCTAGACACTGAATGTTTGCCGTTTTCTGTACGCTTTCTTGAAATAGTTTCTCAGGGTGAGTTGTGGGGAAAATGTTTTCGAAGTAATCAGCTTTTGCTTTTCGGTTCAGCAGTTTACGAATGCAGAATTATATTATTTTGACGTGATATCTTTTAGGCAAGTTATTTTACAAAAAAAAAACGCTGAGCTTTGAATTTATGTGTCGTATTACACCATCAAGTATTTCTTGGAAACAGCATACTACTTGAATTGTTATTGTGCACACGGCTACACATCAAGCTATGAATTTCCAGTATAAGCTGACCACTCATTCTACGAAAAGCCTACAAAATGCGAGGTTAACTTATACTGGAAATGTATAACTTGATATGTAGCCGTGTGTACGACATTATAAATGAAATCACTGGTAGAGCTAATGGCTAGTTTTGTTGTAAACTAGGTTTTTTTACAAATTAATTATGGTAGAATATTATTTCGACGCGGTAATGATGTGACTGCTACACTCCACTTGTGGGCAAATAAAGTAACTAGTACAATAGAAGAAATAGACTGACCCTCGTCTTCTTAGAACGCTGCACTAAACAAGCTACCTCAATATGGACACATATACAGGGTTAAAGGCTAAGTCGACCTAGATCCTTAAGTAGTTGTAGTTTCCATCATTATTGACTGATTTGACTATGAAACACCATACCCCAAACTTAACCGTTTTCAAGATATTGGAGTTTTTTATATTTTATAATTTTTTTTTAAATAAATAAAAATTAAAATATTATTATTGCTTTACATTTCACACCGCGCTATCTAGCCCCAAACTAAGCAGAGCTTGTACTATGGGAACCAGATAACTGATATAATACTTATATACTTTTTTAGTAAATACATATTTATAATACATAGAAAAACATACAGACCCGAAACAAATATCTGTAGATCATGCAAACATTTGTTCCGCTGTGGGAATCGAACCCGCTACCTCCTGCGTCTCAGCCGGCTATTCGCCCACTGCGCCACGGAGGTCGTCGAATTTTGCCGAACGAATTTGCCGATTTCTTGTCTATTATGCTACTTTTTTGTAATATGTGCATCCAGTTTTATGGTTTTTGCGATTTTTGTATAGTAGATAAGTTGCTATATTATTTTTACCATCAAATAGGTAAATAAACGTACTGGGTCGTAGTAGACGATTCATAGTTCAAAATAGAAATAAATTTGTACAAAGTATTTTTTTCTTTGAGGAATATTTTAAAAAAATCTATGGTAGTTATGTTGCAGTTGTACTTTAAAATATCTACGTTTCTTCAGCTATCTAACAAGGTATAACAGTCTAGCTAAGGTGTTATCAGAATTCCTAAAAAAAACTTAGAAAAAAGCCTCACAGGTAAAAAATAACGGTGCTTATTGTTCTTCAAAGGGTACGCGCGAGCGGGATATAATACGAGTTATGCAGGTGTGAGCGAGCAAAATAGTACCCTAAACTGTAGAAACATTGTTGGGTGTTCAACAATCTATTTTGGTGTTTTTATAGTTTAATAGTCTGCTTACGTGATTCGTTCGTGATAGATGCGATACTCAGTGCTCTCTGTTTCTTACTCGACTTGGCTTGTATATTTGGACTGTTTTGCTTTCGTTTCGTGACTGTGCTTGCTAACTGAATGCGCGAATGCGCGTTATCCCGGACGCCGAGTGCCAGATGTTAGTCTGTTTGACGGAGTTTGTCGACGACTGAGAGAGACTGGTTCTATTTCAAGACGACGAACAGATCTGGGTAGACCCCGTGTCATTGATGATGACGAAAAGCAAGACAACGAGATAGTTCAACGTTTTAGATTGGATCCAACCACTTCTACCAATATTGTTGCCCGAGAACTTGGACTCTCGCTGTGGAAAGTGTAGTTTACTGTAAATACTGCGGGCCTATACCCATATCACTACACGCCAGTACAAGTCGAAGAAGATCGAAGAAGGAGATCCTTTGAGGAGGTTCGATTTCTGCAGAATCATGCTCAATGCAGATTTAGAAGACCCGTCATTTCTGAAAAATATTTTGTGGACAGATGAGTCCAGGTATGATAAATATGACATAACCAATTACCACAACGCTCATTATTGGGCTCCGAAAGAACAGGGAAATCCCAATAAGAAGCAGATAAAGGTGTCACAAAGACGATTCAGTTTGAATGTATGGATGGGCATAATATCCAACCATTTTTTGCGCCTTACTTTCTCCCTGACAATTTAAATGGAGGACACTACGAATTTTTTTTAAGAAAAGATTTATCGTACTTTCGGGATGATTTACCACTCAATCTAATTCGAGACATATGGTTTCAGCATGACGGTTGCCCAGCACATTTCAGAAGTGTTAGAGATTGGCTAGACACTAATTATTCCTATAATTGGATCGGAAGAGGTGGACCCATACCGTGCCCAGCTAGATGGCCCGACCTAACCCCAATGGATTTTTATGAATGTGTGGGGGGAGGGGGGACACAGGTAACGTTTAGTTTACAATGAGCGGAATCCAATTACATCTGTTGATATTTTGAGAGAAAGAATAATCGATGCGGCACATCAAGTGAGAAGGAGTTTAACTACTGGTGTAGTGAAAAGTGGACTTAGAAAAAGAATGAGGATATGTGTGCAAAACAGAGGCGGACATGTAGAACATGAATTGTAGGCGTTGACTATGTTAAAAGAGTAATAAATGTCATTATGTACCTATTTGCATTGTTTTATTTTGCTTTCTAGAGCCAAGTGATAAATTTTACACATAAAGCACTGTAATGTTTTACCTACCTGTGAGCCTTTCATCTAAGTTTTTTCTAGGAATTCTGATATTACCCAAGATTGTTATACCATGGATAGCTGATGAAACGTAGATATTTTAAGTACAACTGCAAGGTGACTTCCATAGATTTTTTTTAAATTATTCCTTAAATAAGAAAATACTTCGTGCAAACTTATTTCTTTTTTCAACTATGAATCGTCTACAATGACCCAGTTGGTTTATTTAACTGAAATTTTGGTGTTAGAAATAATAAAGCAACTTATCTACTACACAAAAATCATAAAAAAATATAAAACTAGATGCAAAAATTACAAAAATCATAAAAAATAAAAAAACTCCATTATCTTGAAAACGGTTACGTTTGGGGTATGGTGTTTCATAGTCAAATCAGTCAATAATGATGAAAACTACAACCTCCTTAAGGATCTAGGTTGACTTAGCCTTTAACCCATTATATATTATTATTATATATGTTAATGACTTTATTTATTTTTTATTGTTATTGTAAAACTTTTTCTGTTCGAAATTCTTTTTATGTTTTTAAATGTTTTTTTTTATGTCCTTTAAAATCGCGTCCGCTATGTATTTATTATATATAGCGCTATGTATTATTTATTTGTCTCTCTCAGTCCTAAAGGTCTCAACGGAAACCGCTGGTCTTCCGTTTTAGGTTTTAACGTCCTGCACACGCTGATTTGAGACCTTTTTGCAACCAATTTGTGTACACACGGCTACATATCAAGCTATACATTTCCAGTATAAGCTGACCTCTCATTCTACGAAAAGCCTACTCAATGCAAGGTCAGCTTATACTGGAACCTTATAGCTTGATGTGTAGCCGTGTAGGTACACACGGCTACACATCAAGCTATACAGTTCCAGTTCCAGTTGTTGTAATAGTTAAGATTTTTATTATTAAGAAGAAGTTTATGCTGTTTTCGAATGCGGTTGAAACTTTAGCGGCCACAGGACATCCACAATCGATATGGGTCAATCACGGACTGACTCGAAGTTACGCGTAGATGCCAGTACAAGCGTTGAAAATAACGAACAAAACCAGTCGGCGATCTGCTTATAGTTGCGGGTAGGAAAATAAAAAGTGTCGTGACGCGAACAAATATTTTATACTAGCTGTTGCCCACGACTTTGTACGCGTTACACTCCTAAATGTGTAGGTAACCTAGAAATAAAGATAAACTCGTTGTTTCAACTTGACTTGACACCCCATTTTTATCCTATGAGAACTGTTTTATTGGTAGCCTATGTGGTAATACTGGTTATAATCTACGTATATACCAAATTTCATCGAAATCTGTTCAGCCGTTACGGCATGATTGAGTAACAATCAAAGAAATAAATAAACAAACATTCAAAATTTACATTCAGTCCTAAAATAGCAATGAAACAGACTGTACAAAATAGGTAAACAAATCATATTCATTCAGTTAAACATTTTATCACCCCACAGGAACAGTTACCACCCAGGCACGAACTGCCGTGGCCAGTCTGGAAGTCCTTAAACAGGCTCCGCACCCAGGTTGGCCGCTGCAGAATGCATATGTGCAAATGGGGGTTCAGGGACTCTAACTTAACGCAGTGCGACTGCGGTGATCCCGCGCAGTCAATGCTGCACTTGCTAATGTGCCCTTTGTGGCCAAACACCTGTCTAATATAGTATAAATGAAAACGTAGAACCCTTGACACGCTAAGAAGAAGAAATAGTTAAATATTATGAAGTTATTAAACATAGTGCTAGTATCTACTTAAAAGAATAAGTGGGTAGTGGGTACCTACATTATACCCACTACCAGCTGCTGAACGCCAATCGGCAGTTCTTCGAGCTATGTGCCTTCTACTTCAGCTTGGTAATTCTCTGGGCTATTTCAGTAACTTTAATTATTATTATTATCTCATAAACCAATACGACCACGCGCAATCAATCAATCAAGATAACAGCTGTCTTGTTCGACACTTGCGGTTTGGCTATTGATTTGAATGTGGGAAACCACACACATTACTTCAAGCTTATATAATATATATACACCGATAATCATTGCGAGATATATGAACGCAATTTAATTTTGGCAGTTTTGTATGAATGCAATGAAAATTAAATGTTGTTTTATTTTTGTTGTTCCGTTTCGGAATTGATTAGACGTAGATTACACAATTTGGAGGGTACATCAAAACCTCTATTTCTGGATATACCTATCCTTATTGGCTGAGCGAAGTGACATACCAAGGTAACTGTCAACGCGTCTCTACGGCCCGACCAGTACTCACTCTCTTCCTTCATTGCAAGCATGTAACAATAGTAAATTATGTAATTAGTGAATAATGGACAGATTTAAAGCAAGGGTCATAGATTCAAGTGTTAGAATCCTGAGCAACGCGAGTGATTCTTGGCCCTCGATATACTTCACATCAGCTGTTTTACACAGCATTATATAATAATTGCTGTTGCCAGTACACACTTGCACGGTGTTTGGATTTCGACCGTAAATTCATATTTTTTAGCCTATTTGGCACAACAATACAGCTCGGACAAAAACCAAGTCTAGAGCACAGGCGCCGAGTAGCCAGACTTTCAGTTTTGTACAAGATTAATTTTGGTGAGTATGCGCCAAGGTCTTCATGACCTTATCCCTCCTTCCTTCTTCCACCACCGAACAAGCAGACGTACCGAGTAGTACCACCCATATGAAAACAACCTCTAAAAACCTAGGAATAACTCTGAAACACAAGAACCTTTCTAAGCCACTTTTATTTCCTTAAATCTACTCAAATACATTTGATAAAGGAACTACCTAATTCAACCGCAAACCCTAGCCTGAAGCTGACCGCCGCGCGCTGCGTTCAGAAATCGTCCGCGTAAACAAACTAGATCCCAAGAAGGTTATTTTAATGAGGTTATAATATGAAAGAACATGACTATAAATACTTATTAAATACTTAATAGAATATTGTATTAGATCGGGATTTGCTTACACATACCTGGTCGGCATACCACCTTGCCGTACCAAAAGATTTGCTTCAACTTTTCTTGTTAGCACAAGTAAGGAGTAGAACTCACTACCGGCGTATGTTTTTCCGAACCAGTATAATCTCTGAGTCTTCAAGTCAAGAGTGAATAGATGCTTTCTAGACAAGCGTGCTCCGTCTTCGATCACACCATCGCTTACCACCAGGTGAGGTAGTGTTCAAGTGCTTGACTATCACCAATAAAAAATAAGTCTACAATAAAAATACATTGCTCCAATGCTCTGGGTAGAGAAATAGAGCTTTAATTTAAACGTTGGGCACAAAGTAACTTTCAAGTTACAGGATAAGGAGGCAAAACTATTGTTTGCCACTGTTAGATACAATATTTACCATCCACTCGCAAAGACTTCCGTTTACCGTGGCCATGGCGCATTCAACGCCAAAATATCGGAACACTCAAAACTCACAAATCATGGTAAATATATTTAGTTCAATTAGTACTTGTGGGGTTCATAAATAAACCCCTACATTTATCATCATCATCATCATATCAGCCGTAGGACGTCCACTGCTGGACAAAGGCCTCCCTCATTGGTCTCCAGGAACTGCGGTTGGAAGCGGCCTGCATCCAACGCCGACCTGCGGTTCTTACCAAGTCGTCTGCCCATCTTGTAGGTGGACGTCCTACGCTGCGCTTGCCGGTCCGTGGCATTCACTCGAGAACCTTTCGGCCCCATCGGCCATCCGTTCTGCGCGCTATATGGCCTGCCCATTGCCACTTCAACGTGCTAATCCGTCCGGCTATGTCGGTGACTTGAGTTCTCCTACGTATCTCCTCATTTCTGATTCGATCCCGTAGAGAAACCCCGAGCATAGCCCTCTCCATAGCTCGTTGAGCGGCTCTGAGCTTATTCATAAGGCCAATAGTGAAGGACCACGTCTCGGTTCCATATGTCATCACTGGTAACACACACTACATTTATAATAATAAATAATTTCTTTGATGATGCTATACCGCTAGGCCCTCGAGCCGAGGAAGGAGCGTGACGTCATCGCATGGCGTGACCGGTTACCTCCGTCGTGCCGCCGCGCCCATCGACCGCCGAGCTCCGGTCTGCGTCCCGCGCCCGCGTCACTTGCCCCTCTACTGCCCGGCACTCCGCTTGCGTCTGACTTGGTGTCGAGACACCTTCGCGCGCGTCTATTACCTGGCTTATTTCTGATCATTTATTTACATTGTATGTTTTCGTTCATTTTCATTAAAATCATTTGTTAATTTGGCCGCTTGTCTTCTTCGACTACACACGGCGAGGAGCCACGATTAAACACCTACCTAGGCCTGTTAAAAATTGGTGACCCCGACGTGATTGAGTACCAAACGAACAAACATACAAACTTTCACATACTCATAATAATCATCATCTCAGTCACACGTCCACTGCAACAGCCGTCAGTTCTTCGAGCACTTCAGCTTGCTAATCCTTTGTGCTATGTCAGTGACCTTGGTTTATCTACGGATCTCCCCATTTCTGATTCGATCTTGTAGAGAAACGTCAAGCTCTTTCCATAGCACAACTCTTCATTACCATGTGTTAGGTAATTTAAGACTACGAAAATCAGATGTATGTTCACAAAAATATAAATTTGTTTAAGAAAAATAGCGATAATCATAATTTTAATACTAGAAATAAAGATAAACTCGCTGTTGCCCCTTGTAGACTCCATAAAGTTGATAAATCGTTTAAGGGGCAAGGTGTTCGCTTTTATAACAAACTCCCAAGTGATGTACAAAAATTGACAATTAACAAGTTTAAAAACACAATTAAACAAAATCTTTATAAAAAAGCCTACTATAAAATATCGGATTAATAAATGATAGAGAAGCTTGGGATTGAAATTGCTCCAACTCGTTCAAAATGTTACAATTTAGACGCAATTTATTCTCTGTATTGTAATGTATTCTAAAAGGATCATTAAAAAAAACAACCAGCCTTGTTTCTTGCCTTTCTTTCCTGGCTTGGTCGCGAAGGAACAGGCAGTAAAATTGACGTTTCAAAGCGATCCATGTGATTTTAATGAATAAAAGGTTTTGACTTAGACTTTGAAGATATTTATAATCGAAAATGTGTAAATAATGAAATAATTATGCTTTCATTTATATCTAAAAAGTATTTCATACGAAATTTGCAATAAAACAGTTTGGTCCAAGGAGTTCGGTCATAGACTTGAGGTCATTCGGGTTTTGGAAGCGTGGGTAGACAGAGGGAAGACAGGGAAAAAACGGATAGATACTTAGTTCGGGGCTTATTTGGATTCTTTGTATTATTATTATTCTTAGTATATTTTCTCATAACTAGATATTGCACAAAGTCTGAATAAACAGGATAACTGTATCATAATGTTTCATTGGTGTAACACTGCATCACATGCTTAGATTCAATGTTATGTAACTATTGTGTAGAAAACAGCTTTGACTTTTCGATGACTGCTTTCCATACCAACCTTAATTTTCAGCTTGCAATTATGGCAAAACGTTGGAAAATTAGGGGAAAACATATCACTGTCGTAAGAAAACACATTAGTCCCAACAAGTTCGGGAAACGAGCTAAAAACACGAATGCAAATTATGGCAAAAACCGAATGGCGTTGCAACGTTGAAACTTATCGCATCACAGTTGCTTCATTACGCGAATATTCTATATCGTCAATAGTATGTTATGTATGTATATTTTCTCGTAAGTGCTCATTCACAATACTAAAGAACACATGTTTACAAAGTTAAGTAAAATAAAGTAAAGTTTATCTTCCTGAAAACCAGCGCTACTTTGCATCATTTATTGCAAAGCAGTATAAAGCTTGTAACGTGACAATTCTCTATGTCGCGTTACATCCTTCATTTCACCAGACACAAACATTTTTTTAATGCGATATCACTATTACACCCATATGCCACGACATCTAGCGGTATGGCGGCGTACTCACTGACCAAACACTCGATTCTCAAACATCGATATACAAGCGTCTTTCAACGCAGTTCGCCAAGTCTACCGCAGATGGCGTTGCATACTCCTTGTAGAAATCAACACTTACTTTCATGGATGGATAATCTAATGTTAATTATTCATATCAGCTTTATTTTACAAGATTAAATAATCCTTCTCTTATTAAAAACAAAATAGAAATAAAATCTTAAATATAAATTTAAAATATCAATCAGTGTCTATGACTGATAAAGGCTGAATAGAAAAGTTGTCTTTGCCTAGAGTGACGCAAGAGATGTGTCAAAATTTTGCGAGATGGTATCACCAAAAGGATATTGCATCAGCCAATTCTAGAACCTTTTGGAAAGATTATTTGTTGTTAATTTTTTATAAGGCCGGTAGTTTTACTTCGGCTATAAAAGGAGAGTTTTGTCCGTAATCAGCCTCTTTTACCTACCTGGATTCAACTGTGAAACTTCTAATCTGCAAGATACAAAAGTTATTACTTTGGACAATACTTCCTCGCCCTTTTGATCGTAAAATCGGATCAATTCCAAGTCGCGAAGTCTTTGACGGTCTCTCCGATTACCCTGGACTTATACACCTGACGCCCGTCGAAGCTTATTCACTGGAGCCATCGAGAAGCGTGGTGTTTTCTCAGTCGCCCCGTAGCTGAAACGCTCGCTCTACCGACTTTTTCTCTTGTTCCTTCTATTATATGTACTAAAAGCAGAACCTAGTTTTATTTATTCTTTCACTCTAATTATACGTTACAAGCTGAGGCAGAGCCTGTTTGGCCAGGCGTGACACGGAGCGGGACTAGTTGGTGCACCTACCTACTACCTACTGGTGGGGTAGGTACGTATGTGTTCTACGAGGGGCGTTCAATGTATTCTCGGTATCGGGGTAATATACTAATGATGAGGGTAATTAAATTATCTCATTAGTTTATTAAACTCATTGTAACTCATAAAACTCATAAATACAAAATTTTATTTGATTTGGCCATTACTATTCAAAATATCATTTCGGAAAGGCAGCTACGATGACTGATACGACAATGTTGAAAAAAATCGAGCATCGCGCTGTGATAAAATTCCTCATAAAACAAGGAAAGACTCAAAAAGTAATTCACGAAGAAATGATGGCTGTTTACCAAGATTATGCCCCTTCATTATCTACAATTCAGAAGTGGTCAAGTGAGTTTAAAACGGGGTAGAGAGAGTATTGAAGATGACCCTCGCGCCGGTGGGCCGGTTAGTGTCGCTACTGAAGAAAAGTAAAAATTGTTGAGAAACTTGTACTCGAAGATGCCCGTGTGAGAGTGAGAATATTAGCAGAAAGAACCAAGATATTCGTGGGTACCATTTACATTATCCTTCATGACCATCTAAATTGGCCAAAGGTCAGTGCAAGATGGGTGGCGCGAATGCTCACAGCGCTTCGAAACAAGTGCGAGTTGATTCTTGCAAGGAGTTTTTGGAGCTCTGTGGTGAAATAAAGTATTTATGATCGGATTGTTATTGGTGATGAAAAAAACGTGGGTTCATCATTATGATGCTGAGAGCAAGCAGGAGTCTATCCAGTCGAATAAAAAAGGAACAGCCCCACCGAAGAAGTTCAAAGTCAGCCCATCCGCCGGAAAGCTCATGGCCACAGTGTTTTGGGATTCCAAGGGAATCTTATTAATTGAGTACACAAAAAAAGGTGAGAGTATTACTAGCGCAACTTAAGCTAATACCCTGCGCAATTTAAAGGAGACAATAAAAGAAAAAAGACGGGGAAAATTGACCGCAGGTGTATTGCTTCTGCACGACAACGCGCCTGTTCACAAGGCGCGCATTGCCAATGCTGCTGTGCGGGATTGCGGATTTAAAGATATCAATAATCCACCCTACAGCCCGGACCTATCCCCTAGTGATTACTTTCTGTTCCCAAATCTCAAAAAAAGCTTCGAGGCAAGCGTTTTTCCGACGATGAAGAGTTAAAGGCAGCAATTAACGATCATTTTTCAGACGAGGAAGAAAAATATTTTTTGGAGGGAATTGAAAAGTTGTTTTCCAGGACAAATAAGTTTCCTTAGATCCTAGGGGGCTACATTGAAAAATACATTTTATTCAGAAAT
Organism: Philereme vetulata; assembly: GCA_918857605.2. Taxonomy (NCBI): domain Eukaryota; kingdom Metazoa; phylum Arthropoda; class Insecta; order Lepidoptera; family Geometridae; genus Philereme; species Philereme vetulata. Next base: position 6,772,023 of record OU975442.1, read on the forward strand.
TTCTGCTTATTCTTTCATGCCTATACCTAGAATACATTGAACAACCCTCGTAGCTGTAGGTAATATAATCTCATTGTTTTGTAATTTTCCTGTCTATCTACCTATTTTGTTTGTGTATGTCAAATAAATAATTCTATTCTATTCTATTTTTAAGTGGTAGTAACAACCAGACCGGGAACAAATATCTGTAGATTATGCAAACATTTGTTCCGCGGCGGGAATCGAACCCGCTACCTCCTGCGTCTCAGCCGGTTATTCGTCCACTGCACCACGGAGGTCGTCGTCATGCATAGGCTACTTTTTACCCCATAAATCAGTTCCCATGGAAGAAAAATGGGATGTTAAAGTCTATAATATGTATTTTTGCACACCAGAACAACGCGGGCGAAGCGGCTGGTAACAGCTATTAAGTAACTTTATTAGGTATTTAAACCGATTGGAACGTTTGAGGGCTTATTGGACAGATACCTAATATAACCTTAAAGAAGAACAGAAAATTATCTTAGCAGACTAATCTTAACTTTTAGTTAAATATAATTTCACTTATGCAATCACTATATCTAGATAACTATTTATTAAATTACTACACAAACAAAAATAGTACATAAATAAGTATTAAACTAAGGCAATACAAAGAAAGAAAGAAAAAACATTTATTTGTGACGGTTGTTACATATACCTAATCCTACATATTTGCCGACCTGCACGATTCTATTATTTACGACATAAAATAGAGTCAAAGTGCATCGACGGAATCAGCCGACGCTGCACCATTGCAACACGCCGGACACCGCCGCACGTCATCGGAGCCGAGCCCCGCGCACCGCGTCGCCGCCGGCCTTCACTTCGGTTCATACATCGAACCAGTCAAGTAGTTATAACTTAGTTCGTAAAATCTATATTGTAAAATCCTGAATAAATTAGTATTCCAGAATCGGTTTTTTTTGGGAACCCCGGGCGTCGTTCCTATATTTGGCGCAGGCGGTAGGATAATCCGGGTCATTCCAGGAAATCCAGGAGGAAAATCCAGGAGTGATAGACTTTTCAAGTTCTAGCCGGGTCATCCACACTCAGGCGTTCGCCGGGAATCAAGAAATCGATTACCTCCCAAGAAGTACCGAGATGCAGATTATGTAAGTCCACTGAATTTTCTCCAGTACTTGCTTTCCTTCCTAAAATTAAGTCCTTTTTTTTTAACTCATAAATTTTTCGATCAAGAAAATTAACGAGTCTTATGAGTAGTAGAAACAGTTTAATTGATAGTAATAGGGATTTAGAAAATTTAGATATTAGTACCGATAGTAGTAATTTCAGTTTAAGTAGTTTTTCTGAAAATAGCACAATGACTACCAGCTTAGATAGTCGTGCTCGAGCCGTCGTACAGTGCGGACGTCTCTGGGGCGTCGTTACGCTGCCCGTTGAATATACGAAGATTCGATCGTCGTTAGTGGTCGAGGCAACATCGCCTATAAAAGGCTCCTCAGATCGCGCGGCACGCATTCGATCGTCGTTAGTGGTCGCCGCTATAGCATGCAGCGGCCACACCTTAGGAACCTAGGCTGGTAGAGGGGGGCTCGAGTGCCGAAACACTTTGTTGTAGCAACGGCGTGTTTCGGCCCTCGAGTCGGCACGGTCACTCCCCGTGCTAGTGCTCGTTGCTTCGGCGTCAACGCAATCCACCTCAAGTGGCGAGGCAACCAGGCAACTGTAGAAGGCCTGAAGGTAGCGATAGGAGTTTTTATCGTTGCCAGATACTGCGTCCTGTTCCCTTCCAGTCGTAGCGGTTCTCCGTTCCACTGGGTCAAGGGGAGTAAGGAGGAGAGGGTGCATCTGTGTACGGCGCGCACACTTATGCAACTTAATATATCCTGCGCATCTGACTTGGCTTTGTCATTCCGAGTTTAAAAAAGTCCTGGGCTTGGTCTAATACCTGGACACGGGTGGCCTAAGGAGAGGAGAGTGGTCGCTCTAGCACTGCATCGGGGTGACAGTGTGGTTCGGCAGCACTCTTTGAGACAAAGCAGCTTTATTTAGAGAGGCACTGCTTTCCTCGCTCAGCCGGGGAGGGGGCTAGAAAAGGTGCCCCAAACAAACGCTCATTCCTCGCAATAAGAATAAATCTAAAAACATGCAGATGAATATGACTTTTGGTGCGTGGAATGTACGTACTCTTTTAGACCGACCCAACAACCTCTGCCCAGAACGTAAAACCGCCATTGTGGCTCGCGAGCTCAAACGCTATGACGTCGACATAGCCGCTCTCAGCGAAACACATCTAGCTGACGAAGGTGAGCTTGTTGAACGTGGTGGTGGGTACACTTTCTTCTGGAAAGGCACACCAGCTTCTGAGCCTAGACGGTCAGGAGTAGGCTTTGCTATTAAAACTACTTTAGCCTCTAAGTTGGAAGAACATCCAGTTGCTATCTCTGATCGTGTCATGTCCTTACGTTTCCATCTTCGAAACAATAAATACTTAAATGTTATCTGCGTATATTCGCCAACACTCGACAAAAGTGATGACGTCAAGGACAAATTTTATGAGGAAGTGTCAGAAGTGCTGACTAAAATCCGGCGCTGTGAGAAAGTTTTGCTTCTTGGCGACTTTAATGCTCGCGTCGGACGTGATTTTGAAGCTTGGCCTCGGGTGATAGGGCGACATGGCATTGGTAACATGAACAGTAATGGGCAACTGTTACTAAGCCTCTGTTCCCAATTTCATCTGGGTATTACCAATACCATGTTTAGACTCCCAAATAAATACAAAACTACCTGGATGCACCCAAGGTCCAAGCATTGGCATCTTATTGATTATGCTATAGTCCGTCAACGGGATATAGCGGATGTCAAAGTAACGAGAGTAATGAGGGGCGCAAACTGTTGGTCGGATCACCGACTTGTTGTTACAAAACTATTTTTGCGTCTTAGCCCTTGCCGTAGACCTCGCAGGGCTAAGCCTAACTGTCTTCATCTGGCTTTTACAGCAGGCATACACCCCGAAGATGAACAGTTAGACGAGGGCTGGAAACTGTTAACTACAAATACCATCAATGCGGCTACTGAGATCTTAGGCCAAAAACCTCGTGTCTGTGAAGACTGGTTTGACGAAAATGATAATACATTGACAGTCGCCCTAGAAAAACACCGCCAGCTCCTTCGAAAGGGAAATCAGACAACTGCTTCTGAAAAAATAAAGGAGAGTACGAGCCAAATAAGGAGACTAACTCGAAACGCAAAAGATGAGTGGTGGCTGAACAAGGTTCGCTATATTCAGTGGCTTGCTGATTCGAATAGACTCGACGATTTCTTTAACGAGATTAAAAAGTTAGTAGGAAGTCCACATCGAGTAAACGTACCACTGAAATCACTTTCAGGTACCCTCCTGGTAAGCAAAGGAGAAGTTCTTACTCGCTGGGCAGAACACTATAACAGCTTACTCAATGTGGATCGTTCTGCTGACATAAACTATTTAGCATCACTTCCTGCCTTATCACAAGCCGTAGATCTGGATCAGCCTCCTTCTCTTGAGGAAGTTATCATCGCCATCAAAGCGCAGAAAAACAATAAGGCTGTCGGCATCGATAACATACCAGGAGAACTATTAAAATATGGCGGAGATGAGTTGCACTACAAGATTTGGCAATTTTTCCAGCGCATGTGGGAAATGGAGTTCGTTCCTCCTAGTTTTGGCGTATCACTAATTTGCTCTTTGTATAAAAATAAAGGTGATCGATCTGTTTGCAACTCTTATAGGGGTATATCACTTCTGTCTACTCCAGGAAAAACTTTTGCCAGAGTACTCTTAAATCGTCTTATGGAGCTCTCTGAAAGTATATTGCCTGAAACGCAATTTGGGTTTAGACCCAATCGCGGCACATGCGAGGCCATATTCTCTCTTAGACAACTGCAAGAGAAAAGCAGGGAACAGTGTCAACCTCTGTTTCTCTGTTTTGTTGATCTGGAGAAAGCTTTTGACAGTGTACCTCGCGAAGCTTTGTGGATTGTGCTTTCGAAACTTGGTTGCACCGACAAATTTATACGCTTGATAAGACTTCTTCACGACAACATGACTTGTTGCGTAACCGTCAATGGTGAGCAGACAGAGCAATTCCCTGTCACTTGTGGTGTAAAACAAGGCTGTGTATTAGCACCCACTCTTTTTGCTCTGTACTTTTCCGTTGTCGTGAGGGAGACTTTACAAGCCAACACCGAAGGGATCCGCATACGTTTTCGCACAGATGGCAGTATCTTTAACCTGGCTAGGTTAAAAGCGCACACAAAGGTATCGTATGACCTCATTACCGAATTGATGTATGCTGATGACCTATGTTTCGTTGCGGAATCTTCTGAGGGACTCCAGGACTTGATGACTCGGCTTGACGCTGCGTGCTGTAGATTTGGCCTCAAAATTAATATTACAAAGACAGAGGTGATGGCCATGGACACTGTTAACCAAGCTCCACTGAATCTGCAAATCGATGGAAAGCCCATAAAACAGGTCGATACATTCAGATATCTGGGAAGCAGCATAACAACAAAATGCGACCTTGACTCGGAGATCAACAGCAGACTTGGCTCCGCTATGGCTGCTTTTGGTAAACTACGAGTCCAGGTATTTCGCTCCCATAACATCAAATTGAGTACCAAGATTAAGGTGTATATGGCTATTGTACTTCCTAACATCTTGTACTCGTCAGAGACATGGTGCCTGTATCGCAGACACATACGCACGTTAGACAGATTCCATCTGAAATGCCTCCGCGACATTCTTAACATCAAGTGGTCGGATCGGGTCCGTAATACCGATGTTCTACGACGGGCTAATGTCTGTGGCATAGAGGCATATTTGATGCGGCGTCAGCTGCGTTGGTGCGGGCACCTGTCTCGGATGTCTGATGAGCGAAGGGCGAAACGCATTTTCTTCTGTGAACTAGAACATGGTAAGCGGAAACGCGGAGGTCAGTTCCTACGTTTCAAAGACGTACAGAAGAGGCATATGAAGAGGTGTTGTATCGATCCGTCGCGCTGGGAGGCTCTCGCTGAAAAACGACCTGAATGGAGGCGTCATGTTCAGGACAAAGTGTACGAGTTTGAAGAAGAAAGGAGGCAAGAACTAGACTTAAAACGAGATCAGCTTAAAAGTCGACCGCCGGCTAATATCAATTACAACTACATTAATGGCGCCTTAACTTGTGTTCATTGTAACCGGACTTTTAGCGCAAAAATAGGGTACATCAGCCACATACAGGCTAAACACCTAGGCCAATAATCACAAAGTCAAGTCTCTGTAGCCGAAATCGGCTAGGAGGATTATTATTAGATAGTATTTGCAAAGCTCTACGATTGGTCCCAGAATTCGATGGGAATCCCAATGTGTTAGTTAGATTTGTTAATTTGTGTGATCAGTTAGTAGCTACATACGGAATAGACGGAAATCCTTTAAATAATTCGGGATTATTAAATGGTATTCTTAATAAAGTCGTGGGCGCAGCAGCACGACAGATCAATGCGAACGGCATCCCGAATGATTGGAGTAGCATCCGTAATTCTCTCATAAATAATTTTGCTGATCAGAGAGACGAAACCGCCCTCTACAACGATTTGGCGATTTTAACACAAGGTTCTAGCACCCCTCAAGAATTTTATGAGAGGTGCCAAAATCTTTTTAGCACAATCATGACTTATGTGTCCTTGCATGAATCCTTGCCTACTACCATAGATGCTAAGCAGGAATTGTATAAAAAATTAACCCTCCAAGCCTTTTTACGCGGTTTGAAGGACCCTCTAGGATCACGCATTAGGTGCATGCGTCCTGAAACAACTGAAAAGGCTCTGGAATATGTGCATGATGAAATGAACACTATGTATATTCAGAGTAGGAATGTGTATTTTCCTGATAAGAAAATAGGTGTTAGTCAGAGAAACCAATTTGATAATTTTAAAGTGCCCAATCAAGTTTTTCAGCCCTTCAGGCCCATGAATTTTAATATGCCTTCAGGGCCTAGCTCATAGTCTTTCAGACCATAGTTTTTACAAAGGCAGCCCCCATCATTTAAAACGCCTTTTAACCAGCCGAGAATGCCTTCACGCACTCAACAAATATTCAGTGCTCAGCCGCAAAATTATCAGCGTGGCTTTCAAATGCCTCCTAGGCCGCAACCCTCTTTTCATGGCCCTAAGCCTATGAGTGGTGTGTCACACTTTGTCACTAGGGACAGACCGACACCAGCGGGACCCAGTGGTTGGAACTGGGCTAAGCAAGGCAATCCACCCCATTCCAATTATTTTAAAACTAAAGATGTTAATGTAAATGAGTGTTTGACTTATGACTGTGACGGTTATGAATACTATGACTATGGTGACTATGACTATTACGACGATTATTACAACGAATATTACAATTACCCCATTGACTATGACTATCCCTGCCAACCAAATAGCAGTGTTAGTGTACAGGAAGTAGATGACGAACAACCTCAGCCTGAGTCGAAAACCGAGGATTTTCACAAAGTTACGACTATAAAAAAGTCAAAATAGAATTAAATTTACAGACTCAGAGACAGTTACCCTATATTCATATAGCAAACCCTCCATTAAATTTTCTCATTGATACAGGCGCGAATCAATCATTTATTAGTCCAGAGGCTGTGGAAAATTATTTCCCACATGTACCCCTTAACTACGATCCATTCGAAGTTACAAACGTTCACGCTACTAGTAGAAATGAGTATTCTATAACTCTTCCATGCTTTTCAGAATTTAAAGATTCGGAAAATATTTAGTTATTCGTGTATAGGTTTCACAATCATTTTGACGGGTTAATAGGTATGGATTTATTAACCAAATGGGAAGCTAAACTCGACCTTAAAGATTTAGTGCTTATTACCAAAACCGCAGTGAACCATATTTGCTTTTATAACTCGCGAAATTTGAATCTTTACGAAGATATCATACCAGCAGAATCATCAAAATTGGTTAGACTACCGATTAACGCCCTGGACGGCGAAGTTTTTATTCCGGAACAGATTATTTGTAACTGTGTGATTAGCGAGTGCTTAACCACAGTTAGTAAAAGCCGTGGTATAGTAGAGGTTTTAAATAACACCCAGAACGATATAATTTTATCGTTAGATCACGCGACGCAAGCGACCGTATTCACTATGGAGTGCACGCGCACCGAATCTATTACGTCACGCGCTAGGGATGTTACCGCGCGATTGCGAACTGACCATTTAAATGCAGAGGAAAAGTCCAACTTACTCGCCCTTTGTTCTAATTACGCCGATTTATTTTATATCGAGGGTGAAGCGTTAACGTTCACGAATAAAATGAAGCATAAAATTAGGACTCATGACGAAATACCCGTTTACACAAAGAGCTATCGTTACCCTTACATACATCGTGAGGAAGTCCAGGATCAAATATCTAAAATGTTAGACCAGGGTATTATCAGACCATCGGAGTCTGCGTGGAGCTCACCTATTTGGATTGTTCCGAAGAAGATGGACGCTTCGGGTAGACAAAAATGGAGATTAGTGATAGACTTTCGTAAGGTTAATGAAAAGACTACTGACGACAAGTATCCCATTCCCAACATCAACGACATACTTGATAAGTTAGGGAAATGTCAGTATTTTACGACACTAGACTTAGCAACATGGATTTCACCAAGTTGAGATGGATCCCGCCGACATACATAAGACAGCATTTTCCGTGGAAAATGGAAAATTTGAATACTTAAGAATGGCCATGGGATTGAAGAACAGCCCTAGCACCTTCCAACGTGTCATGGACAACGTCCTTCGAGGCCTAAATAACGTAATTTGCCTCGTATACTTAGATGACATCATAGTTTTTTCCACGTTACTACAGGAACATATGGTAAACCTTGAAAAAGTATTTCAGAGACTAAGAGAATCTAATTTTAAAATTCAACTCGATAAATCAGAGTTCCTCAAACTCGAGACCGCATACCTAGGACATGTTATCACTAGAGAAGGAATTAAACCTAACCCCGATAAGATTTCTGCAATACAGAAATATCCTTTACCTAAAACTCCTAAAGAAATAAAATCATTTTTAGGTCTTATCGGTTACTACCGTAAATTCATTCCCGACTTTGCCAGGATAACTAAGCCCTTAACGCAGTGTTTAAAGAAAGGTAGAAAGATTACATTTGACTCTGAATATGTTAATAGCTTTGAAAAATGTAAAACTCTTCTGACAAACGACCCCATATTAAGATATCCTGACTTTGACCGTGACTTTATTCTTACGACCGATGCATCTAATTTTGTTATAGGTGCAATTCTTTCGCAACGTCCCTCGGGCTCCGATAAGCCCATAGCGTACGCATCACGTACTTTAAATGAAAGCGAGATAAACTATAGCACCATAGAAAAAGAATTACTTGCTATGGTGTGGGCGACAAAGTACTTTCGTCCTTATCTCTATGGCCGTAAATTCAAAATCTTTACCGACCACAAACCCTTACAATGGGTTATGAACCTAAAGGAGCCTAACTCTAAGTTGACTAGATGGAGACTTAAATTAAGTGAATATAACTTTACTACCGAACATAAGCCCGGTAAGAAAAATACCAACGCCGATGCTCTCTCTCGCGTTGAGATCTGTAACGAAGAGACTAACTCTATGGCCGGTAATACATCAGAAGTACCACCACCTATCCCCAACGACTCTGACTCAAGAACGGAGACTGTACATATGTACTTCCGACGAAAACCCTATCCTTGAAATTCCCTTGACTGACGAGCCCTTGAATAAATTCAATCGTCAGCTTATCATGACGATAGTAGGTGACGTCAAGAAGCGCGCGTCAGCGACCAAGCCATTCGACACTCACACACGTACTTCCGTACAGTTATCTGAATCTAACTTAGAACAAGATTTAATTAATGTTATAAAGGAGTATGTTAACCCTAAAATTAAGACAGGTATGCTTATTAACCCTCCTTTAGGTATGTATAAGATCCTCCCTATTTTACAGGAAACATTCAAAAGCTCATGTATGAAATTGGTACTTGCAAAAAAGGAACTTGAAAATGTCAAAGAATATCTCAGACAGCAGGAGATCATTCGTAATTACCACGAAGGTAAAACTAACCATCGCGGCATTAACGAATGCTACCTAGCCCTTTCAGCCCGTTACTACTGGCCCCGAATGAAAGATCACGTGACCAAATTCATAAATGATTGTACGATTTGCGGACAAGCTAAGTACGATAGACATCCCATTAGGCCCAAGCTCAATATAGTGCCACCAGCTACAAGGCCCTTTGAAAATGAGAAATACGTTACTTTAATAGACGTTTTCTCAAAGTATGGTCAGGCCTACCTACTTAGAGACGGCACAGCGCTCAGTGTAATACAGGCTTTATTAACATTTAGCACGCATCATGGCTTACCGCTCACTATTATCACAGATCAAGGTACTGAATTCACTAATCAGATGTTTTCAGAATTTTGTAAGGTTCATAAAATCATTCATCATCAAACCTTAGCACATTCACCTAACGCTAATGGAAATATAGAACGTTTTCATTCGACTTTACTTGAACATCTGCGCATTTTAAAATTAAAACAAAAAGATCAGCCCGTTATCAATTTAATGGCATACGCTTTGATTGCCTATAATAGTTCGGTACATAGCTTCACTAAGTGTAAACCATATGACCTCATACTGGGACATACTGACCCACGTGACCCAACTGACATCGACATTACAGGACATTTGTTACAACAATATTCACAATCCCACAGAGAGCAGATGATACAAGTCTATGATCTCATAAACGAGACATCTCTCGCTAATAGGACCGCGATTATTGAAAATCAGAATAAAACTCGCGAATCCGAGGTTGAGTACCAACCCGACCAACAGATTTTTATCAGTAATCCTTGTGCTAGTAGATCTAAGCTCGCACCTAGATACACACAGGATACTGTTTTAGCTGACCTTCCTATTCACATCTATACATCTAAGAAAAAAGGTCCCATCGCGAAGAATAGGTTGAAACGAGCCCCTAAGACAGCGAAATTGTTACAGGATGCTGACCCTGTTGCTGTCACTCCTGACTCTAATACAGACTCACGGACAGGAGATAAAACTTGAAGGACTTGGAGACGGACCAGGACTTTTACCCTTCAAACTAGGACCCATGCGACTAACAACTCATTATCATACGTTTTTACAATACATTGAACTAAAAGAAATAGACTCTAATATTACCTTAGTAAGGTTGCAACTCGCTGAAATAAAAACCAAGGTAGATAATTACACGTACGCAGTCTACGAAACTCAGCTAGATCACTTAAATAACGAATTAAATAATGCAGAGCTTCAATTAAAAACTTTAGAGCCAACTCGTTTTAGAAGAGGTTTAGTAGATAGCCTTGGATCAGTTATTAAGAGTATTACAGGGAATCTAGATTATACAGATGCTGTAAAATACAATGATACCCTTTCAGTTCTAAGAAAAAATCAAGATAAAATCGTTTCAGAACATAATCATCATATCAGTCTCAGTCGAGATTGGATGGATGAACAAAATAAAATTATTGCTAAAATCGTAGATAATCAAGTTAAAATAAATAAAACATTGCTGATGCTAATTGACCCCGATTCGTATCCGTGACACGAGTTAATTAAACTAGCTAAATTCTTACAAATATTGGCGATAACTAGCAACAACATAGGTAGCTTAGTAAGTGAAATAAGTAGGTTAGAAAATGCGCTAGCATTTTGCAAGGCTTCGCAAACTCATCATTCGATGATAGGTATAGAAGTAATGAAAAATATGTTAGGTAAACTGAAAACTTTTTACATTAAAGATCAGTTATTAGACTTAGAAATTAGAGAATACTACGACGTTATAAAACCAGCATCGTTTTATAATGGAGATCAATTAGTTTTTGCTTTTAAGTTTCCCGTGGTATCACCACTAGTTTATACTTTATATAAGTTGGTTATAGTTCCGAATAAAAATAGGCAGGCTGTCATCCCACCTTTCCCATTCCTCGCAATTACTGGAAATATTCACGTGTACATAGAAGCTGAATGCCTGAAATTAGGTACGAGGTACATCTGTGAAGATCAACTCAACCACCAACTAAAGTCTCAACCTGACTGTATGAGCAACATCATCCAAGGAGAAATGACCAAAGGAAAACCCTGCGAGATGACTACTATCGATCTGATGAAACCCGCCATGGAAAAACTGGACGACCGCCACTACGCCGTCGTGTTCCCTCAACCAACTCAAGTTCAACTCACATGTGAACAAGACAAACTCAACACGCTCACCGGCAGCTATCTAGCAACTATACCGCACAACTGCAAACTACGTACAGATGACTTCACCATTGTCAATGTCAATGACCATATCCAAGGACAACCTTTGAAGATATCCAGAGTTCCAGCTCACCAGGACGAAGTACCTTCACCTGCACCCCACATCAAGATCAATTCAATCAACCTGAGAAAATTGCACGATCTTCAAGATAAAATACACCTACAAGATCCTGTGTATATAGAACAACCCACATCGTTCTATCATACAACCATACCTTTCTACAGTATACTATCCGGTGCGCTTGTACTCACTATCATTGTACTATATCGTAGATTCTTCATACGCCGAACAAATGAAACATCGAAGACTGAGATAGAATTAACTCAGGTGGCGCCAACTTACGCTGTACCAGACTCATCCCTTAACCAGAGGAAGCTGCCAACGACATTTTTTCCCAATCTTCAAAAATAGTCGTTGATCTCAGGGGGGAGATGTTACATATACCTAATCCTACATATTTGCCGACCTGCACGATTCTATTATTTACGACATAAAATAGAGTCAAAGTGCATCGACGGAATCAGCCGACGCTGCACCATTGCAACACGCCGGACACCGCCGCACGTCATCGGAGCCGAGCCCCGCGCACCGCGTCGCCGCCGGCCTTCACTTCGGTTCATACATCGAACCAGTCAAGTAGTTATAACTTAGTTCGTAAAATTTATATTGTAAAATCCTGAATAAATTAGTATTCCAGAATCGGTTTTTTTTGGGAACCCCGGGCGTCGTTCCTATATTTCGGTACAAAACATACACAGCACACAAGTAAGATACACACAATAGAACAAATTCATACACACAAAAACAGCAATACCCAACAAATGTGTGTCTCACAATTACCTATATATAAATGACCGACGTCACAAAAAGGCGTCCAATACAATGGGTGGTCTTATCGCTAAAGGCTATCTCTTCCAGGAAACCTTTGGATGGAGCAAAATTTACGGAACAAAACTTACCTACCAAAATTTGTATCCATATATCAGGTACAATAACTCAAAAATAAAGTTGTTTTGATTTGAAATTGCAAGACCTTATATATTTTGCAAATATGTAGGTACATTTGAAGTTATTTCAAGAAACTTTCATGTTTACTTTACTGAAAATACAAATTGAAAACAACTTTTTAGCACACTCTCTGCAAGTAAAGCAGTAGGAACTAGTAAAAGAACAAGTTCCGAGTACCGACTAAGCAAAATGGCTTTAACTCGAAACGTTCTTAATGTAATAGACGTTAGAAGTTTTGATATACACCTACTAATAGAACACGCGGGAAGATGTGATATACAGACTGAAAATGTGCCTATCTACATAAAAAATATCAAGAAGCTATTGTTTTAAATACGGGATTTATCACGTCCCGTTTTGTCGGTATAACAACCGACAATGTTTCGTTCGGTTCACTATGAGCACGAGAGCGAGTGTGCGGCGAGACCCGTTACGAAGCGAATTGCACTGACTTGACTTGTACTTGACTGTGTAATTCGTTAGCTTTTCAAACAACCTTAATATGAAGTCCTAAAGTATAAATGAAACAGCCTGTATAAAATAGGTAAACAAGTTCTATTAATTCATCATGTACGTAGGTACTTTTTAAACTGACAAAGCGGCATCGTCGCAAAGGCGCAGCCGATTTACGTTAAAAATTGTTTATTGGAAATGTACCGATTACTGTTTAAATATTGAGGCTAGCGGTATTAAATCCACCTCTTTTTTTATCTAGCCTATGCTGTCCCACTGCTGGGCAAAGGCCTCCCTCTCATCTCTCCACTTTTCTCGATCTTGTACTAAATCCCGCCAGTCCCTATAGAAAGCGTCCAAATCATCGCGCCACCGCTTCTTAGGCCTTCCACGGTGTCGCTTTCCATCCACAGGGATCCATCCAGTTACGACCTTAGCCCACATATTTTGTTGCATGCGGGAGACATGCCCAATCCCACTTCAACTTGACAGCCAAAGGGCGATGGAGCGCAGCATTTTGGGTGTCAAGAGAATTATTCTCTTGACACCGCGAGGTGTTCCGAATCCTGTCTATTATAGACAGGATTCGGAACACCTCGCTGCGCTGACCGGCATCGCTGACGTCGATATCAATCCACCTCTAAAATCAGATAATACGATTCTGGATGTGTGTTTTACATTAACGGCGTACATAACTAAACAGATTGTAGACATAATTTAGATAGAAAATAAATAATATCCTTAGATATAGAAACGACCTAATGAAGGTTTCTGAGAGTTATAAGTAGGGTGCATAAGATCGGTCGCTCTGCAACTCTATAGTAGAGATATGTGTCTTGACGATTCGGTGCAACATTACAAACTCTTCAAAATGTTGTTAAAACAGTCTGTCTGTATGTCAGCACAAAGTACCTGAAGCTCACAGCGCGCTCACTGGTTTGGAAATTAAAAACATGGCTTTTGAAGTTTTAAAGAGGAAAGTTAAGTAAACCGATGCCTACACTTCACTTACATTTTATTCCTAAAGGGTTTCCGTGGGGATGCGAGGAACGCAGACTCACAGTAGACTTGGTAAACAGTAAGGTAGCTGAATGCCTTAGACGGAGCGAAACAACCATAATACATAGCAAGAAGAGCCCATGGGAAGTCCGTGGAAGAGCCAGACAGTCAGTATTTTGCGTTCCAAAATGACTAAAAACGTCAAGAATTTTTGTTACGAGACCCAAAATATATTTACTTTAATATAACTAGTGGTTAGCCCCGAACTGAGATCTCGCGAATCTCCCGAAAAACAAAATATATATTATTCTTAGTGCGACTTGCACAACGATGCCTAAACGTATTTAGTGGCTAAATATGATTTAAGATGTTGTCAAATCATACAAATACGACAGATTTAAACATATTTAGTCGCTAAATACGTTTAGTGATCTTTGTGCAAGCCTGCCTTAATCTTTGTCTAATAAATTAGTGGCACGATAGATAACCATTTTACTTGACCTACAGTTTCGTTCAAATTAGAGGTAACGGGGGTTCATGTAAATTGGAAATTTTTTAGGGGTAGAAATTGCAGTTATTCTGGATTTCAGACTGTTCCCAATATTTGTGTTACTAAATGTACACGAATACCCAAATTTCAGCCTTGTGGTCACTGGTGTACTCTGTGAATTATGTCAAAGTTTTGTTTATGGCTAATAACTCAAAAACTACAAGGATTTAACTAAAAATAAAACGAGAATGAAATGTACTAATGAAGACGTTTCATTTGACGTCCCACTTGACATAATAGTCTCATTTTCATTTTTTTTACCCCTCTTGAACCCCAGTATTTCAACAACCCTCCAACATTTTTAGCTCATTTAGACACACCAACAACCACAATTGTGCCATAACTATCTATATATATACGAAATTTCACGATGATCGGATAAACGCTTCGAAAGTTATCCTCGGACAAACAAACATACATACATACTTACATACAACGCCAATTTTCTAAATTGATTTGGAGATCTCGCTTCGCTCGCTCAATTAATACATTTATTTAAGATTTATAATCCACACAAAATTCTTAAACAAACAATATTTATAATTAAAAAATCAAAAGCATAGAATAATTACCTATATATTAATAATACGGATCATTGAACAATAATAATATAATGCCAATAATTAAACTGAATTAAATTTAAATAATTTTAAATAATTACCTAGTAGTATTTGCATCCATTTGGTAATAACAGAATAAAATCTCTTTGGCTATACTATTTGTATCTGGCTGGTTTTGGTATCATTCAAAGTTTAAATTTTAAAGAAGATAATTCCAAATTCAAATTAGGAAAATGTGTGATTTTTATTTGTTTTTCGTACTGTAAAGATGAGTGAATCTAATGAAGAAATTCGATACATTTTAAAATTTTACTACAAACAAGATAAAAATGCAACGCAAGCCGCGAAAAAAATTTGAGATGCTTATGGACTTAGTGCAGTGTCTGTTAGAGTAGCACAAATTTGGTTTAAGCGTTTTCAATCCGGAAATTTTGATGTCAAAGATGCACGTCGCTCTGGTCGTCCTATTACGGATAAAATTGATGCCATTTTTAAAAAAAGTGGAGCAAGATCGGCATATAGTAGTTACGACGTAGCTAAAGAACTGGGAATTGTCACAAAACAGTTTTGGCCCATTTGAAAAAAACTGGGTACACAAAAAAGCTCAATATTTGGGTTCCCCACGAGCTCACTGAAAGAAACCTAATGAACCGTGTACTCATTTGTGATTCTTTATTACGACGTAATGAAACCGAACCATTTTTGAAGAAGCTGATAACTGGTGATGAAAAGTGGATCACGTACGACAAGAACGTGCAAAAAGGTCGTGGTCAAAGGCCGGTCAGGCTTCACAGACTGTGGCGAAACCCGGGTTAACTCGCAACAAGGTGATGCTGCGTGTGTGGTGGGATTGGAAGGGCATTATTCATAATGAGCTGTTACCACCAAGCAGAACCATCGATTCTGAATTCTACTGCGAACAACTGATGAGATTGAAGCAAGAAGTTGAGAGAAAGCGGCCGGAATTAATCAACAGAAGGGGTGTAGTTTTTCATCATGATAACGCTAGACCTCACACATCTTTAGCCACTCAGCAAAAATTAAAATAGTTTGGCTGGGAGGAGTAAATGCATCCGCCGTATAGTCCTGACCTTCAGATTTCCACCTGTTTCGGTCTCTTCAGAATTCTTTAGGCAGTGTCAGGTTAACACCATGAGAGGACTGCCAAAACTACTTGTCGCGGTATTTTGATCAGAAGATTTTCTATCCCAAAATTTCTATAGCAATGGGATCATGTCCCTACCTACAAAATGGCATAAAGTTATCAAACAAAATGGTACCTACATACTTTAGTTAAATGAAAATAAACTATATTAAAAAATGATTTGAATTTTCTTAAAAATGCGAAGAAATTTTTCCCCAACCTAATATGTGCAACAGGAGGATTTAATGCTTAAGAGCATGTTCCACCAGTCATCCTTGACGAGTTGAAAAACATAGATTGGCATAATAACACAAAAAAGGAACATTTTTAGTAACTAGGTACATAATTATTTATATAAAAACTGCTCTATATAAATGCCCTATACATACATAAAGATAACATAAATATACAAAAAACTAAGTTCAATGGTTTGGATTGAGGAGCTACATAATAAATAATTTTTATATGAAATAATTTATTTGATTCATTTCGGGGAACGTGCACAAGATCTTCATGACCTTATCCCTCTTTCCCCCTTCCAGCACCGGACAAGCAGACGTACCGAAAAGTACCACCCATACCTGGTCGGCATACCACCTTGCCGTACCAAACGATTTGCTTCAACTTTTCTTGTTCGACTAAGGATTGGAACTCACTTCCATCGTATTTTTTTGCCGGACCAAGTACAATCTCGCAGTCTTCAAGTCCAGAGTGAACAGGTTCTTTTGGGCAAACGTGCCCCATTTTCAATCACACCATCACTTACCATTAGGTGAGGTCAAGCGCTTGACTATCATCAATAAAACTTTTTTTTTAATATTGATCATAGTTAAGCTCTTGACGACTACCTCACCTGATGGTAAGTGAAGGCGTGATTGAAGATGGAGCACGCTTGCCTAGAAAGAACCTATTCACTTTGGACTTGAAGGACCAAATGAAATGAATTGAAAAGAAAATTTTCATTACCTACTTGTTTTTATTTACATAATAATCTGTAAAATATGTGTTTGCAATAGCACAGAGTTTCAGTAATTTATTACTTTTTCTTTCGTTTCTACTTGTAAACCTTTTTATTCTGCGACAGAATTCTTATAAACAGTGTAAAATGCTCCTGACCTAGTTAATCTCCTAGGAAACTAGTTTGATAGTGCTCTGAAAGAAGGTAGAACATTTATATTACCTTGGGAATATTTCATGAAACCTTTTATCTCACTGGCTATTTTGCGATCATTGGTATGTCCTTCTTCGAGCCAACTTATCTCAATTATTGCCTAAATATTCTGTTACAGGCGATGGTTACCATACCATTATTTAGCGATTATGATTGTTATTCCTATCACTATACTTGAAAAATCTCTGCGACATTGTTAAACCGACATTCCTAGGGTTGTTATGATACAGAAAAAAATATCGATAGTAATTATCGATAGAAGCTTATAATATAGAAATAGAAATATATTCTTATATATAGAAGCGATCTAAGACATACGTTGGTGTGCTGGGTTTGTGCAGACCAACGAGTCTCAATAATTCGTTTTTAAGCATTGTTTCATTGGTCTCTATTCCTTTTTCTTGAAGCCATGCAATTATTTCTAACTTCCTGTTTACCGAAGTTGGTGGTTTGTGCTTTTGGACCGAGTGATATGGGGCGTTATCCATAACTATATAATATGGCTCCTTCAAATTATATAATAATTTTAAAAACCACTCTTTAAGTTTTTCAAAATTAATTTCTTCATGATATTCAGTGGTCTTCGTAGATTTGAATGCCAATAGGCAATTAGGCACAAAACCAAATGACATCCCAGCATGAGTTATTATTCATCTTTGACCTTTGCCTTCGGGTACTTTGGTGGTCGATTGTGCCGTATCATCGGTCCAAGCTTTGGATACGGTATGATTGGCGTTTAGCCATGTCTCGTCTAGAAAGACAACTTTGTCCCAATTTGTAATTTTTTTGACTTTCCGGAGAAAATTCACTAGAGCAAGAGCAATGTCGGTTCGTTCCATTATAATTTTTCTTTTGTCACTTTTTTTGTAGTAAAATCCAATATTTTTCAAAATCTTCGATAGTGACGGCAAGCTTCCTTTAAACAAGTCTTTTAGGGACGCCGCTAGTTTTTTTAATATAGGTAATTCGCTCCGTGTATAATAACCATATACATGGTTGCGAATCGCAGCGGCGTCAAAGTCTTCAATTTTTGTGACAGGAGCAGCCTTTCTTCTGTTTTTATTTGGCGTTGAAAGCTTTTTTTCCTCGTCTTCAGTCAATACTGCGGTTGAAAATTTGCCATATTTTTCTTTACTGATGCGAATTACTGTCGCACGTCCAATGCCAAGAGCATCTGCAACTCTGTCACAAACTTTTGCCATGGGTAATAGCGGTCCACCATTTTGGTTTTCTCGCTCAAAATATTCACGCAAGCGAATCACAAACTCACAAATTTGACTGTTCAAAACAGTTTTCTTCATTTTCTTTGGCATTATGCCAACAAACAATGAAAACAAACAATAAAAACAAACAATAACAACAAAGAAACTAACAATAATAAATAAACTTAACAAATTAACAGCAATAGTAACAAAAACAAAGTGATGAGAACGGAAAACACGTGGCGTATACAAGGCGTTAGCACTCGTACTGAGGATAATAGGTCATGTCAAACAAGATGGCGGCGCGTTGGCACCATCTTGCGGAAGAAGACATGCCGCGGCCAAACTTCTCTCGAACCCCAAAGTTGTCGGAGGGAATGTTACGAGTAGGTTAGAATTTAGATTTTATTTACTCACTATTGTAAATAATGTTATTTTTTTAAATTAAATGATAAATTAATTTTGAATTAAGTTTTATACAAAATATCGATAGTTTATAGTCTGTGGTCACGATGATTCATCGCTCATCACTATAATTAGCTCAGCATGCCCATAAAGTATGACATTGACTGGTACGTTTGTCCGTATTGTTAAATTCAGAACTTCATAGGCGCGATTTTACTGACAGCTGTCCCAGAGATCAAGCTATGTTTTTTCTAGTATAGTGGTTCACCCCGAACTAAGATCTGGCAAGTCTCCGATTAAAACAGCAAAAAAATGTAATCTTTGACTGCCAAAATAGTGCCATGAAATAAAACCAAATTACTTGACCTACAGTTTACAGTCTTTCAAATTACAGGTAACGTAATTGTTCATGTATTGTGGTCTATTTTTTGAGGTACAAATTGCATTTATTCTGGATTTCAGACATTTGCCTACATTTGGGCCATTATAGCTACCCGCACACCAAGTTTCAGCACTATGGGGTCACTGGTGTACCCTTGGAATTTTGGTAAAGTTCTGTTTTGGTTATGGTTAATAACGTAAAACTGCAAGGTTTAAACTAAAAATAAAAACTGGGTCGAATTGTACTAACAAATACCTTTATTAGACGTGCCACTTATCCTATTGTGTTGTATTTTTACCCCTCTTGAACTCCAATATCCCAACAACCCCCCCACATTTTTAGCTTATTTAGATCAACAACATCATAGAGAACAAACATACATACATACAACGCCGATTTGCTCAAGGTTTCAAATTACCAATTAGAAGCTACCAAATTTTCAATGGGGTCAATAGCAACGGCGGTCATTGAAAAAGATTGTGTTAGACCCGTACAAAAGGCTATCTATAGTGGGAATTTTACGTCGATACCAGTGTCATAGTGAAGCGATTAATTTAGTAGAATTAGGCCTCTGTTTATTGTTGGCATCCCCGACCAACACAAGCAACATTGTTGTAAAATTAAATTATCTGTGAAAGCTGAGGCTTTTCCGGTGACTCTAAGTAGTCTATGAACGACTTGAAGAACCGTACCCTTGGTTGTGACTGTGTGCTTTGAATAAACGTGTGCTCAAAGTGTCTATTATCAAACTCAACCTATAACGAACCAGCCAACAACATCCAGGCAACACACATTGGTCCTTCGAGCCGGACTCGTCGGAAGACGAGTCGAACTTTACAATAGTATTCATCACCAACAACATCTTGACTTTTTATCACATCTTAGATCTTCATTTGACTACAATCTCACGTGGTGATAAGCCATGATGATGTCAAAATGGCCGATTCCTTAAATTGTCATTAACCTACTACTAGAAAAGTACTACTTATCGACTTACATAATAATAAAAAGCTCGCTGTTATTCGTCAACCTCTCAGAGAGAAACAAACGAGTGTGCTTTAGACCACACGACTGAAGTAAAACTTCTTTTTCAAAATATTAATTTGTAAAATTGTTCAAGAACGAAATGAAATTACGAAAAATAATGAAACGAACTACTGACTGAGACATATATATATTTCATGCACTAGCTATGAGAGGAAAAGAGAAAGAAAATGTGCGCATGCACCTCTTTCTCTTGCTCCTACGTAATATACGTAACGTGACTCTCTATCTTTCTATCTTCACTAACTTATATCTCCCTCTCAACTTTCGTTCGCACTTTTCGTAACTCATTCACCAGCTTACTCCCCAAATCAAGCGTGCGTAAAGAAGTTTTACTTAAAAAAAACAGGAAAAAATTATATTAATAATGCTGGACATTTCACACACACAGCCCCAAACTAAGTCAAGCTTGTATTAAGGGAAACAGATAAATGATACAAATATCTGTAGGTCATACAAATCGAACCCGCAACCTCCTGTAGCTCAGCTGGCTCTTCGCCCACGGCGCCGCGGAGGTCGTCATACATACATTTTGTCTCGCAGCGGGAATCGAACCTATGCATTTTAATCAGCTAGTCGCCTACTACACCAAATGGGTCGTTATAATTGTATCTAGCAGCTTTTCTTTGTATCTTTTCACTCTATATACAAAAGTAAAGTCTTAGTTAAAGCGAAACCATTTTCAAAATAATTTACCTCCAGTATTTTTACTCGTAACTCCATAAAGAGGTGTATTTCATTAGTAAAGTTATTTTCTACGCTGAAGTTGGTCCCTTGGTTATTTTTGCACAAATTGCCCGACGAAAACCGTTGCAGGTGCCATTAAATAATAAAGTATTAATTGTGTATAGATGTGAAACTCTTTTATTACTCGCACGCAGGTGACAGCGCGTTGCGGTTTGTTGTATTGACTGATCTAATATAGCTTTTACATTGTCTATCGATTGGAATGGATACCGTAGTGGATATCACATACTTCATGTATTGTATTATTCAATAAACCATGTAATAAACGGCTGATTTTATCGTAAAATCATACGTAGTCTCGCAAAAATACCAGCTTTTTCAAAAGACCTTCTAATTATTTATTTAAATTTTTGTGACGATCTGCTTTATCGCGTTCATTTCTATAATTCACTGTAGCGTGTGTATCAAGAATAACGAGTACCATAGTACCACAACCCACACCCTATACAAATATTTAGAGATCACAGATTAGCCCTGCAGCAAGAATTAAAACCCTTACGTCTTTTGCGCCTCGGTTGGCTCGCATATCTTGCCAAAGATTTTTATTCATTGTTTGTTGAATAATTTTACGAATTGCTAACTCATCAATAAGTTCACTTCTTTTCTGTGTCTCAATCCATGCCATAATTTACCTATACCAAGTTTCGACAAAATTGGTTTAGCCGTCACTAAATGAAAGCTTAATAAATAGACAGACAGAGGCAGAACTACTTTCGAATTTATAATATTAGTATGGATAGATACTATACTTATATAAACATAATAAAATCTGCCAAGCGCTAGTCTGACTTGCGCACAAATGGTTCCGTACCGGTATCATATAAAAACGGCAAAAAATCACGTTTTCATTGGCATAAATTATTAAATATTTATTTAATTCTGTTTTTAGTATTTGTTGTTATAGCGGCAACAGAAATCATCTGTGAAAATTTTAACTGTCTGACTATCACGGATCGTGACAGCCTGGTGACAGACGGACAGACAGACAGACAGACAGATAGCGAAGTCTTAGAAATAGGGTCCCGTTTGACCCTTTGAGTAAGGAAATACTCATAAAATTAGAGTTTACAAGGAAAGACAGTGCTTTTTTACTCTAAACTTAAAAATACTTAGTGTTGGAGTTGCGCTTCTATAAGCTAGTAATAATAATCATTGAACAGAGTTCAGGTACCCTGTTTTATTTAAAGAAATATTCTTATTCGGCTCACGTCTTGTAAAGCCTTTCGTTTTTTTCCTTTACAGAAGATTGTTATTCGTCTAGTATTTTTCTAGTGTAGCTAATAAAATGGAACGTACGTAAGGCACTTGTCTAACCGCCGGTGAGTAAGCGATTAGCTATCAACTATTTTTTAGTTCAAGAAGCGAACAAAAGATATAGATTCCGTGTCAGTAAATGAGACACGTATAATAATAGTTGATCGCTGGCCGTTCACACTGCCGGCGAGAACTCGCTCTCCACTATTTTGTCGCAGCGACTACAACACTCGCTCAGTGATGCTCTCTTGGCGGTCAGAACACACGCCGTGAGATGATGAGTATCGCCCACCACACTTGCTCACTCTCTTTATAACCCAGCGAGTCAACTATAGGAACTACACACTCGTTTCTTGCTGCTCGCCAACTCGTTTCTACACTTGAGAGCAATAAAATCGCACATCCGCACATTTTTACTTAAAAGTTAAATTTTTTTTTATTTGGAGCTTACAGCAAATTAAAATCAAATTAAATTAAAGTGCATAATCTAGGCATTCGCAGAACTGATAAAGGGTTGACATTTACCTTTAAAAACAACTCATTAGCAACAAAACAATAGACCCCCTTATGTCGCTCGATCCAGGTAAGGCCGGCGGCGGGATTTATCGCAGGTATAAAAGAGTGCATATTGAGGGAATGGTCATCATTTGCATACCAACGTACAGTGTGAAAGGTTCTCTGTTGATATTGGCTTCAAACGGAACACGAAAATGGATACTACACCAGAAGTAGCCGCTCAAGTGGTTGCCCTTGTTGAATCGGGGCTTAAGCAAAGTCAAGTGGCTCGACAATTGAGTTTGAGCCGATTTACCGTTCGGCGTGTATACCAGAGGTATCAAGAGACTGGTGGCTACCAACGGCGACAAGGATCGGGCCGTCCCCGTGCTACAACAGAGCGTGATAACCGCTTTCTTATAACGACATCTTTAAGAAATCGTCGTTTGAACGCAGTTCAACTGGGCCAACGACTTCAAGAAGTTCGTGAAGTAGAAGTTAGCCGGTGGACAGTCAGAAGACGATTGAGAGAAGGTGGCCTGACTGCACACAGGCCAGCAAACGGGCCGAAATTGACCCCAGCCCATCGAGAAGCCCGCCTTCAGTTCGCTCGAGACCATTTGAATTGGACCGAAGAGCAGTGGAGTGCAGTCCTGTTCTCTGATGAGTGCAGGATGTGCTTGCATGGCAACGACGGACGGGGGAAGGTGTATAGAAGATCGGGAGAGCGATTTGCCCAATGCTGCATAACAGAACGTGTCGCCTATGGCGGTGGATCAATCATGTTTTGGGGAGGCATGTCTATGGAAGCAAAAACCGAGCTTGCCTTCATCACCGGACCGAATACTGGTCGCCAATCAAGAGGATTGACTTCCATACGATACATTGAGGAAGTACTCGAGAGCCACGTCGTACCTTATGCTGGGTTTATGCAAGATAATGCAAGACCGCATACTGCTGGCATAGTGATCGAGTACCTTCAAGAGGTGGATGTGACCGTTATGGAGTGGCCAGCTCGAAGCCCAGACCTCAATCCCATCGAACATCTATGGGACGAGCTGAAAAGAAGAGTTCGAGGCCGAGATGCTCCTCCATCGACTCTACAGGAGCTGCAACAGGCGATCGCAGAGGAATGGGAGGCTATTCCTCAAGACTTTTTCAAAAGTCTAGTAAGATCAATGAAAACACGGATGGAGTCAGTGATTCAGGCTAGGGGAGGGAACACTCGGTATTAATAACAAACTTTTAATTAATTTTATCTTTTAATTTCATAACTTTGACACCAATACTTGAATAAAGAATTTTTTACTAAACATGCATTTTTGTTATTGATCCACAAAAGCATTTTTATGTAATGATTGAAAGACAAATCAGATACCACTGGATAGGTGTTAAAATAGACTATGAATCTGCATTACAGAAACATAATATTTTTTGTTTTTTTTTTAGTTATGTCAAAAAATCATGAATGTGCGATTTTTTTGCTCTCAAGTTTAGTTTCTGGCTCTTCTCGCTTCTCGCTCATCGCCGGCGGTGAGACAAGTGCCTAAGTAGACTAGTTACTTTTGTGACGTTAGTTTTCTCATGGGTATTAGGAATAAATATAAATATGTGCAGTAGATCCGAACTGAATACGCTAGATAACTTATTATTGTTACAACAAAATATATTATATTTACTTCATATTACTTCATCGATGATGAAGACATACAAATGTTGGAAAGACTACATTGAAAATACGGGAGGCAAACTATGGACAAGAACAACTAGTTGTATTGAGAAATGGAAGGAATTGGAAGAGGCCTATAAATAAAATAAAATAAAATAAAAATTGCTTATTTCAAGTCATTTCAACTCATACATGTTCATGAACTTAATAAGAAAACCAAACAAAATTATATTAAATTAAAATTAAGTCACATCAAATTAAACAAGAATGTAATTAAAATTATACAATTAAATTAAATGACACATACACAAATAAACACATACCTACTTAATACATACACGTACACGTACGCGGACACGAGGGACTATCAGTGACCGGGGCAACGTCCTTAATAGGGGGTTGCATGGAGGCTTAACCAGTGCCTCAGAAACGGAGAGTCCCACCTATGCCAAAGGGCACACAACTAACAATTACCAATGTACCTAAGTTTCAGGAATTGTTAAATCTTAATAAACGGCTAATTTTATTTATTCACTAATTATTACTTCATCGATGGAAGTTTTCATATGTGTATTGCCTTTACATGTACTTAGTTATAAATGTCATACAACCCATATTCCATAAGAAGGCTCAATATCGCTCAGCGTGCTATGTAGAGGGCTGTGCTTGGTGTTTCTCTACGAAATCGAATAAGAAATGAGAAGTTTCGTAGACGAATCAAAGTCACCGACACACCACAAAGGATTAGCAAGCTGAACTGGCAGTGGTTAGGGCAAATAGCTCGAAGAACTGACGGCCGTTTGGGTAGAAAGGTTCTCGAATAGAAACTGAGCACTGGGAAATCGATCTGTGAAATATAGAAGACGATCTGATAAAGGTTGCTAGGAGCCGATGGGTGCAGGCAGCACAATCGGTCGCTCTGGAAATCGATGGGGAGGATTGAACAGTAGACGTTGATGTGATGATGATGAATAAAGAGGCCCTCTATCCACCTCCTGGTTCCATGATCAGATTAGCTCGATAGTATCAAATTATCTACTATAGAATAGATTAGGTTAGATAATTTCTTTATTTCACACCACGATATATAAACATATAAAAAATAGACTTTTAAATCATAGGTACAATGGGCGGCCTTATCGCTAAAAGCGATCTCTTCCATGCAACCTTTGGATGGACAGGATCTATATGAATAAATAAGGACGATGGCGTAAGATATTATTAGAATTAATGGAACAAGTATATATTACTATTTATAAAACATAATAAATAAATATATATAAGTAAATATTGCTGGACATTTTACACAGCGCTATCTAGCCCCAAACTAATCAGAGCTTCTATTATGGTACCGGATGACTGATAGAATACTTATATACATTTTTTTTGTAAATACATACATTTAATATATAGAGAAACAACCAGACCCGGAACAAATATCTGTAGATCGTGTAAACATTTGTACCGCGGCGGGAATCGAACCCACTATTTCCTGCGTCTCAGCCGAATGTTCGTCGTCAAATATAGATAATATGTATTTATGATTGTATTTTGATTTGAATCATATACACACAAAGTTAAGTTTCAAATTAATTAAAATTGCCATTAAAGTCAAGTGAGAATCTTAGAATCTAGAAAAACTTTGAGGGAGGCCTATGTTCAGCAGTGGACGTCCTTTAGCTGATATAATAATGATGATGTTGATTACAAATGAAGCTAAAAAAAGCGTAGTTTGAGAAAACTAACTTTGCGGAACTCAGGAAAAAACAATATGTATAGAAGGCTCTTACAAAACTACCCCAAGATTTCAGTAAAAGTTTTATGTACGGACCGAATACGTAAAGAAATAATAAAATCGCGGCGAGCTATCCTATGGGCATTGTTCCGCCAAATTTGGACTTAGGAATTTAATATAAATCCGGGGTGAAAGGGGGCTGGTTCTTGCCCATGATTATTAGTCTGGGAGCGCTATGATACCGCTTCATAAAAATAACTGTAGTACTGAGTACTGTTCTCACTTCTGTGGCGGATCAGCGGAGTACCAGCTAGTGGCTCCAGATTTAATTGAGAGAAGAGCCAAGAAGCTCATTAGCAATGACGTATTAGCAGATGCACGGCTCCACAGCCTCGAGCATCGTCGAAATCGGATACAGATCGGAGAGTGTGCTGCGGAGCTCTTCAACCTGAATTTGTATATCACTGACAGTATTATATTTTTATTTATGATACACATCACATATTTCATTATTGACATCACATATTTCATCCTTGACATCACACAATTATTATAATTTTACTCTCACAGGGTCTAGTGGGTGATTATGCGGTCTCGGCAGAATAAGAGAGTCAACTGCTAACCCAGTTGACATAATGGTGAGTCGAGACCCTTTTGCTGCTAGAACACAGAACATATACCTACCTCATGTTTAAAGTTAACAGTTGTATTGTTTTTTTGTGTCTGTTTTGCATGTAGGTACTGTATTGTGGTTATTTTTATGTTGATTATTTTAAATATTTTTTTTACTTTGTATTATGTGTGCTATTTGGCAAATAAATGAGTGTCTATGTCTATGTCCAATTCTATCCCACTATCCCCATTTTATCATCGGACTACAAAACGCTCCTACATGGTAGACATACCTCCCATACGCACAAAACGGCACACTTCCACCTTTATTATGCGCACCGCCAAGGAGTGGAACGCCTTGCCTGAGTCTGTGTTTCCTGATAACTACAAGCTAGGGGTCTTCAAGTCGGGAGTGAATAGGTTTCTTGTAGGCAAGGGTGTACCATCGTAGACTGCATCGCTTACTATCAAGCGAGATCGTGGTCAAACGGTAGCCCATAATTTATCAAACAAAAATTTAGTTAGAATCTTGTTTTACCACAAAAAACTTATAAAATACTCTTACATTTCTTCTGAAGGGTTTGCACGGATTTAAAAAACAAAATATAGCCTATGGTCTCGAGTTCATACAAAAATCCCATAGAAAAAAGAACTTTCAGTTTTTCTAGAATTTTCCGGTTAACTTTTCCTTCCTACGTTAAAATGTTTACGTAACAATGAATAAAAGCTCTTATCATAATTGTTGTGTATTTTGTTGTTATTATTTTTGCACCTAGCGCTACGCTTGGGCGTAGGTAATTAAAATTAAAATCGTCCCGAACTTTACTTCTGTACCCATCTACTTTGTGTAGATACAACAACAGAAAATGAAAAAAAAATAATAATAAGTTATGCTGGACATTTCACACACCGCTATCTAGTCCCAAACTAAGCAGAGCTTGTACTATGGAAACTAGATACCTGATAGAATACATATATAATTTTTTTTATAAATATATAAAACAGAAGAACATCTAGACCTGGAACATATATCTGGAGATATGCAAACATTTGTTTCGCGGTGGGAATCAAACCCTACCTACCTCTACCTCCTGCGTCTCATCCGTCTATTCGCCCACTGCTCTACGGAGGTCGTCCAGTATCATAAACTAATTTTAAACCTGCGTTTGGGTGTTCTAAGCGCCATTTTAGCACCGCTAGCAATAAGGTACGAATTAAACGTATCTTCCTAAAGCTATAATAAAATTACACAGTACCTTAAATCAAACGAAGGCTTTATAGGTTATTTGTTTTATTTGAAACGTTAAAATTATACGCTTTGTTTCAATTACACTATTTGTCATCACTATCATCACCACAGGTTCATATGATGATGATGAGCTCTGCACGTATCCATACTAATGTACTCGATCTATCTGTCTGTTAGTTACCTTTTCACGAGTAAACTGCTGAACCGATTTCGATAAAATTTGGTATACAACCTGTTTTGTTATGTACGACATTAATTTAAAACGCACATCTGGAAAATCAAATCAAAAACATTTATTTGTGAACAACACCAATAGTACAACAGAACAAACACACACAGGAGACATAACAAAAAGAACAAAGAAACAATAACTAAAAGAATAAAATTAAATAAAAATGCAAAATATTGCAGTGTGTGTGTCCCATCATACTCACTGCATGTGTCACAAAAAGGCTTTAACTCAGCATGTGCTGGGGTGCACTGGCTACCCAGCGCTGGTCTTCCGTTAGGGCGTCTTTGAGTAGACCACGGATATCCGCCCACTAACTAAGCAGTGTACAACTAAATACAATTAAATATAGGTACTATGGATAAAAATAAATAACATAATAAAACATATTAATAATAACGGCTACCTATTTACTGTGAAGCCGGAGAGAGTCAACAAGTACTAAAATAAAACACACGACAAGCTACGACAACACAACAACGAAAAGTATATGGAGCTTGAATATTTATCCAGTAATCGATACATTTCCAATTAACAATTCTTAACGTAAATCTGCGGTGCCTTTGCGCCGATGTCGCTTAGTCAGTCTAACAGGTACCTACTTACATGATGAATAAATATGATTTGTTTACCTATTTAAACAGGCTGTATCATTGATATTAAACGAACAAATAAAAAAATAAACATCCAAACTTCCGCATTCATAATATTAGTGTGATACGGGATTTATCACGTACCGTTTTATCGGTGTTACGACCGAGGAAAGAGTGCAAGGCGAGACCCAGCTCTGAGTAGATCGTACTCAATGATGAACATGAACATTATGAACAATGTGCATTAATATAACTAACACCGATGAAAATATGCGTGATAAATGCCGTATTTATAATCTGGCAGGCCGGCTTGAGACGACCGACAGGCGCGGATCTGACACTCATACGTGGCTGCGATGCGACTTGCACGGTTATGCGTTGACGGGTTTAAGTTTGTCTTTGCGGCTCAACCTCTTATTACGACACTATATCTATTTATTTGTTTTATTTACTGGCATTCGAGCAGCTGTTAGTAAGTATAATGTAGTTACTAACTACCCACTTATTCTGTTTTTTACTGTTTAATCATACACTCATTATTATAAATACGGGATTTATCACGTACCGTCTTATCGGTGTTTCGACCGACAATGTTTCGGTTCAATTCGTGAAACTTCATCAGAGTGAGTGCGATCCGCTCCGAAAAACGTCTCGCCTCGCACCTTATTCGGAGCGGATCGCACTCACCCTGATGAAGGATCACGAATTGAACTGAAACATTGTCGGTCGCAACACCGATAAGACGGTACGTGATAAATCCCGTATATATAATAATGATTGAAATCAATCACGAAAGTTTTCTAAGTATAATCATACACTGTTTGTAAAATTATTAATATTGTTAATTTCAATTATTCTGTGGATGATGTCGTGGGTCATTCTTTAATTTATGTAACTATTAGCACTATGTTTTTCTTCACAATGTATTGAATGTTTATCTTCCTAAATAAATAAAATATAAATGTATATCAGTGAGAATTATTCCTAAAACCTTTGTTATTAGCCCCAGGCAAGCTCTACACAATGAAATACGGATTGTATTCTAACTAAATGGATATTTACTGTTAGGGTACTATAATTATACGGTGTAATTAATTACCATTCTGTGTCTTGTATGAGTAGAGCAAGATTGTCCTCGTGGACATAACTCAGATTAAGTGCGTATAACATACAAATCGTATTAATACTAATTTAGATCTCGCTTGTATACGCCTTAAAGAATAAAGATTTATTTATTTATCAGAACATGGGTAGAATTGTACAGATTACAAAAATTGAAAACGAGTGTGCTTTATACCAGTGTTCCGCAAAGTGCGTGACGCGGCACACTGGTGTAACGTGGTCATTAAGTAGTGTGCCGCGGGAAAAATCAATTTCTTATAAAATTATAAAGGCGGACGGAAATGCAGCCCAGTCGACGATTACTCCAAATTTGGATCGGCTTTGCTCAATAAAACAAGCTCATGTTTCGCATTAAAAACAACTTATCCCTTAAAATTAAGTGTAAGTTTCTGAATCGATTTAAACATAAGAATAAACAATAATTATATGAGTAAAATTTATTTTTTTATTTATGGTATACCTCTGAAATTGCCCGATTTCGTAGGTGTACCTTGAACACTAAAAGTTTCCGGAACACTGCTTTAGACCACACGACTGAAGTAAAACTTCTGCTGCTGCCTGCCATCTGTTGTGGAATAGCTGAACATTTTCGTAAATCGAAGCTGGTAGATTCAAAATACGAAACGTCGTAAATACTTTTTTATCTACATATAACAAAATGAACTCTTTTATACAGCATGAAGGAGTGTTTTGTTTTGGCAGTTTGTATGATTTAGGCTTATTTGGGATAGGCGACAAATCAACTGACTATGAAACGTAACTCTCACTCTTTCTATCTTCACCAACTTATATCTCCCTCTCAACTTCCGTTCGCACTTTTCGTAACGCATTCACCAGCTTACTTACCAAGTCAAGCGTGCGTAAAGAAGTTATACTTCAATAGCTTCACCATATTTATAGTGGTGTTACATCACACTAATATTATAAATGGGAAAGTTTGGATGTTGGTTTGTTACTCAATCACGTCGTAACGGCTAAAAGAATTTCGATTAAATTTGGTACGTACCCTTATAACCTGGATTAGCACATAGGCTACTTCATGTTGACAAACAAACCGTACGAAGCCGCTGGCTGGCGGAAACTAATGTAAAAAAATATTACTAAGATATTAGATTGGGGAAAAAGTTTCTTCGCATTTTTTAAGAAAATTCAAAACGTTTATTAATATGGTTTATTTACATTTAACTAAAGTATGTAGGTACCATTTTGTTCGACAACTTTTTGCCATCTTGTAGGTAGGGACATGATCCCTAAAATTTTTTATAGCAATGGTGCTATAAAAATTTTGGGGCCTCTGATCAAAATACCGCGACAAGTAGTTTTGGCAGTCCTCTCGTGATGTTAACCTGACACTGCCTAAAGAATTCTGAAGAGACCGAAACAGGTGCAAATCTAAAGGTGCAAGGTCAGGACTATACGGCGGATGCATTAACACCTCCCAGCCAAACTCTCTTAATTTTTGCTGAATGGCTAAAGGTGTGTAAGGTCTAGCGTTATCATGATGAAAAACCACACCCCTTCTGTTGATTAATTCAGGCCGCTTTCTCTCAACTTCTTGCTTTAACCTCATCAGTTGTTCCCGGTAACAGCTCATAATGAATAATGCCTTTCCAATCCCACCACACACACAGCATCACCTTGTTGCGAGTTAACCCGGGTTTCACCACAGTCTGTGAAGCCTGACCGACCTTTGACCACGACCTTTTTCGCACGTTCTTGTCTTACGTGATTCACTTTTTATCACCAATTATTAGTTTCTTCAAAAATGGTTCGGTTTCATTACATCGTAATAAAGAACCACAAATGAGTACACGGTTCATTAGGTTTCTTTCAGTGAGCTCGTGGGGTACCCAAATATCGAGCTTTTTTGTGTACCCAGTTTTTTTCAAATGCGCCTAAACTGTTTTGTGGTCAATTCCTAGTTCTTCAGCTACGTCGTAACTACTGATATGCCGATCTTGCTCCACTTTTTCAAAAATGGCATAAATTTTATCCGTAATAAAGCGACCAGAGCGACGTGCATCTTTGACATCAAAATTTCCGGATTGAAAACGCTTAAACCAAATTTGTACTACTCTCACAGACACTGCACTAGGTCCATAAACATCGCAAATTTTTTTCGCGGCTTGCGTTGCATCTTTACCTTTTTTGTAGTAAAATTTTAAAATGTATCGAATTTCTTCATTAGATTTACTCATCTTTACAGTACGAAAAACAAATGAAAATCACACATTTTCTTAATTTGAATTTGGAATTATCTTCTTCAAAATTTAAACTTTGAATGATACCTAAACCAGCCAGATACAAATAGTATAGCCAAAGAGATTTTATTACAAGTTCATACATACTATAATGCGAAAAGACTTTTCCCCAACCTATTATAATAATAATATAATGTCAGTAATTAATTATACAGAATGTCTCAAAGAGCAACATCGAGCCGTAATGGATATAAAATTGGCCCTAACTGTTTAATCTGTTTTGTAAATATCTTGGTTTCCAAGACCTTTTTATGAACACTAGTTGATCCAGTCCCTGTTTCGCAAATAATTATAGCCTATATCACTCAGGTACAGAGATGGGTATTGGGTAAAAACCCATTCTACCCATTTGGGTTATAACCGGGTGATTTGGGTTTTAACCCGATTTTAACCCATTATCACCCATTTTGCTGGGTGAAAATGGGAATTTGGCTATTTTAATGCCAAAGTTAAAATAAGGTAGGTGCCCACTTTGGTAGGTACCTACTAGGAACGTAATTAAAATATTAAATTAATAGTAGCGTTCTAATAGACACTTAAAGCTGGAAAATTAATAAAGTCGGAATTAAATTTAGATCGATTTATCGATATATTAAGTAGAACTTCTTTACGGACGCTTGACTTGGCGAATTGCTTTTGATAAAAAAAGTATTTACGACGTTTCGTATTTTGAATCGATCTTCGATTTACGAAAAAGTTCAGCAATTCCACAACAGATGGCAGGCAGCAGCAGAAAATAACTTATGTACTTACTGTATGCTCCTCAAAATAAGGTTGACATTTCCTTTTTATTTTTCTTTCTTGACGTCGCACGGTTTTGTGCATTTGCCATTGACAAATAAAAAATAAGGAAACAGAATAGACATGACATTTCCTTAAAAGATTATTTTTAACACTACTCAGCCAGTGTGGTGACACAAAATATTGTCATTATCGATTGGACCCGATTTTGGGTTTGATTAAAATGTTATAGGATACAAAAGGGTGCTGTTATCTATAATCTAAGGATAATCTAGTTCAATATTTGACTAAAATTTACTAAGATCATTATTATTGTAGGTAAATAGAAATGGAACTAATTTTTGCAAAGATCATGATGTAAATAATAATGCGCATGAATAAATATATGTCGTTATTACCAGTTGAAAACTAAAAGACGTAAGTTTTATTCGTCGTTTTTAACACTTAGGTCCCATTTCACAGGTTTCTGATAAAGTTCCACATAGCTATCTGACAAATAACACCATACAAAAGTTGTTTCTTTTTCAGGTTACCCGATGACACAAACATAGACTCATAAATTACCAGTACAAGTTATAATTTTAACAACCCTTCATTTTGGTAAGGTGTAAAACCATTTGATGAACCTTTATTAATTTTTGTGAGAATTTTAATATAAATGGCAGAGATCGATAAAACTGCTATCGCAATAGACTACATCACTAACTGAGTAGCGGAGAATATTCCAGAACGCATATCTCCTATCCCAAATTAGCCTAAGTTATATAAACTGCAAAAAAACACTCCTTCATGCTTGTATAATGGAGTTAATTTTGCTATAGATAAAAATGTATTTACGACGTTTCTATTTTGAACATACCAGCTTCGATTTACGAAAAAGTTCAGCTATTCCACCACAGATGGCAGGCAGCAGCAGAAGATAACTTATGTACTTACTGTATGCGCCTCGAAAGAAGGTTGACATTTCCTTAAAACATTATTTTATACATATATACAGTGTTTTTTTTTAACTGTAACAGTACGGCAGCAAACATAACCAGAAGAGATACAGGTGCAGTTTCTTTGAAAACATCAGCTCGTTTTCGAAAAAAAACATTTTGGCATTAAAAATTTTTTGGTCAAGTGTGAGTAGCGCCTTAAAATGAATCAAGTTCGTAAATTTTTTTTGATGCCTTTTTTGATTTGAATGACTTGGGTGATAATTGGGTTTTAACCCGGGTGGTTACCCATCTATGCTCAGGTATAGTGTAGCTTTGTAAGAAACAATTTTCAGAATTTCTTCAGAAAAAGAAAAGGAAGAGGGGGGGGATGTAACCCCCCCCCCCCCTTCAAACGTACAAATTTATACAAAAAGTTGAGTCTCTTACTAATTTTTTTAAGTTATAACTGCTTTAGACTCACCGCCATACTTTTTTTGGACAAAGAACGAAACTGAGCCGTCACGCTCGTGTCGGTGACGCTAAATCGGGTAAACTCGAGTTTCACACGAACAGAAACGTGTCATTATCGGTTACCATCGTTTATATAAACTGGTCATATATGTAAGTTTGAACAAAAACTGTTTATATAAACAATTATATATAAAAAAATCATCTAAGCTTACAATAAATGCTCAAATTGCTTACTACCGGCTCTAATGCATATGAACCTGTTCCGAAAGTTAATTTTTATCGAATGATCAACATTTTCTAAGAAAGCCTCAAGGGACTTCGAGCCAATGAACAAACCACTAGTGTCTTTGATAAATTTTAATCAAAATCCCTATTTGCATAGTCCTCTGATACTCGGAACATCATCAACCCTTGAATTTGCATCGAAATGAGCGTGAAATGACCGACACCCTCATTAAAGGGACTTGAAGAGAAACCTTTATTCTTTTGTCTACGCATTTGTTTGGCAGCCATTTTGTAGAGCCGCCATTTTGTTTATATAAGTACTTGGTGTTATGTTGTTTTTGGAGCTTTAAGGCGCAAATAAAATTGACTGTAAGAAAACTGACTATCAGCGTTTAAGAACGAATAAAATGCGGTTAAAAAATGTAACAATATTAGAAACAATGGCCGGTATTATCACTAAATGCTAAGTCTTCTAGACATCATATCCATTTTTAGAGTTTCATACCTCAAAAGGTAAAAAAGGAACCCTTATAAGATCACTCTCTTGTCCGTCTGTCCGTCTGTCTTTTCTTTTTTTTATTTTATTTTATTTTCTTCGGAAAACATACAGTGATAAAATACTTAATAATTAGTTTATACTTATAGCTAATCACCATTTAGACGTTTTCGCATATTGAGTCTATTTGCTAGCTTGAATGTTAAAGAAAAGATATTACATGTAATTTCGACAAGACATACAAAAGTGAGTAACGTAAATAATAATATAATACTTATATGACAAACGAGCATGCAGTCCACCAGATGTTAAGTGCCTACTGCAGCCCATGGATATCCACATATAATTCAAAACAAGCTATTATATTGTCTTGATCTCTATGTGGATACGTTGCCATACTATAGGACTAAGCTGTTAAGCCTATGTGCCAGTAATCACAAGAACATACCATTACCATCTAACCGGAACACAGCAGCACAAGTACTGAGCTATTTAGCGGTAAAGGTAAGACGGTGGTGCCCACTTCCTCGAGCCCGTTCACAAAAGCTCTACGTCCAGTAAAGTGTCTGTCCGTGTGTCACCATCGAATTTCTCAGGAACGGGTGGACCTAGCAAA
Organism: Philereme vetulata; assembly: GCA_918857605.2. Lineage (NCBI taxonomy): Eukaryota > Metazoa > Arthropoda > Insecta > Lepidoptera > Geometridae > Philereme > Philereme vetulata. The sequence continues at coordinate 6,807,745 of OU975442.1, forward strand.
ATAAAATTTATACCAAATACTCAGCTCTATAGTTCCTATTAGGTGTATAAAAATCAAAATCTTGAGTCCATATGATAAAAAGCTGAGGGCAAAGTTAGATTTTCGCAAAAACTAGTAAGTACCAAAATTTACCTTAATTTTCAACTTGTTTTATTATTAAGAATTTTCCCTTACCTTGCTTTTAAACAAAATTGACAAGTCTAGGTCAACTAGAAGTACCCTATAAGTTTTGAGTCGAAAACCTGTATGGTAATTCCCGTTAACCTAGAATCGCAAAATTTTGTACAAAGCAGGGTCATAACAGCACAAATAAAGAAAAAATTCCTAAAACAATAAAAAAGTAGAAAATTACAGGGTGTCCCCATACATACATAGTTCACGCCATTTAAGATAGTCCTCTGAGTTGTACGGGCGCTCATACAGTTTAGAGGACTGGCTTAATCGGCACCAACCTCAAATAAGGTAAATAAATAAAATTGTGCTATTGAATAAAATAAATATTTAAGTGCGGCTCCCATACAACAGACATGATTTTTATTTGCCGTTTTTATATATAGTCTGCTGAGTCCGACTCGCGCTTGGCCGTTTTTTAGTAGACTAAGTTATGTTAGGGGCCAAAAAGCAATGTATGAAATGACCAGTATTAATAAAAAATGGTAAAACAGTTGTATCACAACTATAGATTCATAATTCATAATTAATTTCATAATTATTATTGCTACAATATTATTTATTTTATATCTATAGATCGTTTCTTTTAATAAATATATTTAATTTAAAGGTACTCCGTAAAAGCCTCACAAAACTTACAACCTTTTAACTTTAATATATCTTATACCATTTCCCAACCTGCAATACCTGTTATAAATTCAGATTGATTACGTGCGCTAACTTTACGAAATATCTTTAAGTATCCATAAAAAGTTATTATATCGGCACTAAACAATTTTCTATGCTTTGAATAGTTGGTGTATTTTCTTGTTAGTGGGTCATGCGAGCTTAGTACCTTGGTGAAAGTAGCAAGCGGTAGCGATTTGTAACTATAGAATAGAATGGAAAATACTTTATTGCCCACGAAATAAACAATTGATCAAATTAAATCTATGTGATACAATTGGCAGATTAATAACATCATCATCAGCTAAAAGACGTCCACTGCTGAACATAAGCCTCCCCCATAGATTTCCAGAGTGACCAATCTTGAGCGACCCGCAACCAAACCTTCAGGAATAGGTCGTCTTTCCATCTAGTGGGGGGCCGTCCTGCGCTGCTTTCCAGTGCGTGGTCTCCAACCTTTCTGCCCCAAGAGCTTAGAATTTCAAGAGTTCCAATTTTCAACTTTTTATCTAGTGGTTCGCCCCAAACTGAGATCTCGCGAGTCTCCCATAAAAACAAACATATATTATTCGTAATCTTTGACTACCAAAATAGTGCATCGAAATAAATAACCAACTTAATTGATCTAGTTTAATTCAAATTACAGGTAACGGGAGTTCATGTTAACTGGATACCCTTTTTTGGAGTACGAATTGCATTTATATTGGATTTCAGACCTATATTTGTGTCGATTAAGCTACACGCATACCAAATTACAGCACTGAGGATTCACTAGTGTACCCTGTTAATTTCATCAAAGTTCAGTTTTTATTAAGGCTAATAACTCAAAAACTACAAGAACTATATTAAAAATAAAAACGGAGTCGTAATTAACTATAGAAGACCTATTATTTGACGTCCCACTTAAGCTAATAATCTCATTTTTATTTATTTTTTACCCTCCTTTCTAAAACCCCAACATTTCTAAAACCCTCTAACATTTTTTGCTTTTTTATTCACACCAAAATTGTGACCTACTTATGCATCAAATTTCAGGATGATCGGATTAACGCTTCAAAAGTTATCCTCGGACAAACAAACATACAACGCGGATGTGCACAAGTTGATTTGGAGAGCTCGCTTCGCTCGTTCAACTATTGTACCAAGGTCACCGACATAGCCTGTAACTGAAGTGGCAGTGAACTGGCTATATATGCCAGATATCCAACAACGTAATAACGTTTACACGTCCAATAACGTAACGTATACGGTAAACGAGTTCTTGAGTAGAGATCGCGTCTTGGCAAACGTAGTGTAGATCACCTCGGCTAGGTGGAGCGATGACTTAAAAAAGGTAGCGGACAGAAATTGTATGAGAACAGCCGAAGACTGAGCTCAGTCACGCGTATTGGGTGAGGTCTATATCCAGCAGTAGACTTCTTCTTCTTTTGTGATGATGTGTCAAGACTATAGCCATTTTGACCAGTACGTCGCCACGTTCATGGCAGCGTTGGAGCAGCTCATACATTCTCCCATCATGCAGGTGGTAGGGCAGGATGGGCTTGCAAGAACGTGTGCTATTGTTTGGGGTGAAGATTATAGCAGTACGCAGTCTGTTGTGGCTCCTCCACACTGGCCAAGGTAAGTGTTGAACAGGGGGTAGTTCGTCTGCAGGTGTATCATTGCCAGTTAGGGGGGGAAGGGGGCTTTGTTTAGTTTCCACAGGGTAACACGGGCATCACATGCATTATTTAAGGTGGCTTCTGTGGAACGCAAAAAGCCCCTAGCAGTGAACTAATGCTGGCTGATGATGATGATGATGTCGAGGGTTAATATGTCTCTAACTTAAGCCACAACGCAATAAAGTACGCAGAAGGACACCGCCTCGCATTCCGATGTCTTCCAGTTCACTCGAAGGGAGAGTGTACTTATAAAACACTCCCAACTATACGATTTGTTTTATATTTGACACTTTCTTTGCAGGTTTATTGGAATTCTAGTCTTGTATGGAAAACTAACTACTATTCAAAAGGGTTTTTCGGCTTTGGGAAATGTGTTTAATGTATTTGTTTTAATAGCCGGCTGAGACGCAGAAGGTAGCGGGTTCGATTCCCGCCGCGGAACAAATGTTTGCATTATCTACAGATATTTGTACCGGGTCTGGATGTTTGTCTATATATAATAATGTCTTTATATAGGTATTATAATTCTGTATTTACAAATAAAAGTATATCAGTATTCTATCATTTAACTGGTTTCCATAGTACAAGCTCTGCTTAGTTTGGGGCTAGATAGCGTTGTGTGTAATGTCCAGCAATATGTATTTATTTATGTATTACAGGGACATGAGACTTTACACTTGTATGTCTCAAGACGCAGGGTAGTGCCTCATAGGAAACGTTTCTAAGTTGCATGACCTACAAGGTAATAGTTTGTTATAAGTGATGGTTACCATTTAACTCAGCTGGGCCATAAGCTTGTTCCATCTCCATGTAGCATAAATATCCACATGTGTGTGTTATTTATACGATTTGGAGATGGAACAGGCTTATGGCCCACCTGATGTTAAGTGGTAACCATCGCCAATAACGTGTTATCTCATATGTACCTTAGAAACATGTCCTACGATGCGTAGTGCATCGTCCTACGTCCATAAACTTGAGGCATACAGGTGTAAAGCCTCATGTGCCTATAATTTTACTGGCAACCATACCCTTCAAACCGAAACACAGCAATGTTGGCGGTAGAAATAGGTATGGTGGTGGTACTTCCTCGGGCGAGCCCTTTCACAGGGAACTCTATTACTCTTATTATCTTAGCTGTATGAAAGAATCGTAACCCGCTTATTTATGCAATGTGTTCTGCCCACCATGACTTACGGTGCCGAGACATGGACACTCACGCAGGAGGCTGTGTACAGGTTAAGAGTTGCACAGAGAGCCATGGAGCGTACCATGCTCGGCATCAAACTCTTAGATCGAGTCCCAAACGTCGAGATCCGTAGAAGAACGAAGGTTCATGATATTGGGAATCGAGTTATGGAGCTCAAATGGTCTTGGGCGGGACACTTGGCAAGACGTGGTGATGACAGGTGGAGCAGGGTAGTAACTGAATGGTGGCCGAGGAATGGCTGTAGAAGGGTTGGACGTCCGGCAGCGAGATGGGTGGACGACATCGTTAGAGTCTTGGGCCGTCAGTGGTGAGACTAGCGCAGGATCGTGGTGGATGGCACAAAATTGGGGAGGCCTATACCCAGCAGTGAGTGAAGTCAGGCTGTAGATGATGATGATGATGATGAAAGAATCAACTAATAACAATTGCAGTACATTATAAACATCAAAGGGAAGGCACTAACTACCAAGATACAAGTTAGCAACAGCTTAGTTTGATAGAATTGGATAGAGTATGTATAGCAATTGAGAATTTTTGAATTAAAATTTTGAGTTGCCACGGCTGCCGAAAGGAGTTAGACGTACTAAAATTGGGGTACCAGAAGTATTAGATATCTTTAGTAAATTAATAATAAACCAACCCAAGAAGTTACTTTCCTAACTCCAGAATATTCAAAGTTGAAGACTATGAACTCTATCTAAATTCACTCCGCTTCAGCCCATAAATACCTTTTCAATATCCGAAAGCATTTCTCATACATTAAACAGATATTAGGATTCATAGAGTGATAAACCAAGGATCAGCCTTGCAATTCGGAAAGTTGCGGTGAGTTACTTCACTGTTACATATTTTCAAGGTAAAAAATTGCGCACCTTGCTGTTTTTTATGTCAAATACAAAAAGTTTCTTTTCATTGTAATCATAACTTGCATTTTGATCCTTCGTAGTAGAAGGCCAGCAATTTTACTTGCAATACATATTGCCTCGGTAATATTCGGTGCCTATTTATGACTATCTTGCTGACTTCTAGTGTAAATCAATCTATTCTACAAATTATTTCATGATCTGCATATATTAGCCCTGGATGTTACTGATGGAGCGAAGCGAGATTTGTATGTATGTATGTATGTTTATTTGTCCGAGGATAACTTTCGAAGCGTTTATACGATCATCGTGAAATTTGGTAGATGGCACAATTTTGGTGTGACTAAATGAGCTAAAAGTGGGAAGGGGGTTGAGTTATTGGGGTTCAAGAGGGGTAGAAAACTAAAAAGAGACTATCCAGTCAAGTAGTATTTTAAATAAAAAGTCTTTGTGAGTACATTTCGATCCCGTTTTTAATTTTAGTTTAAACTTTGTAGTTTTTAAGTTATTAGCCATAATAAAAGCTGAACTTTGACAAAATTTACAAGGTACACCAGTGACCTCACAGTGCTGAAATTTGGTATGCGTGTAGCTTTAGTGACACAAATATAGGCAAAAGTCTGAAATCCAGAATAAGTGCAATTTCTACCCAAAAAATACTAGTAACAACTTACGCAGGTACAACAGGTATAACAGGTTATGCATTTCGTGGCACTATTTCGATAGTCAAAGATACAGGGAATTCTAGTGTAGGGTCTACTAGGACTGTGTAAGTTAGGTGTTATTAACTCATTTCTCTCACACACCGAACCGAGTGCAAAAATGCAGTGCGCAACTTGTGACTATTAGATATAAGAATACTTAAACCAATTCATTGAAGGTTTCCGAAATAGCACGGCTACGAGGATAATCGATGTTTTATATGCTCGCATAATTTTAGGCTTTTTTTGAGTTTGTAAAGATTTGAGAGCGGTGTTCCTTCGAGCATTTTATTACAATAACATAAAATACCTAAGTATCGAATGTATCAACAACATTGACTTCCAATGTTCTACTTTTGGTAGAAATGTTATCATCATCATCATCATCGCTGGGAGAACACAACGTCCAGCTGTGGGCTGTTATAGGTTGATGATGTTCGATTTTTGGTAACAATGGTATAGGTGTAACGAAATTTAACAAGATGTTTTTCAAATTGCCTTTGATATAATAATCATTGTACTGTCTTCAATTATAAGTATGCTACGGGCTGCGGTCTATGGGCTACGGGCTACAAGCTATGAGCTACGGGCTACGGTCTAAGCGCTACGAGCTACGGGCTACGCGCTACGGGCTATGGGCTACGGTCTTTGGGCTCCCGGCAACGTGTTATGGGCTGCGTGCTACGGGTTAATCTATACTAATATTATAAAGAGGAAATATTTGTATTATTGTGTGTATGTTTGTAATAAATAAACTCAAAAACTACTGAACCGATTTAAAAATTCTTTCACTGTTGGGAAGCTACTCTATCCCCGGGTGACATAGGCTACTACTATTTACCCAACTCTGCAGAAGGAGGGTAATGTTTTCATGGAAAAACTACGCTTGCAAAGCTGTGGATTGGTTAGCTAGTGTTAAATAAAGGTAGTACTAGCTTCCGCCAGCGGCTTCACATCCAGGTCATAATTTATAAACACTCCAAATTTCATCGAAATCGAATTAGTCATTACGACGTGATTGAGTTATCAATCATTAAAATCTTTTTATTCACAAGTATCACTTTCAAACGTCAATTTTACTCATAATTTCATTTCTTCATTTCAAGCACATAATACTGCTTGTTCCTTCGCGACCACGCCTGAAAAGAAAGGCACGAAACAAACAAGGCTGGTTGTTTTTTTTAATGATCCTTTAAGACTCTTATCCTTTTTACATAGCAATAAAGAAAATAAATTACGTCTAAATTGTAACATATTGAACGAGTTAGAGCAATTTCAATCCCAAGCTCTCTATCATAAAATTAATCCAATATTTTATAGTAGGCTTTTTTATAAAGATTCTGTTAACGTTTTTAAATTTATTATTTGTCAATTTTTGTACATCACTTGGGAGTTTGCGATAAATCGCCCTTTAAACGATATACAAACTTTATGGAGTCTACGAGGGGCAACAGCGGGTTTATCTATATTTCTAGTATTAAAATTATGATTATCGCTATTTTACATAATATTTATTTTTAAAATATGTAAATGAGTTTGATGAGTATGTTTCATTTAATAATAATAAGTAACAAACAAACATCCACACTTTCATATTAATAATATACTAGCTGACATATCCGCAGCTTTGCACGCGTAGTTTTTCAATAAATCATTGCCCTCCTTCTGCGCAGTTGGATAAAAAGTAGCCTATGTCACCCGGGGATAGTGTAGCTCCCAAACAGAGAAAGAATTTTTTTAAATCGGTTCAGTAGTTTTTGAGTTTATTCATAACAAACAAACAACCAAACAAACAAATCTTTCCTCTTTATAATACTAGTATAGAATATTAGTATAGACTAGATTTCGCTCGCGGCTTCCCAAGCATTTTTTGCCAAAAAAAGGAGGCTATGTGTTAATATAGTTTATAATCTACATACATTCAAAATTTTATTAAAATCCATTTAGTAGTTTTTGCGTGAAAGAGTTACAAACATCCACACATACAACTATACAAATTTTAGCGTTTATAATATTAGTGGGATGGGAAGAGCGAAGTGTGATTTTCCTTAAAGTAAATTATTTTGTTTTTTATATAGAAACCAATCCGCAGCTTTGCACGCGCAGTTTTTCAATAAAAACCTTACCCTCCTTCTACGCAGTTAAATAAAAAGTAGTCTATGCCACCCGGCGATAGCGTAGCTTCCCAACAGTGAAAGAGTTTTTTAAATCGGTCTAGTAGTTTATTCATTACAAACATACACACAAAAATACAAATCTTTCCTCTTTATAACATTAGTATAGATTATTTTACAGAAGCAAAAACTTAATAATACGTTCTTCGTATGTTAAAGTACGTTTTTTTATGTTATTTGTGGGGAAACAGGCTTACGGCCCACCTCATGGTAAGCGGTCACCGTCGCCTATTGACACTGGCAATACCCGGGGTATTGTCCATGCGTTCCCTACACTGTAAAAACCTCTTAACATTTCTCTTGAAGCATGCCATGTCGTAGCCTAATGGGAAAACCTCAGATGGTAGCTCATTCCACATCTTGCAAGTATGGGGTAGAAAAGATCGCGTGTCGCGTGTCTTGCGTGTTACCCAATTGTCGATGATATGTGGATGAGCTTTATTACGTTGTCGAGAAGTGCGGTGGTAAAATCTCGACGACGGGATGAGATCAAATAGCTCCTCAGAACATTCCCCATTATACAGCCGGTAGAATACACTGAGCAATCCGATGTCACGGCGTTGACTCAGCGGTTCCAGCCTGTCGGCGAGTTTGGGATCACCGATGATTCTAATTGCTCTTCTCTGAAGGGAGTCAAAATGAAGCAATTGGTACTTTGGAGCTCCGTGCCAAAGATGGGAACAGTATTTAACGTGCGGCCGAACTTGCGCTTTGTACAACAATAGCCGTTGTTGTACGTCCTATAGTTATTACGTTCTATAAGGTTCCTATGTCATCTACGTCGAGATCCGTAGACGAACAAAGGTTCATGACGTTGGGATTCGAGTTATGGAGCTCAAATGGTTTTGAGCGGGACACTTGGCTAGACGTGGTGATGACAGATGGAGCAGGACAGTGACTGAATGGTGGCCGAGGAGCGCGTATAGAAGGGTAGGACAACCAGCAGCGAGATGGGTGGACAGCATCGTAAAGGTCATGGGCCGTCAGTGGGTGAGACTAGCGCAGGATCGTGGTGGATGGCACAAAATTGGCGAGGCCTATACCCAACAATGAGTAAAGTCAGGCTGTGGATGATGATGATGATGATAAGGTACCCACCTTAACTTGAAAACGAGTACCTAACATACAAAGTAGTAACCATGCAGACGTGGTCTGAGACTAATTGACGGAACGCTTAGAGCTTGGGTAAAGCAATTCCATCGGTTTTTGGAATATATACCAATTTGATAAGTATTATCGAAATCAGATATCACTTATTCTTAGGAAAATGCTTTACATATAAATTCCAATAAGGATATAATTATCCAACTTTGCATGGTAGATAACGAGGGTAAAAAATTAGTTTAGAAATAACATATTTAGTAGGAATTTGAAATTACTTTTAGTAAAAAACATACTACTCAGTTGGCAAGTCCCTATAGAAGCCAACAAGGTTTTACAAGCAAAAAAAGTCAGGAAGCTTTTTCATGAACCTTTTCAATGAACGAGGCGATTATTAACCTGACTGTACCCTTTTTTAACCAACTTGAAAAAAGGAGGAGGTTTACAATTTGACAGTATTTTTTTTAAGTAAAACTTCTTCACGCACGCTTGACTTGGGGAGTAAGCTGGTGAATGCGTTACGAAAAGTACGAACGGAATTTGAGAGGGAGAGTTAGTGAAGATAGAAAGAGAGAGAGTTACGTTTCGTATAATTTAAACTTTAATGTGCGAGTGAAAGTTGCGTCTGTCCAGAATGAACATAGACTGATCGACCTGCTAACGTGTGGACAATTTTGTAATTGAACAATTTTATAAATTAATATTTTGAAAAAGAAGTTTAATTTCAGTCGTTTGGTCTAAAGAACACTGGTTCTTTATTTGAAAGCTGATGCTTTCCGTGTGGTCCCATTTCTATTTGATCCGGTTCTGACAATGGCATCCATGAGAAAACCATATAAGTCTTAAATTTGTTTAATTTTTATGTTATGTTTGTTAGCTCAGAACTCCGTTATGTACCAAACCGATTTAGAAAATTAGGTTCTTATTTGGCAGCATATACTTTTAGATTGATCCTATGTAAATTTCATCATAATTAGTACAGTAGTTTGGTTTTTGCTGTTATCTGAAGTTGGTTATATTTTTGTTATAAAGTTACTTGTTGCAAACAAACTGAGTGAGTCGAGTGTTGGCGAAAACATATAAGTGATTACTTTATGTTTCACTTTGTGTACCCGCGTAAAAATCTTGGCATGTCCAGATGATCAAAATAATAAGTGAAACTAATTTTGAGTTTCACCAACTCTCTGGTAACCACCAGGTCTCTTTGTTAGTGTTAGAGTATAACCCGAACAAACTTACCAAACAAACAAAATGACGACATAAGCGACGACAAAGACAGCGAACAATAATAGGTACCTAGGTAGGATGTAGATTGTTTTTTTTATACGTTGAATTTTTTTAACAATTGTTTTATTTTATTTGAACATACTAGCCATGGGCGTTTATTCAACGGACTAGTCGAATCAACCGTTGATTAACATTCGACGCTTCAACGGTCTATCGTTTATTCGTAGACTTGTTGAATTCGTTCATTGTGTGGGTAGGCACAAGTAAAACACAGATTTTGTGCTTCAATATTTATATTAAAGAAATAAAATACTTACGTTGCATTATAGTATAAACAGTACATTAATTTATACTCATCAACTGTCCCTGAAGAGATAGCACTAATTGAAGTTACTGTTGGAGCACTGGGTATGAAATAAACACACTTTTTATACCAGCCACAAGCACTACCACCACACTTTTCACTAAAAACCTGCATTGTTCTACACTGCCATACAATGTCTACTGGAGCGAAAATCTACACCACAGATCCTTTGGCCGCCATCAAGGAGCTTGATGATAAGCTGGACAGCTGCATGGCCACATTTGAGGCGCGCATGTCAGCTGCCTCACCAGCTTCTCTGGGGCAGCTGGCGGCGGAAGTGAAGCAGTTCAAGGTATGCATGAAGCTTGCGATTGACCTCGTCCGCAGCCAGGTGACTCAGGTCACTGCACTTGTGGATGATGCTGAGAACAGAAGCCGTCGCAAGTTTCTTTTGTTCCGTGGAGTCGAAGAAAAGGAGGGAGAAAACCTTAAGGAAGTCATTGCTGAGGTCGCTAAGGACACACTCAAGATAAGCCACTTCACCCCGGATTGTATTCGGTTCAGCTATCGTCTCGGCAAGGACGCTACTCGAGGTGGGTCTCGTCCAATTCTCGTGAGATTTCACAATCTGGACATTCGCTCCAGTGTCTGGCGGAGCAAGAAGAACTTTAAGGGAACAGGAGTGTCAGTTGCTGAGTATCTGACGGCCACCCGGCGCAGCTTCTTCAATGAAGGACGCCGTGTATATGGCGTAAAAAAGTGCTGGTCTCAGGACGGTAACGTCTATCTTTTGGCACCGGACGGAACGAAGCATAGAGTTGTTTCCCAGGCTCAGCTTGGAGAAATCATACAAAAGTTCCCACCAATGCAGGAGGCACAAGCTGCCGCAGTTGCTGCGGCCACCTTGGCACCAGGGAAGGCTGCACCAGCGCGTTCGAAGGCCGGGCGCTTTGTGAGGCCGAAGTAATCGAGTCGATCTGGCCAATTTCGGGCGTTTTTGGCGGTATACTTTAACAAATCCTGGCAGTAGTACATTTTCTTTTTTTTACCTAGGTAGGTACCTACCACATTTATTTTTGATAACTGACACTTGGTCTGACATAACGTGTCCGTGTGTTCGTGACTGTGACGTACCTGTCATTCTTGACGTTGACGTACTACAAGCCGTTGGCCGCCAGCGCTGTGTCGTCGTTCCGTTCCGTTTTACGAAGACATTTCTGTTTGTAAAATTTATGTTTTTATTTTGTTTTTCTGTTGGTTATAATTTTTGAACATTGTTTACTGTAGTCTTACTGTAGTTGTTTAACATACATAAGTACACAATAATTTTACCTGCATTCAACTCTCCAGACTAATTGGCAGTGTTTGTGGCTTTAGATGGCTTCTTGTTTGTATTGTTCTGTTACCAGTATTATTATTTAAATAAATTATTTACTTATTTATTTATAATGGATTGCTCAATATCTTCTGATTTATTTAAATCGTTCGACTCTGATGGCTTCGTGGATGCTGTGGATGATAGCGTTGCTGAGCCTTTGCTTAGGGAACAGCTTGACAAATCGTTTGCTCCTTTTAAAAAAAACTTTAACGTGTGCCACATCAACGCCCAGAGCATACCTGCTCACTACTCGGAGCTATTAGCCACTTTTACGGGCGATTGTATACACGCCTGTCTCGTTTCCGAAAGTTTTCTCAAACCTTCACTTCCTTCTCCTTTTTTCTGTCTACCCGGTTTTGTGCTTGTTCGTAATGATCGCACCAATGTTAGATGTGGAGGGGTTGCGATCTATTTACGCGGTGACTTTAATTATAAAATTATCTCCAGTTCGCCTTCTGCTTACTCTGCTTCTATGGAGCATCTATTTGTTGAGGTACAGGTGAGCACTGGTAAAGTACTATTGGGAGTGGTTTATGCGCCCCCTACAGTTGACTATTTTAATTCTCTCGATCAGTTGCTTGAAACTTTTGTGCCTCTGTACGATCAGATAATTTTAATGGGAGATTTTAATACCTGCCTTTTAAAAAATGATATTAGATGTAAACAATTAGTCAATATTACATCTTCTTTCAACCTTAACATCTTAGATTTAGATCTTACGCATCATATCAATGATAGGCACACTAAACTGGACCTCATAATTACACGAGACCACAAACGCGTTTCTACTTATGGTCAATTTCCAGCCCCGGGATTTTCACATCATGACCTTATATTTGCATCATTTAAAATTAGAACACACAAAATAAAACCTAAGATCATAATGCAACGTAACTTTGCTGCTATGGATCTTGATAAGCTCCGTACTGATACAAGTGCCACCGAATGGTCTCAACTCTTATCTGCTAGCGATGTTGATGAAAAAATCACAATATTCAATGGCATACTAGCATCGCTATATGATAAGCATGCTCCTTTCAAGGCGGTTCGCATGAAAAGACCTCCCGCACCTTGGTTGACTGAATATATCCGCAAATTAATGGCTAGGCGTAATAAACTATACCGCAAATATAGGAGAGACTCTAATGAAGAAACTTTTCTTCGCTATAAAAAGGCGAGAAACCGGTGCAATCAGGAGATTAGGAATGCTAAGCGTCGTAACATCTACGGAGCCATTGAGAACTGTACTCCAAATAACATCTGGAAAGTGCTCAACAACTTAGGATTTGGGAAGAGTAAGGCTGCTGTCAACCCAACGGTCGATATCAATGCTCTCAACAACCATTTTTCAGTTGTTCCGTTTAAAATTGACAACATTGTTAAGGCTGACACCATAATGCAGTTAGCTAGGCAGCCGCTAGAAAATTTTACTTCTTTTTCTTTTGGGCAGGTAGATGAAGGTGATGTTGCAAAGATTATTGCTAGCATTAGCAGCAAGGCGGTTGGTCATGATGGAATCGGTTTAAAGATGCTAACTCCAATACTTGAACTGACTCTTCCATATATCACTCATATTATTAACTTTTCCCTCACAAGTAGCAATTTCCCTACTATATGGAAGAAAGCTTTCATCATACCCATTCCCAAAAAGTCTAACATAACTGAACTTAAAGACTATCGCCCAATATCAATTCTCCCTTTCCTTTCTAAAATTCTTGAAAAAGTTGTGCATCGCCAGCTTTCATCTTTTCTCCACAGTAATAATCTTCTTAGTCCGTTTCAGTCAGGCTTTCGCCCTGCACACAGTACCTGCACTGCCCTTATTAAAATTACAGACGACATCAGGCTTGCTATTGACAACCGTAAACTCACTCTTCTTTCCTTGTTAGACTTTAGTAACGCTTTCAACTGTGTGGACCACGAAATTTTGCTGGCCGTCTTACGCTCTATTAATCTTTCTCAGTCTTCTTTAACATGGTTCAGCTCATATCTTTGCGGACGCGAACAATGTGTGCGAATTAATGATCTGTCCTCTGACTGGTGTAAAATCGAAGCAGGTGTACCTCAAGGAGGCGTTCTTTCACCCCTCCTCTTCTCTCTTTTTATCAACACCCTGGTATCGGTAATACATCACACATCCTATCACCTATATGCCGATGATGTACAGTTATATCTCAGTTGTAATCCCGATCAAATTCTATCTGGAATTGAAAATCTCACTAATGATCTAAGCGCTGTGTATGACTGGACTCAAAAATTTGGTCTACTAATTAATCCCAACAAGACGCAGGTGATAATAATTGGTGGTAACAGACAGATTGTCAAAATTAATCTTAACACTCTTCCTCCGGTTAAATATAATAATATTCCACTGCAGTTCTGCAAGGAGGTTAAGAATTTAGGCCTTTTCATTACCCATAATTTGTCATGGGACCACCATATTACCCAGATTAGTAGGAGGATGTATGGTACCATGCATACTCTGAAACGCCTAAAAAATTTCTTGCCCCAATCTACGAGGTCCACACTGGTTAATGCGTTACTCTTACCCATCCTAGATTATGCAGATGTATGCTATCCCGATGCTACGGAAGAGCAACTGAACAGGTTGGAGCGTCTGCAGAATCTTTGCATTCGCTATATCTACGGCCTACGAAAATATGATCATGTCTCGGTATTTCGTCAGCAGCTAAAATGGCTTGACATCAGAGCTCGACGAGATGCGCACATGCTATCCCTCTTATATAATATTCTTCGCAACCCTCTATCTCCCAGCTACCTCAGAGAGCGATTTGCATCCGTATCAACTGAGGACAGACCTGTGCGATCGTCTCGTAGTTTCCAACTAATTACTCCACAGCATAACACGGCTACTTACTCTGACTTTTACACCATAACCGCTACTCGTCTCTGGAATAATATGCCACCAAACTATTTCGAGGCTACTTCAGTGGAAGCATTCAGATTGAGAATCTATAGGCACCTTCTCGGTCAAACCGACCAAAAATGAGCAACTTAATATTTCCATAACACTTCTCTTCTATTGTTATGTATGTATTTTAATTCGATATTGGTATAGTTTAGTCTATCATATAAAGTATTTAAGTAGGTTTATTTAAGTAGTATGTATCTATATTATGCTATATTTATTAGTCCTGTGCAAATTTTCTTTTTTACCTTTTCTGTGCACTACCTACACATCTTTGTCTACAATACACAAAGGTTATCTGGAAGAGAATGCTCTTTAGCATTAAGTTCGCCTTTGTACTAGTTTTATAAGTGCAATAAAGTATTTTCAATCAACCAATCAATTCGTAGACAGTTGAATAACATGTTGAGACGTTTGTTTCAACTAGAGCGCGACGGCTCGACGCGTAAACATAGTCGTATAATACGGGAACGGTAGATAGCTGGCTCGACGCGACGATAAAATAAATTTGAACTTTAAAGTTACGTAGGTAGCGTTCATATTTGAATAAATAGTTATAGTGAGTTAAGCATTTATTAAAATTATCCTGTCGATTAAAGAAAAAGGATAGCAATTACTTAACGAATAGAGTATAGGTCACGTTATGAACTAGTCGAAAAATTCAACTACTTGATCGACTAGTCGACGATCGACGATGAACGGTTTCGTTTCGTTTATGAAAAAATCGTCGACGACCCATCTCTAGAATTACGATAACCGAAAGTTCATGCGGGGTCACGCGTTTACGCGCGGGTTCCGACGGAGTCACAGTTTTTTATACCTGTAGTTTACTGTTTTTACTTATTAGAATACAATTTTTTAATAAAACCATATAAATAATATATTAGGCTATAAAAACATCCAAAATTTACATAATATAACTGTTATATTTTCCAAATCATAAGCATTTTAATCTGAAATTTGGGAACAACATCATAAGATTTTCGTGTTCTACCAGTGATTTTTATTACAATTTAATAATAAAATGGCATAAAAGTTATACCTTCAAAAAGCCTATTTTATCTAGATTTTAGTACAATAACATTTTTCTCACTCGAAGCAAGCGTTGTTTTTTTTTAGGGGTTATAAATAACTGAACTAGATTGGGTGAAATAAAATGCTACCATTTTGTGCCAAGGATGACGAATTGAGGAAATTATTTCCTTCAATAATCACCTTTCGCACAAGGCACTTCCAGAGCGGAGACTGATACTGTAGCCCTTGCCCCCACATATGCAACAGTTACTCCTCAGAATAACATAACTTTTGTCCTGAACTCTGTTCATCAGCGATGCAGTTTTTTGCGCATGATGACGTGAAGGCCGCCTGTGTGATAGTGGGCAAACATCCCTGATGCACTGCAGTAGCGGGGCAGCCGCAACATCATCCGGAAGATGTTATTATATTGGTATGCGTAGGACATCCAATGATATTTTGGTATGTCGGTAATACTAATCACAGTTGGAAGTTTGACGGCCGAACATCATCATTTTCTCGCTCCTTTGGTAACATTCGGAAGACCTGCGCAGTCGGTTTTCTAGTGGAGTTGTATTGATGTCTATGTATTTTACCCACTCTGGTATCCTTTATGTCTATTCACATTCTCTTTAAACATCTTATAGCTACTTATAGCTTAAGCCAAAACGTTCTATAAGCTAGATTAGGTACATCAACTTACACCAAAAACATATACACATATGAACACTCTTGTGGAGTATTCCAACTAGACAAAGGCTGTATCGAGTAATTATTCCTTTTATAAACTAAAATTTTATTTAATTTCTATTTAAAGTAATAAATAAAACTTTAGAGCGAAAGTGATACATATCCAATTTTTTTTCTAAACTATATTATTTATGAGCAACAAAATAAACTTATCTATATTTATATTTATTTATTTGGAAAGTTAACAGCTAATTATGCATAATATGAAATACCATAAATAAATGAAAGCCAATATTAGGTTTTCATGACTAAAAAACCTAAAAAAAATGTGAAGTGATAATAACTAAATATGGAAGTTTACGTAAATACTATATAAACAAAGTCAAATTATCGCCAAAAATGTATCTGTTCAGCCGCAGTCTGGCTAAACTGACACTCGTACAGAATAGATCTAGATGTAATCGCTTACTCAGTTTATTAAAGTTGTCACTTGCACGCCGTAGAAATAAATTTGAATTAAGATATGGATAAGATGATGAAATCTCTAATATCGCAAGTTAAATAAATCAATATTGCTGGACAATTCACACAACGCTATCTAGCGCCAAACTAAGCAGAGCTTGTATTATGGTAACCAGATAACTGATAGAATACTTATATACTTTTTTTTTGTAAATACATACTTATAATATATAGAAAAACAACCAGACCCGGAACAAATATCTGTAGATCATGCAAACATTTGTTCCGAGGCGGGAATCGAACCCGCTACCTTCTGCGTCTCAGCCGGCTTTTCGCCCACTGCGCCACGGAGGTCGTCAAGTTAAATGGGATCAACAAATATAAATCGCACTTTCATAGATACCATCGCCTTACGGACTTTACAAACTTCCTTTTTTCAAGGGTTACCTTTGAGCATTTATTTGACCTATTTATTTTCTTATTATTGTATGTTATTGATTTGATTACCAACACAATGTACAACAATACCGAGGAAACATTAATAAAAATAAAAACTATATGATTTAATAATTATGCTACAAATGCAAATAAAACAAGAATTAATCCTTATTTGATTTAGCGAAAACTCCTGTTCCTTCGGCAATAGTAAAATATTACCTAAATATATAATTACCTAAATAAAAACAAACTAATTATATAAATTCATTGGTTCATCTATAATGATTCAGATTGACTATGAAAACCTTTCTTACCTACGTTACTTAGTCCACTGCTGGACATAGGCCTCTCAATACGCGTCACTGAGCCTGGTTTTCGGCTCTTCATGCACTTTCTGCACGCCGCTTTTTAGTGTTCCGTACCCAAAGGGTAAAACGGCATCCTATTACTGAGGCTCCGTTGTCTGTCTGTCTGTCCGTCTGTCACCAGGCTGTATCTCATGAACCGTGATAGTTAGACAGTTAAAATTTTCACAGATGATGTATTTCTGTTGCCGTTATAACAACAAATACTAAAAACATACTAAAATAAATATTTATGGGGGGCTCCCAAACAACATACGTGATTTTTGCTCGTTGTAGCTCGATATTGATAACGGAAACAGGCAGTAGACGCCTAAAATATTCACAGAATATTTAGTTATATATTCACTTTATAAATAAATTATTAAATTAAAATAAAACAAATATTTAAAGGGGGCTCCCATACAAAAAACGTGTTTTTTGCCGTTGTTATAGATAATGGTACGGAACCCTTCGTGCACGAGTCCGCTTGGTCGGTTTTATTTAAGTCATCGCTCCATCTAACCGGGTGCCTACACTATATTTGCCAAGACGCAGCCTCCACTCAAGAACTCGTTTACCCTTACAGGTATCGGTTATCCAGGCTATGTTGATGGCGTTGGCTATCATCATCATCGTAGGACGTCCACTGCTGGACAAAGGCCTCCCTCATTGATCTCCAGGAACTGCGGTTGGAAGCGGCCTGCATCCAACGCCGACCTGCGGTTCTTACCAAGTCGTCTGCCCATCTTGTGGGTGGACGTCCTACGCTGCGCTTGCCGGTCCGTGGCCTCCACTCGAGAACCTTTTGGCCCCATCGGCCATCTGTTCTGCGCGCTATATGGCCTGCCCATTGCCACTTCAACGTGCTAATCCGTCGGGCTATGTCGGTGACTTGAGTTCTCCTACGTATCTCCTCATTTCTGATTCGATCCCGTAGAGAAACCCCGAGCATAGCCCTCTCCATAGCTCGTTGAGCGACTCTGAGCTTATTCATAAGGCCAATAGTGAAAGGCGTTGGCTATGTTGTCGGATAATTGTGGAGAAGAGTTGCAAGAATTGTTTCGTGGCCGAACACGCCGCATTTAGATCAACTATGTCAGATCTTTTACCAAACCCTACGTTTTGGAGCACTTTTTAATACGATTCGAGCATCTATTGTAACTTTGGTCTAATATCTGAATACTTAATATAAAGAGAAGTAATTACCTAAATATAATCACTGCAAATATACCACCTAAAGGTACTCGCATTATTTTTAGGGTTACGTACCGAAAAGGTAAAAAAGGAACACTTATAAGATCACTCTCTGGTCCGTCTATCCGTCTGCCTGTCCGTGTCCATCGATTTTCTTAGGAATGGGTCGACTTAGTAAGTTGAAATTTATACCCGATACTGAGGTTTATAGTCCTTAGTTTGTATCAAAATCAAGGTTCTGAGTCAACATGATAAAAAGATACGGGCAAATTTAGATTTTCGCGAAAACTTGTAAGTACCAAAGATTACCTCAATTTTCAACTTTTTTATTTTTCGGAATTTTTCCGTAAGTTACTTGTCTTGTAAGACCTTGCTTTAAACCAAAATTGACAATTCTAGGTCAACCGGAAGTACCCTATAGGTTTTGGATCGAAAACCAATATGGTAGTTCCCGTTGAGAATCATTCATGGTTTAGGTAGATTAACATCAGTCAGAGCTTATTTTAGGAAAACAAAAATATTAACCGTAATTTCGCTATTTATACTTAACTCCTTGTTAGAAATACATTTAATTAAAGACAAACTACCTATGAAAATGCACATACATAGATACATAGAAAACGCTTTATTGTATACCACACTTAAATTAACAAATCATAATTAAAACACTTAAAACTAGACACGCGATAGTACAATTGGCGGTCTTATCGCTAAAAGCGATCTCTTCCAGACAACCTTTGGATGGACTGGACTTTACGAGAACGTTAAAGGACGGTAGCTTTATAACATAAGCTTTTTATTTAATTGTAGGTATACTTACATAAGCAAAACAGAAGAAATTGATACCAGGGTAGGTAATATTACATACATACATAATTATGATACTCGAAACAGAGAAAAATTATACATATCAAGAACCAGACTTGTCAAAATCTATAGACAAGGTACCTGTATAAAGCTCGCTATGCACAATAAGCTTCCGTTAGAAATAACACGACTTCCTTTGAACGGATTTAAACTAAAACTAAAAATTTTCCTAGAAAACCTCCCATTTTATCATTTAAATGAATATATGAGCTGTTCATTTTCTCATCTGCATGAGTAGTATCTGCTGTAACCTCTTAGTGTAGTTAGTTTAGTTCTAATTATTTTGTATTGATTTAATTTATTCTATAGTTGCTTACTTAGCTGACATAATTTGACATCTATTTTTGACATACCAATATTATGAAATGTGAATAAATGAATACTGAATACCGTTGACCAAGAAATTTCTTCCAAAAAATTAAAAATCTTTTATTTTTATATTACAAGAGTACATTTAAAAACTAGGTCTTACAGCACAAATAAAGGAAAAATTCCAAAAAGAAAAGTTGAAAATTAAAGAGTGTTCCCATACATACATAGTTGACGCCAATTAAAATAGTCCTCTGTATTGTATGGGCGCTCATATAATTTAGAGGACTAGCTTCATCGGCACCAACCTCAAATAAAGTGAATAAATAAAATTGTGCTATTGTTTCCAAATAATATTTTAGTGGGGCTCCCATACAACAGACAAGATTTTTTTTGCCAGTTTTATAGACAATGGTACGGAACCCTTCGTGCGCGAGTCCGACTCGCACTTGGCCGGTTTTATTTGTAAAGAACAATGTTTTATTAGACCG
Source organism: Philereme vetulata (assembly GCA_918857605.2). Classification (NCBI taxonomy): domain Eukaryota; kingdom Metazoa; phylum Arthropoda; class Insecta; order Lepidoptera; family Geometridae; genus Philereme; species Philereme vetulata. The sequence continues at coordinate 6,827,939 of OU975442.1, forward strand.
TTAACGCGTAAAACTTAAAATAAGACAGCACCATTTCTATTTGACATCATAAAACGTAAGACTTTCTACGTTTTTTGCCTTCAAATAATTTCCAATGACATATATTAAATTTAATGTCCAATCGTCCAGTCGTATCAAGACTGGTTTGCGAAAGTTGTGATTAATCAATTTACGTCCGTCTAACTTATTTTTTTTTTATATACGACCTAGAGATACGATAAGATGAAATGCGAAGATCTAAGGATGATGGTGGGAATCATCACGGGACACTGCGAACTTAACCATCACCTCCTAAAGACCGGAGCAACGGACAGCGGACTTTGTCGCGGATGCCTTCGAAAGGAAGAGACTGTGGAGCACGTGATACTCCACTGCACTGCCACAAACGACGCAAGACTAAGAACGGGTCTGCAATGGGTCATCGAATCCCCATCCTCCACTAACACCGCTACTACATCAACATCCACGGGGACCATGGAAAGCTGCTGCCACCAACCCAAAGTCCTACTCCGTTACTTCAAGGAGTTAGGATGGCTGGGGTCTGGTTAGAAGGGGGGTAATGCACAATACAACCCAATGCGGGACGTCAGTGCAGATCTTTTATTTCCCCCACCCTAGAATTAGAATGAGACGATCTAGAGATTTAAAAATTATATGTCCTGCCTGATGTTAAGTCGTAACCATTGCCTTAGCTTCCTAAGGTCTTACGATACACTTATCTTTGTCTATCAACTTGAGGCTGAACTACAGGTGTAAAGCCTCATGTGCCTGTAATTTCACCGGCAACCATACCCTTCAAACCGAAACACAGCAATGCTGCTTGGTGCCAAAAATAGGTACGGTGGTAGTAATTTCCCGGGCGAGCCCTTTTACAAGGAAATATACTACTCTTTTTCTGTCATCACAATACACTAAAACCCAAAATGTTAAAATGATATAATCAATCCTCTAGAGCCTTCAACTCCGGAAGCACTCCAGACATTAAACATTAAGCACCTATTACATACGCTGATAAAAAGCGACACGGCGCTTGCCGTCTTAAACGAGGCGAAAATTTGAGGAGTTTTAACGAGAGACCGCACAAAACTTTACGTAATTGGTGGAGGGGATCCGAAGTAATGAAGTTGGGGTAAAACGTCGTCTTGTTACGGTGCGAAAGCACTTTACGATGGCTTTTGTTTTACTTGTGTGATTCGAATCGTTTCTCAAGTAATTATATAGTAGATTTTAAAGCAAACACGTTTATCTCCCATCTTATAATATTAAATATGCGAAAGTTTGGATGTTTATTTGTTACTCAATCACGTCGTAACGGCTGAAACGATTACGATGAAATTTATGTATTTAGGTTATAACTTGGATTAACACATGGCTACTTTTTATCCCATAATAATAGGATAAAAATGGGGTGTCCGAAAGATGGGCAGCAGTATCTTTTCGTGTTTTCAACACATTATACTGCGCTCGCCAACCCGCCTGCCAAGCGTGGCGAGTATGGCAACAACCCCTTCATGATTCATGATTTGCAACATAAAACCAGGCCCCGAGTCCCCGGCGGCCCCGCTAATCCTGGCTACGGTAGCAGTCACGGTAACGGCGAGGCCAGGGGTGCTAAGAATCCCCGGGAGACGATCGGCTACCAAACCCTACGGCGACCACTGGCCCTGGTAAAACACAACATCGGCACTTTGAGGACAGACGAAAAGATTGTTGAGCTGGAAGAAGAAATTAGTGGATTACACTGGGACATTTTGGGGTTATCAGAAGTCTGTAGAGAGGGCGAGGACACGATATCCTTTAAGTCTGGTAACCTACTATACTACTGGGAGGGCGACCAACAGTCCCAAGGTGGTGTTGGGTTTATCGTTCACAAGTAACTCATCAACAACGTTATCACCATCGACAGTGTGTCGAGCAAGGTCGCGTACCTGACACTCAGAATATCTAAGCGATTTTTGTTGAAGGTCGTTCAGGTATATGCGCCGACCTCTTCACACCCAGATGAAGAAGTAGAGTCTAAGTATGAGGACATCAGCAGAGCCATACATACGAACCAAACTCTCTTTATTGTTGTTATGGGGGACTTCAATGCAAAGCTAGGCATGAGAAGCGATGATGAGTTGAGAGTGGGGCAATTTGGATATGGGCAACGGATCCCCAGGGGACAGAGGCTGGCCGATTTTCCTGAGAAAGAAGGACTCTTTATGATGAATTATTTTTTCCAGAAGCCGGCTCACAGAAAATGGACCTGGATGAGTCCTAACGGTTCCACGAGAAATGAGATTGATATCATCTTGACCAACAAGAAACGAATATTCAATGATGTCTCTGTGATTCACAGGGTGAAAACCGGCAGTGATCACCGAATTGTTAGAGCCACATTGAATATGAATGTTAAACTTGAAAGGTCCCGTTTGATGAAGTCTACGCTCCGACCCACTCGCGCACATATCCAAAACCTCGAGAGCTTTCAACTCGAACTTGCAAATCGTTTTGACTGTCTAGAAGTAGATGCATCAGTGGACGAGATCAATAACAGGTTCGTAGAAACCGTCCATACGGTGGGGTCCCAGTTCTTTAAGACCCCCGTACCAATAGACCTCAGAAACTCTCTGATGACACCCTTAACCTCATGGCTGAACGACGTTCTTTGCGACTGCAGTCTCCCGATGATGCTCAGTCACATAGGCAGCTCATTAGAAAAATTTTCAAAGTGTTTGCGAGAGATAATTCTATTGGGCAGAGCCGCATGATGAAGCTGAAGAGGGAAGATGGCAGCATAACGTCAAGTAAAGCGGAAGTGTTAAGGGAAGTCGAAAGGTTCTATGGATGGCTCTACGATTCGGTAACTAAACCTGTTTGCAGTGCGGCCAACGACCCAAGAGCCAAACTGACCCGATATTATACCGAAGATATTCCGGACATCAGCCTGTATGAGATCAGGATGGTCTTGAAGCAGCTTAAGAACGACAAGGCGTGGTGCAAGGGTGAGGACAGAATCACTTCAGAGCTTCTGAAAGCGTTGGATCACCAATACTTAAAGTTCTTCAGAAGCTCTTTGATTCCGCCTTTCTTAAAGGTACGACGCCAAAATCATGGAACGGGGGCGTGGTGGTTCTATTCATCAAGAAAGGTGACAACACCTTGTTTAAGAATTACAGACCCATCTCGCTTTTGAGCCATGTTTATAAGCTGTTTTCAAGGGTCATCGCGAACGGTCTCGAACGCAGGTTTGATCACTTCCAGCCTCCCGAACAAGCCAGGTTCCGTAAAGGCTATAGTACCATAGACCACATACATACGCTGCGGCAAGTCATACAGAAGACCGAAGAGTATAACTTGCCGCTATGTCTCGCGTTTGTGGACTATGAGAAAGCCTTCGATTCAATCGAAACATGGGCAGTGCTTGAGTCTCTCCAACGATGCCGTATAGACTATCGCTACATCGAAGTGTTGAAGTGTTTGTATAAAAACGCCACTACGTCAGTCCGAGTACAAGAATAGAGCTCGAAGGTGATTCTCTTAAAAAGAGGCGTAAGACAGGGAGATGTCATCTCTCCGAAACTGTTTACGACCGCTTTGGAAGATGCCTTCAAGCTTCTGGAATGGAAAGGACTGGGCATCAATATTAACGGCGAATACATCACTCACCTTCGGATTGCCGACGATATTGTGGTCATGGCAAAGTCGATGGAAGAGCTCAGCACGATGCTCGAAGCCCTCAATCGAGTCTCCCAACGGGTAGGGCCTAAAATGAACATGGACAAGACGAAAATTATGTCGAATGTCCATGTCGTGCCTGCCCCAGTTATGGTTGAGAACTCGGCTCTTGAAGTTGTCGACGCGTATGTATACCTAGGACAAACAGTCCAATTAGGTAGGACCAACTTCGAGAAAGAGGTCAATCGTCGAATCCAACTCGGATGGGCAGCGTTTGGGAAACTTCGCAACGTCTTCTCGTCCAACATACCTCAGTGCCTTAAGACGAAAGTCTTCAATCAGTGTGTGTTACCAGTGATGACATATGGAACCGAAACGTGGTCCTTCACTATTGGCCTTATGAATAAGCTCAGAGTCGCTCAACGAGCTATGGAGAGGGCTATGCTCGGGGATAGAATGAGAAATGAGGAGATACGTAGGAGAACTCAATTCACCGACATAGCCCGACGAATTAGCACGTTGAAGGGGCAATGGGCAGGCCATATAACGCGCAGAACAGATGGCCGATGGGGCCGAAAGGTTCTCGAGTGGAGGCCACGCACCGGCAAGCGTAGGACGTCCACCCACAAGATGGGCAGACGACTTGGTAAGAACCGCAGGTCGGCGTTGGATGCAGGCCGCTTCCAACCGCAGTTCCTGGAGATCAATGAGGGAAGCCTTTGTCCAGCAGTGTACGTCCTACGGCTGATATGATGATGATGATGAAGGTCGCCCATTGTAAAAATATATTATAGTGGTGTTCAATAACGATTACCTATCTATCTATCTTATTCCAAGAGTTTTGTGGCATTATAATCGTGCAGTAATACAATTTTTAACACACTTGCTTGTAAAGTGAACCATAATTCATCGTTATTAGGGCCTTAAACCGAACTATAACACACGCGTGCGTAATAATATAACACACTAGTGCATAATAGAACTATCCCTACAAAGTTAAGTTAGTACACACGGCTACACATCAAGCTACACATTTCCAGTATAAGCTGACCTCGCATTGTGTAGGCTTTTCGTAAAATTAAAGGTCAGCTTATACTGGAAATTTATAGCTTGACGTGTAGCCGTGTGTACCTAACTGCAAATTATATGCAAGTAAACAGAGCATTTTCAATTTAACCGGGTAATACAGTTTATGTAACAACAAAGAGGTTTTATGCCGCTGAAAATCCTATTACATTTTTGGAATAAATAAATGTATCACTTATTAAAAAATATTTATTATTATCAAATTACTTATAATTCACAATAATTTGTTATAAAATATTTATATTTTATCAATAAAATCATAATTTTTAAGTAGGCTGTATTGTAATCAATCAACTTACATTTAGCGCGTGCAAAAAAAAAACTTGAGCGCCATTTCCCTTTTATTTGTTTGTATCGCATTTGTTGCTGTGTGGTAAATAATTGTAAAAATGTCAAATTTTAATACACAAGATTAACAATTGATATAGTTAACCCCGCCAGAAATACTAAATGCAGCACAAAATGCAAATATTTTAATATATAGTTTCATACAATGGAAAAGCAACAAACAAACTCAGTCATTTTCTGAAAATTCAGGCGTATTTCTCTTAACTCGCCAATACATACAAACCCAGCTTCCTGTGGTGCATCTACTCTATGTTAAGAAGCATGGTTAAGCTCAAACATTGTGTTGATATCAAAACTTACTCTAACCCGCAACCATGTACATCTTGTAGCATGAGTTGGTGCCTTCTACTTCCAGTAATTTGTATGATTAACCTTTGTCGCCGACATTTACGTAAGAAGTAAATGAAGATACTAAAGAAGTGGCAAGTACCAATGTAAGACAAACTGTGAAATTGCGAAACTGTGAAACTGTGAAACCAACAATCCAATATCGTTTTGAAAATTGTACATTCACAAATTGTTTTAATAATTAAACGATTTATGCAATACATGTTTGTTTTTTCCTCGCAAGTGTGTTGAAAAAGTGCGTATGAAACTTGTGAGCAACTAGCTCACTAGACTCGGCTGATTTACGCCCTCGCCTACGGTTCGGGCTGCAAACCATAGCCTCGTGTGTAATGAGCAACTTAGCTCACTTGTATCATAATATACTATTAAGTGTTATAAAAGAAATTGATGAATTATGTATATTTTTTTCTTTCATACGATACTTTTTGAAGCGAAATATGATCCAGAAAAAGGGTCATTGACCGCATTTACACAAACAATTTTTGGTCTACGACTTTTCGAAATTCAAGGACACATTCCTGTGCCAGCCTTTCACCCATTCAACTACCTTATACCTTATTATTTTACACCTCATTCTATCTGTTACCATCTCTCCTTGCCAAGTAGCTTTTATAAACTAGTGGTTCACCCCTAACTGAGATCTCCCGAGTCTACCATAAAAACAAAAAAAAAACTATTCGTAATGTTTGACTATCAAAATAGGACCACGGAATAATTAACCTAATTATTTGACCTACAGTTTCATTCAAATTACAGGTAACCGGAGTTCACGTTAATTAGGTAAGTTTTTTGGGGTACAAATTGCAGTTATTCTTGATTTCAGAGTTTTGCCTATATTTGTGATATTTAACCTACACGCATACCAAATAACAGCACTGTGGAGTCACTGGTGAAACCTGTGAATTTTGTCAAAGTTTAGTTTTTATTATGGTTAAACACTCAAAAACTACAAAAACTTTACTAAAATTAAAAACGGGGTCGAAAATTACTAATGAATACTTTTCATTTGACGTCTCACTTGACCTAATAGTCTCATTTTCATTTTTCTTACCCCTCTTGAACCCCAATGTCTCAACAACCCCCCCACATTTTTACCTCATTTAGTCACACCAAAATTGTGCCATCACTACCTACCTATGTATCAAATTTCATGATGATCGGATCAACGCTTCGGAAGTTATCCTCGGACAAACAAACATATACATACATACGAGTACATACAACGCCGATTTACCCAAGTCGACTTAGAGATCTCGCTTCGCTCGATCAATGAAAATGCACTTAACGGCTAGTTTATATATCCGTCGGTAACCGATAACGACTCATTTCTCCTTTTTTTTTACCTGTGTTGTCCCACTGCAGGGCAAAGGCCTCCCTCCCTTCTTTCCAGTTTTTTCTCTCCCCTGCTTTCTCGCCCACGCGGCAAACCACCACGGAGATGGTGTGACGACTTGGATGTGCATTTACCAGACTGGCCCGTTTCTCCTTGAAAAGTGTCAAAAGCTGGACACTTATTTAATATTGGTCGATAACAGAAAATTACACATTTTCAAAGAAAAATGAGTTGTAGCTTCCAAACGTAATTAGAAAATGACTATTATTCTAAATAATCTAAATAACCTGTACTACGGAAGAGCGAGACCTAACACAGGTATTTCATACTTAAAAACCGGGCAAGTGCGAGTCGGACTCGCGCACGAAGGGTTCCGTACCATTATCTATAAAAACGGCAAAAATATCATGTCTGTTGTGTGGGAGCCCCACTTATATATTTATTTTATTCAATAGCACAATTTTATGTTTTTACCTTTTTGAGGTTGGTGCAGATTAATTTAGCCCTCTAAATTGTATGAGCGCCCATACAAGTCAGAGGACTATTTTAATTGGCGTTAACTATGTATGTATGGGGACACCCTTTACATATCAATTTTTTTATTTTTTGGTACTTTTCCTTTATGTGTGCTATAAGACCTTGTTTTTCGGCAAATTTCGTGATTCTAAGTCAACGGGAACTCGGGTCCATATAGGTTTTCGACCCAAAACCTATAGGGTACTTCCGGTTGAACTAGAATTGTCAATTTTAGTTAAAAGCAAGGTCTTACAGCACATGTAAAGTGAAAATTCCGAAAAATAAAAAAGTTGAAAATTAAGGTAAATTTTGGTACATACAAGTTTTCGCGAAAATCTAAATTTGCCCATATCTTTTTATCTTGTTGACTCAGGACATTAATTTTTATACACCTAATAGGGACTGTAGACCTTAATATCTGTTATAAGTTTCAACTTGCTAGGTCCACTCGTTCCTGAGAAAATTGGTGGTGACACACTGACGGACGGACAAGAGAGTGATCTCTTGGGGTTCCTTTTTTACCTTTTGAGGTACGGAACCCTAAAAAAGATTCTAAGCGCATTAGTTAATAATTTGTTTTTTCAGCAACAAACTACAATATTTCACTAACAATAATTACAATGGTTTACTAGGTATAATACAATTCAGGGTGGAAAACATACGTACCCAAACTATGATGGACCTGTAAGATGAATTGTATCCTGGATTATGTTTACCGTAATAAGCTATATTTATTTGTAATCTATCATTCCTGCCGCTATGGAGACAAAGCCATACTATAAAGCGTTTTGAGTTTCTCCACCAGGCTAATGATCGCAATTTGCGTTCTTCAGATTCCCTCCAACTTAAAACTCCTGTCCATACGACAGAGTTTTATAGTCGATCCTTCACTGTAACAGCCGTACGATTGTGGAACGCTTTGCCCCTCTCTATAAGAACATCCAAGTCTATTAGTAATTTTAAAACATAAGTGCACACCCATTATCTGTCCTTGTGTTGAAGTTGTAGCTGCTTGTTAATTCATCATAACCACTTTTAGAGTTGCTTATTTAAAATAAATTTGTGTTATTACTGGTAATTTAGGTTTATAGTATGTAGATATGTTTTTAAATTTATATAGATGCATTATCCTGTCCATACAAAGGTTGTCTGGAAGAGATCGCTTTTAGCGATAAGACCGCCCATTGTACTAAATCTATTTGTAAGAATTATGTTCTGTATTTTACTTTGGTGTACAATAAAGAGTTATCTTATCTTATCTTATAAAAAAACCCAATATTACAAACTTCAATAAAAAAATACAACTTTTTATCTCTTGGAAATCTCCATACATCAAAATTCGTCGACGTCATAAATTGTCTCGGTAATGACGTATTTGCATTTGAAAGAAAATCCTCATAAAATGCTCCAAAAATAATATATCTTTAATAAGATGTCTCAAGTATTCGTTAACTGCAGACTGTAGACCTATAAATATTGAGTACTAGCTGTTGCCCGCGACTTCGTACGCGTTACACTACTAAATGTGGAGGTAACCTAGAAATAAAGCTAAACTCGCTGTTGCAACTTGACGCCCCATTTTTATCCCATGGGAACTGATATAAGGAATAAATGGTAGCCTTCATGGTAATCCAGGTTATAATCTACGTATACAAGTGACGGTTTCCCAAAAAATAAAAAAGACTTCTCGAAAAAAAAACTACTAGTTATATAGGCTTACTGCTTACCCTAGCAATTGACATTCAAAAATAAAGGCCGATTTGATATCTCTTTCGGAAATGGCTGCGGGTTTTGGGTTAGAAAGGGACAATAAGAGATATCTCGAGACGTCGTGGTTAGATAGCATTATGCAATAGCGCAACATAAGCTTAAAGTGTTTGTTTTTACATGCCAAAATAAATTTCACATTTCTGTGATAAACATTTCACAAATTTATTTATTATGATCATCAAAATAACCCCTTTCATTTTTGTTCGTATATTATCTAACAGCCTATATACCAAATATCATCGAAATCGGTTTAGTCGTTACGACGTGATAGAGTAACAAACAAACAAACAAATAAACAAACATCCAAACTTTTACATTTATAATATTAGTATGTTAGATAGATTGCATGAGCTTGTGGTTAGTTAGAGATATCACCTAAGCTGATAACGTAAAGTTGCTCTTCTCCCGCTAGATTGGCTCAGCAAGTCCACAGTAAATTCCCACACGTTTGAACCGCGCCGCGTTAAGATAGGCTGCTGCAGCTGTAATTTAGTTACTTGAGTTCCAGGGGCCTAAGACCGGCTTGCACAACGATCCCTAAACGTATTTAGTAGCTAAACATGTTCTAATTTGACGTATTTGTATGATGATATTATTTGACAACTCCTTAAATAATATTTAGCCATTAAATACGTCTGGGCATCGGCATGACGAGTTCACTGTTATTTTGCGAAGGGTCACGCATTTCATCTAAAGAGATTTTTTCATACAGTAGTCGGATTATATCCTGGAATCATTTAATACCCTTTATACTTTTTCTAGCATCGTTTCAGATCCTTGCACTGCAATGCAGTTAAATAAATAGTTAAGGTGAATCACTGCAATTTACATAAACATTTTAAGAGATACATGAAAGTAAACTCTACCTTATTGCGGAGCTATTATGTAAAATTTCTAAGCAACCAGTCGCTAAACAGTTTCGAGAGAGTTTTACTGATGGTAGAGCTTTTGTGAACGTGTTCAAGGAAGTGGGCACCACCGCCTTAACTTTATCTGCCGCCAAATAGCAGTACTTGTGCTGCTGTGTTCCGGTTAGATGGTAATGGTATGTTCCTGTAATTACTGGGGCATAGGCATAACAGCTTAGTCCTATAGTATGGCAACGTATCTACATAGAGATCAAGACAATTTAATAACTTGTTTTGAATTCTATGTGGATATCCATGGGCTGCAGTAGCCACTTAAAATCTGGTGGACTGCATGCTCCTTTGCCTTTTAGGTAGAATAAAAAAAAGCGAGAATTTTTGAAGTGAAAATTTCTTTATGCACGTTGGGCATTTTTGGTGATGGGAAAAATCATTGAACTCGCGACATTGTTACCGTTACCGACACCTCTGTATATAAATATCTCGTAATTGTTCAAGTTTCCACTTCTGTCGGCACTCCCGGAGTGTCAGTTTTTTTAAACATCGTTGGGGCAACCTTTAAAATACAACAAACTGACCACTAGTTCATACAAACTTACTTATAAGAGTTTTTGTTATATCACTCTCTTTCTTGAAAAATTTTTATTAACGAGTGCCATTACAGAACACATACGAGAGGGGATTCTTCTTACACTGACAGGTTCGATAGTTAAGAAAAATTTTACTTGTAAAAACAAATGTTTTTTTTATTACTTAGAAAACTTTCGTGATTGATTTCAATCATTATTATAAATACAGGATTTATCACCTGATTTATCACCTGTGTGTTTGCCTCTACCAAAAACTACTGAAGAGCGCAGTAGTGATGATAATGATCATGACACAGCCTGTCAACACGCTGGGCCTTCGTTGGCCCAATCTCCACCACCCCGCCCGTCTATTCGCGCGCAGAGTGCAGCGGCGCGCAGTGCGAGGCGAGACGTTATTCGAAGCGGATCGCACTCACCCATCTGAAGGTTCTCGAATTGAACCGGAACATTGTCAGTTGAAACACCGATAAGACGGTACGTTTTAAATCCTGTATTTATATTAGTTATTTTTTTTATCCTTCTCACACTACTCATTTATTAATTATATTTATACAAAATTTGTTTAAAAGATGTTATTGTAATCTACTGAGTTCGTACATAGCTGAATACTAAGTATCTATATCTGATATTAAGGATATTCTCGTAAGCACTTTCACTCTTCGTTTTAACGGCCTCGCAGACGCAAATATAAATTTTATACAAATTCAATCGTTTATTTGCTAGAATACACAAAATTTACTTTAAAATGTCTTAAATCTATGCTTGTCAATATATTCAACCTTCATGCAGGCGTGCTAATATTTGTCAGTAGGTATTTATTTAACAATGTCAAAATTAAAATTAAAAACAATCATTAATACTATAAAAACAATAGTCTAAGTCTGCGGGTACGAAACTTGCGACGGCCGGAGCGACGGCGGGGCGGCGCGACGGCGATGTAATCAAATACATTAAATACATTAAGCACTGTGTACGAAACGGGCGACAGCGGAGCGGCGCGATCGGGCGATGCACGGGCGGCGGTAGAGCGGTGGCGGCGCGGAGCGACGAGAACAAACTAGTTTGGTTTCGCCGCTCACGCGGGTACATAGTGTTGCATTTTTATCACAGTAATAATATTATTAGTTATGGAAATTGACAATGAAGAGTTAATTTTTTTATTCAGATTCCAGATTAATTCTAATTTTCTGTAAAACATAATCGAATGTATCAATACTCATTCTTGTGTAATTGTAGAACTTTCTTGAATGACAACGTAGCTCGTAATAATGTGTAGAAAATTCTCCCAAACTGCGTCGTCGCTGATTTATTGGATGAACACCATCTCTAGGTAAAAAAAATTATCTCATTAGGAGACTGGGCTCCAATAGTTCTCTTCGACGTGAATTCATGTTTATCACAACACTACGTGAGCGCGACTGCGCGGAAGTTTGTTTCGTACACACGCAAGACACCGCTATCTCTTCGTCCCGCGCTGCGCCGCACCGCCCCGCCCCGCCGTCGCTCCGGCCGTCGCAAGTTTCGTACCCGCAGACAGCCACAGCATCAGTTTTTTCTCAAATATGTTTGTGTCAATGTGCTCCTAATATTCATACAAAGCAATCTGTGTTAAAAGATAAATAAAATTGGCCGCACACCCAATCCAATGGTTGTTAATTTCGTAATAATTGATTTTCTTAATTCGATCAGTTTCAAAATAATAAGACCTATTACATTGCCAGATTAATCACGTAGCAAGAATAGCAATTGCAACAGGCCCCGCGCAAAAGGGGCCCCGCGTATCCAACCCCACCTCAGCCACTTTATACTTAAAAGCTGATAGCAGATCAAGGGCCTCGATAGAATTTGTTACGGGCCCCGCGCTAGTCTAATCCGGCACTGACCTATCCAGTAATGATATAAGCAACTGTTTTGCAACCGGCATCCCCCAGTTCTACAATCACCCTTCAACCGCAACCATCCCGGGGTGGTACATTGTTTACCCTGGGGGTTGAATCGCTCCGTGTAAGCTGGCTTACTCCCTCTCATGCGTTGCTTACCTCTGAAATACGTTTACGTGAGTGTTGCTTACGTTAAAATTCGAGTTGCTGTTTCAATTGTAAGTTCGTTCGGTCTCCTAGGGATCAATGAATGTATAAAGAAAAGTGCATCTAATCATTTGCTACAAATTAATTCGGTTGGACGATCAGTTCGGGGGTTGGATGATTAGTCTGTGTCAGCGTCTAAACACAGTTACTTCAATGAAAAATGTCTGATTTAGAAAAAACATAAAACAAATATTGGTTTTGGGAGGAGTTGCTCGTTTCCAAAACCGTTGGGTTCCATCGAATCGGGAATGGGGACCATCGAATACCTAGGCTCATGCTTAAAATTCTCTAAAGTATAATTTTAACTACTATGGGAGTTGGTTTTCTGTCTTTTGGGGTCCACTTGGTGGTGGATTTTGTCAACAGCTCCTCCAACGCAGACGGAAAGGCGAACTTGACTCGTATAGGGAAGACTGGACCACACACGCGCATGATAGAGTGGAGTGGAAGGAAAGAAGGGAGGCCTTTGCCCTTAAGTGAGACAGTACAGGCTCCAAATAATAATAAATAAATAATAATAATGGGAGTCGGTACTGTTACACCGAGGCTGTTACAGAATAAGTAATAGTAAACTAATAGGTCAGCTTCTCGAAGTGATACCAATTGTGTCACAGAATAGGTAATACTTGGTATCGAATATACCTACATACCACGTTTTTACCTACTGTTGCACAGATTAAGAAATAGTAGACAGTCCAAATACCTACACTTTTCTAGTAACTAGTAGAAACATCGAGAAGGTTCTGGAAATAATGCGCGGTATAAATAGTGCGCAAAGACGCTCGAGGAGTCAGTCTTGATTTGGCGATACGTGCGAACATTTCGGTGAATTTTAGTGGTTTATTGTGTAACAGTGGTGTGATTTAGTGTATTGTGAATCCTTGTGATTAAGTTTGTGTATTTATGATTTTAGTGTTGAATAAAAGTGTTATTTTGGTTATATTGATTTTTATTATTTTATCCCGAACCTTCAGCTCGTAACAGTACCTTGTTGTAAATTATTGGTGTGTTTTAGCGTTATGCCATTTTTCGTTGATATAATGAATCTGGCAGGATGATTCCTATATGGTTTTTCTTTGTCAACTTGTCCCATAATTATCTATATAAGGTTCGATACAAAAAAGTTTTTTCAAGTATGTCAAAGTTCTACCATAAATGCCAGCACAATACCAAGTACAATAAATGAACCACTTTGTAACAGTCACTCAGGACCACACGAATAGGAAAACAGTGTGCAGTGTTGATAGAAACTTTATGATCCCTCTATATAGCTTTAGATATTTATACTAATATAATAAAGAGGAAAGATTTGTATTTTTGTATGTGTGTATGTTTGTAATGAATAAACTCAAAAATTACTGTGCCTCAATAATAATTCAGTATATAATATTCCAGTAATATAATATTTTTTAAGTAAGTATTTATGAGTTGGATACCTGTGATTATGTTAAGAAAGAAAGAAAAGAAAAGCTTTTTATTTCGACCACCACAAATATAACCTGACGTACCTATTTCGTTACCCGTAGTAGGTAGGTGATAATCGATATCGATACATTCGTCTTGTATGCTCATTGGTACATCACTAAGTGAGTAGCGCTGGTATTTGAGCATGCCATTGCATTATCAATCTTATTCTTTGCAGTTAGAGACTATAACAAAAATCGTTAGCGACAGCGCCATCTGTTGTTGAGTAGCTTTGTTTTGTGGGTAATCAAGTAACAGCCATTGCATTATCAGTCTTATTTCTAATTAATAGAGACTAAAATAAAAATATTTTCTAAAGTGCTATCTTTTGCCGAGTAGAAGAAGTAAACTTTAATTTTTTGTTACTGTTTATTTTATTGAATTTTAAACCTTGTTCCATAGTAGCTAAGGTTTTATATCCGTTAAATTGGTTTTATGGTTTTAGGCCTCTTTGAACGTTCTCTTTCAACCAATTATAACTTTTATTTCTAAGTGTGCTAGTTTTTACATGTGTGAGTTTAGCTACACTGGTTTTCTTAGTAAAAAGTCATCATGCTAGTTCTATTGTTTTTTATGTTCTGTGCTCGCGTACAATGCTGTCATGTGAACGCTCCCAACGCGTGGCGACGCGCGGTGCCGCGCGGTCATGTGAACTTACCCTAAGATACACATGCTACTATAAGTAGCACGTTAAAAAGCATGCTCAAAAGCTTGCTCAATTGTAGCATACTCTTGACGAGTTCACATGATATAAGAGCAGCTCGAGTTCCTTGTGAAAGGGCTATACGAAAAATGTTCTTTTAACTATTTCATGATTTGGGTTGCATCCTTTGATTTTTTATATGATTGCGATCAAAACGATTAAAAACCCAATGTTGATGCTTTAAGATATTGCATATCAGTATCAACAAAAGAAAAACTCATACTAACATTAAAGTAAGCAAACTCTTTATCATACCTCTAAATATATATAAAAATCAACTTACTTATAACTGAGTATTGCAGGCATCTCTTTTTTTTAATCAGTTTTATCGATAAGCAAATCGTTAGATACATCGTTTTCGCTACTCATTTTTTTCAATCAGTGCGTCTGTCCGTCACAAACTGCGCGGATCAACTGAACTATGTACCTATTCATCATACAAGACATTAATCTCGGAATATAGAATTTAGAAAATCTTAACTCTCACTTTTTATTTATAACTTATTTATTTGGGTAAACCAAGATACAGAGATTTTAAGAGTAATAAATTTCCTTGTGAAAAGGCTCCCCCGGGGAAGAAGTACCACCATATTTATTTCTGCCGCCAAGCAGCATTACTGTGTTTCGGTTTGAACGGTATGGTTGCTAGTGAAATTACGGGCACAAGAGGCTTTACACCTGTAAGATAATGGACACCTATAGGTTAATGCAGTGTTCCGCAAAGTGTGTGCCGCGGCACACTGGTGTACCGCGGTCATTAATTGGTGTGCCGCGGGAAAAATCAATTTCATATAAAATTATAAAGGCGGACGGAAGTGCAGCCCAGTCGACTATTTCTCCAAATTTGGATCGCCTTTGCTCAATAAACAAGCTCATGTTTCGCATTAAATACAACTTATACTTTAAAATTAAGTGTAAGTTTCTGAATTGATTTAAACTTAAGAATCATCATCATCAGCCGAGTGACGTCTGATCGCCACAACGAGCGGTTGGTACCCGTTTGCGCCCAACGGCTGCCCGCAATTCTTACTAGATCGTCGGTCCACCTTGTGGGGGGCCGGCCTACGCTGCGTCTCCCAGTACGTGGTCTCCACTCGAGAACCTTTCTTCCCCAACAGTTATCGGTTCTACGAGCGATGTGGCCCGCCCATTGCCATTTCAACTTGCTAATTTTGAGAGCTATGTCGGCAACTTTAGTTCTTCTGCGGATTTCCTCATTGCGGATTTTGTCACGCAAAGAAACCCCGAGCATAGCCCTCTCCATAGCTCGTTGAGCGACCTTGAGCTTGGTCATGAGGCCATGAGTAAAGGACCACGTTTCAGTGCCATAGGTCATCACTGGCAACACACACTGGTTGAAGACCTTAGTCTTCAGGCTCTGGGGAATTTTGGACGAGAAAATATCGCGAAGTTTCCCGAACACTGCCCAGCCGAGTTGGATTCTTCGTGCGACCTCTTTGTCGAAGTTGGACTTACCTAATTGGAAAGTTTGTCCTAGGTATAAACTTAGGAATAAACAATAATTATATGATTAAAATTCGATTTTTTATTTATGGTGTACCTCTGAAATTACCCGATTTCGTAGACCTTGAACACAAAAAGTTTGCGGAACACTTAGTTATTGGACACAGGGAAGTGCATCGTAGGGCACATTTCTAACATGCGTGACCCACGAGACAATTACCTGTTATAGGCGATGGTTACTACTTAACATCAGGCCATAAGCTTGTTTCATCTCCATCTATACTATCTATACTAATATTATAAAGAGGAAAGATTTGTATCTTTGTGTGTATGTTTGTAATGAATAAACTCATAACTGCTATGCCGATTTCAATAACTCTTTCACAATTGGAAAGCTACACTCACTTTGAGTGACATAGGTTATATTTATTGCTAGAAAAAAATAGGGATCCTTACTAAAACTTAAGTAACGTTACCCAAGGTGTAAAAAAGTGCCCTCAAACGTCTTTCGTCGCATGCGCTGCGGAAACTATTGATGATAGAACAAGAGTATGTTCTACAATATTAAAGAACGTATCAATATCTACAAAAATATAATATTATATAGAGGAAAGGTTTGTTTGTTTGTTTGTTTGCATTTAATGGGCTCCGAAACTACTGATCCGATTTAAAAAATTCTTTCACCGTTGGGAAGCAACACTATCCCCGGGTGACAGGCTAATTTTTACACAACTCCGCAAGAGGATAATTTTTTATTGAAAAACTACGCGTGCGAAGCTGCGGATTGGTCAGCTAGTGTAGTATAAGAAAAATAAAGACGTAACCGCATGTATTTGGTTAAACAAACAGTCACGCAATATGAAATTAACTTATTCCAGATCTTCTCTATATCCATATCAGAACGCCTACATTGTTGTTTATATTTTTCGTTCAGTTTTGATTTCTCCAGCCATGGGATTCTTAGTGCAGTTTACATTACAGGTGTGAAAATCTCACTGGGTTCCACACTTAGAAAGAAGTCTTATTACTCCCCAGTCATGGATATAACTGGTTTTTTGGAGACATGTTTTCAAGCGATGCTAGAGGTATTATTCTGCTAATTTATAAGAAAAACTGTTACTTATTTTACCAATGGGTCCTTACTTATATTTCAATGATTATAATTATCATTTCTGTCTTAAGCTGCCAAATTTTCAATTTTCATAGCAACGGTGGTCATAAAATAAAATAAAACATGTTTTATTTCAACTGTTATGTTACAAAATATAAATAAATTTGTTACAATCCGTTATTTTAATATTGCTTCCCCTTTATTGAATTACAATCTGAATTAAGCTGATATTTAGAATAAAATCGACAAAAATAATACAGAAATGTGCAGTGCACTATGTAGGTAGATAAAAAGTATATTAAAAATATTTGTTGATAATTTAACATCATATTTAATTATTTGTTTTACCAGCTTAATTCAGATTGTAGCCAGCACCTATAAACCATTAGGAAACTTCACTGAAGCAAATCCTAGGATTTCATTAGGATTTCACCAATACATGCTCCCAAGTTACTTTTTAACTATCAAATGTGTTGGAAGACGATAACATACTCGTATATATGTTTTCAGTTATACAATGCAACATTATTATCAGATAGAGCACACTAGACAACTTTTGTTTGCAGAAAGAAATGCTGAAATATGAATAGTCTAGTGTGCCCCAGCTCATCCAGTACAAATATTAGTAGGTAATAGCTCTAACGTTATTACAGAAGTCTCATTCACCAATTGAGGCCAATATAGCTTTCACCATAATGTCATATTAAATGAGGTCCTAATATTGCATCCGGTGACAAAACATTATACAGCATAAAATAATATTTGCAGAATGATTATCATAATTTATTTGTAGACCAATCTAATGGTAAATAATATTTAGAATACCTACATACCTATTTTTCTATTATGTTTTTAGCAATGAATTAATTTATTATATAATACATGCCCCTTACTACAGCTGAATATCTACATTTTATTAATTAATTGTTTAATTTTATACCAATTCGATGTTGTTTAGGGTTCCGTACCCAAAAGGTCAAACGGGACCCTATTACTAAGACTCCGCTGTCTGTATGTCTGTCTCTCCGTCTGCCACCAGGCTGTATCTCATGAACCGTGATAGTTAAGTAGTTGAAATTATCACAGATGATGTATTTCTGTTGCCGCTATAAAAACAAATACTAAAAATAGTATAAAATAAATATTTTAAGGGAGGCTCCCATACAACAAACGTGATTATTTTGCTCGTTTTTGCTCGATATTGAGAACGGCAACAGGTAGACGCTTGAAATATTCACACAATATTAAGTTATATATTCATTTTAAAAATAAATAAAAATGTTTTAATAAAATTAATATTTACGGAGGGGCAAACGTACAATAAACGTATACAACAAACGTGATTTTTTGTCGTTTTTATTTTTTTATCAGATAATGGTGCGAAACCCTTTGTGCGCGATTCCAACTCGCACTTGGCCGGTTTTTTTTGTGTGCTTATTGTTTTGTACCACCTGCATACTTGCTAAGTATTATGTTTGAAGATATAGACAACACCTGACGAGCTATAGATTGTTAAAACTCAATGTAATTATTATTGACTTGTTAATGTGTTTTTCGTCTACGGCAATAAAGATTATTCATTTGATTTTCATTTCTTTGAAAAATATTGTGTGGTCATAGTAAAACGATTGATTTAGTACAGTTGATATGGTAGCAAGAAAATAATATCTTATATTTAAGGAGATGCTATATTTTAATCATTATTATAAATACGGGATTTATCACGTATCGTTTTATCGGTGTTTCGACCGACACACGCGAGGCGAGACGTGGTTCGAAGCGGATCGCACTAACTCTGAGGTTCACGAATCGAACCGAAATATTGTCGGTCGAAACACCGATAAGACGGTACGTTATATTTTCCGTATTCATAATAATGATTGAATTTTATCACGACAGTATTCTTAGTAAAAAAGCTCCATTTTGTAAATGTAAATATGATCATGTTGCCATTTCTAAATTACAATGAGCTCAACTCACTTGTACTCAAGTGAGCTAAGTTGATCATTATACACGAGGCTGTGGGTTGCAGCCCGAGCCGTAGGCGAGGATGTAAATCAGCCGAGTGTCTAGTGAGCAAGTTGGTCACGAGTTTCATACGCACTTTTTCAACAGACAAACATTGGAGACAGACTTTTCAACAGTTGGTGAATGTACAATTTTCAAAACTATATTGGATTTATTTTGATGGCGATTTCACAGTTTGTCTTACATTGGTTGCCACTTCTTTAGCACCTTCATTTACTTCTTGTGTACCTAAATGTCGGCGACAAAGGTAAATCATACAAATTACTGGAAGGAGAAGGCACCAAATAACTCATGCTACGAGATGTACATGGTTGTGGGTTACAGTACGTTTTGATATCAACACCATGTTTAAGCTTAACCATGCTTCTTAACATAGAATAGATGCACCACAGGGAGCTGGGTTTGTATGTATTGGCGAGTTCAGCGAAATACGCCTTAAACACATTTACAGAAAATGACTGGGTTTTTTGTTGCTCTTCCATTGTAGGAAACTAGCGTAAGCAGCTTAGTACTTTGCTTTAGATTATGCAGGTATTAGGCTTTCATTTACATTTTGTGCTGCATTTAGTATTTCTGGCGGGGTTAAATCTATCAATTGTTCATCGTCTGTACTAAAACTTGACACGTTTACAATTATTTACCACACAGCAACAAACGCGATACAAACGAAAGAATGGAAATGGCGAGCAAGTTTTTTTTTTTTTGCACGCGCCATATGTAAGTGCTTGATTAATTTGATTACATATAGCCATACATCCTACTTCAAAATTATAATTTTAGTGATAAAATGCAAATATTTTATTACAAATTATTGTGAATTTTAAATAGTTTGATATAAAATATCTATAAGTTTTTTCATCTTAATTAGGGATAGGTGCATTTATTTATTCCAATGTAAATGGATTTTTAGCGGCATAAAACCTCTTTGTTGTTACAAAAAAAACTGTAATACCCGGTTAAATAGAAAATGCTTTGGTTAGTCGCATATAATTTGCAGTTAGGTACTAACTCAACTTTTTAGGGATAATTATATTATGCACTAGTGTGTTAAAGTTCGGTTTATGGCCCTAATAACGATGTAATAATGCTCACTTTACGAGCAAGTGTGTGGAAAAGGATATTTCTTTAGGGTTAAAATATCTTCCACAAGTAGAATAATTAAAACTAATTCTAGCTTTCGCTCCTTCCTTTCTATATAAACTTTAACTAGGACAAATCTCAGTCCTCCTTGCACGCAATAAGCCTTAAAGGAGTTCAAGTTTTATCTTCACGTATTAATAGCTTAGTCTAATTAAAGGTTTCCTGGATGAGACCGCTTTTAGCAATAAGGCCGCCCATTGTACCTATGAAAGAACCACACAAAATTTCAGTAGTTCAATAACAGGCAAAAAGGTGTGTACTTACAAAACACGCTGGCTGTAATGTGGGCGCTATTTCCCCGTTATGTTGATGTTGGATCAGGATGCGGGTAAAAAGAGAGATTTACCCCGCGCCGGGATTAGACGTGATTGATGACGTGTGGCTCTCGGACGCGCCACTTCAAAAGCTCGTCAGTGAACTGAAACTTACTTAGAACTTTGAATCTAGGCCTGATTTTATGGCAGAAGACTTAAGAATATTGATTTGGGAAAGTCGTTCGTTTCCAGCCGAGATTTCTTTAGTGTTCTTTGTATTTGGGGTTATTTGGGGTTTTTTATCATAATGGGAAAACGAAGAAAATTTGTATCTAGGCGTTATATCCCTCATGATGTCGTTGGATCCCTCATAAACTGACAGCGGAGCAAAAGCGGGCAAACGTGGAATGGTGCTCACAGATGCTACTGAACTACGACCACGGACATTCTAATGCTGTTTATGACATTGTCACAGAAGACGAAACTTGGATTTATTGTTTTGAATCCGAAAAAAAGCAGCAATCTTGTGAATGGATGTTTGAAAATGAGAACAGGCCAACAAAAGTGAGGCAGGCGAGAAACGTTGGTAAAAAAATTATCGCGTTTTTTTTAGTGGTATTCTATCATTAAACAAATGTTGCCACGGAACAAATGTTTGCATGATCTTGAAATATTTGTTCCGGGTCTGGATGTTTTTCCATATATTATAAGTATGTATTTACAAAAAAAACGTATATAAGTATTCTATCAGTTATCTGGTTCCCATAGTACAAGCTCTGCTTAGTTTGGGGCTAGATAGCGCTGTGCGAAATGTCTACCAATATTTATTTATTATTTATTTATTTTATTTATTATTTGTTTACCCAGGGTGTTAGAAAAAATTCGCGAAATACGACCAAAAAGCCGCGTTCTCCTACATCATGACAATGCTTCTTCACACACGGCCAACAAAACAAAGTCATTTTTAACTTCCGAAAAAGGTCGGGGCTATGTGCAGGATGGGTGACGAGTTGCACCCATCCTGCACATAGCCCCGACCTAGCACTCTGTGATTTCTGTATTTTCCCCAAAATCAAAGATTTGATGAGAAATTTCACTTTTACCAACTCCGAAGAGGCAGTGATAGCGTTCAATCAGCACGTAGAAAACATGCCTTCAGATCTGTGGTCCTCCTGTTTTAAAAAATGGTTTAATTGGAGAGTACTTTAAAAAGCAATAAATATAATATTTTGGTTATAACATGTTGTTTTTCTAAGTTACGCAAAACTTTTAGTGTGACCTACGTATTTGTAATATGGTAACCAGATAACTGATAGAATACATATATTTTTTTAAAGACATCCTTTTTGTGGAAAAACATGTAGACCCAGAACAAATATCAGAAGATCGTATTAACAATTGTTCCTTGACGGGAATCAAACCCGCAACCTGCGTTTAAGCTGGCTACTCGCCCTCTGTGCCACGGAAGGTTTATATGTACCTTAACCCTTCAGTATTTACTGTGTAGTTTGTAATCACGCAACCGATCATGCCGGTGACAGGAAATGAAAGGGTTAGGTGGCCGGCGCAATCAATCTCATTGACATCGCTGGACCCTTTTGTCAATATCCAATAATAATTCGCATTAACACCTTTTATTTGATCGTGGGGTGCGTGGTGTCTGCGTGGCGTGAGCGTACACGCAGCGGTTGTAATATTTGACATTAAAACACGTCACGCAGACGCCTATATTGGTATAACCAGTGGTTCGCCCCGAAGTGAAATATCGCGAGTGTAAATCAAAATCCCAACCAATTAGCAGTTGAAGCAATCAGCAATTTTTCTGAATTCTGTCATATTTCAATGAGAAAACCAGTTGTTTTTAGTTTTTTTTATTCCAATATAGATGAAACAAGCTTATGGTTTACCTGATGTTGAATATGAGTGGTAACCATCGCATATAACAGAGGATTGCCTCGTAGGTCACGCACCTTAGAAATGTGCCCTAAGATGCACTGTCTTGCGTCCATCAACTTGAGGCATACAGGTGTAAAGCCTCATGTACTTGTAATTTCAACGGCAACTATACCCTTCAAACCGAAACACAGCAATGCTGCTTGGCGGCAGACATAGGTATAGTGGTAGTACTACAACTTTCCGAACTTGATGTTATTTTAAGAATATGACTGTAATAACGTGATTTTTTTTATATTTTTACGACCTGGAGGTGGATTAAACTTATAGCCCTTCTGATGTTGAGTGGTAATCATCGCTTATAACAAAGCATTGCCTCACAGGTCACATACTTAAGATACGTGGCCTACGATGCACTGCTCTGCGTCCATCAACTTGAGGTATACTTGATGTATCACAAATCTATAAATAACCAATAGAACTTTTTTAATCGCCATATACTTACTAAAAAATTACTATGTTGGATTTTTGTATTGATGATAGCCAAGCGCTTGACCACTAGAAGGTAAGTAATGGAATGATCGATATTATTTGTGTGAGAAGTCTTTGTAAGCAGACTTGCCGGTCCAAGGTCCAAGCATCTCTTAGGACATTAATGTTTGAACGCAGGTCTCATAATAAGTAAGTTCAAAAACTAAAACCCGACTACTGAAAATCACGCTCTGAAATGTATGAAACGAGAAAATATTCTCATCTGAAATTATTATGTACAAAATAATCAATATTTATGGTCGATTAAATAAACAACTTACAGGTTATATGTTAATGTATTATATTACATTATTCATAGTGATATCATTGATCATCTCACTAATTTCGACCCTCACGTGACTTGGCCTTGTAGCACAGTTGGATAGTCCATCCTCATAGCAAGAGGAAGGTTGCGGTTTCAACTAGGATTGAAATTGAGATGGATTTAAAAATCTTGGAATTTTCCGTATGTGTTCGGATATTTTTTTATTGATGATAGTCAAGCGCTTGACCACTACCTCACCTGATGGTAAGTGAAGGTGTGATCGAAGATGCAGCACGCTTGCCTAGAAAGAACCTATTCACTCTGGACTTGCAAGACTCCAAGATTATACTGGTTTGGAAAAACATACGCCGGAAGTGAGTTCCACTCCTTACTTGTGCTAACAAGACACGTTGAAGCAAATCGTTTGGTTCGGCAAGGTGGTATGCCGACTAGGTATGGGTAGTACTTCTCGGTACGTCTGCTTGTCTGGTCGTGGAAAGGGGAAGGAGGGATAAGGTCATGAAGATCTTGCGCACATTAACCAAAATGAATTTTGTAAAAAACTGAAAGTCCGGCTACTCGGCGCCTGTGCTCTAGACTTTGTAAATTGGCTTCCACTAGGGAGTCATCGTCAATGAGTCTAGCAGCACATCGCTCAATCGAATCAAGGGCTTCTGTAGTATACCTATCTATAGTTATACATGTATTGTGTCTCGCTTCTATATGAAATTTCAGCTTGCTGTCAAATAAATCAGTTATCCGTCAGTCACCGCGTTGTCATTTACTCCCGGCCTCAATACCTACTCATACACAGCAGCTTCAAGCTGATACTTGGCCGAGCCAATAGAAAAAATAACACTATGATGTTCAGAGAATAACCCTCCTTAATGCTAGTCGGGTAATAAAACTATCATCCTATTTCCTAATTCCCAGTCCAACATGAAACCGAATTATTCTGCATTCGAACGAACGTATTTGTTGTCTAATTAATGTCTCGCATCCTCTACTGAAGTTCAGTTATTTATGATGGAAATGATTGCCGCTACTACGAATATTCCCATAACTGCTCATTTTATGTGTATTCGTTTAAAATATTCAAAAAACATGATGAAAATAACTTCAATCTACATAATAAAAGCTGAAAACACGTAAATGATGAAGCAGGACCGATCCAATTAATATTTCAAATTACGGACAGGTTTTTCAATATGGCCAGGATGTTGATCTAAAAACAGTTCATTCATTCCGTATTTTGAGCCGTTTTTTTAAGTTCTTTTAATAGAATATTACGGCCTGTGGTATTAAAGTTTTTTTTTTATTTGCTGAAATTCTAGTTTAACATAATGTACACAACATTATCCTGTCTGAAAAATAAATAATTGACGTATGATTTGGTCTTAGAAAACTCTATCTAGGCCAATGACTAAGAAGGCCATAGAAACAGGAGTTTTTTTTTAATTTGCTTTTGCGGCAATTTTAATATATCAATGCGGCCACAAAAAATGGAAAAAGGAGTTAATTTTTTTCCAAACTTTTTGGTCTAGCCACAGAGTAGATACTAGCATACTTTTTCTGATTTTATTTTTACATAGTAGATTTTTTATATTATAAGAAATCTTTACGTCCTTCACTTGAGTCTACCCAAAAAAATGTTCGAGCTCTTTTACTTATCGTTAACTAAAACTTAGTACAGGGTCTAAACCTAATTATTTCGAGGCTCATTTTGGCGCGAAAATGTGACAGTTCGTTAGGTGCCGGCCGAATGTCGGCGGGAAAATGGAATTGTTACAGGGTGCGGGAATCATTTTAGGTAAGAAATACAATTTGGCTTAATCTGGAATAATGATATTACTCTAAGAAAGTATACAGTTCATATCTTGAACAAAATAATTTAAAAAAATAGGTCATTTATATAGGTTTATGGGGTACGCCGCCGTCTTTTTGATTTTGTTTTGTCCTCTCCTTCAAAAGGTTGTCTGGAGGAGATCGCTTTCAGCGACTTACCTTTAAATAAATAAATAAAATAAAAATTAAAAAACCCTTATACTTTTTACAGTTATTACACGTTTACAATAATGATTAATTATAAGATATTTTTATATTCTAGTAAAAACCCACGACTTACTTTTATGTGCATTTCTTTGTAATGTTAATTCAATTTGGTTGCAATAAAGAGTTAGTAGAGTAGGTATATATATATATATATACCTACTAACCTGTATATATTAAAATAAATTCTAATAATTTTATAGTTAAGCTAGCAAATAATTGCCGATAACAACAAAACATTCAATATATTTCACGGAAAAATAACAAATGCCTTACATATCCATAGTCATTTTGTAATTTTCATATATTATATTTTGACTAAAGTATCTTCAAAATGGAGGACTTGCTTATACCTACTTATTTGTATTTATTTTACGTAAGCTTTTCGCTCACCAAAATAACATTTGTACATGTAAAATAAATAAGTACATATGTATTCACGAGACAAAACAATTCTTTGTGAAACGAGATGAGAGAAAATGAAAAAGAAACAGTCTAGATTATTTTTCTATCTCTGAAGCTTAATTCTATAGCGTGGCATAATTAAGGATTATGACACGCTCCCGTAGAAGATTTTAAACGGTCTGCTTTGAGAAGAATATCATTTTGACAACTTTTTGTATGGATTGACAGTTCATAATCAGAACCCGTTTGACAGCGGCCGTTTGAGGAAAGATATAAGAAAAAAATGTTGAAAATCTACCTTGTTACCACAAAAAGTTAAAGAACTCTTTTACCTAGAAAACTTTCGTGATTGATTTCAATCATTATTATAAATACGGGATTTATCACGTCTTAACGGCGTTTCGACCGACAATGTTTCGGTTCTATTCGTGAACCTTCATCAGGGTGAGTGCGATCCGCTCCGAATAACGTCTCGCCTCGCACTGTTTTATTTAGTTAAAAAACTGTTTAATGTGTGTTAGCATTTTATATTGGATTTTTTTAAACAGACGCTATACAGTATTATTTTTAGGGTAAGAAATTGTTGTGTCCTGACTGACCCTGTCCTGAAGCATAGACAATAGCGCCCAAATTAAAAGACTATTTACTGAATCGTCTCTACAAAGTTTTAGAAAAAGAAAATGAGTTGGCTGAGTAGATTTGAGCAATGAAACATTTAATTTCAGTCGTCTCGTTGAGAATGCTACGAAATTTTCTGCCGAGATCCACCAAGGTTACACTGGCTCAATGCCTCCTACTTCCTATTCTGGATTATGCTGACGCCTGCTATCCGGATCTTACCGAAAAACACCTCGATAAACTAGAGCGCCTTCAGAATGTCTGTATTAGATTTATTTATGGCCTGCGAAAATATGACCACGTCTCTGAATTTCGCAACAAGCTCAAGTGGTTACCCATTCGCTGCCGCAGGAATACGCATATTCTCTTTCTCTTATACAGTATCATGTTTAACCCTTCTAGTCCTTTTTATCTCAGAGAGCGCTTTGAGTATTTTCATCAATCAAATCCTTGAGCCTTGCGCTCTTCTGAGACCTTGCAACTTAAAACTCCTGTACACTCTTCTAACTTTTATGATAAATCCTTCACTATACAAGCTATCCGTCTATGGAACTCTCTTCCTCCACACATTAGAACTGCCAGATCCCTTCCCATCTGTAAAACAGTTCTATTTAAACATCTGTCTGTACTACAATGCTGATTCTCATTTTCTCATATATCATTACGCTACTCTTGGTTTTCATTTCACCCTTCCCACCCCACCATTATACACCTATATGTACCTACTTATAATAATATACCTACATACTACTACTATATACTATACTATATACTACTATATATAATAAGCCTTTTTTATTATTCGTTTGGAATATTTATGTACTATGCTATATTATTATGTACCTAATCCATTAATGAGTACTTGTGTATATGTACTCGTATATACCTATACATATTTATTAATTATGCTCATGTAAGTACACTGTTTGTTCAAAATTCAATTATTGTTTATTAATAGCTACCGTTTAGTATGTGTTTATTAATAGCTCACTCACCTTCGGTTTGCCGACGATATTGTGGTCATGGCAAAGTCGTTGGAAGAGCTCAGCACGATGCTCGAAGGCCTCAATAGAGTCTCCCAACGGGTAGGTCTTAAAATGAACATGGACAAGACGAAAATTATGTCGAATGTCCATGTCGTGCCTGCCCAGTTATGGTTGAGAACTCGGCTCTTGAAGTTGTCGACGCGTATGTATACCTAGGACAAACAGTCCAATTAGGTAGGTCCAACTTCGAGAAAGAGGTCAATCGTCGAATCCAACTCGGATGGGCAGCGTTTGGGAAACTTCGCAACGTCTTTTCGTTCAACATACTTCAGTGCCTTAAGACGAAAGTCTTCAATCAGTATGTGTTACCAGTGATGACGTATAGAACCGAGACGTGGTTCTTCACTATTGGCCTTATGAATAAGCTCAGAGTCGCTCAACGAGCTATGGAGAAGGCTATGCTCGGGGTTTCTCTTCGGGATCCAATCAGAAATGAGGAGGTACGTAAGAGAACTCAAGTCACCGACATAGCCCGACGGATTAGCACGTTGAAGTGGCAATGGGCAGGCCATATAGCGCGCAGAACAAATGGCCGATGGGGCCGGAAGGTTCTCGAGTGGAGGCCACGGACCGGCAAGCGCAGCGTAGGACGTCCACCTATAAGATGGGCAGACGACTTGGTAAGAACCGCAGATCGGCGTTGAATGCAGGCCGCTTCCAACCGCAGTTCCTGGAGCTCAATGAGGGAGGCCTTTGTCCAGCAGTGGACGTCCTACGGCTGATATGATGGCTTAATCAAGGATGTCTTGAGTGACTCCAAATTGGGATAAGGTTTTGAGCACGCCTTTTCCTCCAAGTGTTGCCATATCTTGTAATCTAACGGATTCAAATCTGGACTGGAGGAGAGCCAGTCTTCGTGCCGGATGAAGTCGATTTCACGCGCCGCCAGCTGTTGTGTGCTCTTCGCTCTATGAGCTGGCGCCGAATCTTGTTGAAATACCCAGTGCCTGTTATTGAACATATTATGAGAAACAGGTTTCACAAGGTTCGTCAGGACTGTATTTTGATACACAACTGCATTCGTTTTTACACCTTTCTCACAAAAATGTACCTCTGTTAAGCCCCAATAAGAAACTCCCAACCATACCATGAGCGAGGATGGAAAATGACCTCGTTGGACACGCGGAATACGGTTGCTCGCTTCTTCACTACTGTGTGCGTACACCTTATCATTTTGTTTGTTGTCGCTCTCTTCTACGGTAAAAGTTTTTTCATCCGAAAAAAGAATTTCACGATATTTTTTTCCCGCGTACCGCTTCAACAAAGCGCGGCATCTCTTCAGTCTCAGGTCCATTAGACGAGCATTCAAACGATGTCCTGTTTTTCTTCGATATGCCCGTAGCCCTAAGTCTTCATTTAACACTCTTTTCACCGTGGTTCTGCTTAACCCCATCTGAAGGGCCAACAGTTTCTGCTTACGTTTGGGATTTCTTTGAATTCGCGCCTTAACAGCTTTTATCACTGCTGGAGTCCTAACAGACCGAGGGCGACCACTTCTTGACCTGTCATCTACACTAGAGTATTCATTGTATCGTTTGATGGTGCGATAAACGAATCTTTTGGTTATATTCAAATTTTTCAGTATATCAAAAATTTGAATTGGCGCGTAACCGCAACGATGCAACGCAATAACTGCAACACGGTCTTCTTTAAGCGTCCACTCCATATTTAAAAATGAGTAAAATTCTAAAAAGTATACATTTTTATTTTCATGAACAATTCGAAATTCGAATTCTATAAATTTTTTTGTGGCCAGCATTCTAAAAGAAAAGTTTTTACTGTGTGACAATACTTATGACCTGACTAGGTATACCCAACAACGGGTAAAGTCAGGCTGTGGATGATGTTGATGGGGTTATCTTTAATACCAAACAATAGAACCTTTCCATTTTATTTACTAAGATTAATTCTTTTAAATGCTGGCCGTAATTGCGGTCAACATGATCCATTCTAAGTGCTAATTTTGAATGACGCGTCCGAGCATTTCGGGTGGTATTTGGCGAATGACGCTTGTATTTTTGAAATCCAATTATTCAATTGAACCCGGCTTATCCATGTAAACTTTGGACTTTACATAGCTCCAAATAAAAAATTCTAGAGGTGGCGCTATATGTCAACATGTTGGAACTCTTGTAGAAAGTCATTTACGAGCGCTGAGTAGGCGCATTGTTACGAGTAGCGTAATGCGTTCGTGTTACGTGTCTGGCGAAGAACCGGTGATTGCGACGCGACGGCCCGTTCTAACGTAATTATTAGGGACGTATGGGATAATATGGTCGGATTGTTGACTTGCATAGCAAGCTGTAAGTTACGCCTCCGCTCTAAGGTATCTAATCTGACCATACCGCCACAAATAAGGAAGGGAACTGATAGGCAGAAAAATGTAAGTTTCAAACTGATCTTTGTCATTTTAATGAATATAATTTTGATTTAATTTGACAGGGATAGTAACCATGCATGCGCTTATAAAATGTATCTGGCATATTTTCGCTGTATTCTTTGGATCATAGCATAATAGTATGTTAATAACCTATATCAAAAAAGTGCAATGTAACCCCGCAATATTTATGGAAAGCGTTTTTAACGATAGCCTACCCGGTTGGGGATCATCATCATCATATCAGCCGTAGGACGTCCACTGCTGGACAAAGGCCTCCCTCATTGATCTCCAGGAACTGCGGTTGGAAGCGGCCTGCATCTAACGCCGACCTGCGGTTCTTACCAAGTCGTCTGCCCATCTTGTAGATGGACGTCCTACGCTGCGCTTGCCGGTCCGTGGCCTCCATTCGAGAACTTTCCGGTCCCATCGGCCATCTGTTCTGCGCGCTATATGGCCTGCCCATTGCCACTTCAACGTGCTAATCTGTCGGGCTATGTCGGTGACTTGAGTTCTCCTACGTATCTCCTCTTTTCTGATTCGAGAAACCCCGAGCATAGCCCTCTCCATAGTTCGTTGAGCGACTCTGAGCTTATTCATAAGGCCAATAGTGAAGGCCAATAATGTGGTTGGGGATGCAAGTTATAAATTCCATATATTTACCCTTTCATGTAGGGGAAGAATCTGCCCTATTTTTGATGTGAAAGATCTATTGGCGCGCCTTATTTATATTGCATATGATAAGATAAGATTATAAACGGTTTTATTTAATCACTTGCTGACCAAACCGCAGCTTCGCACGCGTAGGTTTTCAATAAAAACATTACCCTCATCCTGCGCAGTTGGGTAAAAAGTAGCCTATGTTACTAAGAGTGAATGTAGCTTTCCAATGGTGAAAGAATATTTGAAATCGGTCAAGCAGTTTTTGAGTTTATTCATTACAAACACATCACTTTTCACTTTTAAATCGGTTTGGCTGGAGGTTTAACATCGAATTATTGTCTGGAAAATGAATTTTGGGTTTTGTAAATACTTAAAAAACATTCTATCCAAATTTCAGCCATACTAAACTCAATAATTATTTTACCTGTACATGTAGGATGTGCACTAATGAACGCAACCTCTACCACGGTAATGTTTTACCTATAATTAACAATAAATTAGCTCAAACAGACGAGTACCGTGACTATTTACGTCAATATAATATATATTATGTTTGCAGCTGTGCGGCTGTGGAACGCTTTACCTTTCTCTATCAGATCATAAAAATCTCTTCCTATCTTTAAAGCTAAGGTATACAACCATTTCCTTTCTTTGTCTACGCACTGCTAGTTTATCGATATGTTTTCATTCATATTCATATCATTTATTCATCTTTAGGCATGGTAACATGCACTTAGACAAATCAATGGTTTACAAATTATTATTATCTAAAACAGATTAAACTCTTACAACACCTAAGATTTCAGTTCTTATAATTTACAAACTAGATAAAATAATGTCACCAAACATGCAATAAATTTTCTGCAATAGCATTGTCAAATTAATAGAGTAAAAAATAATTCATAATTAATAAACAAATTGAATAATAATAAAAACATTGCAATAATTAAAATTAATCATAAATAATTTCAACAATAAAATAATTAAAAAGCATGTCAAAAATTAAAATTAGGTCATTTGGATGTCCGAGACCCAATAATGTCAAATTAATTATTGTCAGGTTTAAACTTAAATATTTCCTTATCTGATAATGCTTCGTTTATGTTATAATAGCTTTTATTGATCAAATTATTTCTTATGCAACTCTTAAAACTACAGACACTCATGCTTCTAATTTCCAAAGGAATTTTATTATACATTTTTCGAGATTTTAGCTAGCCGAGTTTTGCGAATAGCTAGGCGATCCTTATTTCTAGTGTTATAATGGTGGGTTTCTCCTACAGTCGTCATGTTATTTATGTTTTCCCTAACGTAAACCAAATTTTGATAAATAAATTGTGTTTAAAATAAATAATGTCATAGTCATTATTAAAAGTTCCTTAAATCGATTTCTACAGGAATCCAATTGCTTAAGGCCTAAGATATATCTTACTGCACGTTTCTGAAGAATTAAGACCCTACCTGAACTCGATGCAGCACCCCAAAAAACTATTCCATATGTCATTACGGAGTGGAAGTACGCGAAGTATACGTCACGCGCAGCCTTTTCTCCACCTAATTCTTTAATTTTTTGAATCGCATATGTTGCTGAACATAGCCTAGTGAGTAAACTCTCTAAGTGGGCTTTCCAAGTAAGTTTACTATCTAGCCATACACCTAGAAACTTTACTGGACCAGATGGCTTATTACTCATATCATCCAAAACATTTTTAATACAAGCATGAATTTGTATGTTTGACCTAGATCCTAGTGCAAATTGTATAATATTGGTTTTGTTTACATTTAAAAGCATATTATTAACAGTAAACCACTCTTTTAATATATCTAAACTTTTTTTAAATTATTTTTAACCGTTTCGATATTTTTGTCTATAAGAGACGTATCGTCCGCGAATAAAATAATGTCTATATTATTAAATATTATTGAAATGTCATTTACATAGATAAGGAATAAAAGGGGACCCAAAATGGAACCTTGAGGGACACCTAGGCCAATTTTACATTTGTTTGAGCGTTTATCTCCTTTGTTGTATATATATATTGTATATATTTTTAGTTTATTAGTAAGTATAGGTAGTTTATGTAGGTTTATGAACAGATACACCGCCGTCTTTTTGATTTTGTTTTGTCCTGTTTATCCAAAGGTTGCCTGGAAGAGATCGCTTTTAGCGATAAGACCGCCAACTGTACTTACCTTTATTTTTGTGTATGTCTTTGTATTTTTAATTTTGTTGGTGTGCAATAAAGAGTATTCTATTCTATGTTAAGTCACAAATAATGTAAACTAAATAAAATAAAAATTAATATCTCGTGTCGATAAATCCGTTTATTCCCCGTGACAGAACTGCTTGGCAACGAGTGGTGCTATAGGAAAATTATCTTTACCGTGACACTACCATCCATCTACAAGTATTATTCCATACAGGTATCATGCAGGGCATTACCAGTTACCAGATAGCGACGCTGTCTGTACATCTTCCAGTTTATGATATGTACTAGCTGTTGCCTGCGACTTCGTACTACACTACTAAATGTGTAGGTAACCTAGAAATAAAGCTAAACTCGCTGTTGCAACTTGACTTGACACTCCATTTTTAACCCATGGGACCTTATTTGAGGGATAAAAAGCGGCCAAGTGCGAGTCGGACTCGCTCATGAAGGGTTCCGTAGCAGCAAGTAACATAATCTAAAAGAATGAAAGGTAAATTGCGGTTTACGATTTATGTCGTATTAAAAAACTACTTACTAGATCTCGTTCAAACCAATTTTCGGAGGAAGTTTGCATGTACATCATATATATTTTTTTTTAGTTATATCATTCTCTTATTTTAATAGTTACAGGTGGGGGGGACACATTTTACCACTTTGGAAGTGCCTCTCGCGCAAACTATTCGGGTTAGAAAAAAATGATATAAAAAACCTCAATATCAATTTTGTAGACCTATCCATAGATACCCCACACTGTTTGATGATTTTTTTTTTGTTTTAGTTCTAAGTATGGGGAAACCCCAAAATTTATTGTTTTTTTTCTATTTTTGTGTGAAAATCTTAATGCGGTTCGCAGAATACATCTACTTACCTAGTTTCAACAGTATAGTTCTTATAGTTTCGGAAAAAAGTGGCTGTGACATACGGACGGACAGACAGACAGACATGACGAATCCATAAGGGTTCCGTTTTTGCTATTTGGCTACGGAACCCTAAAAAGTAGCTTATGTGGTAATCCTGGTTAAAATCTACGTGCATACTAGATATCATCGAAATTGGTTCAGCCGTTACGACGTGATTGAGTGACAAACAAATAAGCAAACAAACATCCACACTTTCGCATGTATAATATTAGTCTGATGAATAAGATCACCAGTTTTAAGTATATTATATGGGCCTAGTCTCGCCAATCTTCTTTAAGCATGAAAAAGTGAAAACGAAACCTTAGTTGGGTCTAATTTTGTTGATGTAAATGCAGTATACATTACAAGGTGTTTATTTAATTGCCTATTTGGGACCTAACTTTATTGCCCGTAACTTTATTTACTTCGCAATTAGAAACGTGACTGTCTCGTGTCTTTTTCAACAATGTATTTTCTTTAGATGTTTTAAATGAGACACGCCATTCAACGCGGGCTAAGGGCGTTATATCAATACCTAATAAATACACGGTTCTCTTTTCCTTCAATTTGGATGAAGCAACCAACTGAACGATGTAATTATGTCGACGTGAAGAGTGGCAATATTCGAACATAATGTTACGCCGAGGCTGTTACAGAATAAGTAATAGTAGTCAGCTTCTCGAAGTTATACCTACTGTGTCACAGAATAGGTAATACTTGCTGTCGAATATACCTACATACCACGTTTTTACCTACAGTTGCACAGAATAAGAAATAGTAGTCCGTCGAAATACCTACACTTTTCTAGTTACTAGTGGAAACATCGAGAAGGTTCTGGAAATAATGCGCGGTATAAATAGTGCGTAGAGACGTCCGCAGAGTCAGTCTAGTTTAGCGATACATACGTGCGAATATTTCGGTGACTTTTAGTGGTTTATTGGGCGACCGTGTTGTGAATTAGCGTTTTGTGATTACTTGTGATTAAGATCGTGTATTTTGCATTTTAGTGTTGATTAATGGCGGGTTCCTATATCCGTCGGTAATCGACTACGCCTCGTATCTCCTTGAAAAAGTGTCAAAATATTATCAAACTTTTGACAGGTTTTCAAGGAGATACTGGCATAAAAGTGTTATTTTGGTTAGAGTGATTTTCGTTATTTTATACCAAACCCTCAGCTCGTAACAATAATGTCGTACTGGGTTCTTAAAAAATATACGAAGTAATTCTAATCAATTATCAATATAATTTGTAAGGTAACTGCGAGATAACGGATACCCTTCTACCTAGGTCTTTATTGAGGTTTTTTGGGTGTTAGTGCCTTTTCACACGTCCCGGTTGCCGGGTGGCTTCCGCCGGCTACCGGCGAAGTGTATGGGCTTGTACGTTAGCTTTCACACGTACCGGCGTAATTGGGCCGGCAAGCGGTCGCCGGGTGCACGCCGGATCCACTCCTGAGCGTCCGATCGCTGCCTACCGGTTAGCCGACGGCCGGACTCACATATGTATGGAACACGCTGTAAGCTTTCACACGTACCGGCCGGCCAGTCGCGCAGATACAACCACAGAGAGCGTGACTCGTTTTGTCTGACACCCTCGTGTCGTAAACCATCATCATCATCATCATCAGCCTACATTAGTCCACTGCTGGACATAGGCCTCACCCAATACGCGCCACTGAGCCCGGTCTTCGGCTCTTCTCATCCAATTTCTGTCCGCCACCTTTCTTATGTCATCGCTCCACCTAGCCGGGGCACGCTCCACACTACGTTTTCCAAGACGCGGTCTCCACTCAAGAACTCGTTTACCCCAACGGTTGTCGGTTCTCCGGCATATATGACCAGTCCACTGCCATTTCAGTTTTTGGTCGTAAATATATTAGTACACACGGCTACACGTCAAGCTATACATTTCCAGTATAAGCTGACCTCGCATTGTGTAGGCTTTTCGTAGAATAAGAGGTCAGCTTATACTGAAATGTATAGCTTGATGTGTAGCCGTGTTTAGCTACTTAATTCGTTGTAAAATGGAGATAAATACTATCAAATTGTTGTATTATGCATTTTGTAGTAGGTCTGGAAATAAGGTATAGAATGCTCCACGCTGTTCTTTTTTCATGTTAATCGGATGAACCCAATAGTTTATAGACTTCCTTTTCTGGCGGCGGTATTTTCAGTGCAAAATCCACATTGCATTTAATTGTTCACGTTCCATTTTTATAGAAGAGAGAAAATTAAATTATTGATGCAGTCACTGCGCGACTGTACTCGCGTTGACGGTTTGCACGCTGCTGAATACAAAATCCGGGTCGTGTGAAAGCTAGTTTTTTTTTACTATTTTAACAAAGATTACAGTTATATGTTACAATTATATCATATAAAAACCACTGACATTAACAAAAAAAACATTAATAAAAAAACGCATCAACTAGAGGCACTACTTCAAGACGAGCTACGTTGCGACGTTCTCGCGCTGACAGAGCACTGGCTTAACGACTCAAACTTAAAATGTGTGCACATTCCAGGATATACACTTGTTTCCAGCTACTGTAGGAAAAACATTACGCGCGGAGGATCGTGCATATTCGTCAAAGATGGTACGAAAGCTGTCGAAAGTTCAAAATTTTCAGAACTGTCCACTGAGCAATACTGCGAGATCTCTGCGATAGAATTAACTGACATGAATATAATAATTTTATGTATTTACATAACTAATTTAGTCACCTCTTCTGGTTTTCTAGTACAATTAGAACGCGTACTTGAACTGGCCGGCGATTCGGTTAAAGAATTTGTTGTTGTTGGTGATTTTAACATTAACTTACAAGGTCAATGGGGTTCAGAACAGAGGAGGCTTAGTGATATACTGTCGGCCTATGACTTCGCAAACTTAGTGGAGTTCTCGACACGCGTCGGTGCCACGTCCGCTCTAGATCATGTGTACAGCAGCAGGTTGCGCGACGGATCGGTGCTGGGTCAGCCCGCTTGATACCTATCTGAGTGACCACCGCGCTGTGCGCGTCACTCTCGACTGTGTGGTGCCGCATCCGGGCCTAGTTAGGGATTACTCTCAATTATGTAGAATGAACTTTAGAGCCGCTATCGAAAGCGTAGATTGGCGCGAAAAATTCTTAAAATTTGAAAATAACGTCACAAATCTAGCAGAATCTATAATTAAAACTATATCTGCGAAATATCTTATTTGTTTCCCAATAAAACATAAAAACATTAAATTAAAATCCTGGATTAACGAAGAGGTCATTAATTTAAAAATGTTGTTATTCGAGTCCAATAACTTACTTGCAAAATACCCAAATAATCAACTACTGAACGACCTCTCAGATACACTGAATGAACGTTATAATGAATATTTACTTTCACAAAAAAAAAATCTTCTACTCAAGACTCATAGCCAATAGTAGCAACACCCAAAAATCTATGTGGCGTATAGTTAATGATGAAAGGGAGTGAATTCCCGCCCGTCAGCAGATTTCACAGACGTAGTAAAAGACGTAACAACGGGTAAAAGGTATACTTCCAAGACGGCTGTCACAAATGCTATGAACGCTAGGTTTGTCGGTGCCGCTACAGCATGCGGGGCGCCCCCTGCAGACTTGCCGTCGGTGGAAGCTACGCTCGCTGCCGTCCGCGCGCCGTCCGACCGCTCCTTTAGATTAGTTCGGTTTTCGGCGGCTGAAGTGTTTCGCATCATCACTGTCCGAATCCCGAGTAAGCCTACCCGGGATATTTACGATGTGTCGATGGATATTCTAAGAACAGCTGCGAAAGAACTGTCGCCTCACCTAGCCCTGCTGTTTAGTCGTTGTCTAATTGCCGGTGTCTACCCGGTGTCAATGAAGGTCAGTAAAATATCACCACTCTTTAAGGGTAAGGGAAAACGCGATAAGATTGACGGCTATCGACCCGTGTTGATTATTCCCGCCATTGCCAAAGTGTTTGAAAATGGATTGAGTACCCGTCTCACCGACTACCTTGAGGCGACGGAGGCTTTGTCTTCACGCCAATATGCCTACCGCACCGGTCGCTCAACAACTTCCCTGACCCGAGAGGTGACACGTCACGTATTGGAGGCATGTGAACGTAAGCAGAGCGTGGCATTCCTATGCTGCGACCTATCAAAGGCGTTCGACGTCGCAGACCACAGTGTCCTGCGCGTCAAGTTGTAACGTTATGGAATCGCTGGACCCGCCCTCGCGCTGCTCACAGATTTTTTACGCGACAAATCTCAAATAGTGGTTGGAGATGGAGGTAAAATCAGGTCAGACCCACTTTCGACAACGATGGGTGTTGCACAAGGTTCCTCCATATCCAACATTCTTTTCTCTATTCTATTAAACGACCTCCCCGACTGCATCGACACCGGTGAGACATTTATGTACGCCGACGATGTGGCGGCGGTAGTGAGTCCACCGACTATTGACATACTCGAGCGCTGGATGAATGAGACCGCGGGACAAATAGCTCAATGGTTCCACAGCAATGGCCTAGTTCTTAACACCAACAAGACTCATTTTATGCAGTTCTCAATTTCAGGAAAACGGTTAAGGACCTTGGTGGTGACCATAAATGGGGTTCCTGTCTAGCAGGTGCCAGTGACTACATTTCTGGGCTTCCAAATGTATAGAGGACTAACGTGGGCGTCCCACTTAGATAAACTGTGTGCAAAGCTAGGCAGTGCATGCTTTGCGCTGAGTCGATTGTCCCGCGTAGTGTCTACTGAGGTGATGCGTGCGTGTCATTTTGCAACCGTACACTCACTTTTTAAATACGGGGCAGAGTTGTGGGGGCTTCTGACAGGGATCGCGTTTTCCGGATGCAAAAGCGCGCCGTTAGAGCCATAGCACGGGTGTCATGAGATACGTCGACTACCATCTATAGTGATATTACAGGTGGCAGTCTTCGTCAGGAGTAACCTCAATGATTTCGCCAAGCGAGGAGACTCCCACAGATACAACAACCTTGAAGCATGTAAGCTCGCGAGTATCCCACACAGACTCGCAAAGACCGACAGACTCGCTCACGTCATGGGGCCGACAGTCTACAATAGTCTCCCTGTTGCAATCACTTCACTATGCAATGACATTACTTTCAAACACCGGCTTAAGCGCTGGCTGCTTGAAAAAGCGTTCTATTTAATAGAAGAGTTTTTGATGACGACAATATAATAATAATACATGAATTTTAACATTTTACAATTTTGTATATTTTAAATATTATTATTAATTTAATTTAATTTACTCATTATTTAAAAAGAAAGGTGTATGACTTGTATTAATCCGATACCAATAAAATTGTTTATCTGTTTATCTGAGGTGTGTGCTGGTGCTATCGTGGGTTTACATCACTAGGTGTTTTTTACTTAGCCATAAAAAGTTATATAAAAATGTAACCGGCGCCGACTACTCGGCAACCGGGATGTGTGAAAAGACACTAAGTGTCAATTTCGCGACATCCGAGTAATTTCAATAAACTTTAATTGAGGGATAAAAATCATTCTCTCTTAATTTGTTTTCGTGTGAAAACAAAAGACGTAAGTATACATTTTTTAATCCGTTGGATAGCGTTACTTAGAGCTAGATATGTCATTGCGCTACAGGGACAAGATATTGTTGCGTGTTCTCGAAATGCTCCTTGATTGGCCCGTTCAAGGATATCGCCGCTGGCCTGAATTTACCGCTCCAACGTACTCCCCTATATCCCGCAGGAATCTTATAAATACAAAAATGCTAAGCATATTTTATTGTGAATCACTCCGTAGACACAATCATCTCTGCTAACGCGGAGGAAATTTTAGAGTCATCTCGACAGAGCAAACACTTCACAGATACACCGACCTCGCCGGCGAGGTCGACGAGTCCCTTCAGTTGCCGCCTACACATGGTACAGACATACTGAGACATATGACCTGGGCATTTTTCTCCTATCCCCCCTGGCAACGGCCCAAGCCGAGGTTCTTACCTAAGTGGTGGCCTTGCGCTAGTTGCCTCATAAAAACCAAGTCAACAGCGAGTTAATCATTAGAAAAAAAAATATTGTAAACTAGGTAAGGTACTAAAACACCCTCATTGTATACAAGGTATATAAGACGCATTTAACCCATCTTTAGACAAAAACATCGGTGTATGTATCGTAATAACTGTGTTTCTGTTTCTTTGCATTTAAACTGGATGAAATATTCGACTTTCAGTTTGAAGTTTAATGTACTTTGTTTATGAAAATGAGAACAGAGGGACTTGATGCAGGTTTATAAGAAAAGTTTATACTTCAAAAATAACAAAAACACCTTACTGTTAGAATTTCAAAATAGAAGGCACATGTCTTGGGACATACTCTGATTCTTGAATATATAAGATGAAGGAGGCCTTTGTCCAAAATTGGATATCCCAAAATAAAAAATAATAATAATGACATTTAATGATTTAATATCATGCAATTTATAATCATTTAATTATTTTCTAGATTTAAATTTTATTTGTAATGGTTTTTTGGGAATTAAAAGCTATAATAATATAATAATATGAAGAGTAAATACTTATTTAAGTAAGTGCCCATTTCACCACCTCAAAGTAACGCTATCCAACGGATAAAAAATATATACGTCTCTTGTTTTTACATGAAAACAAATAAAGAGAGCGTGATTTTTATCCGTAAATTAAAGTTACTCGGAGATGGTGAACTAGACTATAAGACTTATATACAAACTAGTTGCCGCTACTACTAGTATACTCTAGCAAACTTATACTCTGTGCAACGCTGTCCATTACTGCTTCGCTCTTTACTTTCCATCCTGGAAGAAATCACTTTCAGCGATAAGGCCATTGTACTATATTTAACATAAATTAGTTCTTTTAAGAATTCCTGGTGTACAATAAAGAATTATTCCTTTCTATTCTAGTTGCCAATGTAGAGTGGTCAAAGTGCGACAGTATTTTTTTTATTAATTTTAGCATTCACCACTCCTTCTGCCAAATCTCACACTCCTTCGTGAGCTCAATATCCTCTTAAAAAACATACAAACTTTTCTCTTCGCGTATTTTTATATACCTACCCTATCTTACTATTTATACTTCACGTATTTTTATGTAGATTGCCGGAGTTAGTCCAATTTTTCGACAGTAAAAATTTTCTTCCAAAGAAGAACTCTTATTTGTTATTATAATCACTTCTGGTCATGTCT
Organism: Philereme vetulata; assembly: GCA_918857605.2. NCBI lineage: Eukaryota > Metazoa > Arthropoda > Insecta > Lepidoptera > Geometridae > Philereme > Philereme vetulata. The sequence goes on from OU975442.1 coordinate 6,868,855, forward strand.
TCGTGTCAACTCTTTGACCAGTAATAATATATGGTATATATTATGTCCATATTAGCAAAGGAAACGCATTAATTCGATAGGAATCGTTTATTCAGCTTGGGAGCTGTGCGCAAAGTAAAGATGGCCGCATGATCAATATCTACCCACATGTGTCCACTTTATTATGACCAACAAAGTAGAACAGTGACCATAGATTATAAATCTCTGTATATGACATACCTCCCCTCTAAGTAAGTATAAAGATACATATTTTAATGATTTACATTAAACAAAAAACATAACTACTATGTGACTTTCATTAAACAAAATTATAAATTCTTCTAAAACTACACACTACACATAGCTCATAGTAACTAACATAAATACAGATTATCTCTAGAATGATGTGGCCTCTGATATGGAGATTTGGCATCTTCTGTTAATTTATTTTTAATCTTTCCTGATGCCTCATGGGGTGTCTCCGTTCTTGGTATCCCCAGCATATCTGCATCTGCATCAGGAATCTCTATGATTTTACCAGATTCTTGGCTATCTTGCTACTCCATATCTTCCTCCATTCTGTCTGTATCTTCTGGTTGTACCGTATCATCAGGTGTTGGAACTGTCCCTTTTCTCTCTCCCTTCTCATGCCTGGATTCTACCGAAGTTTTTTTAATTAATTGGTCTATATGACGATTAACCACTGAACCATCATCGGTTTCAATTCTGTAACTTGATGGTCCTTTTTTAGTAATGACTTTTCCTGGTAACCATCTTGGACCCAAATTTCTGTAATTTCGGTACATTAAATTCTGGTCCACATCAGTCTCTCGTTTTTTTCTGACTGTTATTGTCTATCTGATCTTCAGTCTTTTTGTGTTGTAGATTATCCGAGTGTATGGTGTCTAATAAGGTATGCAAATGTCTTCTCATCAACAGTTTTGCTGGACTTCTATTTGTTGAAGTGCAAGGGGTTGTTCGAAGACCTAGTTGGAGGTTTGGAATTCTAATGTCCCATGCTAAATCATCCATTTTACGCAGTTTGTCCTTGATGGTCTGGACCATTCTTTCGGCTAACCCGTTAGTAGCTGGGTGGTACGGTTCTGTAGTAATATGCCGAATATATAGCTTTGAAAAACTGCTTCGTCTCATTTGATACAAATGAATGGCACTTCATTTGTCGGACACTACTATCTCGCATAGTTCATGTGTAGCGAAAACTGTTCTCAAAAGTCGTATGACTGTGGTCGAAGTCGTATTGTTCACCATGAATAATTCGGGCCAACGTGAGTACGCGTCTACGATTATCAAAAAAATTTTGTTATGGAACGGTCCCGCAAAATCGATGTGAATTCTTGACCAAGGTCTTGTTGGTGTTATCCACTCATGGCTTGTCTTAAGAGGCATGCGCCTGTGCTCCAGACATTTAGTGCAACCGCTTACTAAAGACTCGATTTCTTCATTTAGATGCGGCCACCAAATGTAGCTCCTGGCCAGCGCCTTGGTTTGGACCATTCCTGAATGTGTTTTGTGTAACATTTTCAACACAGCCTGGCGTAATGAATTTGGCACCACTAGCCGACAACCTAGTAGTAGGCAGTCGTCTTGCAGCGATAGTTCTAAACGATTCAACCAAAACGGGCGTATATCATTATCGTTAACTTTTGCGGGCCAACCGCGTTGTACGTAATGAGTGACTTGAGATAATATCCTGTCTCGTTTTGTCTCCGAAGCAATATTCTCCACGTCGTACAGAAAATCTTCGGGTGTTTCAGCCATCAACAAAATTTCACCAATATGTAGCTCGGGCTGATCTGGAACTGGTTGTGGCCAACGACTTAAGCTGTCTGCATTCCTCAGTATAGCTCCCGGTTTATACGTTATTTTGTAACTGTGGGAAGTTAACGCAATAGCAATTCTCGTCAGTCGTGGTGATAGCATGTTAGGCATAGGTTTTTTTGGATCATAAATTCCCAGCAGAGGCTTGTGATCTGTCACAATGCGAAAGTGTCGTCCCATAAGATAATTATGAAACTTTGTGATGCCGAACATAATAGACGCTGCCTCTTTGTCAAGTTGTGAATAACGTCTTTCATGGGTATGTAGTGTCCTTGAAGCCATGGCTATTGGACGTTCCTGGTCGTCATTTGTCTCATGCGATAATACTGCTCCAACTCCATATTCCGAACTGGTACAAGACAGTACTAACGGCTTTTTCAAGTCATAATGTATCAACGTCAAGCCAAAGGTTATCAGTCGTTTTGCCGTATCAAACGTGTTTTGTTCACATTCCGTCCATTTCCATGTCTGAGCTGTCTCTAACAACCTATGTAGCGGTTCTAGTAATGTTGCCTTGTGCGGCACAAAGCTGTCATAAAAATTATACAGGCCGAGGAATGCCTGCAGTTCTCGTTTATTCTTTGGCTCCGGAGTGTTCACAATAGATTCCACTTTACTTGGTGCGGGATGAATACCCTCAGAATCAATGACAAATCCTAGAAACTCGACTTGTTCTTTGGCAAACTTGCATTTGCATTTATTCAGTCGAAGTCCTGCATGGTTGATTCGGTCTAGTACTGAATCTAGTCTCTCCTGCATTTCTGGCAACGTACAACCACTTACAATAATGTCGTCAATCAGTACAGCGACTCTACGAATGCCCGCCAATAAAGAACTCATTAGGCGTTGAAAAATTCCAGGACTCGCTTTTACTCCAAAAGCCAATCGATGTACCGTGTACAGTCCCTTACAGGTATTCAAGGTCAGCAGTCTCGACGTGTCTTCATTGACTACTACCTGTGTATATGCTCGTTCTAAATCCAAAGTCGTGAAAAATCTTCCTCCGGCGACGGTAGCGCAGACTTCATTTGCCGTCGGCATAGGATAGGTATCTGATTCGGTCGCTTCATTAACTGTACTTCAGTAATCGCCGCACAACCTTACGTCGCCTGTCTTTTTTATGATGGGCACAACTGGTGTAGCCCACTCTGAGTATGAAGTCGGGCGCAGGACCCCTTCGCCTTCAAGTCTATCTATCTCCTTTTCCACCCTCTCTCTAATAGCATATGGAACAGGCCGTGCTTTCAGAAATTTCGGTTTTGCTCCTATCTTGAGATGTATCGCCACTGGGTGTCCTCGGTAGGTACCTAGTCCATCCCTGAATACTTGTTCGTGTCTTGCTATCGCTCGATCCATCTCTAGATCACCACTATTCGAAACAAAATTAATGTTCATCGTTATTTTGAGTGGCGCTAACCAATCTCGACCAAATAGGTTAGGGCCGGTTCCCTTAGCGATAATAACACAAAGATCTCGACATATGTCCTTGTATCGCACGGGCAGCGTCGCCTGCCCGAGGAGCTGAACCGGCGTCTCGGTCCAGGTGCGTAGTGTCAGTTGGGCGGGGCGCAGCGCGGCGCGCGGCAAGCGAGCACGCAGCGACCGCCACGTGCACTCGTTGACGATGGAGAAAATGGCGCCCGTGACGACCTGCATGCGGATCGGCATGCCCGCCAGCGATGCCTCCACTTCGTACGGTGGAACGCGACTGGTGCTCTGAACGCAGTAGACTCCGTTTAACCTATTTTCCTGCGCATCGGCGAAATTGACGTTACGCTTTCTGTTTCTTTTTTTGCTTATGCAAATCTTTTCTATGTGCCACTTTTTCTTACAATATCGACACATGCTGTCCACAAATCGACATTCTCCAGCATGTCGATCACCACAACGGTAACACAATCGAACAATGGATTTTGATTGAACCGCATTGATGCCATTGGTTCGACGCCGCGAGACGCCGACTGCGGCGGTGACAGCGATGCCGCGGCGCTTATTGTGGATGCGCTGGAGTCTTGAATCATACGGACGTCCTTCCCCGCACTTTCGGATGCAAACATCGCGTCCACCACATCCTGATAGCTTAATTTATCTTTCTTCAATAGTTCGTATTGTAACTTTGTATCACGCATATCACATACCAGTCTGTCCCGTAACATACGCTCTAAATCGGTAAAATTGCACCAAGAACTCAGGTTACTCAGATTAGCAATATAGTCCGCCACTGTTTCGTCCCGTTTTTGATCGCATTTGTAAAACTTAAAAATAAAATTTGCTCGTTTTGATGCATCTTCCGTCACGCCATTAGCCTCGAAACAAAACTTTAACCGATCGAGATAAATCTCTCAATTGTCTGTCTGCTGGTTGAACTGTTCAAATTTCACTGCTTTAGAGTTCATTTTTAACACTTTTCACCAAACTTCGCCACTATTATGTCCATATTAGCAAAGGAAACGCATTAATTCGATAGGAATCGTTTATTCAGCTAGGGAGCTGTGTGCAAAGTAAAGATGGCCGCATGATCAATATCTACCCACATGTATCCACTTTATTATGACCAACAAAGTAGAACAGTGACCATAGATTATAAATATCTGTATATGACAGGATAAAAACGTGGTATTTCACTATAGGCCTTATAAAAAGGCTGAAGGTCACTCAGAGAGTTATGCATGATGTTTCTCTACGAGATCGAATAAAAGGTTCATAACGAGGAGGTTCGTAGATGAACCAAAGTCACCGACATAGTACCTACTGTTACGAGCTGAGGGTTCGAAATAAAATAATTAAAATGAATCTAACCAAAATAACACTATTATTCAACACTGAAATGATAAATACATGAACTTAATCACAACACACTAATTCACAACACTATCGCACAATAAACCACTAAAAGTCACCGAAATGTTCGCACGTATCGCCATATCCAGACTGACTCTGCGGACGTCTCTACGCACTATTTATACCGCGCATTATTTCCAGAACCTTCTCTACTATTTCTTATTATGTGCAACTGTAGGTAAAAACGTGGTTTGTAGGTATATTCCATACCAAGTATTACCTATTCTGTGACACAGTAGGTATAACTTCGAGAAGCCAACTATTACTATTACTTATTCTGTAACAGCCTCGGCATAACACTACTAGAGATTAGCAGGCTGAAGTGGCAGTGGGCAGGGCACATAGCTCGAAAAACTGACGGCCGTTGAGGCAGAAAGGTTCTCTGGAGACCACGCACTGGAAAGCGCCGCGTAGGACGTCCTACGTTTCAATAGGTAACCACTCGTAGGCAAAACACTCGTCGCCTATAGTCTACTAGGTTATCCACACACCTACTGACACGTGGGATTTCCGACACATTCATAATGGGGTTGGCACCCTCTCTCTACGCCCGGGGTGACACCCATGCCACGCCGATACTTGCCGGTCAAATAATTGAGTTAAAAGTCAGAAATTGGCCCGCAACCAACTTTCGCCGGCAGAATCTAAAGCAAATTAAATACTAGCTGTATTTTCACTAGAAACGCTGGCGGATGTACGAAAAGACAACCACAAAAGGTCATTAGACCACCAGCAACAGATCTTATCGTTTTAAACACGTGCCAAATTTGTGCAGGCAGACCCTAAACTTAATTTCCTTTTCGGTACGATGTTGGCAACATCGCAAACGTAGTACATAACAGTCGGAGAAAAGTTCGTTGTTGATTTGAGTCATGTACGTTTGGTTTAGAGTCGAAAACTGATTGTTGACAAAGAAAGTAACCTACATGAAGCTATACATAGGGCTGCCAACAACAATAACATTTTACAGCTTATTTCACTTTATAACTTTTGAATATTTCCGATCGTAATAATGAATGGAAAACAGCGCTAAGTAAAAAGTTAGGTTAGGTTAGTGGTTCGCCACGAACTGAAATCTCGCGAGTCTCCCATAAAAACAAAAAAATATTATTTGTAATCTATGGCTATCAAAATAGTGCCATGAAATGGTAGCCAATTAACTTGACCTACAGTTTCAATTACATTACCGGTAACGGGAGTTCATGAATGAATGAAAATACTTTATTGTACACTTCAAAAGAAACAGACATAAAAATAAAAATTCACAAAGCGACAAGTGCAAAGGGCGGTCGTATCGCTTAGAAGCGATTTATTCCAGACAACCTTTGGATGGAGAGGACTTTTGTGACATTAAAATAATGGAGGAGTGTGTACCTACATTAACAAATCAAAAACAAAATTTTAGGAGAGCGCTGAACACTTACATTAAAATAAAACAATATACTTAGGTAAATATACCTACAACAAATAAATTAAATAAAAAAAATATAGAAACCCTTTTGGGGTTGAAATTGCAGCTATTCTGGATTTCAGACTTTTCCCTATTAGAAAGACAACTCATGATTGAATTACGAAACAAACAAAAATAATAATAGGTTGGGGAAAAAGTCTTTTCGCATTATAGTATGTATGAACTTGTAATAAAATCTCTTTGGCTATACTATTTGTATCTGGCTGGTTTTGGTATCATTCAAAGTTTAAATTTTAAAGAAGATAATTCCAAATTCAAATTAGGAAAATGTGTGATTTTTATTGGTTTTTCGTACTGTAAAGATGAGTGAATCTAATGAAGAAATTCGATACATTTTGAAATTTTACTACAAAAAAGGTAAAAATGCAACGCAAGCCGCGAAAAAAATTTGCGATGTTTATGGACCTAGTGCAGTGTCAGTGAGAGTAGCACAAATTTGGTTTAAGCGTTTTCAATTCGAAAATTTTGATGTCAAAGATGCACGTCGCTCTGGTCGCCCAATTACGGATAAAAATGACGTCATTTTTGAAAAAGTGGAGCAAGATCGGCATATTAGTAGTTACGACGTAGCTGAAGTACTGGGAATTGCTCACAAAACAGTTTTGGCGCATTTGAAATAAAATTGGGTACACAAAAAAGCTCGATATTTGGGTACCCCACGAGCTCACTGAAAGAAACCTAATGAACCGTGTACTCATTTGTGATTCTTTATTACGACGTAATGAAACCGAATCATTTTTGAAGAAGCTGATAACTGGTGATGAAAAGTGGATCACGTACGACAAGAACGTGCGAAAAAGGTCGTGGTCAAAGGCCGGTCAGGCTTCACAGCAACAAGGTGATGCTGTGTGTGTGGTGGGATTGGAAGGGCATTATTCATTATAAACTGTTACCACCAGGCAGGACCATCGATTCTAAACTCTACTGCAAACAACTGATGAGATTAAAACAAGAAGTTGAGAGAAAGCGGCCGGAATTAATCAACAGAAGGGGTGTGGTTTTTCATCATGATAACGCTAGACCTCACACATCTTTAGCCACTCAGCAAAAATTAAGAGAGTTTGGCTGGGAGGTGTTAATGCATTCGCCGTATAGTCCTGACCTTCAGATTTCCACCTGTTTTGGTCTCTTCAGAATTCTTTAGGCAGTGTCAGGTTAACATCACGAGAGGACTGCCAAAACTACTTGTCGCGTACTTGTCTAAAACTAGTTTGATCTTAAGCCCCAAAATTTCTATAGCAATGGGATCATGTTCCTACCTACAAGATGGCAAAAAGTTATCGAACAAAATGGTACCTACATACTTTAGTTAAATGTAAATAAACTATATTAAAAACTGTTTTGATTTTCTTAAAAAATGCGAAGAAACTTTTTCCCCAACCTAATACAAAAATAAGAACTAGGCTACATTAAATAAGGCAATACAATGGGCGGCCTTATCGCTGAAAGCGATCTCTTCTATTCGTATATTTATGTCACTAAAGCTACACGCATACCAAATTTGACCACTGTGGGGTTACTGTTGTGAATTTTGTCAAAGTTCAGTTTTTATTATGGCTAATAAATTAATCACTACAAGGTTTAAACTAAAAATAAAAACGGGGTCTAAATGTACTTAGACCTTTTATTAAACGGACCATTTAACCGGATAGTCCCATTTTTTTATCCCTCTTGAATGCCAATATCTCAAACTCCACATTCATATTTAGCTCATTCAGTCGCACTTAAATTGTGCCATCACTACCTACCTATATACCAAATTTCACAATGATCGCATAAACGCTTCGAAAGTTATCCTCGGACAAATAAACAAACATACATACACACAACGCCTATTTGCCCAAGTTGTTTTTGAGATCTCGCTTCGATCGATCAATTATTTTCACTTAGGGGTCTGTTTTTAGTTAGTAGAGAATAGTTTTTAAATACAGCAAGCTTGGTCGCTATTCTGTCTTGTCTTCTGAGAGTTTGTATATTTACCCGATCCTACTAACGAGCACAATGTTTGTTCTAGACGTTTCGATGATTTTTACTGAAGAAACTCTTAGTTATGTTAAACAAACATCATCTGTTTCTGATGAAAATTCCGATATTCATCTGCTTTAGATACATACCTAACTCGAAGCCTTCATCTTATATTTTCTTCTTGGAATAATCTCGTAAGTATATTTAACATGAGTTCTTTGCAAAGTTCAATAAATAGTATATTAAAAGGAAGGATTCATTTTTTTATAAAAACCTGTAATTCTACTTAGTTATTAAATATGCTTTTTTTTTTGAAAAATTATTTTTTCAAAACAAGCTTCTATAAAATTCATAATCGGAACAGCAAGCAGATTCAAATGAGCCCAAACAATATTTGCCTACTAAGTTTCATTTACAAAATTGCCATTCAGAAGATCTATTGTCTAGCATCCGTCTCCATCATGAGACCACCTCCATGGTACCATATTATTGCATTGTCATCGAAGTTATATATGTATTCCAAATATCAGCTCAATCAGTTGAGGGGAATGGGTTTAAAATTCAGTTGCAAGATTCCACCCGGACAAACATACATACATTGCAAGTTAATAAATAGCTTATAAAAACTTTTTAAATTTTCGCGAACTATAGTCATGTTTTTAAGATTTGTAAGGGTCTTTTCGCACACAGATTTATATCAAAATCATAATTTTGACTAACCCCGACGTTTCGGCCAAGTTACATCGGCCGTGGTCACGAGAGACGATTAAATTATGATTTTGATATAAATCTGTGCGTCAAAAGACCCGTTTGTCTTAAAAACATAATCTTGTAAAAAGTTGTTCAATTCCATGTGTATTTTTTTTTGTTGTTTTGATAGCACTCAATTTGCAACCGTCTGTTCGTTGTCCGTAAAAGGGTGTCTATCTATAATTTTTATTCCTAACTCCCACTGCTGGGCATAGGCCTCCCCCTGTTTTTTCTATTTGTCTTGGTCCTGTGCTAAACCTGCAAATCTCTTCTGAAAACGTCAAAGGCATCGCGCCAGCGTTTCTTCGGTCTACCTCGGCATCTTGTTCTGTGATTGCATGGCTTGCGTTGGATCACTCTTGCTTAGAAGAAACCCGTTCACTCGCGATTTGAAGACACCCAAGACAACCCACTTTTTGGCAGTACGCATAATAAAGGTGGAAGAGAACCGATTTGTGCGTATGGGAGGTATTTCAACGATATAGGGGTGGCGCACTGCAGAGGGTCTGGTTGTCCGATAATAAGAATGAAGATGGTGGGATCAAGTTGAAAAGGGGTACAACCCGTCGTGACTTTGGTCCAAATTTTTTTACTTGTAACTCCTCCTCTTTTCGCGTAGGGTGTTAAAAAATCGAGGTTGCCATTGATCCTTTCGTGAAAACCCTGCACTTTCCTGGAGTCACTCTACAAGATACAAAAACTAGAAAAACGAAGCTCTATATAAAAATTGTATATTATACGACTGTACCATTGTGTTGTTGCATTGCGTCTGTCTACCGCATTTATCAGTGTAAATTTATGGAAGACATTTTACGAATGTCTCGAAATCAATATTATTTTCTGAAACGAAACATTGAATACTGCTAAAGCATTCAATATGAGGTGGGTGATCTAGGTACGTCGAAAGGTTTACAAAATTACAGGACACATGTTTTTTCTTATAATTAATTAATAGTCAAATTTAAAGTCAAAATCTTTTATTCATTAAAATCACAAGGATCACTTTGAAACGTCAATTTTACTGCCTGTTCCTTGGCGACCAAGCCAGGAAATAAAGGCAAGAAAACAAGGCTGGTTGTTTTTTTTAATGATCCTTTTAGAATACATAACAATACAGGTAATAAATTACGTCTAAATTGTAACATTTTGAACGAGTTGGAGCAATTTCAATCCCAAGCTTCTCTATCATCTAAATAATCCGATATTTTATAGTAGGCCTTTTTATAAAGATTTTGTTTAATTGCGTTTTTAAATTTGTTAATTGTCAATTTTTGTACATCACTTGGGAGTTTGTTATAAAAGCGAACACCTTGCCCTTTAAACGATTTACTAACTTTATGGAGTCTACAAGGGGCAACAGCGAGTTTATCTTTATTTCTAGTATTAAAATTATGATTATCGCTATTTTTCTGAAACAAATTAATGTTTTTGTGAACATACATAAGATTTTCATAGATGTATTGACAAGGAATGTCATAATATTTATTTCTTTAAACTTATTGCGTAATGATTCTCTGGGGCCCATATTATAAATTGCACGAACAGCCCTCTTCTTCAGCACAAAAACGGTGTTTATATCTGCAGCACTCCCCCACAGCAGTATGCCGTATGACATAATGCTATGGAAGTAGCTGAAGTAAACTAGTCTAGCTGTGTCTACGTCTGTAAAAAGACGGATCTTTTTGACTGCGTATGCCGCAGAACTAAGTCTCTTCGACAACTTATCAATGTGAGGGCCCCATTGGAGCTTATTATCTAGGGTTATACCTAAGAATACGGTTGTGTCCTCAAGAGCCAACTCCTCGTCTTTAATTTTTATATCTGCTTTAACTTGTGTAACATTAGGTAGTATAAGTCTAATACACTTTGTTTTCTTTTCTTTTCTTTTTCTTTTCAGTACCTAGGTGTTGGTAGGCAATCTAGGGGTCTTCAAGTCGCGAGTGAATAGGTTATTTCTAAGCGGGCGTGTACCATCGTAAACTGCATCATCGCGCGCCATCAGGCGAGATCGTGGTCAAACGCTAGCCTTTAATTTATAAAAAAAGGACCAAAAAAACAGGACCATAAGCGATTAAAGACACCCGAGATCTGAGTTATATATATAGAGAAATAGTTCGAGGGTATAATACATAACTTTCATCACGAAACAGTCTTGCGTTGCGTCTACACAGCCCCGGATCTAGTGGGAGGGGTGGGGGGGGGGGGGGCAAACCGGGGCACCCGCCTCGATCGGCAATATCAGGAGGCGCCAAATTTTTTAATAAAAAATATGTTTGGAATAAAACTTATTCAAAACGTGCTTGGCATCCAGCGCACATCGTTCATGGATTATTCCACGTCTGTAGTCCACCGTTCATCTGGCTGTTCAATTGCTTTGGAACGCTTCATACTTTAACATTCCCCCCTTTGCTCCTCTTAGACACTGGAGGAGAGGGGGCGCCAGATCAGGTTTCTGCCCGGTTAGGAAAAAATCTAGATCCGGAGCTGTGCCTACACTAGGTAAGCCAAACACAAGCGAAGCAAGAACTCGCGTAGCCTAGACGGACTAGGGTAGGAGCCACGATAGAGCGCGCGCGTCGGCGTCGCGCGTCGTAGACTCGTAGTTGGGTTTCTAGACAGTTCATGAACAGAACGATCATGAACAGTTAAGTTATTCAAGCAGTCAAATCTATCATCCAAATCAGAATGTATAAACTCAGTATCAACGGTCGCATGTGTTGTATATTTTTATTTGTTTTATTTCTTTGTTCCAGTACGAAGCAGTGTCGGCTGGTGGCGCGGCGAGGGGCAAGACCTATTTCCAGCAGTGGGTGCAGACGGACTGAGATGATGATATTTTTATTATTTTTAGTTGACATTCTTTGTGAAACGTATTAACTTATTTAGTCCCGATGCCTGTCTGTTTGAGCATAAAAATACATAATTATTGTTCAGTATATTTTTAATCTGACGTCACTTAGTGTACTTTATGTATCTGAAGTAGAAAATAAATAAAATAAATTAAATCGATGACGGATTGGAAAAATTGAAAAAAATCGGACAGGAATGCGATGAGAAGAGCCGAAGACTGGGCTCCATGGCGCGTACTGGGAGAGGATTATGTCCAGCAGTGGACTAATGTGGGCTGATGTTGAAATGAAATCGGTTCATCGACGCGAGGATTACAAGTAACATCGAGCACGACGCAAATGTGTAAACATGTATCACAGCAACAGCGTTTTAATGGAGTCAAGACATCGTCCGGTTAAGTTCTTTGTTAGTTTAGCCTAATTAAACGAAACGGTTAGTGCAAAAAAACCTCTCAGCGTTAAGAGTATGGGCAGCACTATTAGGGTTCCTTGCTAAAAAAGTGTAAATAAAAACGTTTTGCAAAACTTCGTTTATTCAATAAAGCTGTTTTTTTCAACATCTAGACAAGATATTTGGTTATTTCGTTTTTTTTTCTTATAAAATACAACAAAAAATTTGACTATACAACGAATGTTTAGAAAATTCCTAACCAATTTTTGTATAGGATTTTTTTAATTACTCTCTAAACTGTATTTTATTTCGTAAGACCCTTTAGCTTTAACTTAGGGTTATTTATAGTGTATTCTGATACTAACTCACCCGCCCCGGCTTCACACGGGTTATAAGCACATGACTAGGTAAAGCCTTTTTACTATAGGTACCTACTCCGACACCGCCGGCCGACACTGCTTCGTACTGGAACAGAGAAATAAATCATACATAAGGTAAGGGTACAACTGAGTACTTACCTACAGACATAAACAAACAATGCTGGTATACGGATTTTGTTTATTTTATACTAGCTGTTGCCCGCAACTTCGTACGCGTTACACTACTAAATGTGCAGGTAACCTAGAAATAAAGCTAAACTCGCAGTAAGTGGTGCAACTTGACTTGACTGACACCCATTTTTATCCCATGGGAACTGATTTATGGGATAAAAGGTAGCCTATGTGGTAATCCAGGTTATAATCTACGTACCTATGTACCAAATTTCATCGGAATCGGTTCAGCCGTTACGTTACGACGTGTCTGAATAACAAATAAACATACATCTAACATTCACATTTTTAATATTAGTGTGATGTGACTGTGGTCCACAGAAATCTATGCGAGAAAGTATTATGAACAATAAACTAGACGCAAACTGCCAACGCTCCTGGTAGACGGTGTCATAAATCGTGGGACAAGCGACGATGATATTACTATCTCGCTCTTTTGCATCCCTTACGGGAGCCGTTAGTGATGCGCCGAGCGCGTATCGATAACACTAATTACCAGTTATTGTATTGAGAAGTGTTTATTGGTTGGCCCCGTCTGCCAGTCTTGGCGTATAATAAAAAAGGGCTGATGATAAAGCCAAATGTTATAACGACCAACGGCTCAATTTTAGGGTTCTCAGACAACCTCATATAAAATGTACTTATGGAATTCTATTCCATACCATAGACTTAACCAATAAAATTCAAAACATAAAATCGCTCAACGTCGATTCCACTAGACCTGCCTAGTTAACTTTAATATTGCTATACCCTTACTTGCAGGGTACATATGAAGTGCTGGACTCTTGACTAGGCAATAAGTGACCGCACTACTTAAACCCGGGAAGTGCTGTAAAGACCCAAAGAGCTACAGGCCAATTTCTCTGCTCTGTCACACCTGCAAACTTTTTGAGAGACTGCTACTGGACCGCCTCTCCTTTGCAATAAAACCACGTCTTATCCCGGAATAGGCCGGATTCCGTCCGGGTAAATCCTGCACCAATCAAACTCTCAAACTCACACAGTACATTGAGGATGGGTTTGAGAAGAATAAAGTTACTGGTACTGTGTTTGTAGACCTCTCTGCAGCCTACGATACCGTTAACATTAAACGGCTCCTGTTTAAAGTTAACAAGATCACACATGACCCCGGATTTGTCCAAATTCTAAGCGAACTTCTGCGCAACCGTCGATACTCCAGGTTTTTCTCGGCCAAAGCAAAAGCAGATGGCGCTGCCTAAAAAATGGACTGCCTCAAGGAACCGTGCTGGCTCCTGCACTTTTTGACATTTAAACAAATGACCAGCCAAGTACGCCGCCTACACACCGCTTCCTCTACGCCAAAGACCTAGCGCTGGCAGTCCAAACCGAAGGCTTTGAGGAGGCTGAAGAAACCTTGTGGTTGCTCTAGAGGAACTAGAGAGATATTACGATGAGAATGGTCTTCGTCCCAACCCGTCAACACAAGCCTGCGCTTTTCATCTCCGAAACCGGCATTCAAATCATACTCTCAATATTTCCTGGCAAGGCGTAAGCATTGACCACTGCTCGTTCCCTCGGTATATGGGCATAACGCTTGATAGGTCCTTGACTTACAAAGCTCACTGCAAGAATGTCAAGCGAAAAGTAGGTACCAGGAACAATTTACTCCGGCGACTAACTTCTACCACCTGGGGGGCATCAGCCCACGTGCTTCGAACAAATGGCCTATCACTTTAGTTTTCAACAGGTGAATTTGCTTGCCCAGTGTAGCACCGGTCTGCCCATGCGAGGGAGGTAGATAAGTACTGCCCTTAACGACACGTGCAGGATCATAATAGGCTGCCTTAAACCAACCCCGCACAAAATGCTCTACCTACTAGCAGGCATTGCACTACCAAGCATTCGCCGTGAGGTTGCTTGAAGTGTAGAAAAAAGTAAGCAGGATGCTGACGACCGGCACCCACTGTATGGCCATCAACCACCATCGGCCCGACTGAAAAGTCGTAAGAGCTTCCTCCGATCCACCAATCCCACGGACAAAATCCCGGCAGTAGCGAGACTTGAATTATGGTCCTCCCATCACACTTCCCTCCTGATTTCATTCCACCAGCGGAGCATCTTCCTTCCGGCTACAAGCTACAGTGGCCAATTTGGAAGTCCCTAAACCGGTTACGCACTCAAGTTGGCCGCTGCCGAGACCATTTAGGCAAGTGGGCCTACATCGACACATTCCGGAGCCAGTGCCACTGCGGGGCCACCACACAAACAATGGCCCACCTGCTCTCATGTCCTCTGTGCCCAACCACCTGCACACGGAATGACTTGTACCAGGCAACAGAGAGGGGTGTGGAATTTGCTCTCTATTGGGCTAATCAACTTTAAAAATCAAATAGCCATTGACACGAAAGAAGAAGAATAAGATCTGACAGGTAACATTTTAATCAACTTTGTATGAACGCAATAAAATACTGAATAAAATAAAAAAAATGTATGGAACTCTAAGGTCCGACTCTCTCATGGCCGGCTGTATTCGCTGTAGCAGAACTCACTAAGCATTAGATGTAATAAGGCTGCACTTTTTCTACGGGTGTAATGGAGCCTGAACTACCCACTGGATATTGCAAAGATATTAGTCAGTATTGCTTGTTTTTATTTTGCACAGTAATGTGAATATTCAGGTAGGCATTATATGAAGTAAAAGTGTAGGCTTTGTAGTGGGAAATCCGAAAAATCTAAATCAAACGCTCAATAGAACCATCTCGAGGTCAATTGAGCCATCCGAAAAAAACTGAGTGAGTAGATACCTACTCACTCAGTTTTGTGCGAAAAATTTAGAGTAATTTTTATGTATCTGCCCAGCAGACAGATGACACAGATCAGAATAAAAAAATTGCCACGGCGGCGCGGGCGGTCGAAAGAACGCCGCCTATATAAGAAAATAAAAATTGATTATTGGGTACATGAGAAGGGAGGTACATGCAAATGAACCAATTTGTAAAATGGGTAACATACAATTCTAAAAATGTGTAACAAATCAAGAAGTTAGGTGATTTTTAGGGTTCCGTACCCAAAAGATAAAACGGACCTTATTACTAAGGCTTCTGCCGCATGTCGGATGCGTTATGGGCTAAAGTTACCACAGCGTGGACGCCTCTAAACGGTAAACGACCTCGAAGCAGACCGCGGCGAAGATGGAGGGACGAAATTGATGCCCATTTACAGGATTGGTCCACAATAGCCCAAAATAGAGAAGACTGGAGAGAAGGAAGGGAGGCCTTTGCCCTGCAGTGGGACACTACAGGCTCTTAATAATAAATAATAATAATATTACTAAGGCTCCGCTGTCTGTCCGTCTGTCACCAGGCTGTATCTCATGAACAGTGATAGTTAGACAATAAAAATTTTCACAGATGATGTATTTCTGTTGCCGCTATAACAACAAATACTAAAAACAGAATAAAATAAATATTTAAGGGGGCTCCCAGAGATTTTTTGGCTCGTTTTAGCTCGATATTGATAACGACAACAGGTAGACGCTTGAAATATTCACAGAATATTTAGTTATAACTTAAAAATAAACTATAAAATTAACACTTTAAAAATAAATAATTAAATTAAAATAAAACTAATATTTAAAGAGGGTTCCCATACAACAAACGTGATTTTTTTTCCACTTTTACAGATAATGGTACGAAACCCTTCGTGCGCGAGTCCGACACGTTCTTGGCCGGTTTTATAAATGTATGTACATACTATCTGGTCATTGGTTCATATAGAGACTGAACTAGATTTTCTGTGTACATAGATAGCAACAACTGGTCCAGCTTTAAGTACTTAAGTAGATCCTTCAACTTTGCAGTATTGATCATTTTAGCCATAGACGATATAACAATCATTCGAGTAGAACAATGTCTGGTCCGGACAATGCCAAAGTTTGACTGGTCGGTCGTAGGGCGGGCGGCACACTGGTGAACAAAACTGATTCTTAAAGCTTTTATTTACGACGTGGCGATCGAACGAGCATAATGGCCATCGTACATTGTTATTGATCGAGCGAAGCAAGATCTCCAAATCAACTTGGGCAAATCGGCGTTGTATGTATGTTTGTTTGTCCGAGGATAACTTTCGAAGCGGTTATCCGATCTTTGTGAAATTTAGTATATAGGTAGGTAGAGATGGTGTGAGTAAAATTGTGGGGTGGAGAGGGGTGAGATATTGGGGTTCAAAAGGGGTAAAAGTGGTCAAGTGGCACGTCTAATGAAAGGTATTTGTGAGTACATTTCGAACCTGTTTTTATTTTTAGTTTAAACTGTGTACTTTTTAAGTTATCCAATGATCCTGAATGCAAATTTCTACCCCAAAAAAATATAACCAATTAACATGAACTCACCGGGAGTTCATGTTCATCTGTAATTTGAATGAAACTACAGGTCAAGTTATTTGGATATTTATTTTGTTGCATTATTTTGATAGTCAAAGATTACAAATAATATTTTTTGTTTTTATAGGAGACTCGCGAGATCTCATTTCGGGGCGAACCACTAGTAACATCAGTTAACCATCTATATGTATAACAAAATATTGCCTCGTAGATCATGCACCTTAGAAATGTGCCCTACGATGATCTGCGTCCATTAACATGAGACATACAGGTGGAAATTTTGCCTGTAATTTCACCGGCAACCGTATAACTCGAAAAAGAGCAATGCTGCCTAGCAGCAGAAATAGGTGTGGCGACGGTAGTACTTGCTCAGCCGAGCCCTTCCACAAGGAAATCTTCTACTTTTAAATCATCTGTATGCATTTAAGCGTATATATATATATATATCCAAATAAGCTTTGGTAATTCTACTACATAATGTACCTACCGACGACATAATATATGTAAAATGATATGTGGATAAAATAATCATAATATTTTCACCACACGATTTTAAAATAAGTAGGTAGGTACAGATTGCCAGTGCACAGTGATCTAGTCGAAATTCGACCGTTATTCATATTTATAACATAATTAATTAGTGGATTCGCTTCAAAGTAAGTTTTTTGTTGAAAAATTACTTGTTAAAAACCAGCTTTTATACAATTTATACAAACCAGAAAACATCCTCCGCATTTTGGAGGTCCCGCCATATTGGATTTATAAGTATACCTACATCTTGGATGGTCGAAAATTATTACAACGTCACATTAAATCCAAAATATGGGAGTATTTTGGATTTAATGTGACGTTGTAATAATTTTCGTTTTCTCCTCAGCAAGCCCTTTCATTTGATACCCACACTGTGGTAGTGCAGAAAAAATAACTAATTCGCCATCTTGGATTATCCGCCATATTTGAATTAGAATGACGTCACATAGCTAAGCATGCATTGTCATCCAAAATAAGCGTGTATACAAAATTACAGCTCAATTGGTTAAAGATAACTGATTTAATATTCAGTTGCAAGATTCCACCCGGACAAACATACATTGCAAGTAAAAGCAATGCACTGTAATTGCACTGAAGCTCAAAAAGCTTTCACTCGACAACAATTTCTTGTAAAAAATTCGACAGCTTGTAAAAAATTGTTGTCGAATGAAAGCGACAGGTCCATGACATTTTTACGTAATTTTTTTACTGTTGTGTAACTATACAACGAACCCCATATTTTCTATAGGTTAAGTTTCCATATATTCAGGGTCTCTTGAATTCAATCCATTATCCCTGCCGCCAAAGACTTCTATTGATGGGCATAAGTTATTTATAAACGACTTCAAAAAAGGATGAGGTTCTCAATTCGACTGTATTTTTACCTCAGAACTTTTGACTTGGTGACTCTATTTTGATCATTATTTTTTTATTTGAAAACTGGTGCTTCCCGTGTGGTCCCATTTCCATTTGGTTCAGTTCTGACAATGGCATCCATGAGAAAACCATATGAGTCTTACATTTGTTTAATATGTATGTTATTTTTTTTATTAATAAGAATCATCAACACAGCATACACTGACAATATCCAGCGGTTACAATTATAAATGTTAGAACTTAGTGTTACTATAATCAATCACAGATGACAGACTGCATGCAATAATATTTTATGCCGAGCGAGTAAATTAATTGTATTTTAATGATACACTAAGATGGCATGCACTAACTTCTTGCCAACAATACTCTTCTTTATACAAAAGTTTAAAAAAAAATGTTAAGTTACGTTTGTTAGCTCAGAACTCCGTAAATATCAAACGATTTGAAAAAAATATTTTTTATTTAAAAGGATATATCTTTTAAATTCATCCCATGGAAATTTCACCAAAATTGATAGAGTACTATGGTTTTTATTGTTATCTGAAGGCGGTTATATTTTTGTCAAAATGTTACTTGTGTAAAAGTCTACTGAAGGGAAATTATGTCTACAATTTGTCAATCAGCCAGGCCTACGCTACGTCATGTCGTAAATAAGGCTGTCTGTCTTCTCTTACTCGTAAGTAAGACGGTTATAAAAAATATATTCCCCAGTGTAGACCCACTCTTACCGATAGCAGAGTCAATTTAAATTCCCAACTTAATTTATACAAGTTCCCCAGTCTCGATACCTGTTCTCGACTTGTGGCTATTGTCGATCATTGTATCCCACTTAGTAACTTGGCAAATACGTTTGGTTAGTTTATACTTTCTGATAGATAGATATAAAATTATTTATTGCAGCGAAGTATTTTCTCCCAGCTAACCTTTGTGTAGTGTGAGTGGTAGTGTTTTCTAGAAAAGATAGATTCATAAACTTGTGGCTCGCCCCGAACTGAGATCTCGCGAGTCTACCTTAAAAACAAAAATAAATATTATTCGTAATCTTTGACTATCAAAATAGTGCCACTAAATAAATAACCAAATTACTTGACCTACAGTTTCATCCAACTTACAGGTAACGGGAGTTCATGTTTTTGGTTACCTTTTTTTTCGGGGTACAAATTACAGTTATTATGGATTTCAGACTTTTGCCTATATTTGTGATATTTAAGCAACACGCATACCAAATTACAGCACTGTGGGGTTACTGGTGTACCCTGTGAATTTTGTCAAAGTTTAGTTTTTATTATGGCTAATAACTCAAAAAATACAAAAACATTACTAATAGTAAAAACGGGGTCAAAATGGACTAATAAATACCTTTCATTTGACGTCTCACTTGACCTAATAGTCTGATTTTCACCCCTCTTAAACCCCAATATCTCAACAACCCTCAACATTTTTAACCCATTTAATCACACCAAAATTATGCTATCACTACCTACCTATCAAATTGCATGATGATCGGATCAACGCTTCGAAAGTTATCCTCGGACAAACAAAGATACATACATACAACGCAGATTTGCCCAAGTTGATTTGGAGATCTCGCTTCGCTCGATCTCTAAATTGATTTCTGTCATATTATTATTATATAATTGATATTTTAAATTGATCCGAAATACCACACTGCGTGCGAAGATCGGCATTGCAGATGTTGGCAACAAGACTGCCAGGCTGAATGCCCACAGACAAATGGGCAACAGTCGTCACACAATGTACACCTGTAGATGGGCGTCGAAGCCGGGGCAGACCGAGGAAGCGTTGGTGTGAAGACATTGATGCCTTTCAAGATGGCTGGAACGTGGCGAGTGATCGCGAGGTGAGGAGGAATGTGGGAGAAACCTTTGCCCAGTAGTGGGAAGGTAAAAAAATCTAAACTGGTCTTACGGTTACATAAAATGTGATAACATACAGTATACCCATCAAAACGAACCTTGAAGACTATGCATCAATATTTAAGCTGAAAATTACGAAACGAAGCCAATATGTCCCCAGGCTTACCTATGTCTATCGGTCTGTCACATGATATCAGGTGTATAGGTAGTTTATTTTTGTTTACTCCGAGACTTCGTGCCTCTGGTTTTTAGTGAATGCCTTTGACTGCACACTGCACGGTAGGTATGCACGTTTTTTTGCACGATTTTTTGCAGTCTGTGTTAGGTGAAGCGTAGTTCCTGCTAAGACTAGTTTGTTTGCTAGTACAAGAAATCAGTTTTAAAATACTAAAAAAACCTGCTAGAGGCTCTATATTCAAGTGGTTTCTCACCATAGACCTTATAAAAAGGCTTTGTTACTTGTGTAAAAGTCTACTGAAGGGAAATTATGTGTACAATTTGTCAATCAGCCAGGCCTACGCTACGTCATGTCGTAAATAAGACTGTCTGTCTTCTCTAACTCGTAAGTAAGACAGTAAAAATATATTCCCCAGTGTAGACCCACTCTTACTGATAGCAGAGTCAATTTAAGTTCCCAACTTAATTTATACAAGTTTCCCAGTCTCGATACCTGTTCTCGACTTGTGGCTATTGTCGAACATTGTATCCCACTTAGTAACTTGGCAAATATACGTTTGGCTATTTAATACTTTCTGATAAATAGATATAAAATTATTTATTGCAGGGACGTATTTTCTTCCAGCTAACATACGGTGGCTCAGCACGCTATGGAGAGGACTATCCTTGGACTCTACGAGATCGAATTAGATTTGAGAAGATCCGTAGACAAACCAAGATCAGCAACCAAGGTCAATATCAGCATAGCCATTAGGATTAAAAAGCGGCAGAGGGTGGGGCCCATAGCGTGAAGAACTGGCGGCCGTTGAGGCAGAAAATTTCTAGAGCAGAGACTGGAAAGCACTGGAAAGCGCCGCTGAGGACAGCCCCCTCACTAGATGAAAAGACGACCTGATAAAGGTTGCTGGGAGCCGTTGTGTGCACGCCGTACAAGATCGGTCGCTTTGGTAATATATGGAGAGGCCTATGTTCAGCAGTGGACGTCCTATCAATCACATAAGGCTAGTATGGTGATGATGATTACAGTGAATATTCTAGAATGTGGGCCCTAATAATCTACAGGCTTGTAGCTTTCCAGAGATCTCAAATGGCAAAAACATTCTCACAAGAAGTTCTCCGGGAAATAGGTTCTTGTGAGATGAGTAGGTGGCATCCGGCTTCGTGAAGCCGGATGTGTCAATTTGACGTCACAACTTTTCAGCTGGATCGCATCCTTGATCGGACTTGACCTACTTAGTTAGTAACCTATTTGCTTCTTGCAGTCTAAAGCGTGCAAAAGCGTCTATACCTTGTCTGAACATCACGTATATCTATCATATCCTAAATACAACATGACAATATAAATGTAGGTCCAACACATTGCATGCAATATAAATTATACTGCAAGACAAACTGATAAAAGAAAGCTACCATAACTACCTACCTACTTCAGTAGTTGTAGTTAGAACTTGTTTTTTTAATTGAAAATATACATTCTTATGTAAATCGTACACACGGCTACACATCAAGCTATCAATTCCAGTATAAGCTGACCTCTCATTCTACGAAAAGCCTACACAATGCGAGGTCAGCTTATACTGGAAATGTATAGCTTGATGTGTAGCCGTGTGTACGCGCGCGTTTATGTATGCGTGCGTTGTACTAAACTTCTGTAGGTACTATCTATTTTGTGTCGTCATCCTACTCTCAGAAACTGTGAAAATTAGGTTTGAGTATGTACTTAGATACCTAGGTATAGTATGCTATAAGGACAACAGATAAGTTATGTAGGTACCTACTTAAAATAACTTGAAGCGCTTCGTGTAAACTACGATGTCATCACCGCATTTCTTCGTTTTCATGACTGTTTTCTTCACGGTGTAAGCTGAAAATAAATAACATTTTGATTATATACTTAAGTACCTTGATAAGTAGACAGTAGGTAGGTACTTAAGTAGGTAGATGACACTGTGTAGATACTTTTAAAGGACAATATCTATACTAATATTATAAAGAAGAAAGATTTGTTTCTTTGTTTGTATTGAATAGGCTTCGAGACTATATTTCACTGTTGGGAAGCTACACTATCCCCGGGTGACATAGGCTACTTTTTACCCAACTGCGCAAAAGGAGGGTAATGTTTTTATTGAAAATCAACGCGTGCGAAGCTGCGGATTGGTCAGCTAGTCTAAGATAAAATTCGTTTATCGCTCATCACAACCACCAAAAATATATTGATAGATAGATAGATAATTTCTTTATTGCACACCATTAAAAATAAAACAAACAAAAGAGAATACAAAATTAAATCAAAGGTACAATGGGCGGCCTTATCGCTAAAAGCGATCTTTTCCAGGCAACCTTTGGATGGACAGGATCTGTGTGAACAAATGAGGACGGCGGCGTTAATCAAATAATAACTAACAGAATAAGTACATAAATGACTAAAATAAAATATACATATATATAAATATAAATAATTTTTTAATATTAAATAACCTACTTCTAAATACATAGGTAATTAGAAAAAAAAAAATCTAATATATAAAATTCTCGTGTCACAGTTTTCGTTGCCATACTCCTCCGAAACGGCTTGACCGATTTTGATGAAATTTTTTGTGCTTATCCGGTATCTATGAGAATCGGCCAACATCTATTTTTCATCCCCCTAAATGTTAGGGGTAGTCCACCCCTAAATTTTTTTTTTTATTTTTTAGACAAAATTTTTAATTTCTATTTTTGTATGATAAAACATACAAAAATACATACAATCCTCAATTTTCACCCTTCTACGATCAACCCTTATTTTTTAATAGCAATTATTTATATGGCAAAACAACGTTTGCCGGGTCAGCTAGTTATAATAAAATTTAAAGTTCAGAAGTCTTAGTGAGCGATGGACGACAGATAATGTTTATTAACCATGTTTTTAAAAACAGGAATGGATTTGGTGTTACGAATTGAAACAGGTAGTGCATTCCAGAGTCTGGTAGCCTGAAGAGTGAAGGAGTTAGTATAAAATACTGAGGTATGATGAGGAGTAAGGACCGGGAGTTGGAAACATAAAGAAACTCAAAGCGTTCTTTGAGGTAGGGCGGAGTAGAAGAAATGAAAAGGATGCTGTAAAGGAGGGACAGGATGTGAGCATTCCGACGAAGGCGGATGGGTAACCACTTGAGCCTGTACTCATGAATGAATGATACTCAGAAATGTGATCGTATTTACGCAAGCCAAATATGAACCTAATAGAGAAATTCTGGAGACGCTCAAACTTGTTGAGTTGATCTTCAGTTAAATCAAGATAGCTGGCGTTAGCATAGTCGAGAATGGGATGCAACAATGATTGTGCAAGTGCAATTTTGGTTGAAGTCGGAAGAAAGATTTCGCAGCCGTTTAAGAGAGGAAGATGCAGCAAAGGTATTTCGGGTTACTGCTGCTAGTTGAGGTCCCCAAAATAGATAGCTATCCATGAGTACCCCCAGATTTTTTACTACCTTGCTGATTGCTATTGAAGTACCGTCAAATTTTACCTGTGGAAGATCAAGCCAATCGATTTGAGTAATCATCCGCGAGCTTCCCATTACTATTACTTGGGTTTTTGATGGATTGACTTTAAGCCCATATGATTTGCTCCACTGTAGTATATTCTGTAAATCACTGTTTATGCTTTTAATTGCTTCACCTAACCACCCAACAGGGGCTTGGGTATAAATTTGCAAATCATCTGCATAGAGGTGGTAGGACGAAGAGAGTTATTCGGAGATAGAATTTATGAAAATAGCAAAAAGAAGAGGAGATAAAACGCTGCCCTGAGGTACACCGGCACTCAATTGACACCAAGAAGAATATGTATCGTCAATACGGATACGTTTCCGGCGTCCAAACAGGTAACTACGAAACCATTCAATTACTGCTGGAGATATGTTAAGAGAGCGAAGAAAAGGTAATAGGATATCAAAACCAACGTTATTGAATGCATTGCTGAAATCCAGCAGAGAGAGAAAAGTGACCAGTCCGTTCTCCATACCATGCCTGATATCATCAGTGATTTTGATGAGAGCAGAGACGGTGCTATGGCCTGGACGAAAACCGGATTGAAAGGAGTTAAGGAGGCTGTTTGAATTAAGGAAAAGGCTAAGTTGCTGGTGTACAAGACGTTCTAGGACTTTGGATAGGAACGGGAGAATGGAAATGGGATGGTACTCAGAAAAGGACACAGGATTAGGTTTTTTAGGAAGAAGCGTTATTTGAGCCTCCTTCCATGCGCTTTGGTAGGTTTCCGTGTTGATGGAGAAGTTAAATAAGTGGGTAATGGTGTGGACAATTTCATTAAGGATAGGTGTAATCATCCTTTTACTAACACAGTCACTGCCAACGGCGTTCGAAGATATGGATGATATGCTTCTCTTAACATCACAATCAGTAAATTGACGAAACAAAAAAGGCGAAAAGTCGGGAGTTGGTAATGAGAAAAGATAATTTAATGTTTGAGTTTTAATAAGTCCATTCAAATTGGACGAAGAGGAGAAGTGCAGATTCAAAGAATGTACATCTAAGTTAAGTCTTTTGGAGCGTTATCTTGACGTGACTTCCCAACTCCCAATGACCGAAAGAACTTCCATACTTTGGATGGATCATTATTTTCTACAGATTCATGGATGTATCGGCGTTGAGCATCCCTACACACTCTATTGCCGTGATTTCTAACTTAAACATATTTTTCCTTGTTTTGATCAGACGGCTTGCGTTTACACCTATCCTTCGCAGCGAGTTTCTTATGCATTTCAGCTCGTATCTGGTCAGTTAACCAAGGTGCTGGGAGATGTTTTATCTTGACCGCTCGAACTGGCGCATGCACATCGTACAATTTCGTTATGATGCTGTTAAAACATTCTACTTTCTCGTCGATAGTATCAGCGTTAAAAATCTCAGACCAATCTACGTTTTGGGCATCATTGCGCAAAGACTCCACGTTCATGCCACCAAAATTGCGCTGAAAAAGAATTTTTGGCTTGGGTTTGGGAGGGCGGATTTTATATGAAAGGAATACAAGATCGTGATAAGAGAAATCATCCGCCGAACACTGACCGTCCTTGGCGACATGAAATGAAGATGAAACTAATATTAAATCCAGAAGGGATGGTTGACAATTTGGAAAATTATGAGTCACATTCAATGGAAGAATGGACAAGTTGTTAGCCTGAACGATATTTACAAGCCTGAAGATTTAAGCACTTTTAAGCTTAGAGTCAAAGAGCATTACCTGTCCTTGTAAGCTTTTAGGTTATTTATTATGTATAAGTAGGTATATTATTTATATTTTGTATAATGTATTATGTTTATCTCTAATGTAGGTATAGTATAAAGGTATTATTATTATTTTTTAATATGGTTAAGTGTTGTATTTATTATAGTATATACTATATATTAGTATTCTACTCCAATGTCATTCTCTGTGCACGTACCCACCACTATAATCAAATATCTCTATCTTCAAAGGTTTGCTGGATGAAAACTCTTATTAGGGTTAAGCTCGCCTTTGTACATGTCCATTTTGTAAGCTATTTTTATCTGTAAATCTATTTGTGTACAATAAAGAATAAAGAAAAATTTTGATTGGCGTGATCTATGGAAAGGGGGAGCTATCTCCTTAGAGATCATTGTTTCGGAGAACTAAGCGACCTCAACTCAAGCGGAATCGAAAAGAAAATTGTTTTAAACAAATCTCAATCGATGGCGCTGCAGGTATCTATCGTTAGTAACTTTTAAGTTAGGTAAAATTTAAGAAATAAATAAACAAAATCCGATCCAAAAGTTATAGTTCTCAAATAAAAAAAACAACTCATTCCATGACAATGGAATGCCAAATATTGGGCTCATTTATCAAAACTGTATTATTTTTACAAAATTCAGTTCATTCGTCATTCAGGTCATCAAAAAACTTGATACTCAGAACTCTTTCGCGCAGCACTTCCTTTTACAGCGCTTCTTTTACTGTCCAGGCTGTTCGGTGGAATGCTCTGCCAGAAGAAATAAGACGGTCATCCTCCTTACATACCTTCAAGTTGAAGGTGAAACCACATTACCTGGCGACATCATCGTCAGCGTTATTTATTTACTATTTAAATATTTTATCTGTTAGTACCTAGTCAGGTCATAAATTCTGTCACATGTTTAATATAAAATAATTGAAACAAGTTTATTCATTATGTAACCATTTATATACCAAAATGAACTTAACAAAACATAGATTCTTATGACACTAAAGTTTATTCAAAATGACCTCCGTGATTTTGAATACAGGCTTTCAATCTGCACGGCCAGTCGTCTATCACAGCACGAACGAGATCCATGTCAATATCGGCGGCTGCCTTAATCAAGGATGTCTTGAGTGACTCCAAATTGGGATGAGGCCTTGAGCACGCCTTTTCCTCCAAGTGTTGCCATATCTTGTAATCTAACGGATTCAAATCTGGACTGGAGGAGGGCCAGTCTTCGTGCCGGATGAAGTCGATTTCATGCGCCGCCAGCCAGTCTTGTGTGCTCTTTGCTCTATGAGCTGGCGCCGAATCTTGTTGGAATACCCAGTGCCTGTTATTGAACATGGTATGAGAAACAGGTTCCACAAGGTTCGTCAGGACTGTATTTTGATACACAACTGCATTCGTTTATACACCTTAAAAATGAACCTCCGTTAAGCCCCAATAAGAAATTCCCAACCATACCATGAGCGAGGATGGAAAATGACCTCGTTGGACACGCAGAATACGGTTGCTCGCTTTTTCACTACTGTGTGCGTACACCTTATCATTTTGTTTGTTGTAGCTCTCTTCTACGGTAAAAAATTTTTCATCCGAAAAAAGAATTTCCCTATATTTTTTTCCCGCGTACCGCTTCAACAAAGCGCGGCATCTCTTCAGTCTCAGGTCCATTAGACGAGCATTCAAACGATGTCCTGTTTTTCTTCGATATGCCCGAAGCCCTAAGTCTTCATTTAACACCCTTTTCACCGTGGTTCTGCTTAACCCCATCTGAAGGGCCAACAGTTTCTGCTTACGTTTGGGATTTCTTTGAATTCGTGCCTTCACAGCTTTTATCACTGCTGGAGTCCTAACAGACCGAGGGCGACCATTTCTTGACCTGTCATCTACACTAGAGTCTTCATTGTATCGTTTGATGGTGCGATAAACGAATATTTTGGTTATATTCAAATTTTTCAGTATGTCATAAATTTTAATTGGCGCGTAATCGCAACGATGCAACGCAATAACTGCAACACGGTCTTCTGTAAGCGTCCACTCCATATTTAAAAATGAGTAAAATTCTAAAAAGTATACATTTTTATTTTCATGAACAATTCGAAATTCGAACTCTATAAACTTTTTTGTGGCCAGCATTCTAAAAGAAAAGTTTTTACTGTGTGACAATACTTATGACCTGACTAGGTATAGTTTGCTATATGTATGTATATACCTATATATTAGTCTATTTTATAAGTATATTATGTTAAAGATTAAAACTTTATTATATTTTTATTATACCTACGAATATTTGTGGAAATGTATCCTCTAAAGTACACCGCAATCCGTATCTTTGTAAATTTCGCTCCATCCAAAGGTTGCTTGGAAGAGATCGCTTTCAGCGATAAGGCCGCCCATTGTATTGCCTTATCTATTCTAGCCTAGTACTTATTGTTGTATTATTTCTGTTTGTATGGTTATTTAATAAAGAGTTATCTATCTATCTATTATAGGTAATATGGCGTAACAGCATAAATTTAATTATGATTTACAGTAAAAGTGTCTAGTGCAGCATCGAATGCCTCTGCAAGCCAAAGCAATATTGCCCGAGCCTGAAAAAACGGTTGAGTTTCCTTGTATGGGATGAGCACGAGATGAGGCATATGAGGCATACTAGCATAGCAGGTAGGTATTAGGTATCCTATCTGTGACATAGGTATCCCAGCCTAGGATAGTTGATTCTACTTTACTCACTTGTCTCGCCTCGTGGTTGGTAATTTCGCTCTTTCTTCACCTTTCTCTGGTTTCGTCTATAGAACTTGGCCAAGTTTGGACCTAATTTGAGAACCAGGTCTAATCGGTACAGTCGTCGCCTGAGCGTCGAGTTGGCAGAAATAATCCTGGCCCAGGTACTGTGCAGGTTGTATGCTACGCGGAGAGAGGTGTCGTCTAGATATCTGAAAAATGCAGCACTTAAAATTAGATTAGTTATCTCCAAATAAATTAGGGAACAGAAATATCTTACAAATTGATTTACTTAATGCCTACAATGGGCGGTCTCTCTACCAGACAACCTTAGAAAAAACAGGATAATACTTAATGACGGCACGTAGGTACCCGGTGCAAATTATAATAACCGACGAAAAACAGGAGGTGGTTTTTAGGACGTCAAGACGTGTATCTACCTAATTACACATACTTTTTAACTATTGTTCTGAAGTACCTACCTAAGAACAATAATATTTAAAAATCAACTTATAAGAATAAATAATAGATACTAGATAACATTAATACGTATAACCTGTGGTTTTGCTAAAATCCAATGTGGGTAGGTAGGTATAGGTTAATTTTCTGGCAACAAGCGTAGGTGTAGGTATTTCCACAACAAGCAAAAATTTGTTCAAAACTTGCAAAATATCGTGTGAATTTAACAAAAAGGTACTTACGAAAATATTCTCCAAGAGAGTTCCAAAGGCAAGCTTGTTATGGCATCTCGCTTTATTTCTTTGACAAATATTATAGAGCCAAACACAAAAATGTCGCTGACGTTCATGTTTTTTTTCGTTAAATACCTATGCATGTACCAAATGTACCTACTAACCTACTAAGATAAATACTTATCTCAATTACACACTTGCGCAACGATGCCTAAACGTATTTAGTGGCTAATTAAGATTTAGATCAAAATACGACAAAAAACAGGTTCACTCGTTATTTATCGTCGTGTCGACGTGCAGGGATCGTGCAAGCCGGGCTACGAGTAAGTATGTAAGTTTGTATAGCCACAGAACAATAATATCCTAACGGAGTATATCTATGAGGTATTTATTTGTATGTTCTTGCTATTCCCTACCTACCTACCTACCTTAGATAGGTAGATAGGTCAACGAAGATAGGTTAGGTACTAAACTATAATACATAGGTACTTATTACAGTAAGTAATAAGACGATAAGACCGCCCATTGTACTTGTTGCTCTGTGATTTTTTTATTTTTAAGTCTGTTTCTTTTGAAGTGTACAATAACGTATTTTCATTCATTCATTCATTCATACAGTAGGTAGGTACCTATGTCTTTTACCCAAAACACAGAATATATCTAATGGATATGCCCATAGTGAAAAATAAAGGATAAATAATTTATCTAGGTATGTACTAACTAGGTACTTACCTGTTCTAGGTAAATTAATTACTGTAGACTACCTACCTATGTAGTGTGTTAAGTAAATTAAGCACCTACTTACCTAATTAGTATTATTTTGTGCTACTGTAGTTATCCTCTTCTCTCCTCTATTCCTATTCAAAGCTGCTAATTTTTTTTTAGTCCCGCAAACGTTTTGCTTGATTCCCTGAAATTTCCCGCTTTCCATTAACTCTTTCCCCACAAATATATTAATAAAGAATATACCTAACACGTTTTCACACAAAATCTTGTGTTATCAGTATTGTAGTTATCTAAAAAAAATAATTTTAGGTACACTTTGGAAGTAGGAAGCTAATAATAAAGGTGGAATTTTACTATTACCAAAAAAAATTACCTTTCGCTCTAAGCATTGCCAAACTGTCAAAGTCGGAAAGACAACATCAAAATTTCTAGAGAGCATGAACATGCTCACACCGTTTTTGTT
The DNA here is from genome assembly GCA_918857605.2 of Philereme vetulata. Lineage (NCBI taxonomy): Eukaryota > Metazoa > Arthropoda > Insecta > Lepidoptera > Geometridae > Philereme > Philereme vetulata. Next base: position 6,899,139 of record OU975442.1, read on the forward strand.
TCATCTTGTGTGCGGCAATCAATGTTTTTTCGTTTATTTATCTGTGTGGAATCTGACTAATCGATACACCGTATCCTAAATAGATGTTGATGGTTGTTCTGGAGAAGCTTGTTCCAGAACACTGAAGATATATCAGTTTTCTTCAATATTCTTCTGGCAGTATCTTTTAATAACTTTACTTATGATAACTTAAAGTACAAGTTCCTAATCCACCCCAACTAACTTAAAAGTACATAAGTAGATAAATACGTAAACTAACGCTAAAATATCTTACCGTAATAATTATTCCAATAAGATGGCGTCACAGATAAATCAGTTACACGAAAGTGAGCTGAACATATTAGAGAAGATTTCAATACGTGCGAACTAGGATTTATATGTTTAACTGCTTGTACCTATTCACTTCGTTTTGCGAACTCCATCCATAAGAAAACGGTGTCTGCCGTTGTTTTTGCAATAAGAGACAACGCACTGTTTAGTCATATCTTTTATACATACCCTCCCTCCACGGACAACGAAAACGCCTGATGAATTTCGAATCGCTAGTAAGGTACGTAGGTACTGTACGTGTGAAAAGGATTGTCTGACTAGCGATAACAACACGACAGCAATTGGCTTAGGTAATATGTTTACCGTAGCCTTATTACGTAAGCCAATTGCTTTCGCGTCGCTTCGCTGGATAGGCCGTCCCTTGTTTACGTGGGATATGCACTGTTGGTGTGAAAGGGACGGCCTATCGAGCGATATCGACGCTAAAGCAATTGGATTACGTAATAAAGCTACCGAACGACAACAACCGATATAGATGAACACCGAAATTGATTTCATTTGAATGAGTTAGCAGTGGTTTTAGCAGGTTATGCGAAGGAAAATAACAGGTGTGACATATGATTTTTCACATGCTACTCGTGAAACATTTCATCCCTAGTGCTTGATAGAGCAGCGCCATCTATTAGCAGTTCTAAAAACATGGCCGTGAAAACTCCTCATTGGCAGCACTATTTGTATCGGTTTTTTGGCCTCACTCACGCACATATGCACGCCCAACGAAAGCATTTTGCTCAAGTAAGTACCTACTAGAGAAAAAAAAATTATAGTACATCTTCCGTGCATTGCTATATAGTAGAAGTCTACATCTGTTCTTCCTTGCACAACCTCATTTTTAATGCTTGACTGACAATGACAGACACTTGATGTGTTGAGTTGACGTCCGTCGTCGTTGACGATCCTCTTACGTCACAGACGGCCAGGGCCAGGGTTAAAAAATGTACCATTTTAGTAGTTTTCATAGAATTTTAATAACTTCAATCAAAATTAAACGTCCCTTTTAGGTGAAATATTTTATAGAAAAAATAAGATCCTTCAGAAATATGATAGGCGTAACTAATTAAAAATATCGAATTTCAATGTTTCTGCACTATCTTTTTGAAACTGTTCGTTTCCAGTGACGAATGCTGCTGTGCCCTTAGCTACAATGGCTCCATCTTCTCTAATTAGGCAGGCTTCCATTAGTGGTGTGTAGCCACGTTTTAAAGTCTTTACTTCTACTGTTACCTTCTCACCGTTTTGAGCCGGTTTGATGAAACTGAAAACAAAATAGGTAATTATTTTAGTCAGTAGGTAAAATGAACCTGTGCCCAATTGCGTCAATTGCAATAAATGCATATATAATTGCAATAATTGCAATTGCAATAATTGCATCTTTTTGAGAAATGTAACTCTATGTAACTACTTCCATTCCCTCTTTGTAAAGTTTGACAGAGTAAAATGTATCATTTTAATTTTGGCTGTTTTCTAATAATTCTCAGGTTAAAGTTGTCAAAAAATAAAAGGCGCGTTTTGACATTTGAGAAATACCCTAGAATGTAACTGAACTTGAATGTACATTTCTGTGCAAAAAGTATTAAATAAATAAATAAGCTGGAACGACACTGACAGAAACTATAAAATAATAATTAATGACATAAGTGTTTTATTAGAACATATCGCGAGTATTATTTTCGCGCTTACCCTATAGTACCTTATAGTATCATGCAATTTTTAATTATTACGAAAAGTCCCAAAAACAGTTACGTTCTCAATCTGTTTTTTTATTATAGTGTTGTTGTACTAATTAATTACTAAATTTCACCAGCTTCATTTATTTTGAGAACTTCATTCACTACACAATATTTAATTATTAATAAATTATTATTATTAATTTTTTGAATAATCTCCCCGAACAGTGCATAATCATTATGAAAAATGCATTGTACCATTCAGTTCAAATAGATAAAGCAAACAAAAAAAACTTATTTAGTGGCTTGGCTACAGAGAAAAGGCGTTAAAGCTGTGTATAAGAAGTATAGTTCAAAATTTTAAACTCGATGTCGCTATTGAAATCGTTCCAATTCTGAATCGCGCTGACGAAAATGCACGGCGGTGGAACCACCTCTCACGGTTGCATGAAATTGTTGAAAGCTGAACTGATGGAACAAGTAACAGAAAATAAACCTGTGAAACTAAAATTTATAATCGATGAATTGGCACTTCAACATGGACACAAAGTGATAAGAATGCCGCCGTACCATTTTCAGTACAATGCTATTGATTTGATCTGGGCTCAAGTCAAAGGATACGTAGCACGCCATAATTTAAATCCGCCGTTCTCCACTAAGAAAATGATGACATTGCTGAAAGAAACTTGTGACAAAATTACTAAAGAAGACTGGGCAAAAGTGGTAGAAAAAAAAACTCGAAAAATAATTAAAGAAGATTTTGACAGAGACGTCAATATTGATAATATAATTTAAAATGAAATATTTATATAAACATGTGACGATAGCTCAACTGACGATTTTAGCTCATCATCCAAAGAAACTGATTATATGAAGATCGCTTTTTCTTAATTGCTTTGTATGAATGAATAGTAGGACGAATAATAATGTAATATTCGATGAATGTGTAACCAAAAATATTAAATAAAATACAAATTTGACCTTTCGTACCATTGCATCATTTCAAAATACCTACAATATAAAAGTATAAGTTAAATTTTCTAGTCAGTACTTTAATCCAATGCGCTTTACAATAAATAATCGTATCGATCAAATACTCATGCAAACTTAAATCGATTTAGCGTGTGTATCGAGTTCGAGTCATATAGGGACAAAATAAATGTCAAAACGGACTTATTACATTTTTAGTACTTTAGTTTTAGAACATTGATAGTATTCACACTGTGGTCAAACATATTCGCAAAAGACTTATTTGATAATAATTATTATTATTTATATTAATTTTACACCATAAAATTGCATTGAAACACCAAAATTATTACTTTCAATATAACACATAAAAATAAAACTTGCTTGATATTAAGGTTTGTAGTAATTCCGATTCGTCCATTAGTTTTACCCAGATTTGCATAGAGACACATCACGTCTACGACCGCTGCTATATATCCTCCGTGAATGTTATTGCTACCACTGCACATGCTGGAATCGACTTCAAACGTTGCTTGAAGGCGCTCATCGGTTAACGAAGTAAATTTTATCTAGAACGAATATAATTTAAAATCATTAAAATACATAAATACTTACGCGGTACGAAGAGCCTAGGCTAACTAAGATTTAACGTAGGTTTAAGTGAGAAGGTGGTACTAGTCACATTACCTTGTTAAATATCGTTGATGTATCAAAAAACATGGATTTATCTTTGGTGTATTTTTCTAAAGCTTTCACAACACTTAAACCTCGAGAACTGAACATTCTCGCAGCTTTGATTTTTAGATATTAGGAAGAAACGGCAAGTGGCAGGTAGGTACTTAGCTAACTCAGAGAATATCAAGACTTAGAACCATTGAATTTTCGATTAATTTTATTAAATTATTATTTGAGTAGATACTACTAAAATATATAGGTAACTATACAGTAAGTATTCTGGATATGTTCTGGCAAATCTTTACACAGCACCATATTTAAATCATAAATCTTTAGAGATAGTGATGTCATCTGTCATCACTGTAACGACTGACCTTCATAGATCAAATTAAGATTCTAGGTAAACTATATAAGTAGTTAAGCATTAAGATGTTTATCTTCCATCGATACGTAAAGTTCACAAAAAAAAAACTATAAAATGATTGTTGATTCGTCTTGTAGGTACATAATGGTTGAACAATTTGCTAATTACAACCCGCGCGTTACCGTCACAGTGATGCTGCGTCACACGATTACTGAGTGCGCGATTCAAACTTGGGGCACCGCGCGGGAAAGCGGGAATGGGGTCGCATTCCAGGAAAGTGTACAATTATGTTGCACGTGTTGTATGAGGGATTTTCTTGGCCATGTTTTATAAAACCGTTAACAGATGGCGTTGCTCTGCCTTAAGCTGATTATCAAACGAACATGAATTTACATTATCAATTGCCGTCAACATTATTTTCCGAGAAACTTGAAAACTCTCACTTCCGAGGAACTTTGAACTCTCACGTTGTCAAATAGTGTTCTATACAAACACAAGTTGTGTTTGACAAAGTGAGATTGTTTTAGACAAATTTTTCGCATATATTTTGTATATTTTGGCAGCTTATCTCCAGACATAGCCAACTATTATGCTAGTTATAACTAGTTTTTTTTTAAATCGTTAATGTAAAGTAAAAGTTAATATTGTATTGAAAATGGTAGCTTTTTAAATTTCGTTGCTGGTATCACTGACCGGATCAACAAGCGGTCTTGCTTGCCAATAAATTTTGCAAAATCAACAAAAAATACAGTTTTTCTGTGGTTGACCTTTCTGAAAATAAGTTGAATCGTTCCTTTATCTCTTTTTATTTCAGTTTCAGTTAATGTGTTCTTAATTGTGTGTCTAGAAATGCTTTTATTTTGATCATCTTTGTGTGGCAGATGGTTCAGCGCTAAAGCGCGCGTTTTGTCTAATTTTTTCATATAATTTCTATGCAAAACATGGATCCCTTCAATGAAAAGCCTAGTGAAATGGATCCTACTCCTCAAAACACAGGTAATAATAGCATTTACTATGTAAATTACATTGAAACCGTAATGAAACTCGAAAGCTACTTGTGACACCAAGTCGTATAACCCGACTAAATAATGGTACCAGCTTGCCTTACAGAAATACGATAAGATTTATCGAAACACGTAACGCTTTTCTGAGTTATTTATTTTAAAAGATAAAACTAGCTTATTCTGCAACAGTGAGTTGCTTTATTGTCCATTTTCTACAAATTCTTTCACATATTTTGTTATTAAAATTAAGAGATATGACCACGTGATTTGTACGGGCTATACATACAAACAATTACAGATTTCGTTGATGTTTTTTTACTAATAATTGTCATATCTTTGAAGGCATGAAATAAATCTTGGCTGGAAGACTACTTTTCAAAGACAATTTTTTTATATTTATACTACACTATTGCATAGGTTCTGGTTATAGGTTATGCATGGATATTATTTTTCTGTTACACAATAAAATTGATGTCTGTTTTGTTGATGATAAGAAATAAAGTGAGCAGTTTACATAGAATAATAGGCATCATGATGAAAATGACATTGTAGACAACAATCATAATACTTATAGGTTTGTAATAATGTTTTGTAGCATGGCTTATCAACACAGATCTTAAAATTGACATGAGTGACCAGAGTCCAAACAACAAACATTATTCATGCTTTTTTGGGGCAATTTTTAAATATAACATTCTTACACTTCTGTCCCCTATATATAATTGAAATAGCAATGTTTATAAGAAAAAATTGTCATCTACATATTTCCATGTATAGCTGATATTGTAGTACGAAACAGACGTGATGACGATAGACTATTTTACACATATGTAGCTACAAAACAGCATTGTTACTTATTATAAGTGTAGTCTGCATGGCGACACATATTTACAATAAAATACCAAATATATATAAAGATAGATAACTTTTTATTGAATTACCACACAATCAGAAATAATACCAAAAAATAAGCACTAGGCTAAAATAAATAAGGCAATACAATCAGCGGGCTTATCGCTGAAAGCGCGATATAAAATTATTATTATTATTATTTGTAATACACAGGCAGCTCTTAGAGCTGATGCGTGTATATCATAATTATTGTCAGTGTGCTTTAAATATTTGTCCAGTCTGTTTTTGGAAGCGTTCACTGACGGGGCACTGATCACTGACTCTGGTAACCGATTCCAAGTGTCCACTATGCGATTGGGCAATATGTGCTTTCTTGGTTTGTTGGTGCTTGGTCCGCGTTGCTGCTTAATGATAATTTGAATCGAAGAATTTGATAATCTAAATTTAAACAATTATTAGTAATGAAATGTCATTATATTAGGTCTTTACTAATGAAATTTCCGTTATGTATGGAATAAGTTAAAGTACTTATTTTTTAAACTTTTTTATTTCTGTTTTTCAAAGTAATCACCCATGCAATCGACGCATCTTTGCCAACACATTAGCAGTTTATTGATGCCCTTTTTGTAAAAATCAGCTGGACAGGAGGCAACAAACTCTTCAAAGGCATTTTGTACTGCCTCTCGGGAATTGAATTTTTTACCCACTAAAAAATTGTCTAAATTTTGGAAAAAGTAATAGTCGGTAGGTGCAAGGTCTGGTGAGTATGGCGGATGAGGGAGAGCTTCCAACCCCAGCTCTTGCAGCTTGGAGACTGTCTGTTGTGCAGTATGGGGTCGTGCGTTGTCATGAAGGAGCAGTGGAGACGACCGATTGATCAAAGCTGGTTGCCGATGTGCAAGCTTCTCCATCATTGTCTCCAGTTCTTCACAGTACACATCTGCAGTAATGCTCATGCCGTTTTGTAAAAAGCTGTGGTGAATCACACTAGACCACCAAACAGTGACCATCACCTTTTTAGGGGTCATTTTTGGTTTAGGGCATTGCTTTGGTGCTGAACCAGGATCTAACCAACTTGCTGAGCGCTTTTGATTGTCGAACAGAATCCATTTCCTCGCACAATTCTGTTCAAAATTCCTTCATTTCTTTGCCTATTGAGCAGCGCGAGGCAGGTCTCGACGCGTACGTTGCGCTGGCGATTGTTAAGTTCGTGGGGCACCCATCTATCAAATTTTTTTATCTTGCCTATTTGTCGCAAATGTATCAAAATTGTTTTGATGCTAACATCAAAAGCTGTTGCTAGCTTAGCTGTAGATTGAGTTTCGTCAGCTTCCACAATCGCCTTTAATTCATCATTGTTGACCAAAGTCTCCGGACGACCACGGGCTTAATTTTTCAAGTCAAAATTTCCAGAACGGAACCGGGAAAACCATTAACGGGTTGTGCGTTCGTTTGTACAGTTCTCTCCGTAAACGTTTTTGATGTTAGGTGCCGTTTGTGTCACGTTGGTGCCACAACGGAACTCATATTCCATAATTACACGAATTTTTAAAGTATCCATTATGACGAAAAATGTTCAAATGTAATGAAAATACAACGCTAAACAAAAGACTGAGTTTGTAAAAAGAATGTCATGTTTTTAAAACAAAATTAATTTGAATTTAGAATACAAAGCCATCCCAAACTTTTTTCTATTTGAAATGACCAGTACTGAAGAACGGCAATTTCATAGGTACCTATTAATATTCAGGAATTTTTAGAGGGCCTAATATGATTTTAGAGTTAACTTTGACATTTAATCTTTATATAATTTAAATGTAATTGTATTTTTTCTATATTTATTTAAATTTGTCATTTTCTATTGCATTTTTGTAATTTGCATGATAGGTAAGGTAGAATATAATTGATACTTACCTACTTATATAAGACCTTTATAATAACATTAAGTTCAAGCAAATAAATTTAATTTTATCTTTAATGTGATTGAGTAACAAACAAACATCCAAGTATTCGCATGTATGATTCACAGCCACAAAATGCTGTTACGATGCCTGTTGACAACTCCCAGACTTTTGTGAGGAATATTGAATATAACCATAATGTTTTATATCTCCAGGAGCTGTAAATCAACCAGCGGATGCCGTGGCCATGCCTGCTGACAGCTCCCAGACTTTGTTTCCTGACAGCCCGATCTACGAGCCAGATGAAGACCTAGAGGTACTTAGTTCTTATTTTAAAGTAAGCTTGTATTAGGCTGTTCGCATGCGATTCTCGGCGCTGACAGTCGGCGCGTTGCTAGCCGGCGCTGACCTGTCAGCTCGTGTCGTTTTAATATTGAAGTACAGATACAAACAATGCCTAGTGAAGACCTAGGTCGACACGTGCGATCAGCGCTAAACAAAAATCGACATGACATCTTGCGCGCGCTAAGATGTCAGTGCAGATTTTTTTCCCTTACCCTGGAATTGGAATAAGGCCTACGACATGACTTAAACTGCTTCAAATATTTAATGTAAATGATTAGATTAGAAAAATCTTATTATTTTTTTTCCTAACCTATCTCGTCCCACTGCTGGGCAAAGGTCTCCCCCAAGTCCTTCCAAGCATCCCTATCTGTCGCTATTTCTCACCATTATTATTTTTTTTTTCTTAATTAGCATTTTCTTCCAGCTAACCTAATAATAATAATATTATACCTATACCTACGTAGTTTATTGTATTATAGATAGTCCTAATTGTAATACTTATGGGGTTATGTTATGTTGGGGGGCTCCATTTTCTGCATTTGAACTCTTAAGTGGTCCATTATGCGTGAGAGACTATTTGGATAGCCAGCCTAACTCCGACCAGAAGCGCAGAAGTTTCCTGGGGTCTTCGCGGGCTTCACGGAGTGACCTTGGATTGTGAAGCGTTGTGCTGTTACCCCATTCCAGGTATTCCAGGACTATGTGGGCAGCTAATTCTTCTTTGGTGAGACATCTCCTGCAGAGTGGGCTGTCTATTGCTACCATGATGTAGAGGTGTTTGTTCAGAGGACAATGTCCTGTAAGGGTCCCCACGATGATTCGAAGGTCCAGCTTCAGAAGGTTGAGTAGTCGACGTGTCAGTCGTGCCTGCGGAGCCGCCTTCGACTGTCTGCAGACCATGGTCTGTGTCCGACGTTCGTTGTGTAGGTTTCATCTACAGTATCGTCGTTGCCCAGTGATCCGCTATGCCCCTTGATCCATTGTAAAGATCACCTTGTTTTTCGTGGTGATTTTTTCTAGGACTAAGTGGTATTCGTAAACGAGCTTGGAGGTACAGCTGTGACTTTCCAGAGCTCTGAGTGTTGCTGTACTGTCGGAGAGGATTCGTATATTGTAGTATTCGATCTGCCTCCTGTTTATTGCGGTAGCTGCTTTGGTAATGGCCATGCATTCACATTGGAAGATGGAACTGTATGTACCTAGTGTTATTGATATACTTATGTTGAGATCCAGTGAATGAATTCCCGCGCCCGTTCCCTGTTTGGTTTTTGAGCGGTCGGTGTAAACGCGGACTTCATTGATTCCTGATTGATCTCTCTGTGCCTCGTAGAGTTGTGTGTTATAGTGTTTTTGAAATATGTGTTGTCTTGGGATCTTGTCGCACGGGGCGGGGCCAGTAGTGGTTCGTAGGTTATCGCTCGCTCTAGAATAGATGCGTGCTGACTCCTTGTGTTTCCCCACAGTCCCTGGTGTTTAAGCCTTATAGCGGCCATCATCGCTTCTTGTTGTTTATAAATACTTAGGGGAAGGGCGTGTGAGACGGATAGAGCGGGCAAGATGGATACTCGAAATATCCCGAAGACGCAGCGAAATTTTACGATCTCTGCATAACAACAACGCGGGCACGGTCGGCGCCTAGGCACGCTGTTGTTATACAGAGATCGTAAAATTTCGCTGCGTCTTCGGGATATTTCGAGTATCCATCTTGCCTGTTCTATCCGACTTACCCGCCTTTCCCCTACTTACTTGTTTTATTTGTTAGGCTTCAGTTCAGGTTATTTCTATTGAGAAATTAAAGTTAAATCTTTGTCAAACATAGTTTTTCGAGCTTGATTGTGCGAAGCAATTTTGAAAAAAATTTTAAAATGTCATAAAAAAATTCTAACAATCTTGCTACAAAAGTGTGTTTTGATTTATTTACTCAAAGATACCTATTTTTAGATCTGAACTCAAAATTTAACTGAGACTTAAGCATCGTATTATGACAATTATTTTATTGAAAACTGGTTTCATATCAGCCGTAGGACGTCCACTGCTGGACAAAGGCCTCCCTCATTGATCTCCAGAAACTGCGGTTGGAAGCGGCCTGCATCCAAAGCCGACCTGCGGTTCTTACCAAGTCGTCTGCCCATCTTGTGGGTGGACGTCCTACGCTGCGCTTGCCGGTCCGTGGCCTCCATTCGATAACCTTTCGGCCCCATCGGCCATCTGTTCTGCGCGCTATATGGCCTGCCCATTGCCACTTCAACGTGCTAATCCGTCGGGCTATGTCGGTGACTTGAGTTCTCCTACGTATCTCCTCATTTCTGATTCGATCCCGTAGAGAAACCCCGAGCATAGCCCTCTCCATAGCTCGTTGAGCGACTCTGAACTTATTCATAAGGCCAATAGTGAAGGACCACGTCTCGGTTCCATATGTCATCACTGGTAACACACACTGATTGAAGACTTTCGTCTTAAGGCACTGAGGTATGTTGGACGAAAAGACGTTGCGAAGTTTCCCAAACGCTGCCCATCCGAGTTGGATTCGACGATTGACCTCTTTCTCGAAGTTGGACCTACCTAATTGGACTGTTTGTCCTCGGTATACATACGCGTCGACAACTTCAAGAGCCGAGTTCTCAACCATAACTGGGGAAAACTGGTTTACTCGCTCACAATTTTTTATCAAAATAAAATATATCAACCAGGAATAGTGATAATTACTTAAATAATTATCAAAATCGGTTAATTTGTTCCGGAGATTACCCATTACCTAAAAATGTTCCCTCCTTATTGATTGAGCGAAGCGAGATCTCCAAATCAACTAGGGCAAATCGGTGTCGTATGTATGTATGTTTGTTTGGCCGAGGATAACTTTCGAAGCATTTTGATCCGATCATCGTGAAATTTGATATATAGGTAGGTAGTGTTGGCTTGTGCCAGGATGGTTCCTGGTGTGACTAAATGATCTAAAAATGTTGGGGGGGGGGGGGGGGGGGGTTTGAGATATTGGGATTCAAGAGGGGTAAAAAAAATCAAAATGGGACGTTTAATGAAGATCTGAAGAATTAGTACGTTTCGATCTCGTTATTTTTAGTTTCTGGTTTTTTAGTTATTAGCCATAATAAACACTGAACTTTGACGAAATTCACAGGGTACACCAGTGACCCCACAATGCTGAAATTTGGTATTCGTGTAGCTTTAGTGACTCAAATATAGGGAAAAGTAGTCCAGAATAACTGCAATTTCTACACCTAAAAAAGCAACCAATTAACAAAAACCGCCGTAACATGTAATTTGAATGAAACTGTAGGTTAAGTTATTTGGTTATGCATTTCGGGCACTATTTTATTAGTCAAAGATTATTCATAAACTTCGCGCGAGATCTCAGCTCGGGGTGAACCACTAGTAATCTTAATATATAAAACAAAGTCGGGTTTGTTCAAACACTTATAACTCGAGAACGGCTGGACCGATTTTTTGGATCTTTCATTTGTTGAATTTGTCTCCGCCCGGATCGGACAAAATTATGAAGATGAATATTTTAAATTCTACCGGGGTGACGTTGACAGCCCGCGTCATATGTATGGCGATACGAAGTTCGCCGGGCCAACTTGTATTAGTATATATTGACTAAAAATCTACATGTCAGTCTTACATACAGCTATACAGCAGCGGAGAGATCTTGTCCTTGTTTTGACACACCCTGTTTTTTTTTTAATATCCTGTAGTGAAGTCTTGTCCAAGCACATTGCAAACACACTCTTATATGTTTCAGCTCATCCTCATCAGTAGTGACAATGCCGATAATGTCACGTCTTCTAACAAAGGTAAATTTTTGTCAGTGTTATTTGTAAATATTAATTAGGTCTTCATCATCACCGTATCAGCTGTACGTCCACTGCTGAATATATGCCTGTTCCATAGGTCTCCAGAGAGACCGATCTTGTGCGGCCCGCACCTAACGACTCCCAGCAACAGGTGTTTCCATCTAGTGGAGAGCCGTCATACGCTGCTTTTCAGTGCGAGCACCTTTCTGCCCAAAAGATCATAATCTATTCGAATCTTCTCATTTCTAATTTGATAATGCAGTGAAAGACCAAGCATAGACCACTCTGTAGCACAAAAGACTTCTTAGAGACTAACTGACTTCTTAGATTTTTAGATATTGATATATAGACGACCTCCGTGGTGGAGTGGGCTAATAATCGGCTGATATGCAGAAAGTAGCGGGTTCGATTCCCGCCGCGAAACAAATGTTTGCATGATCTACAGATATTTGTTCCGGGTCTGGATGTTTCTCTATATATTATAAATATGTATTTACAAAAAAAAGTATATTAAGTATTCTATCAGTTATCTGGTTCCCATAATACAAGCTCTGCTTAGTTTGGGGCTAGATATCGCAGTGTGAAATGTCCAGAAATATTTATTTAATATTTATTAGGTAGTACTAATTAAATATTGTAAAATTTAAAAACAAGCTCAGCTGTGAATAGATAATGAAAAATAATTAATTATTTTGTTACACTAAGTAAACTAAGCGCACTAAAAACTATACAGTATTTAATTAAACGGAACGGTCGAAACACCGATAAAACGGTACGTCATAAATCCCGTATGTTTAATTATGAGTACTTATCTATTTCTATAACATTTTTGATTGTGTCTAATTTAGAAATAGTTCAGCATAATGAACATTATAGTTTTGTTAAACTTTACCAGCAGGCAGTAAGTGTAGTAAACAACCATCCAAAACCCTTACAGATGAAGACCCGCAACCAGCCCAGACAAAGCGGAAACTGTCAGACCCGGCTAACGACAGCTCAGCTAAAATTCAAAAACTAGATCTACCCGAAAACAAGGCTGCATCTTCCCAAACCCTTGACGAGGAAGTTTCCGAAATCAATGCGGGAAAACGCAAATTAGATGTTGTTCTACCATCAACCTCTCGAGTTCGTACGCCCGCTCGATCCAGTCCAAGGAAGCTCAAACGTAGTAATAGCGCCGATATAACCAAACCGAAAACGCCAAAGACGCCCAAAACGCGGCCGGCCAGTGCCGATATCTCCAATCGAACAACACCTGCTAAAACTAAAGGTACCGCAGCATCCAGTAGTTCATCTTTTGGACCTAGTATGGAGATTGTAGAAGAAATCCCTCCAGCTAAAGTTCCTTCTAGACCAAGCGTAGAGTTCGTCATAGAAATCCCTCCGCAAAAAGTGCCAGAAACAATTGAAGAAGCAAACTCGGAACTTGAAGATTCCCAAGGATTCCATCTAGCGCTGTCGCAGAGTCCGGATGAGGAGTTGAAAAATCCAGTCCCTAATAATTACAGCAGTGATCCTGTCACCGTGAAAGATAGGGAAGAAATCCTCGATCCGGGAAAAGTATCACAACCCAGAAGCGATGGATACAGCTTTTCGGATCAGAGCAATTTTTCTCAGCTGATATCGAAAGAGTTTGCAAAGGCGACAGATGAAGAGTCTACCGATAGCGTTTGCTCCATCAATCTAGAAAGCCCGGAACCTGCCCCTAGTGTGGCTTCCAAAATGATATCTAAACTTTCCAACGGCAACTCGTCAACACCTACCGAAATCACTGAAACTTCAAACAATATCTTAGCTGAAAACAGTGATAACACGCCTGATATGGTCAAGCTACTCAACGGAAAAGGAAAACGCGGTAAAATTGATACTTTCAGACCCAACAACACCAATACACCATCTACGATTTCTCCATTGCAAAATGGACATTCCCTGCCTATGAATACGCCTCAGATTCCGGTGTTCGATGTTCACGTGAATTATAACGAATACAGTGAGTTTCTATCGCTGTATGTAGTGAGGACTGACAACGATATCGGCATGGACATTTGCCGAGAATACCAGAGGATTTCGAAAAGATTCTCCATCGATCCTTACTTAGCCGACATCTCTGTGTCAGGCTCACCCTCGAGTGTTACCAGTTCCACAGTTCAAATGGTTAATCTCCCAAATAGAACGTCGTTTGCTTCTACAGTTAGCTCATCAACTTCCACCTCTAGCAATCGTACCAGCGATGGAAACTTCGTGGTGCCTCAACCTCCGCGGAAATCCGTCTCTAATCCTTCAACATCCGTTAAAGGATACGACAACTTGATAAAGAAATTAAACGACATATTCCATCACGTCAGCGAGAATACTATCGAGGAAGGAAACCGTTCTATGAACGACGACAAAATCTCCGTCGGCATTCAAGCGTGTCTATCCAGTGACGGTGTAACCACAAATGGAAACGCCAGTCCCGAGGAAGTGAACAAATGTGACAAAGCGACGCCTAAAAGTTCCCTAAAGAAAACCCGCGTCCGCGGTCGTAGACACATCGTTGGTAAAACCAAGCGCGCTATCCTGCCGACGCAGCAGGAAGAACCAGAATACATGCACGGGATGAACTCGCCAGAAATGATACCGACCAATGGAGATAATGGGAAGGAATCTCCTAAATCGCCGAAAGAAGAAAAGCCAAATCTAGCAGCTACGCCAAAATCTGTCAGCAGGCTGAAGCAAAGAAGGCGACCAACATCCCCCAGACCGGTGACTCCTGTTGAGACGCCCAAAGCCGTTAAGATGGAGTACCCAGGGTATGCTCCTGATACGGTGGTGTTGGCTAAGTGGGTGGACAGGCGATATTACTCCGGCAAAGTATTGGAGATTACTGAACCCAACAAGTATCTCATCAAGTTTGACGATGGCCAGAGCAAGGTACTATTTTGAATTTTATTATTTAAGTTCCCATGAAACAAGAAATTTGATTCAAAATTATTAAAAAGGTCATCTTAAATGGTAATCAAAAAGCAATTCTACCATTACGGAGTAATTTGTTTACATACACAAAATTAAGCCTACAAACTGTTCACCTACGATAACCATTTTCCCTTGTTTGCATATCTGTATATTGTTTAGTATTATTTTGTATTGAATTCAAGGTGTTGCTGGATGAGTTCATCATATTCGGCGATACGAAGACATTGCCACTGAAAGGACAGTCTGTCTACGCAGTGGTCGATGAGGAGCAGAATTATGAACCCGGGCTGGTGATGGCTATAGAGGAGAATGATAGTGGAACTGTTACCTACAACTGTATAACTGATGGGTAAGTTTGGTTAGTTTAAATAATTATGAAGTGGGTACATTATTATAAAAAAATAATAGGCAAAGACAGAAAGAAAAACAACTGGTTATTTAATTCCAAACAATTCAAAAAAATGAAATTCACAGGGTACACCAGTGACCTCACAGTGCTGAAATTTGGTATTCGTGTAGCTTTAGTGACACAAATATAGGTAAAAGTCTGAAATCTAGAATAACTGCAATTTCTACCCCTAAAGAGAGTGACCAATTTGCATGAACATCCGTTACTTGTAATTTGAATGAAACTAGGTCAAGCATGTTGTTTGTGTATTTCGTGGCACGATTTTATTGTCGAAAGGTAATGAATAATATTTATTTTTGTTTTTTATGTGACTCGCGAGATCTCAGTTCGGGTCGAACCACTAGTTATTAGAATTTCTAAGGCAGGATAAGGCGGTATCTTAAAAAAAAACTAATCAACGACAGGATGGCATAAACTCATTGAGCCATCTGCTGGCATCAACCCAAATAGCGCCTCTACTTCAAGGAGTAGGGATGGTAGGGTTAGAATAAATAAATATAAAGCATTTATTGAGGAATAACAAATATAAAATCATGTGTACAGTTTGTAACGATGATGCCTATTAGTATGAAAACTGTGTTAGACACCAACGCCCTCTTCCTTTACTTTACAGCAAAGGTCCAATTAGGTATATTTACCTAATTGGACCTACCTTTTGAACTGATAGCGACGTTATACATAAAAATATTATTGTACATAAAAAAAAGGTTGTATGATAAAACAGTAGGTTTTCATATTTTTTAAATTTGGATTCATAGACTAACAATATTCAGGGACAAGCTTTAAATTACACAAATCTATGGATTTGTTAGGTAACAATTTTCGCTTGAAACATGATTTTCGGAACTATACGTCCTTTTGGAAAAAAAAGGAATTTTGACATACGTCCTTTTAACTGACAGCGACGATAAACAAAAACGAAACGTTATATTCCGTGGATGGGTGTATGTGAGTAATTGAGTGTGTGTTTGTGTGTAGGCACTATTAGGGAATCTTTAGGAGGGGCTCAGTTTCTTCGTAATTTGGAATGGGGATAATACACAATACACTCCGTATAAGACCTAGCAAAGTCCAGCTCAGCTCACAAATTCTCTTCATATTTCAGAGATACAAATGTGATGGTAACCGCCAGCGAGTTGTACCTAACTGAAGACCAGGCGAGGTCTTTGAAGGAGTCCGCGCCGGAGCGAGGCGCCTCTGCCCCGTCCACGCCGCGCGCTCGACGGCACAACAGAGAGCTAGACCTCGATAATATTATACAGGTACTAACTCCTATCTCTCGCTTCGAGTCGTAATCCTCAATGCTGAGGGTTGTGACCTTCTCCATGTATGATTTTTTTCTTTGATTATGCTGCACCACCGGTGTCTGTATGGCATCATGAAGCTTAGAGTCGAGAGTTGTGCGGATCTGGTCAGACCAACGTATCGGGCTACGACCCCGTGGTATTTTTCCCTCGACTTTGCCAATGATGATGAGTTTCTCCAGGTTGTCACTATGTTTCCTCGCTATGTATTCCTGACAGATGATATCCAGGGACAAACAAACTGTCCATAACTAACCTAAAAGACACTGTACTGATTTTGAAACATAATTTGCATTGGTCGTCGATTTGTGATGACTCCATCGTTATAAATTGGTATCAAATTATAAAATTGTATAAAATTGATATCATATTGAAATCAAGAAATTTCTAAATTTCAATCGGGAAGATGGCTATAGACTCTCAGCGTCTTGGAACCCGGTGA
Organism: Philereme vetulata; assembly: GCA_918857605.2. Taxonomy (NCBI): domain Eukaryota; kingdom Metazoa; phylum Arthropoda; class Insecta; order Lepidoptera; family Geometridae; genus Philereme; species Philereme vetulata. The sequence goes on from OU975442.1 coordinate 6,916,168, forward strand.
TTGCTAGGTGTGCGCGTCGTAATCGGTCGACTCAGTGCGTAGGTACGGTTAGTGTAGTGTGTCGTAATATGAACGAGGACATTTCTAATTCTGAAGACCAAGTGAGGGTAGTTGCTGCAGCTTCCCACACTTCTCGACGGTAGCTCCAAGTACTCCAGTCAGCCCGAGACCATGACTGTTGTAACACAGCGGAAAAGTCGGGATAACAAATAAAAAAGGTACATACGCGATAAATAGTCCACAAATAAGTTGAACAGTAAGCCTGGCCTGCCTGTGAGTGTGGATGGTATTAATGACTGTAAGGGAATAGCGAACATGTTTAGAGATCACTTTACTGTTAAATCGCCATTGGGACCATCACAGTCGGTGAACGGGACTGAGCCGTGTCGGCGGGAGCTAGGTACTAGATTTACAGCTAAAGATGTTAAGTTGGCAGTAAAGGCTATGTCGCGCGGTAAGTCTCCAGGCCATGACGGACTCAGCATCGAACATTTGAGGAATGCTGGCCCGCACCTAACTGGAGTGCTGGCGATGTTTTACACCATATGTGTAGGACACTCATACTTACCTGCGGATATGATGAAAACTGTGGTGGTGCCAATCGTGAAAAACAAAACGGGTGACACAAGTGACAAGTCCAACTATAGACCGATCTCACTGGCTACCATAGTTGCGAAAGTATTTGACAGTTTGCTTAGTGCTCAATTAGAGCAACATCTACAATTACATGATAACCAATTCGGTTTCAGATCAGGCCTTTCAACAGAAGCTGCTATATTGAGTCTAAAGCAAACTGTTAAATACTACACTAAGAGACGAACACCCATCTATGCGTGTTTCCTCGACCTCTCGAAGGCATTTGACCTGGTGAATTACGACATCTTGTGGCAGAAATTGGAAGACATAAAGCTACCTGATGACGTACAAAGTATTTTCAAGTATTGGTACCAATATCAGGTCAATGTTGTGAGATGGTCGGGCGCCTACTCGGAGCCGTACAGTTTGGAGTGCGGGGTGAGGCAGGGGGGGCTCACCTCACCCAAGCTCTTCAACCTGTATGTGAACGCACTGATAGAGGAGCTTAGCAGGGCGCGTGTCGGATGCCATATTGACGGAGTAGCGGTCAATAATATTAGCTACGCTGATGACATGGCGCTGCTGAGCGCCTCGGTCTGTGGCTTAACGAAAATGTTAGGCATTTGTGAAAAATATGCGCAACTTCATGGTCTACAATACAATGTAAGAAAGAGTGAATACATGGTCTTTCAGGCCAGGGGTCGCCAATGTCCGTCGCTAATACCTACCATCAAATTGTATGGTACGCCGCTGAAGCGAGTTGATCAATTTAAATACCTTGGACATTGGATAACCTCTGACCTGAATGACGATGTAGACATTGAGAGGGAGCGGAGGGCGTTGTCTGTAAGAGCAAACATGATTGCCCGCAGGTTTGCTCGTTGCTCCACTGATGTCAAAATCTGCCTATTCCGAGCCTACTGTACTAGTTTCTACACGAGCAGCCTGTGGGTTAATTATACGCAAAAACAGTACAGCGCCCTACGCGTACAATACAACAACGCGTTCAGGGTGCTGGTTGGGCTGCCCCGGTTCTGCAGCGCGTCGGGGATGTTCGCCGAGGCGCGAGTGGACTGTTTCTACAGCACCATGCGCAAGCGGTGCACATCCCTGGGGCGCAGAATTCGGGCCAGCTCCAACGGTATACTGAATACGTTCGCAAACAGGTTCGACTGTGAGCATCTAAACCATTGTTGTATGGTACATGCGCAGTACCTACACTAGATGCTCACATACCACATATTTTTTTTTATTGTTTTTTTTCTGACATATATTGTTATTTAATTGTTGTTATGTCACAATTGTATTAACCATTTGACATGTATAATTAAGTTTACTAACAAATATGGATTTTTGACATCTGAAAATAAATGAATTGAAATACCCGTTTTAATCAATAATTAAATTGGTATCAATTAGGTCCAGCATATTTTTACCCAGAATTACGAAAAAAATTTTGAAAAAAAATTCTGGATATCCTGGTTTGGTGTTGTAAAAACGCAACACACAGTCGCAAATTCACGCAGCTGCCATTCCCACGAGCCACAACATGAGATTTTGTTTTAAATAAATAATGCTGGACGTTTCCAACGACACAGCGCTATCTAGCCCCAAACTAAGCAAAGCTTGTACTATAGGAACTAGATAACGGATTTAATACTTATAGAATAGAATAGAATAATCATTTATTTGGTACACACAAAATGACACATGAAATAATTTAAAGGAACAGTAGATGCAATTGAATCCAATAAAACAAGTTCGACTCATGTGTCTGCGTACCAAAATGGCGTTCAGCTCAGCATAATGTTGGATGTTAAGCACCCAACGCTGATTTTCAGGTGAAATCAGAAGCAATAGGTAGTGCAGCAGCTACGTAGAAAAATAAAAAAAATAAATAAATAAAGAAGTGATTAAATAAAAGGTGTGTAGAGTTTTGTTTAAATGTAAATATAAATTTTATAAACATACTTTACTAAAATAATATTACATACCTATTATATACTCATTTTTTAAATACATTCTTATAATATATAAGGTGTTGCAATTTAAACTAATTACATTGAAGGTACGGTTTCTACACAAAAAATAAATATATCTAAGTATAAAATGTTCTTGTTTTATTATCAAAATCTCGAGAAAATCGGTAAAATGCTGCTCGACGAAATTTTAGAAAACTAGCTTATTGTACGATGCCAAAGATTGCTAAAAAATCCAACCAGCCAACATAGCACGTATAGTGCGTACGGCATTTCGATAAGTACCTACATGTTAGGCACAAAAACTCAAAAATAAAGTTATTTAAAAACAACATTGTTTATGGTCTCAAAAATATACTCTGTAATTATTTGTAGATTAAATTGCATTGGCTTATAGAGAAACAACCAGACTCGGAACAACTGTGGCGGGTTTCTTTAAACAGATCTTCGTTGACCACTATTTCACCTGATGGTAAGTAATGATGTGGTCTAAGATGAAGAACGACGATTTAGAAGAAAACTGTTCATTCTTACATTAAAGAGGCCCGGATTGTATTCTTTAGAAAAAGCAGACGACGGTAAAGTGTTCCATACCTTAGTTGTACGCATCAAGAATGTAGAATCAACACGGTGTGTGGGAATGGGTGGTATATCAACTAGGTACGGATGGTACAGAGCCGTGCGCCTGGTTGTCCTTTGATGGAAGGGAGATGGTAGAATCAGATCTTATAGTTCCTGGGCACATTCTGCCAAATGTATTCTGTGGTGTGGTTGAGGCCGTCTGAACAGACGCTGACTGTATATGAACGTTCCAGGGCCCCCGCAGCGCTCGCAGTCGAGACAAGAGTGGCACCTCGAGCGCTAGGAAACGCGTCAATTCGCCGAAAAGCCCTAAAGCGTCAACTTCAGGTAACCATCCACCATCCGTAAGTTGCTTTCGATAACAGTTTTAATTTGAATTTATTTTATTTGAAAACTAGAAGAGACGACGACCGCTGGACTAAAGATCTCAAAGATTGGTGACCAAGGATGTTCTTAGAGCCAGAGGTGGACCACCAGCCTGATGGTCGAATGGCATGTTAACGTGGCTGGGAATCAATGGCGATGGGAACCGAAGGAATGGCGTAATAAAAGGCTTCCACAAATGTGTGCAGAATGGATGATAAAATAATGGTACTTACAAATCGTGGTAAATGTTAGAGGAGTAAAATAGCATCGCTGTGTTTTGGTTTGAAGGGGATGGGTGCCGATGAAGTTGCTGACACATGAGGCTTTAGACCTGTATGCCTCAAGTTGCTGGCAGTGCATCCTAGAGCACATTCGTAAGGCATTTGGCAGTGCTTTGTTATAGGCGATGGTTACCACTTAACAATAGGTGGGTCATTTGTTCCATCTCCAATTTGTATAAAAAAGAATCCAACATTCAAATTAGAACTTTGGAGGCGTTGTGGCCGATTTTTTTTTTCTATTAGTTGAGTCCAATTTCGTCGATCTCCTTTGTCGACTGTTTACATTTTATAACAATTGTATAACCTTGTATAACAAACTATGAAACAATTTTAATGAATATAACTCCAAATTTATGGAACTACTCCCAAACGACCTTGCCGATGACCTTCAGAAGATTAAAGAGGACAGTCCCTCTCGACCTCATATAGCTCAATGCATTATGGAAGATGGAAGTGGCACAGGGTCTATTCCACTGAATCTAAGCGCGAAGCAATTACCAAACTAGCTCAATGCCGTAATAGGAAGATTACGAGAAATAAAAATAATAAATAAAAAACTGTCCCATTGCAAGAAAAATACACTCTACGTTTTATCCGGAGATGGAACAAGCAGGGTAGTCAAAAAGTCGTGGATCAAACGCAACTAGGGGTTAGATGGAGTCATCAGCTGCAAAAAATGTTCTACGGGTGGTCCTCAAGGTCAACCCCTGCAGAGTTATAATTTATTTTGTGTTTTATGAGAAAATTGACTATTTTTACTAATTCTTATAAAAATTCGAAAAAATCTACATCCTGTATCTTTTTTATAATTTTCACTAAAATTTGTAATGATGAGTCCTTATTTATGGTTGTTTATTGGGTGTGTTGAATTTAATATTAAGTTTTACAAAAAAAAAATTCTCAAATCATAACTTTTCATTTACTTCGGACCCCACTGTGAAAAAAAAATACTACCGAAAAGTCAGCCTGTATTACAAGTTTTGGCACAGTTAATAGGGATTCTGAAAAGGTATTACACATGGCTATGCGTGGCTTTGATATCTTTCGAGGACGATCAGATAGCAAGGCCAAAGTTAACCCAACCATAAAACTCGGTTAGGCCTATTTATTTTTTCGAATTTTTATAAGAATTATTTAAAAAAAGTAAATTTTCTCATAAAACACAAAATAAATTATGATAACTCTGCAGGGGTTGACCTTAAGGACCTCACGTAGAACATTTTTTTGCAGCTGATGACCCCATCTAACCCCTAGTTGCGTTTGATCCACGGCTTTTTGGCCACCCTATTTATTTTTTTACAAACACAATGGTCTTTGTTGACTGAAATAAATGCTTATTTGATTTGATTTTGACTATGGCCCACCTGATGTTAAGTGGTAACCATTGATAGCAAAGTATTGTCTCGTAGGTCACACACCTTAGAAACGTGCCCTACGATGCACTGTCCTGCGTCCATCAACTTGAGGCATACAGGTATAAAGCCTCATGTGCCTGTGATTTCACCGGCAACTGTATCCTACAAACCGAAAAACAGCAATGCTGCTTGGCGGCAGAAATAGATATGGTGGTAGTACTTACCCGGGCGAGCCCTTTCACGACTTACTCTCTACGTGCGCGTGTTTGGTCCAGTCTTCCATATACGAGTCTAGTTCATCTTTCCATCTACGTCGTGGTCTACCGCGTGGTTTTGTCTTTTGGCATCCTCTCGGTGGTGGATTTCGGCCGTAACTCATTAGACATGAAACAATATTCAGGTTTAAAATCAGCTAAAACGCCAGCGGGTAGGCCGCGGCTCGCGAGTGAAAGCAGTTCCATTAGCGAGAGCAGCAACTCCGCGCCCGCCGTCAGGATCGAGGAGGTCGCCGGCGTCGAGCCTGAAGTGCAACGCACGCCGAGGAAACTGGACGGTGTCAAAGGTATTATATATTACCCACAAGCGAAATAAAAAAAAACACATAAAAACCCGTATAACCCGTAACAATAAATGTCTTTTCTTTTCCTAAAATCAAGTAAAACGTGTTTTTTTTGTATTCATTACGAACTGTTTGCGTGGACTTAAGTCTTTAATTCCATCTAAAATGTATAACAGCGACAGTTATCGTAAATCGCGTTCGACGACAACGTCTTAGTTTTTTCCGCAAGCAAAGCATTTTCCGAACTCGTTGGTTAAACCTGAGAGCAAGTCTGACGCGACCATGAAGTTATAGGTAACATATCGTGGAACTATAACATAACATCGTGGACGCGACGATTTCTTATTCTTTATTGTACACAAATAGATTTACAGACAAAAATAGCTTACAAAATGGACATGTACAAAGGCGAGCTTAACCCTATTATGAGTTATTACCTTAACTACCTACTATTTCCATATCTGTGTAAATTTTAATGTTAGTAAAGTATTGTAAATTTAATATTTTATGGGAAAAAAATCATAATTTACCTTAAAAAAACGTCTCATGATACACGATATATTCTTGCTAATTCGATATGTCTAAAGCTGGAAAATGACTTGTTGATGTTTGTAATGTATTATTCGAGGTCTTGGCTCAAGTGTGCTCCATTTTTACTCAAAATAACAGACGTAGATGTTGTGTGTGCTTGATTTGCATCAGTAGGATCCGATACAATTGGCTTTTCTCTGTATTTGTCAATAAATAAAATAGTTTCTTCGCATTTTTACATAGGTATCGAAATTTGAGAGTGAAAATGAGATGGCTTGCGCTTGCGACTTGGTCTCGCGATGACGCGACCTGCACTGACTTGTAATGTAACACTCAAAGGGATTAAGCGTACAAACCGACAGTCGAGTGGAGCACACGAATGATACATTACAAACTAACGTTACAACTCAGTCTGGTTTGAGTTACAAAAATACGATACATTACACCAAAATGTTACAAGTCAGTCTCCTGCTTAAAACGTCTCACAAGGGGTGTAGAGGGGGTAAACAAGTGGCCGAAAAAACCTCACGTGGTTAAAGCACGACCCCCTAACAGACTGGGAAGAGCCATACCAATAATTTGTTTCTTCCCAGCCGGCCCTCTACAACTGAAAGGCGCGGCCAAACAGAACATCGGCAAGAAGAACTCTAAACTAAACAAGTTCGAGAACGACGAGGACACGGTGTCAGTGCTCGGACCTATCCCCAGCGGAGACAGCAAGATATTCGCCGGGCTGCACTTCCTGCTCACATGCACTGATGTACCGAAACGAACAACGGATAAGAACGACAAAAATGAAAAGACTGATAAGGTACTTGTATAGTATTTTTATTTTTATAGTGTTATCCGACACTTACGGGAAATGTTGAAAACCATCTCAATAACTTTCGCACGACTTTCTGGAGCTGGTAGCTGGGGGAGCGACTTTGGGATTTCAATAGATTCCTTCACATGTCAACATACTTGGTAATGAAGTGGCAGATGCCCTGGCTCGGGAGGCATTATCAAATGGTACTAATAATGTTTTTGTGAAACCTGACTATTCAGAATTGCTACATAAATATAGAAGAGGTATAAGATCTAAATGGAAGGAATACTTTGATATTGCATCCCGGGAGAAGGGCATCTGGTATCGAACTATACAGAGTGAGCCCCCTCACATACCATGGTACACCAACGCTAGTATAAGTAGGACGTTGATTGTAATCGCTCATAGATTGCGCTCCGGGCATATGCCTTTAAACAACTTTAAATCTTTGATGAATAACATAGATACTCCTAATTGTTATACTTGTGGAGTGGTGGAGGATGTATACCACCTTTTAACGGCGTGTGTTCGGAGTCAATCTATGAGAGAGAAGTTGTACAGAACACTGAAAGTGAACCAGATCGATGTGGGCCTGTTTCAAAGTGTGTCAGCTGAACAAACATCTGACTCAGCTAACATGCTCTACCGGTCCACGTACGACCTGCTGAAGGAGGATGCTTTGTAGTTGTTTATTACTGTAGATAATTGTGGAACTGACATCGTCGTAAAGAACGACGCAAGTTCCCTAAAAAATAGATTAAAAAAAAACTTTCGACCTACGGGACTTGAACCCGCAACTTTCCTCTTGATGAGAGTTTCCAGAGTTGTAATATCGAGACACCTTCGAAGCTGCTTTTGACGCGTCTGGAGTCAACAACTGAAACTAACTTCAAATCAGGATTCAATACAGGATATTTTCCTCGCTCCGATTTCTGGCCTGCAAGAACTGTGTTTTGACGCTATATGGTCGTAGCACACATATCAACTCTGAAAGGGATCGACACCTCGCCTTTCGCCTCGTCATTAACCAGGCGTCAACCTAACATAAACACGTAACCAAAGCGGATCAGCAGCTCCTTGGTTGGTTGACGGCTAGGCGGCACCAGTTTCCCCGCTCGGGTACGGAGAGACGTAAGCGCGGGGACGACGAGCCGTAAGCGCACCGCGCCGCGGTTCGTAAGCTTGTCCCGAGGCGAAGCGATTACGTTACGATTCCGATTATAGATAGTGCAATCCACGAAGACGCGCCCCACTATTCCTCCTAACCGTTTATAGTATATGTGTGCAAGCTTCCGTCAATGTTGAGTGTTATCGGTACACACTAATTATGTGTGTACCGATAACATGTTTTATATTTATGTGATTATTAGTTAATATGCGATAATATTACCATTTTTATAATAGGGAGTAATTATAGACATAAATGAAATACGTGTAATTGTTTTATTTAACTTTATTGAGAAATTAAAATCGTCAATCACTCGTTTCAGAAATATCTGATTCAGAATCTAATGTATCACCGACATTTATAATAAAACTAAAATCAAGATCACAGCGTCTCATGTATTCGCTGAGATTTTCGACATTTAAAAAAAATATAAAGTTTCGTGGCGAGTCTGCATTTTCGCAACGTAGGGTGTACTAGTTACCTGTGTGCATCGAACCGCTGACGGTTCGCGACTGACGCTCGGAGCAAACTCACCCGCACCCCGCGATCACCTCAACCAAAAATTGGTGGGGCGCGTCTTCGTGGATTGATAGATAGATAGATAATTCTTTATTGTTACACCAAATTAAAATCACTTAACCTAGAAAACTTAAAGACTAATACATGGTGGTACAATGGGCGGCCTTATCGCTCGAAGCGATCTCTTCCAGGCAACCTATCTATAGTGTGCGTTGCAGCGTTCTTTCGTACAAAGAATACTGAACGGCTCGAGTCGATAAGATGACGATCCCTTTCCGAGTTGATATGTGTGCTATGACCAATAGGGAGGTAGGTGCAAACGCAGAGAAAAATCTAAGCTTTTTCGGGGGGGGGGGGGGGGGGGGGGTAATTGCCTAAAATCGGCAACAGGTCACAAAACGTCAATTTGCACATATAAACTAGAGCTCTGCAAAAAGGAATGACAAAAGATAGATTCCTATGGTAAATTTAACGTTGCGCGACCGATTGCTGTCGTTAATTTTATGTAATTAAAATAAATAATTAATGCTTGTCGTATGGGGAACTACATTACTGATAGAATCCTAAATACTTTTTTTTGTAAATACATACATACTTATAATGTATCGAGAAACAACCAGACCCGGAACAAATATCTGTAGATCTTGCAAACATATGTTCCGCGGTGTAAAGCGAACCCAAGCACAACGCAAGGTCCTGCGTCTCAGACAGCTATTCGCCCTCTGCGCCACGGAGGTCGTCATTAGGGTCAATTAGGTTGCGGAACAACGACAAACGTGTACAAATCTCGGCAAGCTTACGCAAGCCAAAGTATCAAAAAATATATATATAAATAAAATATATAATATATATATATAAATCAATCAATCAATCCAAACTTTCGCAATTATAATATTAGTGTGATAATAGTATTTTTCAAACGCGATCACTGTACATAATTACTGATTTAAACTGGTATTTATCGATATCGGGTATAAGGTACACACGGCTACATATCAAGCTATACAATTCCAGAATAAGCTGACCTCTCATTCTACTAAAAGCCTAGACAATGCGAGGTCAGCTTATACTGGGAAAGTATAGCTTGATGTGTAGCCGTGTGTACATACGCGATAAATACCCGTTTAAATCAGTAATAGTGTGATAAAGTTGGGACTGGACTGGACTTAAGAGTTGACTATACCTCAGCCCAAACTCGAATTTCACCCCCGCTTCTCCGCGCCCCGCTGCACGTCCTATCTCGCCGTGGTTCATATATTTGCCGGTTTTTTTATCATCTGTCCTTTCATTATCTTGTTGTGCTTGTTTGTCATTTACTGCGTCTTTATAAATTCTACCTAAGAATTACGTGATTGTTTGGAGCGACAAGCGTCACGGGTAACCCGTCTGAAAGCCGAGGCCAGACTGAATCGCGGAACGGGCGTCCGAAGCGAATGGCTTCATTAGTGCAAACCTTAAGTATTTTCATTTTATGGTAAAATTAAAAGGTATTTTGAAAATTTAAAACACAGGTGCACTTATTTATGTTGTGTAGAATTACTGTATACAGTTTCAAGATCTAATTTGAAGTATTCATCGCATAAGAACAGTTTTAAGATGAATTTGGAGTCATCTTTGGATTTTTTTCGATCGAGGAAATTTTGTGGAATCGTGTTTTCACAACACAGGCGTTCTAGCACGTATCCTTAACTATAACATATATGAATTACAAATTGAAAGCTCAAAATTTGTTGAACAAAACATTGTTTCTCAATAAGCGATTTATCGTCTCCCCAGGTATAGTGCGCCCTTAAGGCGGGCTATAAAACCTCCAGCAACCCTTATCCCGTAGCCAAGTTACATTCGCTTCGAATCGATTCGATTTCTGCATAGGTTTGTTGTCGATATATCACGTGATATTTCCATAGCATGTGTCAAATCAAATAAATTTTCGGACGTATCGACTAAGCGTCGTCCCTAATCGAATGTAACTTGGCTAAGCCCACAGGTCGTTTCCATCTAGTGGGCTAACTTAATGATTTTAAATTATCTTTCTAGGAGGCTCGTCATTACTCATCAGAGGAAGATAGCGAGGCGAATTCAGTTCTCGGTACGGACACAGAGGATCTGGTGTTCTGCAACCGACCGTTCAACAAGGAACGCTTGAAGGAACAGCTAGAAGCCGGAGGTGGGACCGTGCACAGGTAACCACTTGTTTGATGGCCTTTTAGCAGTGGCTTCTCGCGATCTGAGTCGAGGCCCTTTTGCTGCTATAGCACACAACATACCTACCTCTTGTTTAAAGTTAATAGTTATATTGTTTGTTTGTGTCTGTTTTGCATGTATGTACTGTATAATGGTTATTTTTATGTTGATTATGGTAAATATTTTTTTGACTTTGTATTATGTGTGCTATTTGGCAAATAAATGATTGTCTATGTCTATCTGTGATTGTACGGATCATACCATGCAAAGCCGATGGCCACAGACAGTCATGCACCACACCGAGGCTCTTAGAATAGAATAATATACTACGTGATTTGTTATGTACGACATTATATGAAAACACGGGTAGGGCTAATGGGCTAGTATTGTTGTACAATAGGTTTTTTTTCAACTTTAATACAAAACAACCTTAATGTCAAGTTCTATAATATCTAATCTGATCTACTAAATATAATGTAGGACCGACCTACATTATACACGCTGCTCGCATGGCTGGCGAACCTTTATGTATCACTGTGCCATTATCTCTGAAGAAATGTTTAATGAGGATAATGTAACATTATATTTAAAGTAACTAAAACTAATATGTACTTATTTAAAATAAAAAAATATCAAGACATTTTGACCGTACTAACCTAAAAAATCAGTCACAAGTACGTAAACAATCCTGTTTTTCTCGCAATACGGCTTGTTTCACAAGCTTTTTCTCTTCATATTTCGAAATCATACAAAACAATAGTTTTCGCACTTCACTCTTTATAGTTTTATTCATTTTTATAGCATTAACACGGATATATCACAACAAAACTACGCAAATCAACCACAACGAAACATCAACAACACGCCATCTTGTTGCGTCAGAGATAGGGATTTACCATACACTGATTCTGATTTTACCAAATCTTTCGGAAAACAGCCGAAAATTATTTTCTTTAAAATAAAATTGCCAAGTTTTTCTCTAGTAAATAGTGTACCTAGTTAATTAAGCTATTTATTAGACCAACTTGAGGCTTAGTGTTGCTCTTGAAATGATCCAACACGTACATACGATACTTATTTTCGATGAATACAATTTTAGCACACGTACGAATTTTTAAAACTCATTTTATAAAATGTTTTAAATAAGTTTGTTTTAAAAATGCCTTTTTGAAATTAATTGTTCCTAAGTACTTTCTGCTTAAAATACCCCAATTTGTAGGGTAAATATCCGATGGTAGGAACACTTTAGTGTTGTCATATAAAAAGTATGAAAAAAATCCAGTATCTACTTTCGTTAGCCAGACTCTATCTCAACAAACCCCCCAACATTTTTAGCTCATTTAGTCACACCATAATTGTGCCATCACTACCTACCTATCATTATTATAAATACGGGATTTATCACGTACCGTCTTATCGGTGTTTCGACCGACAATGTTTCGGTTCAATTCGTGAACCTTCATCAGGGTGAGTGCGATCCGCTCCGAATAACGTCAGTGCGAGGCGAGACGTTATTCGGAGCGGATCGCACTCACCCTGATGAAGGTTCACGAATTGAACCGGAACATTGTCGGTCGAAACACCGATAAGACGGTACGTGATAAATCCCGTATTAATAATAATGATTGAAATCAATCACGAAAGTTTTCTAAGTAAAACTACCTACCTATGTATCAAATTTCACGATATCCTCGGACAAACAAACATACATACATACAACGCCTATTTGCTCAAGTTGATTTCTAAATCAACTTGAGCAAATCGGCGATCTTACTTCGCTCAATCAAATAAATTAATGCCTTTCCAGCCATTTCGACGACGTACCGAAGAACAAGTACTCAGTGTGCAAACTCATAGCGCCTCGGCCAAGTCGCACCGCCAAGTACATCTGCTGCTTAGCCGCGGACATCAGGGCCGTTTCCCACGCGTGGGTTATCATGGGCTGCGCGGCTAATGCGTTGGTCGACGAAGACGCCTATGCACTGCCAGCGGGGTATTCTATCATGAAGAAGATGTTCATCAACTGGGTAAGTGAGATACTGAACAGCTAGACTTATGAATTAACCGGGTAAGTGAGATACTGGACTGCTAGACTTGTGAATTAACTGGGTAACTGAGATACTGGACAGCTAGACTTGTGAATTAACTGGGTAAGTGAGATACTGGACAGCTAGACTTGTGAATTAACCGGGTAAGTGAGATACTGGACAGCTAGACTTGTGAATTAACTGGATAAGTGAGATACTGGACAGCTAGACTTGTGAATTAACTGGGTAAGTGAGATACTGGACATGTTACTACAACCGAAGGCTTGTGTTTAACTGTTGGTAAACCTAATAAATACCTAAAATAAAATAAAATCAGGCAAACTTTCTAAATTAGTAAGTTAAGAATGGACATGTGTGCCGATTAAGTTTGCTTATAACCGAAAACCGCTAGGGGACAAAATCAAATCTTGTTATTCAATAAAATCACAAAGATCACTTTGAAACGTCAATTTTAGGAAAGAAAGGCCAGGAAAGAAAGGCAAGAAACAATGCTGGTTGTGCTCTTATTATCAATCTGAAGAAGTCGACTCATGCCCGGTTTCTATATTCTACCACTCGTTATCGGTAACATTCAACGTCTCGTTTCCTTGTTATCTATAACGAGCCGTTTTTTGCGTTCCACAAGTTGCTTTTGACTTCGGTAATCTACGCCCATCCGTCTGTTAAAGAATACCGATCCCTCCCGAACTGTTTCGTTTTACGCAAAAGTAGGTATTTTTATAAATACATAGACAATGGTCAGGCCATTAATATTTGTATTTCTGTAATAAAACAGGTAGAAACCACATAGAAACAAATCAATAATTTGCTAAATAAGTAACTTGTAGTATCAGAATAAAAAAAACACGATTTTCAAATTAAAATGATAATGTTTTCCTAATTCATAACATGAAACGGAATGTCTTACAAAGACAGATGATTGAAATATAGCCAGCGTTGGTAGGTTACTTTTGTAACCTGTTAGGTTACTTCTATTTTCGTCGGGTTACTCAACTCTGAAGGCTACTTTTCGAGATCATGGATTTGTGATTTTCTTTTCTGCAAAGAAAAATGTCCAAGATTCAGAACCCTGACTGTATCAATCTAGGGTTACTTTTGACTAGAGCCTGCTGGCAGCACTAAGTATGATATTACTGTGCTTTGGTACTGATTTGGTTTACAGTAACAAAGTTGAAAAATATCTAAATATGTGCCAGCACCAGTAGAAAAAATGACGGATATCTCTGCCAAGGCAATGAACTAACATCGGTATTGCTTACTTGTACTTTTCAGGGTGGCTAAAGCGCGAAATACGCTCATGGTTACCTACACATATGCCCGTCAGATAAACTCGAGCTGAGAACTATGGAAAGGAACATAAATTAACATAGTATGTGACACAGGCATCGTTACATCAGTGTAGCAAACCACGCAGTTTCTGCACCTACCTGCCTACTATAGTCAGATCCTGTTTTGGAAACAACTTTGTAATGGGTACAGGAACTCCGTGCAATAAACAAGGAGAAAGTTAATTTACTGGTGGAGCTCATTGAAGCCCCTTTAATTACCAGTTAGGAAGCAAATGCAGCTTCTGGATCAAAGTGAAGATATTTAGTTGTATGTGGTAACTGTGTAGTGAGAGAAATAAATTAAATGTGTTTATAAATATAAAAGGAAAGTTATTTGATTTTCTCATAATACTTCTGAGCGGCTTAGGTTACATAGTGAACGCTCTTTAAATTATAATACTAACATTAATAAAAGCCTGTTGTGTCTGTTGTGAGTAATGAATGAATGAACATATTACAATACAATAATATTTATTTCAGAAAAGTATGTTGATATTTTGTTAGTACCTATACAATTAAATAAAATTTTTAAAAACTGTTAGTGACACACATTACAATACAAACATATACAATAAGTCACTTTGCCACTAATGCAGCTGGTGACTGCAGTAAGGACATCCAGCGGCTCACAATCAGACCAGAGACGTCCTCGATGACAGAAAATGCTAGATAACATTATCTTCCAGTTAACCTTTGTGTAATGTGGAAAAACAGTTTATTGTAGGTATAGTGTGACCATTAGTGCTGTGCACTCCCTGAGGTATGCGCGCGGCGAGACGGGAGGGAGAATCGGCTGCTGCGCTCTGTCAGTTCGCCGTCAACGCTCGTGGCGGCAGGTAGTGTTATTTGTATCGGACTGTCTATGTCAGACGCACATGAGATAAATATTCAAAGATGGGTCGTGCGTTATCTCGTGATATGAAATGGAAGATGAAGTTGAAACAGAATCTATGTCAGAATAACTTTCGTTAGAATATATAATTGTTTGTAAATATAAAAAATGTTCAATAAAACTAAGTCCTTTGAATTATAAGTTTAGTTCTTATTTATCACCTGCATATTTTTAATAAAATATGAGTATATTTAAGTTACATTTTAATCAACTAAGTAAGTATAATATATTACAGATATATAGCCTCCGACCATCGGCCCGCCACAAGTCTTGCCTTAGAAATGCAAACTGATATCGTAAGATATGTCCGACATGTATTGATGATCTCATGTGAACTCATGCAGTTTTTTTTTGCCTCCCACCTCGCCGCGCATACCTCAGGGAGTGCACAGCACTAATGGTCACACTATAGTGCATAATGGGTAGAAGGAGAAGTTTAATTAAATTCCAAGACACACTAATAAGCCTAAGCAAACACAAGGTATTTCAATAATTTTACTTTGTAATACTTAAATATCAATAATCATTAGTGATACAATTCATAAAGAAAATAAATAATAGATGTAACAAAGTATTTACAGGATAACACTCATTTTGTAGCCTGAGTGAAGCTTGTACACATTGGATCTCAACGGGAGAAACATACTTGAACTTATACTATTCCATAATCGGCTAACAGTGATGGTGAATGAATTGGAATAGTAATCTGTATTGTGCTGGGAAGTCATGAGTTATAGGTGTTGCGAGGGGGGTACAAGATGGTCCTCAGCATACAAGGGAGTAAATTGTTATTTAAGGTAATTGTGTGATTGAGGAACATAATAAGATGTTATATGGAAGACATAGTAGATGGACATCTTGACATTGTCTGATCTCAAGCCCTCGTAGTTGAATTCGGAAGATTGATATGTGGTCATACTTTTGCAGACTGTATAAAAGCGTTTTGCAACCGCTCTAGCTTATTTTAGCTGATCCTCTGTAGCATTGGGATAGCGATAGTAGAGTATGGGCCAGTCCTTCAGGTAGAAGTATTGCTAGGAGACATAATTCAATCCCAACACGCTCAACCTGTCATCCTCTGCGAGCTGTTCGTCATCATCACTCATCATACTCTGTGAAAACGTAAAAGTAAGGTTACTTTAATGTTAAAATGTTCATTGATTAGTTATGTAGATTTTGTAATATTTTACTGTAAAAAGATTATTGAAATCAGTAATTTGCGATGCTTGTATAATGGCTAAAAAGTATAAAGTACCTAGTTTGGCCTTATTGTACTTACACTTGATTTTGCAAATAAATATCTTGATCACCTTTGTTTTTGTCACAGAATAGGTAGTTATTCATGATTTCAATTCTTGATTTCTCAGAACTAGTGAAACTCATAGATATTTTTTTTTTCAATATTTCCTCTAAAATCAATCAAATAAACACAAAACCAACAGGTATCGGCCGGTAATCAAATCAAATACGCCTCGTAGTTTTGACAGTCAGCTGACGTCTTAAAATTTTTATACTAACGCTAGTAACTGTCATTCTCATACATTTTGGCTACGAGGCGTAGCCAGTAGGTCCTCCCGTCAGTAAAGTTTCAGATCAATAGGTTACTGTCGTCTGTCGGTTGATTTTAAATTTTATAGGAACGCTTTTGGCATACGCTTCGTTACTTTACTAACCATTCGTAACAAGAACGCCTCGTATTTCGAATATAGGAACCGGCCATCAGTGGACTCCATTCTTGGATATTACACCATGTAAGTACACATTAGGATTCTGTACCCATAGGGTAAAACGGCACCCTATTACTAAGGCTCCACTGTCTGTCTGTCTGTCCGTCCGTCTGTCTGTCTGTCTGTCTGTCTGTCTGTCTGTCCGTCTGTCACGAGGCTGTATCTCATGAACCGTGATAGTTAGACAGTTGAAATTTTCTCAGATGATGTATTTCTGTTGCCGCTATAACAACAAATACTAAAAACAGAATAAAATATCGCTGATATATGTCGTCGCTGATGCCATACTTCAGGGTATGGAATGTTTCATCCCCAACTCTGTAGTGCGTGTTGGTGGCCGGAGTCAACCCTGGTTCAACCGGGCTTGTGCCATTACAGTCAGCAGCAAATTGGCTGCCTTTAAGAACTGGACTGTAGCGCGTGAGTGCCAGGATCCCGAAGTTTCCCGTTTGAGGAAAAAATTCAATGCTGCCTCCAGACAGAGCAAAAAGGTCATGGCTATAGCGAGGAAGCAGCACATCAGCAGAATTGGCGACCAGTTAATGGGGTATCCTTCTGGAAGTAGAGCCTTCTGGTCTCTTGCCAAAGCTGCTGAGGGTAACTTCTGCCAGTCCCGCTTACCATCTTTACTCAAGTCGGACGGATCTCTGGCCCATAGTGCAAAAGAGAAAGCCGATCTCCTTGGATCTCTTTTTGCCTCCAATTCGACCCTCCTCGACGGAAATGCTGCAGCACCGGTTATACCTCGGTGTCCGAGTTCCATGCCAGAGGTACGTTTTCATCAGAAAGCGGTACGGAAGGAACTCCTTTCCCTTGATGTGAGAAAGTCGAGTGGGCCGGATGGCATTCCAGCCATTGTGCTCAAAAAGTGTGCTCCTGAGTTGTGTTCTGTCTTAACGTCCCTCTTTGAATTGTCTTATACCACTGGTATCGTGCCGTCTTCTTGGAAAGTGACCCATGTCCACCCAATCCCTAAAAAAGGGGATCGAACCAATCCGTCTAACTATCGGCCTATAGCAATTACTTCCCTACTCTGTAAAGTGATGGAGCGAGTAATTAATACTCAGCTTCTTAGGTATCTTGAGGAACACCAGCTGATCAGTGACCGCCAATACGGCTTTCGTCATGGGCGATCAGCTGGTGATCTTCTAGTTTACCTCACTCACCGCTGGGCGGAAGCCGTCGAGAGTAGGGGGGAAGCTCTAGCTGTTAGTCTAGACATCGCGAAGGCGTTCGATCGGGTGTGGCACAAGGCGCTTCTCTCGAAGCTTCCCTCATACGGCCTCCCCGGGGGACTTTGCAGCTGGGTCGCCAGTTTCTTATCCGGGCGGAGCATAAGAGCCGTTGTAGATGGTTCTTGCTCGGACTCAATGCCCATTAACTCTGGTGTACCCCAAGGGTCAGTGCTATCGCCCACACTGTTTATTCTTCACATCAATGATATGCTGCACATAAGCGGCCTTCATTGTTATGCGGATGACAGTACGGGTGATACTTTCTACACTGGTCGCCCTAATGTCTCTGGTCGGAAGTGGAAGACAACAGACAAAGACTTGTGTCTGAGGTTGAAGGCTCTTTGGAGCGTGTGTCAGATTGGGGTAACCTTAATCTGGTCACCTTTAACCCAACCAAGACGCAAGTCTGTGCGTTCACCACAAAGAAGGCCCCTTTCACAATAGCTCCACGGTTCCAGGGCATTCCTCTCCCCGTCTCGGCGAGTATAGGGATTCTGGGAGTCGAAATTTCTAATGAGGTCCAGTATGGGAGTCACTTAGAAGCAAAAGCTGTGCTCACCTCCAAAAAACTTGGAGTCCTTAACCGTGCCAAACAGTATTTTACGGCACAACAACGGCTATTGCTGTACAAAGCGCAAGTTCGGCCGCACGTGGAATACTGTTCCCATCTTTGGCACGGAGCTCCAAAGTACCAATTGCTTCGTTTTGACTCCCTTCAGAGAAGAGCCATTAGAATAATCGGTGATCCCAAACTCACCGACAAGCTGGAACCGCTGAGTCAACGCCGTGACATCGGATCGCTCAGTGTATTCTACCGCCTGTATAATGGGGAATGTTCTGAGGAGCTATTTGATCTCATCCCGTCGTCGAGATTTTACCACCGCACTTCTCGACAACGTAATAAAGCTCATCCACATATAATCGACAATTGGGTATCGCGCACCACACGCTTCACGCGATCTTTTCTACCCCATACTTGCAAGATGTGGAATGAGCTACCATCTGAGGTTTTCCCATTAGACTACGACATGGCACGCTTCAAGAGAAATGTAAAGAGGTTTCTTCAGTGTAGGGAACGCATCGACAATACCCCGGGTGTTGCCGGTGTCAATAGGCGACGGTGACCACTTACCATCAGGTGGGCCGTAAGCCTGTTTCCCCACAAATAACATAAAAAAAAAAAAAAAAAAAAAAAAAATTCTTTTAGGGGGGGCTTTAACTTGATATTGATAACGGCAACAGGTAGACGCTTGATATAATCATAGAGTATTTAGTTATATATTCACTTTAAAAATAAATAATTAAATTAAAATTAAACAAAAATTGAAGGGGGGGAACAAAAAATCACATACAACAAGCGTGATTTTTTGCCGTTTTTATAGATAATGGTACGGAACCCTTCGTGCGCGAGTCCGACTCGCACTTGGCCTGTTTTTTAATAATTATACAACCTGTTTTGTTATGTACGACATTAATTTAAAACACACATCCGGAATCGTAATAACTGATTTTAGAGGCGGGTTTAACACAGGTAGCTTGAATATTTATCCAGTAATCGAAACATTTCCAATAAACAGTTTTTAACGTAAATCGGATGCCGCTTATGGCGGTTCCTATATCCATCGGTAACCGACTACGACTCGTATCTCCTTGAAAAAGTGTCAAACTTGTGACACGTTGGAGAAACGAATCGTAGCTGGTTCCGACGAATATAGAAACCCGCCATTAGCCAGTTTAACAGCTTCCTAGTACCTACTTACATCATGAATAAATATGATTTGCTTACCTTTTTTATAAAGGTTGTTTCATTGATATTTTAGGACTTGATATTCAGGTTGTTTCAATATTGATTATTTTTATGGTAGTAAATTTTAAAAATAACTATTTTACAACAATACTAGCCATTAGCCCTACCCGTGTTTTCATTTAATGTCGTACATAACAAAACACATAGTATAATGTAAATTTTATGTTATTTAATTACAATTATACATTATATTACATTAATTATAATTTTAACATTAGATAGATAGATAGATACAGGGAGTTTTTTCGAAGTGTGCACAAATTTTTTTATAACAATCTAGACATAAATAATGTTATTTATAAAAAGTCAAATATTTAATTTAACTCTTAATTAGTTAATTACTTTCATTTGAAAATATTTAAAAAAGTGCGTGATTTATGGACACCCTTTTCATTCTGCGCGCGGTCATTCATAAGTTTTACGTTTGTGTGCGTGCGCAGTAAAATTTAATGAATGATTTTCGCATTGTCCACGAGTTCTGTGTTTTAAGGAATAAAATGGAATTTTTTTTCAAATAAAACATTGTTTTTATTTCAATAATCGCATATACTACAGAGTCTGAACCTCCTGTGCAAATTTGTGCACACTTAGAAAAAACTCCCTGTATATACATTTATTTCACAAGTAACAAACACACAGAAACTACATCCAGTGGATAATTAAAGACAGACAATCAAAAACACGTTAACATAAACAATAAAATAAAAGTATAACAATTGATACGTACCGAGTCAGTATGAGCCCTGTGCCGGAAAAGGAGAATGGCTCAGCATTATGCTGAGCAATACACTTATTGCTCAGCATTATGCTGAGCAATACACTTATCGCTCAACGATGTTTTTCAGCCATCTAACCTGCATTGACGTCACGGACGCCAGTTAAAGTGCCTTACTTAGAAAAAAAATAACATAAAAATACAGTGTAAACTCCATGTAACGTCACTCGTTTTAACGACAAACTCTCTAAAGCGTCGAAATCACTCGGTTTTGGTTGGTTTAGCTTGTCTTACATACAATGGTACACTCTGTATAGCATTACACCCACTCTCAATAACGACAACAATTTGTAATAAAAAGTTCTTTTAAAGTTGCCAAATTAGTAAAAACTGCGCAGCTGTGTCGTTTTATTATCCTAGACCATAATAAACTCTACTGTCGGCATCATACACACCAAACTTTCTATGAAATCCGTTCTTTTGTTTACAAAATGGGATTGCTTGCACGTGTAGCTGCAGACTGTTGTTAGTAGAAGTGATGGATTTTATCTATACGTTGTCATATTCTTAGTAGCTCACAAACTTTCAAATTGTAAACATGGCTAGTAAGAGAAAATCACTGTGTATTGACGAAAAAGTTTTGATGATACGCGCGATAGAGGCGGGAGAGAAAATTAAAACAGATTTTTATTGTAGATACTATTTAACAAGACAAATCAGAAATAAACGTTTTCTTTTTCTAATACAGATTTTACTTCTCTCCATTTAACGACAACTCTCTATAACGTCAAAATATGCTCAGTCCCTTGAGTGTCGTTATATAGAGTTTACACTATACACTGTAATAATTTTTAGAAGAATATAAACAAGTTGCTGCCCAACAAATTGTACCTACCTACCTAAGATGAGTATATATGCTAAGATGCTATATGTGTGTCTTTGTAGTAAAACGCAGCCAACAATAAAGTTAATAAAAATAATATAAAAATAAAAACAAGTAATAAGGGCACAAGGTTATAGAGAAAAGAAATATTATCTAGATTAATGTTGCCCAGCTGTATTTGGGCTCCAATAAGATGAGCCTTAAGTTTTTTGTTTTAAATGTTTTAAATTGTTTAAGTTTCTCATAGGTGGGGGGATATTGTTCCAACACTTGGACGCTGCGTAGCAAAAACTGCCCCCCAGCTCCCAGCTGACTCGATATCAAGCTATAACAATTGAAAGTTTTAATCTTGGGCTTTACAGATTTAGTGGCAGGAATTAAAGTTACCACACAAACTAAATGAGTCAGGATCTGTCTCCTAAGCACCAAAAAGCATTTTTCCCACACCTAACTATCAGCGAGAAGCGAATTGAGCTAGAAACGAGTTAGCGAGCAACGTTTTCTCTTTGATAGCTCTTGTCACTGCGAGAGAGTTCTCGCCGATATGACGGGGCAGAAGTCACCAACGGCCTTTAGTACTTCGAGCTATGTGCCCCGCTCACCGCCACTTCAGCTTGCTAATCCACCGGGCTATGTCAGCAACCCTGGGGCCCAGTTCTCCTAAACCAATCGCTTCACTGTGACAATGGTATTTTCGCAGAATGCCCACTATGGATACCTTTTGGTATTCTAGTGACACAATCTTTTTTCAATGACCGTCGTTGCTATGACAACACTGTTGGAAATTTGGCAGCTTATGACAGGAATAAAAATCATAATCGTTTAAAAATGGTATAGCTGCATAATACTTTTTCTTATAAATGAACAGAATTGGGCTCCACGTTTATCTACGAATCCCCTTATTTCTGATTAGCTGACCAATCCGCAGCTTCGCACGCGTAGTTTTTCAATAAAAACATTACCCTCTTTTTCACCCGGGGATAGTGTAACTTCCCAACAGTGAAAGAATTTTTTTAATCGGTCCAGTAGTTTCGGAGCCTATGCAATACAAACAAATAAATCTTTCCTCTTTATAATATTAGTATAGATTTGATCTCGTAGAGAAACACCAAGCATAGCCCTCCATAGCACGCTGAGCTACCTTGAGCCGTATGAGTCCTATAGTGAGAGACCAAATTTCTGTGCCATGTGCCATATCACCACTGTAAGAAGTATTTCTTACTATGTCCTAGTGCTGATTTCTCTGAGAGTGTTTCTGAGGTTGCAATGGATACCATCTCAAGTTGGCATCCATGGTAATGAGGTTGCAGATATGCTGGCCCGGGAAGAAATATCAAATGTAACTGAAGTACATATGAAAACGGAATGTTTTGTGATGATGCCTACATATAAGAGAATTATAAGGATAAAATTGAAAGAGTACTTTGATATTGCTTCTCGAGAGAAAGGTATCTGGTATAGGACAATACAGCGCGAGCCCCCTCATATACCGTGGTTTACTAACACTACACTTAGTAGGAAATATAGTGTGATCGCTCATAGACTGAGCTCTGGACACATTCCACTAAATAGCTTCATATACTTTATGTGGGTTTATTTCAGAGAATGTTAGCTGAACAATCATCAGATGAAGCTAACATGCTCTACCGGTTCACATACGAGCTGGTAAATGAAAGTGCTATGGAGCTGACAACGGCGCAAGGCTCCTTAAAAAAATAGATTAATAAAAAGAAGTACTTATATCTACTAATCCAATGTTATAACATTCCAGGTGCCACCAACCGGCAGACGTAACGCAAACTTCTTCAAAGAGAAGGTCATCCTGTTCTGCGGAGACCAGGACACCTTCGTCAAGTTCTGGGAGCGGGTTTGCACGCTCGCCGGCGCCAACACGCGCGTGGTCAACGAGGAGGACCTCAACATGACCGGGGCCATTGCCCTCGTCACCGAATGGGACTGCCCTCACGAAGTGCAAAACAAAGCGAACCAGGACAACGTCCCGTTGGTTGCTACAACGTGGATCGTACAATGCCTTATCGAGGCCCGTGTCATCCCCCCCACTACCCATGTGAAGTTTTCATTTATGTACGCAGAACCTGAATGATCGTGGGATTTCCGCCAGTACCTCCTCATACGTGATCATTGACACTGTGATGTGAACGTGAAATTTGGGGTTGTGATGTAGTTGGAATTCTGTTGAACACAAGTTGATGTACCTACGTAAAAAATGAGAACTTTTAATTTTTTTCATAAATTGGAAATGGTGTTTTTAACTCGAAAACCTAATGTGTGATATCTTTCTTCTCTCTTCAAAATTGAAATCTGTTCTTGTTGATTGATATTCCCACAATAACTCAACGCCAAATGACTCTAAGCTCCTCGAGGTACCAGTCGGAAGTGATACTGACACTTTAAAGTGACGGTTTAGTTCTAAGTGACTACATTAATAGTGATTCAGTGAAGGTGATTGAGTGACGGACAGATATGTTGATAGATATATTGTAGATGAAGCTAAATTGTACTGAAAAGTTAAGTTAACCTATACAAAGAAATGTTACACAAGGCAACAGCAAAATGCAACTCCAATATACGGCCATATTTTCTCTGTCTCTTGTGACAATTAATTGTAGCTTCGTACGGTCTGTGATATTGCAGATGGATACAGACAAGTCCGCACTGACGCAATTCGGAAAGAGTATCGTCCGTGGTATCACAGACATCTGTATCGATCTGTCGGTAACTTCAAAGGCGTGCTCGTGCGACGCACATTTTTCTTTCACTTGGCGTTTTGAAAAAACACAAGTAACTTTAACAAAATACGACTTTTTTGGGATCCCATCATCAGATCCTGATTTGGCGCCAATGGGACCACCTGGGAAGTAAACCCTTTTAAACAAAAATAAAAAGAATTTCTCGAATTGGTCCAGACGTCTTCGAGTAATCGGGGAACATACATAAAAAAAACTTTCTGACGAATAGAAAACCTCCTTTTTTAAGTCGTTTAAAAATGGCTTCGAATCTCGGATTCATACAGGCACGCACCGTGGGAAGAGCCTCGGTGCGGTACGTAGCTGTCTGTGTTCGTCGGCTGTGTATTTACCATCCGTAAAATCACAGACCGCAGAAGAGACAACACGAACATTCACTGAATCCCGATAATATATAAAAAGCAGTCCGCGGTATAAGTGAAAGACCAGAAAATTTTGGCATCTTTGCAGAACGTCATGTTCAGTTAGTGGACTCCCTATCTGCATTCAAGCTATAATATGGCCATTATATTTTCTCTGTTACCCAATGTACTCAATACCCTTACATATTAGAAAGTTTCTACAGCTATGCTAAAACCACTGTTGTCACCAATCGGCCTATACCCAGGCCAAATATATCAACGTCAAGTGGTACTGGCTGTCAAAGTCAGTAAATGGTGGGAAGTTTTCGGTGTAAACGGGGGATGGATTTTGGCAAATTAGATTAGAAAATTCCACAACTGCTTTATTGACACAGATTTGTGATAACACGGTTGCGAAGTACTTTGTTTTGCATAAGTTCTATTGAAAAAGTAAGGGGTTAAAATTAAGAGGTAATCTTTAGATGTGACCGGAATTGGGACATAGGTTACTGTTTACTCGACTGCGTAGAAGGAGGGTAATCGGGTCAGATTATCATATCAGCTATAGGAAGTCCACTGCTGTACATAAGCTTCTCCCATATATATCCAGAGCTCTAAGCAACGTTGCGCTTTCCAGTGCGTGTTCTCCGCTCGACACCTTTCTGCCCCAACGGCCGTCAGTTCTTCGAGCTGTCCTGCCCACTGCCACTGCAGCTTGCTACTCCTTTGCGGTATCTCAGTGACCTTACGAATCTCCGCGTTTCTAATTAATTCTCGTAGAAACATCGAAAATAAGCCTTCTCCATAGCGCGGTGAGTGGCATTGAGCCTTATGTCATCACAAACATTGAGTAAGTTTGTCTATGAACATAATCATTAATTATGTCTGTTTATACTCTAGTTATAAGTTGTTAATAACAACTAAAATGTATTCTTGTATCCAAGAAATTGTGTTACAAAGTAATTTTAAGACGTCAGACAGCATTTATTGTAACATTGAAATAATATTCGGCAAAAGCCAAATTAAATGCCAAAGTGTTACAAATTATACCATATTCATAATCAATAATCGTAATTAAATGAGGGTTTTCCACCAAAGCTAAGGAGATGTGTAAACCCAACCAATAGTAACGCTTGGAGATGACGTATTAGGATTTTGGTGTGATGCTATTGGCTGGTTTCTAACATCTCAGCTTCGGTGGATACCAGCCCTTAGTTTATATCCTATTATTAAGTAGTCAATGCAAAATAAGTAAATAATGGAAATACATTCTAGTAAAAGCTTTTACCACCATATTAGGTAATTTATTAATTGTACAAAGTCATGATTGTATTATGCGAAGATTCAGAAAGTATACATATTGCGAACTTATGTAGCTTAGAAATAGGTAATATTTAGAGGGATTTTTCGAAAATAATTAGTAGGAATATACAAATATTAATAATTATATATGTTCACACATTCTTTTGGGGTTGAAATATACAAAATGGAATCTAAAGACTAATGTTAAAAGGTAGCTAACTCATAAAACTATTGTGTGTATCCAGCTAGTATCCAGTTTCATCAACTTTTTCTAACTGTTATCCGCTATTGTAATGCTTAACGCGCCGGCGAACACTGAGCGCAACTTCAATTCGGCCACGTCAAAAACTGCGGCCTGAATATCGCTATCCCTGTTTAGTGACGAAGTTTAGCCACGCAGAGCGACAGTGATAGCAATAGAACGATTCTAAATTTGATTAGATTTTGACCGTGTTCCGTAATACCAAAAATGATGACTGAAAATTTGTTGTATTTTTCTCATTATGTTTTGTTGTATTTCTCATATGTTGTTATTCTGTAACTAGACGATATAATCTATGTTCCCATGACTAGGATACGTAAGATGTTGTTGTTTTTAATACGAAACAATTAGGTTGAAAAGAGGTCTTTTATGACGTAAAAACCTGCAGAATTCGATACGCTTCTATTTTATTTTAGGTAAGTATTTTGATCTAATATATGGTTGGTAACCTAGATAAATACTATTCAAATTAAAATAATACCTTATTAAGATAGAAATATGCTCCAATTAGAAATGACCTTGGTAGTACGTGTTGTATGGGCGATTGTCCCTCCGGTGCCCCCTTAACACTGAGAACTTATTTGAAGATATACTCCTTTTGGCGCGTTTGGATAAAAACTATGAGAGTAAAATTTTTACGATGCGCGCGCACACCGACAGCCAAAAAGCGACATGATGAAATTAGCTGATAACTGATGCGCGCGCGCACCGACACTCAAAAAGCGACATATTGAAGTTACCTGATAACTGATGCGCGCGCAGACCGACAGCCAATGAACGACATGACGAAATTATCTGATAACTGATGCGCGCGCAGACCGACAGCCAATGAACGACATGACGAAATTATCTGATAACTGATGCGCACGCAGACCAACAGCCAAAAAATGACATGATGAAGTTAGCTGATAACTGATGCACACGCAGACCGACAGCAAAAAGCGACATGATGAAGGTAGCTGATAACTGTCTCATGCGCGCGCACACCGATAGCCAAAAAGTGACATTATGTAGTTAGCTGATAACTGATGCGCGCAGACCGACAGCCAAAAAACGACATGATGAAGTTAGCTGATAACTAATGCGCGCGCGCACACCGACAGCCAAAAAGCGACATGATGAAGTTAGCTGATAACTGTCTCATGCGCGCGCACACCGATAGCCAAAAAGTGACAATGTATTTAGCTGATAACTGATGCGCGCACAGAGCGACAGCCAAAAAGCGACATGATGAAGGTAGCTGATAACTGATGCGCACGCAGACCGACAGCCAAAGAGCGACATGATGAAGGTAGCTGATAACTGTCTCATGCGCGCGCGCACCGATAGCCAAAAAGTGACATTATGTAGTTAGCTGATAACTGATGCGCGCGCAAACCGACAGCCAAAAAACGACATGATGAAGTTAGCTGATAACTAATGCGCGCGCGCACACCAACATCCAACAAACAACACGTTGAAGGTAGCTGATAACTGTCTCATTCGCGCGCACAACGACAGCCAAAAATCAACATGATGAAGTTAGCTACGAACAAAGAGTTGTGACATACGGGATGAAATCTTTAAATATTTTTGTTATGTTACGCCAAAGAAGTAGAACTTCTTACGTGCGTACATAAGTACGCACACACAGATTTTTTCTCATCTAGCTACCGGTAATAATTCGCACACAAGGGATCTCACGCGTACCGTGTTTCCTTCTCAGTTGACAGGCTGCTCGTGCATTCATGCAGTTTTCCGTCCACTGCAGCTTTTATACATTTCTCGAGCGACTGATCTTGTCCGGCCCGATCCCAACGGCTCCCAGAAACTTTTATTTGGTAATTTTTTCATCTCATCCTATACTGCCCTTTCATTATATCAACCGTAGGAGGGCGACTGCGGGCCAAAAAGCGACATGATGAAGTTAGCTGATAACTGTCTCATGCGCGCGCACACCGACAGCCAAAAAGCGACATGATGAAGTTAGCTACAAACAAAGAGTTGTGGCATACGGGATGAAATCTTTTTATTTGGTAATTTTTCCATCTCATCCTATACTGCCCTTTCAACCTTTCACTGCTAAACATACGCCTCCTATAGATTTCCAGAGTGACCTATCTTTTGTAGACTGCATCCAACAGCTCCCAACAATCACTTTTAGGTCCTCTTTCCGTCTAGCGAGAGATCTACTCTGCGCTCATTTCCAGTGCATGGTGATGTGACGAACAAGTAAATCGTTGACGACGATGAACGATGATGCATCTAAAAAAGTCGTCAAATTGAGGTTTTATAAAATTGGCAATCTGCAAATTTTGAGATTTAAAAAAAACCCCTTGGCAGTGTACCTTTGGTATTTGTAAAAACATTGCCACATTATCTGATCTACATTTTATTTGTGTTCGAAAATAGTTCATGAAATTGGACATGTGCAGGTGAAATAAGTATTAGTTGTAAGAAAATCAAAATGTGCTAAAAAGTTTTGCTTCAAGTCTAAACTTTTGAAAAGTTCGGCATTGTGTGTAATATTATATAAACATTGATATTTTTGACTCCTTTAAATCAGTATTTTTGAAATTCGTTGCGGTGTTGCATTTTTTTTTATTGTATAATTTATTTCGTTTACTATATGATCTCTATAGTAATAGATTTTTTGTTATGGTGTTAATTATATAAATTGTTTTAATGTATATAAAATAGTTAAGAATGAATGTCGGTGAATGAACACTTGAATGACAACAAATGTATATAAAATCGTTTAAGGATTACCTGTTCTATTTTTAAGAATGAATATAATGTTAAGATTATGTACTCTTAAAATATAATGACATCTGACAAAAGGCATCGTATATACGCGGTTTAGAGTTTATTCTGTAAACAGATAATGATATTAAAGGAACTAAGATAATTTTAATCAGTTCAATAATAACTGCTATATATACCTTATCCAAATTTAATGTGGAATATTTGTGATCAAATCGCCAATACTTAACCTTAAAATCGTTGGCTTGGTTATGTTTTTGAGGCATAATTTACGTTTGTGGTCGCATCGGTATAAATTGATATTGACGATGGACGACCTCTATGGACCAGTGGGTGAACAGCCGGCTGAGACGCAGGAGGTAGCGGGTCCTATTCCCGCCGCGAAACAAATGTTTGCAAGATCTACAGATATTTGTTCCGGGTCTGGTTGTTTCTCTATAATATTATAAGTATGTAATTACAAAAATAGGTTGTCGGACGACAATTTTACGTGATAACGAGAAAGATGCATCACAAGCTGAACGCTTAGGCCGATCGTGTCTCTCTATCGCTTGTTTCGCGCTCTCTCTTGCACGCTCGGCTTTGGCGGAACGTAACAATGTTTCATGCTTTTTCGTGCGTGCAGCCGGCGTGCATCGATTTATAAGACGTTTATCACGTCAAAAAAAGTGTATAAGTACCTACAGTTATCTGGTTCCCAACCTACAAGCTTTGCTTAGTTCAGGGCTAGATAGCGCTGTGTGAAATGTCCAGCATTGTTTATTTATATCAATTATGTCTAAAAAAACCTAAGCTAAGCTCCAAATTTCAAGTTTTGTATAGGCGTTTTGTTTACAACTTTCTAATTTGGCTTATGTATAGTTAATTATTAAGCCTATGAAGTTAAAAAAATATTAAAATGTCTAGAAGTAACAAAATATTGTATAATAAATGTATAAACTGAAAGTCAAGTCGATTTAACTAATAAATAGGTAAGTCCAGTCATTATGTACTCAAATATCATAAGATTAAGATATCTGAATGTATATTGATATAAATTATTTTAATCTCTTCAATATTTCGGAATTCAGTCATTGTATTTGATCTTCATCAATATAATTGATTCAAATAAAGTCATTACTATCAGCTCGTTGATAGATTCTGCCTGACAGATCTAGATTCTAGATCTTCGTGCTTCATCTTAGACCACCATTGCCTACCATCAGGTGAGATTGTGGTCAAATAAAAATCTATCCAGTTAAAAAAAAACTAATGTCTCCACGGGTTGGTGACTTTTCTGCTGGGAGAACAATTCAAAATGCTTTGTCTTGTCTAACTAATATCCAAACGTCCAAGTTTCTGGCAGAATTTTCTACCTCTTATC
Organism: Philereme vetulata; assembly: GCA_918857605.2. Lineage (NCBI taxonomy): Eukaryota > Metazoa > Arthropoda > Insecta > Lepidoptera > Geometridae > Philereme > Philereme vetulata. Next base: position 6,946,489 of record OU975442.1, read on the forward strand.
CCGGCAGCCTATCTGAGCTCCCCTAGTGTATGATGGTAACTGATGAGAGTGACTTTATATTGTCTAGTTTGTTCTAAGGCAGATCTATCGTTCAGATTTCCTAAAGAGATATAAATCAATGTTCTATTGTAAATATAACGCAAACTGCCGTTTCAAATCATGTTAATTTCATTTCAAATAATAGCCACGTTGACGCCACACTAAGGGTGAGGCCTCATTAGTGCGTTGCGTTGCGTCGTCGGATCAACGCATTGAACGCCACACATGCGTTGCGACGAAGCACGACGTGGCAACGCAAGAGGGCGACGCACGCTATTGTAGCGCAGCGTCTCAGTGCGGATTTCAGTCTTCATTCGACAATGGTGTCGATTCTGTTGTTTACGCTGAATAACTAAAATTGTGTAAAATACGAACGGTCTTATTTTGTTGACGCTAAAGATCAAGTTAGAATGACATTTAAAGTGACATTTCTAAAATTAAGTATTTATTACTAAGATGGCGAGTTTTGGGCTAGTTTTAGTCAGCAGTCAAATTGGTGTTGATTAAAACTAGCCATCTTAGTAAAAATTACTTAATTTTAGAAACATTAAATTATTTTAGACAAAAATATTTTTTAAATCATTTTAGACATTTAAAGTGTGGCGTCACTTTAAATGTCATTCAAATTTGATCTTTAGAGTAAACAAAATAAGACCACAGAATCGCCACGAATGGTTCGAAACAATCGTGTTCTATTGTTGCTTTTGTTACGCCACCACCGAAACAAACTTAGAAACAATAAAATATTCTGGATATCTCCCTTGATTCCATTATGAAATGGTGAGTGTCCGTCGTCACACCCTCCCCCCGCTTCGTCTCTTGTCCGTCTCGATCCGTTGATACGTCGCGTGCGACGACGCAACGCATAATTTATGTTTTGTTATGTTGGTGAACTCCCTTTTCCGCATTTGAACTCTTAAGTGGTCCATTATGCGTGAGAGAGTTGACTATATGGATAGCCAGCCTAACTCCGACCAGAAGCGCAGAAGTTTTCTGGGGTCTTCGCAGGCTTCACGGAGTCCACCTTAGATTGTCCAGGATTTCTGCACGCATAATGTAGCATGTCACAAAAAATATATGTAAAACGACGCAGCGTTGACGCTGCGACGACGCAATGCAACGCAACGCACTAATGAGGACTCTCGCTAAAGAAGTAAATACAGTATTCATAGGAATGCGTATAGGAACTAGAGGGATATTGCCTTCCTTTACAAGAACAATGTTTGTTCTTATGCAACATTATTTTGTTTAATGTAAGTACTGAGACAAAAAGTCTAAAACCGCGAATATAAAAGCGAATGACAAAAATACATGATTTTCTAGAATTTTTTATAAGTATTGATTTATCCATATCACCATTATCATTCCCTTACCTAGTCCGAAATGAGGGGTTTTCACGGTAATGTTTTTTTAACTGCTAACAGATGGCGTTGTTCTGTCATGCTCTGATCAGGAAAGTGAATTTTCAATGTCAATTGCCGTGTCAACATTATATTCGTAGAACTTGAAATTAAAAATATGTTTTTTTTTTTTTTTTAATTTGTTTATATAAACCATATTTTTTGGCGGCGCGTCTCCAGACAGCGCCATCTATTACGCTAGTTGGAACTAGTGTTGTCTTTTTATACCGAAAATGAAAAGCCCTTATTGTATAAATGGCTAATTTCAATTGCTTTTAATAATTTGTGTCTTGGATTTAATGGTAATTCGATTCTCACTATACACGTAATAGACTGTCTCAACTGTAGATGTATGTTATGCCAGGTTTCAAAGGTTCACAAAGAGAAGTTTGTACCAGCAGGATTGCCCCCATTGTTTTCTGTTTTCCATCAGCCCCGGATCTAGGGGAAGGGGGAGAATCAGGGCACTGGCCCCGGGTCTTGATTTTTTCCAAACCGGGGCAGAAATTTAGCGCCCCCTCTCGTCCAGCATTTGGGGGGTAGGGGGGTTAAAGTTTGAAGCGTTTCACATTAAATGAAACAGCCAGGTGAACTATGTAGGTGGATGCCAACTGCTTTTTGAAACATATTTTGGAAGAAGAATTTTGCGCACCCTGAAATTGCCGCCTGGGGCAGGAGCCCCAGTTTGTCCCCTCCCCCCTCTAGATACGAAGGTACCGGACGGCAATTTCACAGGGCGCCAAAATACTTTTATAAAAAATATGTTCACCTGGTTGTTCATTTGATTTGGAACAATTCAAACATTAAATGCTAGAGAAGGGCGCGACATGAAGTTTCTGCCCCGGTTAGGAAAAATTCTAGATCTAGACCGCTGTTCACTAACGTCGAAACGGCCATGATACAGTGAGGAAAGCAACTCAACTTTACCAAGCAAGTACTGTAACCTCGTAATTAGAATGGCTGAAGTGTGAGAAAATTATATTCAAATTATGTTATTAATATCGTATAAAATGATTGTGTAAAATAACGTAGTTTCAATTAATGTGATCTTTTTTTTTAGATTATAGCAGGTACGTTCCGGATTGATTTGTAATTTTCCAACCGTAAGGGTGTGCATTTAGTAGTGATAGAATAGTCCGTTTTTCTGATTCAGTTTCGACGATTGGCGATCGTTGTCGGTAGATGGCAGCACAAATAAGGTAAAGAAGTATTGTTTTTTTTGTCGCAATTAAAAACAACCTTGTTACCACAAAAAGTCTAAACAACTGTTTAACGCGCATTGTTTTAACAACAATTTTATTTGGACGATAAAAAAGAGAATTTACATTTATTGTTTACAAAAATAGCAACACTGAGAATTAGAAAATGAATAAAAATATTATTTGTGTCTAGGGCGAATTAAAATGAACGCCACTTACAAGTGAAGCATCCGTAGTATGCCGATCCGATTGTAACAAGAGGCTTCAGTTAAGGGACCTGTCTTCTGTTACCCGTTTTATGCGAATATTTCGAACAAGTCGGTGGCTCGGTTGCTAAAGAGAGATAAACAAAAATAAATACACCCAAAGTTTGGTTCATCAAAACTTAAAAGATCAAAAAAAATTAAATCATATCACATTCGTCAAATAAATTAATTTGTAACTCGCATTTTCGTAAAATGATCAATTGAGTGAATTATCTAACCCTGTTTTCACCCAAAAAACTAGTCTTAAAGTTTTTAACATAAATAACATTACAACAAAAATATTGTCTTCTTTGAAATGCGTTTAATAAATTTTAGTATATTAATACAATATTTCAAAAAAAAAAATAACGAATAAAAACTGCGCAATTTTACGCTTCAAAAGATGTCGTTTATTCGAAAGTAGAAAGTTTATAAGTTAAAATTCACATACTATAACATAGTTCAACCTTTTATTTACATATAAAAAAAACTAGAAGTGTACTATCCATTAATTAATATAATATGTTTTTTTTAAATCACATATAAAATGATGAAACGCAACGCGGCCACTGGCAAACCCTCCGTCGTCCGAGACACGTTCTCGGAGAACCGGATGACGAAATCACTTCCGCTAATGCGGAAGAGCCATCCACATTAGACAGAGCAAACACTCCGCAAATACACCGACCTCGCCGGCGAGGTCGACGAGTCCCTTCATTTGCCGCCTATACGAGGTACAAGCACGTACCCGGGCGTTTCTCTCCTATCCCCGTCCCGGCAACAGCCCAAGCCGAGGTTCGTACCTAAGTGGTGCCCTTGCGCTAGTTGCCTCATCAAAAATAAAATTATAGGGCTGAGCGAATTCTGCGCTCGCCAAAAGCTCGGTTAAGCTGCAACGGCCTCAGAGGCCAACAGCGAGATTAGTCCATTCGAAAAAAAGGCGGCCACTGGCAGTCTGCGCCGAGCGCTTTTGGAGGGAGGACGTGTCGCTCTATGTCACGAGCACTATACATAGTTACGTATGTATAATACTATAGGCAACAGCATACAATTATAGCGCGACCGAGTGATTTGATCTGTATGGATATTTACAGATCTATAAAATTATTATTTTGTAAACTTAAATCAGATTATAATTAGTTATATTAACTATAAGAATTCTAATGACTATGGGTACAGTAACCTGATCTGATGATGGAGTCAGGAGCTGTTCCATGGAACTCCTCAGCAAGTAGTGCGACTGAAGTAAAATTTTGCACATCGGTAGAACTAAAATGAATATTCTTGACTACACTAAAAACACTCTGATCTGATGATGGAGTCAGGAGCTGTTCCATGGAAATCCTCAGCAAGTTGTTCGACTGAAGTAAAACTTTGCGCATCGGTAGAACTAAAATGAATATTCTCGACTACACTAAAAACGCTCCGATCTGATGATGGAGTCAGGGGCTGTTCCATGGAATTCCTCAGCAATTTATCCAATTGATGTGAAACTTTGCACACTGGTAGAACTAAAATAAAAATTCTAGACTATACTAAAAACGTTTTGAGTCAGGTGCTGTTCCGTGGAACTCCTCAGCAAGTTGTCCGATTGAGGTCAAACTATGCATGCCGGTAGAATTTAAATAAAAATACTTTACTATTTTAAAAAAGCTCTGATCTGATGATGGAGTCAGGAGCTGTTCCATGGAACTCCTCAGCAAATTATCCAATTGATGTGAAACTCTGCACACCGGTAGAACAAAAATAAAAATTCTAGACTATACTAAAAACGTTTTGATCTGATGATGGAGTCTGGAGCTGTTCCGTGGAATTGCTCAGCAAGTTGTCCGATTGAGGTCAAACAATGCATACCGGTAGAATTTAAATAAAAATACTTTACTATTTTAAAAACGCTCTGATTGATGATGGAGTCAGGAGCTGTTCCATGGAACTCCTCAGCAAGTTGTCCGATTAAAGTAAAACTTTGCACACCAGTAGAACTAAAATGAAAATTCTCAACTACACTAAAAACGCTCTGATCTGATGATGGAGTCAGGAGCTGTTCCATGGAACTCTTCAGCAAGTTGTTCGACTGAAGTAAAATTTTGTACATCGGTAGAACTAAAATGAATATTCTCGACTACACTAAAAACGCTCTGATCTGATGATGGAGTCAGGAGCTGTTCCATGGAACTCCTCAGCAAATTATCCAATTGATCTAAAACTTTGCACACTGGTAGAACTAAAATAAAAATTCTAGACTATACTAAAAACGTTTGAGTTAGGAGCTGTTCCGTGGAACTCCTCAGCAAGTTGTCCGATTGAGGTCAAACTATGCATGCCGGTAGAATTTAAATAAAAATACTTTACTATTTTAAAAAAAGCTCTGATCTGATGATGGAGTCAGGAGCTGTTCCATGGAACTCCTCAGCAAGTTGTCCGACTGAAATAAAACTTTGCACATCGGTAGAACTAAAATGAATATTTTTGACTACACTAAAAACGCTTCGATCTGATGATGGAGTCAGGAGCTGTTCCATGGAACTCCTCAGCAAATTATCCAATTGATGTGAAACTCAGCACACCGGTAGAACTAAAATAAAAATTCTAGACTATACTAAAAACGTTTTGATCTGATGATGGAGTCTGGAGCTGTTCCGTGGAATTGCTCAGCAAGTTGTCCGATTGAGTTCAAACTATGCATACCGGTAGAATTTAAATAAAAATACTTTCTTATTTTAAAAACGCTCTGATTGAGGATGGAGTCAGGAGCTGTTCCATGGAACTCCTCAGCAAGTTGTCCGATTAAAGTAAAACTTTGCACACCAGTAGAACTAAAATGAAAATTCTTTACTATATTAAAAACGCTTTGACCTGACGATGGAGTCAGGAGCTGTTCCTTGAAACTCCTCAGAAAATTGTCTGGTTGAGCTGAAACTTTGCACACCGGTAAAATTCGAATGACATTACTTTAATTGATCGAGCAAAGCGAGATCTCTAAATCAACTTAGGCAAATCGGCGCTGTATGTATGTATGTTTGTCCGAGGATAGCTTTCGTAACGTTTATCCGATCATCGTGAAATTTAATACATAGGTAGGTAGTGATGGCACAATTTTGGTGTGACTAATGAGCTAAAAAGGTTGCGGGCTTGTTGAGATATTGGGGTAAAAGAAATGAAAATGAGGCTATCAGGTCAAGTGTGACGTCAAATGAAAGGTATTTATTAGTACTTTTAGAGTCCGTTTATTTTTTATTTTATTTTTCGTAGTTTCTGGTTTGCCATGATTTGTGTAGCTTTAGTGACACAAATATAGAGAAAAGTCTGAAATCTAGAATAACTGCAAATTCTAATCTAAAAAGAGTACTGATTAAATCCCATTATTTGTAACCTGAATGCAACTGTAGGTCAAATTAGTTGATTGTGAATTTCGTGGCACTATTATACTAGTGGTTCGCCCAGAACTGAGATCTCGCGAGTCTCAACAAAAATAAAAAAAATATTATTCATAACCTTTGACTAATAAAATAGTGTCACGAAATACACAACCAACTACTTGAACTACAGTATTATACAAATAACAATTAACGGGAGTCCATTAATTGAAATTGGTTACTTTTTTTAGGGACAGAAATTGCAGTGATTTTGGATTTCAGACTTTTCTTTATATTTGTGTTACTAAAGCTACACAAATACCAAATTTCAGCATTGTGGGGTCATTGGTGTACCTGCCCTGTGAATTTTGTTTAAGTTTAGTTTTTATGACGCCTAATAACTCAAATACTATAATATATACCTAGTCAGGTCATAAGTATTGTCACACAGTAAAAACTTATCTTTTAGAATGCTGGCCACAAAAAAGTTTATAGAATTCGAATTTCGAATTGTTCATGAAAATAAAAATGTATACTTTTTAGAATTTTACTCATTTTTAAATATGGAGTGGACGCTTAAAGACGTGTTGCAGTTATTGCGTTGCATCGTTGCGGTTACGCGTCAATTCAAATTTTTGACATACTGAAAAATTTGAATATAACCAAAAGATTCGTTTATCGCACCATCAAACGATACAATGAAGACTCTAGTGTAGATGACAGGTCAAGAAATGGTCGCCCTCGGTCTGTTAGGACTCCAGCAGTGATAAAAGCTGTGAAGGCGCGAATTCAAAGAAATCCCAAACGTAAGCAGAAACTGTTGGCCCTTCAGATGGGGTTAAGCAGAACCACGGTGAAAAGGGTGTTAAATGAAGACTTAGGGCTTCGGGCATATCGAAGAAAAACAGGACATCGTTTGAATGCTCGTCTAATGGACCTGAGACTGAAGAGATGCCGCGCTTTGTTGAAGCGGTACGCGGGAAAAAAATATCGGGAAATTCTTTTTTCGGATGAAAAAAATTTTACCGCAGAAGAGAGCTACAACAAACAAAATGATAAGGTGTACGCACACAGTAGTGAAGAAGCGAGCAACCGTATTCCGCGTGTCCAACGAGGTCATTTTCCATCCTCGCTCATGGTATGGTTGGGAGTTTCTTATTGGGGCTTAACAGAGGTACATTTTTGTGAGAAAGGTGTAAAAACGAATGCAGTTGTGTATCAAAATACAGTCCTGACGAACCTTGTGGAACCTGTTTCTCATACTATGTTCAATAACAGGCACTGGGTATTCCAACAAGATTCGGCGCCAGCTCATTGAGCGAAGAGCACACAAGACTGGCTGGCGGCGCGTGAAATCGACTTCATCCGGCACGAAGACTGGCCCTCCTCCAGTCCAGATTTGAATCCGTTAAATTACAAGATATGGCAACACTTGGAGGAAAAGGCGTGCTCAAAGCCTCATCCCAATTTGGAGTCACTCAAGACATCCTTGATTAAGGCAGCCGCCGATATTGACATGGACCTCTTTCGTGCTGCGATAGACGACTGGCCGCGCAGATTGAAGGCCTGTATTCAAAATCACGGAGGTCATTTTGAATAAACTTTAGTGTCATAAGAATCTATATTTTGTTAAGTTCATTTTGGTATATAAATGGTTACATAATGAATAAACTTGTTTCAATTATTTTATATTAAACATGTGACAGAATTTATGACCTGACTAGGTATAATAGGATGCTTTAATAAAAACGGGGTCTAATATACTAATGTATCTTTCATTGGCTTTCACGGCCCATTGGATCTAATAATCTTATTTTTGTTGTTTTGCCCCTATTGAACTTCAATATCTCAACCACCCCCAAACATTTTTAACTCACTTAGTCGCACCAGGATTGTGCCAACACTACCTAACTATATATCAAATTTCACGATGATCGGATCAATACTTCGAAACTTTTCCTCGAACAAACAAACATACGTACATACGGCCAATTTGTTCAAGTTGATTTAGAAATCTCGCTTCGCTCTATCAATTAGTCAAAGATTGTGAATATTATTAATTTTTTGTTTTGTACTCGCGACTCGCGAAATCTCAGTTCGGGGCGAACCACTAGTTATTTTACTTGTAGAAATCTTGTCAGACCATTATAATCTCGGAGTCTTCAAGTCCAGAGTGAACAGGTTCTATCTAGGCAAGCTCGCTCCTTCTTCGACCTTACCATCAGATGAGTACCTAAGTGGTCAAGCGCTTAACAAATAAAATAAAAAAACTCTATAATACAAATGAAGATAGGAAGATACACAATGTACCTACTATAAATAAACATTTTCATTCGATCGACATGACAAAGGATCAAAATTATTTGTCCTATAATGAGGTGTATAGGTTCCGGGAGCCGCTCATTTACGAGTCGCGTGCCTGTCGGACTTCGTAAATACCTAAACTTGACAGCGGCAGATTTGGGAACGGATTCTTAACATTCGTCCGTAGTTTGCGTCTGTATTGAAAGTTATCGCTTATGTCTTAATTTTGTTGCTACTTTTTGATTGTTTGATTAGAATGATGTGTAGTATTTTTTTGTTTGTTTTTGTTGATCTATGGATGTAATATTGTTGATTGTCTGATAATTAATGTAATGTATGAATAAAGTGATAAAAATGTAATGTTATGGTTGTATTCGTTTTTAAAAAAATAATTGGACACAGGATCTGAGAAATGATGATTTCGGTCCGTACCGTACCTACCTAAACTATTAGGTACCTAAATTAGTGTAAACTAGGATTCGCATCGAAATGAGATCCCGCGAGTCTCAGATTAAAACAAAAAAATATTATTTGTAATCTTTGACTATCAAAATAGTGCTACGAAATGATTAACCAGATGACTTGGGCCTACAGTTTCATTCAAATTACAGGTAACGGCAGTTCATGTTAAATGGTTATTCTTTTTTGTGGTACAAATTGCAGTTATTCTGGATTTCAGACTTTTGCCTATATATGTGGCACTTAAGCTACACGCATACCAAATTACAGCACTGTGGGGTCACTTGTGTATCCTGTGAATTTTGTCAAAGTTCAGTTTTTATAATTCAAAAACTACTAAAAGTAAAAATAAAAACGGAGTCTAAATATATCTACCTACTAAGGAAGACCTTTCATTTGACATTCCACTTGACCTAATAGTCTCTTTTTTTACCCCTCTTGAACCCCAATATCTCAACAACCCGCCAACATTTTTAGCTCATTAAGTCACACCAAAATTGTGCTATCACTACCTACCTATGTATCAAATTTTACGATGATCGGATCAACGGTTCGAAAGTTATCCTCGGACAAACAAACATATATACATACAACGCCGATTTGCCCAAGTTGATTTAGAGATCTCGCTTCGCTCGATCAGCTATACAGATTTTTATAACTTAGAACTTTTTACAGAATACAAAATAGTTTCTACGTTTTGTATATGTTAGCCAACTAGCTTAATTAGCCGTTTAGTCAACAGCCTAGCCTCTACTAAACAGCGCCGTTCAACTAGTGGCCTGAATTCAGCCGTAACGTTTGTTACACCATTTAAATTCTAGTTGGAAGGGGGAAGTGGGGGGGGGGGGAGGTTGTTCTCTGAGTCTGCACACTTAGTTTTCATACATAATTATTTTTTAATTATTAAAAAAAAACTAACCTAACCTAGCGGTCGTGGTCAACATGTTGTATCATTGTTTTTTGGGGCAGATGTTACACGCCTCACGATATCTCGCCATTTGTCTGTGTTGACAGACATTCTCGTGCATTCATGCAGTTGGCCGCCCACTGCAGCTTTTATTTGATCGGTCCACCGCATGGGCGACCTTCCGCGCGGTCTGATGCCCTCCACTCGTCCTTGTACGACAAGACGCTCAATAGAGTCCGTGTCCCGCCTCGAGACGTGGCCGAAGAACTTCAGAATGCGAGTTTGTACTAAAGCTGATAGACGCTGTTTTATGCCGAGCTCCTGGAGTATAGAGACATTAGTACGAAACTCGGTCCATGATATTCCAAGAAGCCTTCTCCAGCACCACATTTCCAGAGCGTCTATCTTTTTCTTTTCAACTTCTCGCAGCGTCCACGTCTCCGCAGCGTACATAAATTTGGGGAAAATAAGGGTACGAACGAGCCGGATTTTAGTAGATTTGGTGATATGTCGATTTCTCCATATTTTCCTCATCTTGTCCATTGCAGTTCTGGTTCTTGCCATACGACGTTTGACTTCTTCTATGCAACCACCATTATTCGAAATTAAAGTTCCCAGGTAAACGTAGGATTGGACTACTGTGCAGTTCGCGATCTGTGTCATTTCTGGCGAGTTGTTATTACAGCGATCCACTTTCATCATTTTCATTTTGCTCCGATTGATCCGAACTCAAGGCTCACACGCTCCATCTTAAGAAGTAGCTCCTCCATATGACTAACACTAGTCGCAAATAAAGTTGTGTCATCTGCGTAACGTAAATCTGCAAAATTGTAGCCACCTACAGTAACACCATCTGTCCAGTCCTCCAAAGTAATTCGCATTATAAGTTCTGTGTAAGCGTTGAACAAGAGTGGTGATATAATACATCCCTGACGGACGCCTGCACTTGGATGAAAGTTCCTCGATGCAGTATCGTCCGCCTGTACCGATGCTGTTCCTTCTTCGTAGAGACGCCTCAGGAGGTGTACGAGATGCATTGGTGTGCCCATCCTCAACAAGGTACTCCACAAAACTGGGCGTTTCACCAAGTCGAATGCTTTTGAGAAGTCCACAAAGCATATATAAGTCGGCTTGTTGAATTCTCGAGCCTTCTCGATGATTTGACGAACGATAAGGACTTGCTCACGAGTGCCCTTTCCTTTTACAAATCCCGCTTGCTCAGGAGCAATTTCCTTGGACAGATAAGCCTTCAATCGTTTGTTAAGAATATGTAGCATGATTTTGCTTGCGTGGGATATAAGTGCAATAAGACGGTAGTTGCTACATTTTTTCGTTGAACCCTTCTTGTGTAAAGGGATGAAGACTGTATGAGTCCAATCTGTTGGCCATATTCCTGTCTTCCATATCTTGTTGCAGATCTTGTGGAAGATATGGATGCCGGGACTCCCTAAAGCTCTTATGATTTCGATGGGGATAGTATCTCTACCTGTGGATTTCCCATTTTTCAGCCCTTTGATAGCGGCTTCAATCTCGGACTTCAGTATATCTGGTTCAAGCTGTTCATTTTCAGGTTCTGTGTTTGGAAAATCTCTGGACTGCGGGTCATGGAATAAGGACTGACAATAACTCTTCCAGGCTTCGGATATTAGTTCTAACTCTGTTACCAATTGGCCATCACTATTTTCTATAGCCCAAGTTTTGAAAGGCAGTGTTTTTGTGATAAAGCAAATCTTGTGATAGAGATCTCTGGATTCGTATTTTTCGGCATATGCTTCAATCTCTTCACAGATTTTGCGAAGGTAGGCATTGTGGTCTCGTCTACAGTCTGCTTGAATTTGTGCAGAGAGTATTTATGTCACCGACATTCGCACCTTTAGCTTTCATTTCGCGCCGTGTGTACCTATGAGGAATCTAGTTGAACGGCGCTGTTTAGTCAGTGGCGTAGCGTAGTTGGGGCGGTGCGCCCCAAGCGGCACTTTTAGGGAACGGCAAAATTTAACAATAAATAATAATAATATCTTGTAAATATTTGATATATTTCATATTTTTGTCGCATAAGCAATGCCAGCTGTGAGAAAAGTATTTCAAAATTGAAATTGTTCCAAAATTATTTAAGATCAACAATGAGTAGGTATTTTAAAGCTAACTACGAGTAATCTAGCTATCGCGGGTTCCGTTACTTATATTTATGTTAATCAGCGCCTTCAACTTTGTGCTCAGAATCCAAGTAAACTTCTGCATTGAAAATTTACTTGATTGCCTAAAAACTGTTATAAACAAACTTCATTTTTTTCTTGTAATCTTTCCTTAAAGTTCTATCAATCAAGCTAAGACTCAAAGTTGGTTCCAATGTTTGGTCCAACTATAGAAGATTCTATATTTTAAAAGATTCATTGTGACCGTGTGCTACTTTACAGTTTTGACAATAGATAGGTATCTACTAAACATAATGCATAATTAATTCTAGAGATCAAACAGGTCGTATTTTAATGAGTAGTACTTGTTCATGTGGCTCGCGTGTATCTGTCTGTTATTTGAACGGTATTTTTTCTGCGTTTTCATAAAACTAATATAACTTACCTTGATTATATTTTCAGTGTTGATGTCTCCCTATTTCTTAGACAAATGTTAAAAATAAAAATAGCCCAAAAGCATAGAAAATGATGTTTTTAGAATTCCATACCCAAAGGGTAAAGCGGCACCCTATTACTGAGGCTCCGTTGTCTGTCCGTCTGTCACCAGGCTGTACCTATCTCATGAACCGTGATAATTAGTTGAAATTTTCACAGATAATGTATTTCTGTAGCCGCTATAACAACAAATACTAAAAACAATAAAATAAATATTTAAAGAGGGCTCCCATACAGCAAAATTGATTTTTTTGCTCGTTTTAGCTCGATATTGATAACGATAACAGGTAGAGGCTTCAAATATTAACAGAATATAAGTATTTTAGTTATATATTCACTTTAAAAATAAATAAGTAATTAAATTAAAACAAATATCTAAGGAGGTATCTTTACTGGTGGTAGAGCTTTTGCGAACGGGCTCGAGGAAGTGGGCACCACCGCCTTACCTTTATCTGCCGCCAAATAGCAGTACTTGTGCTGCTGTGTTCCGGTTAGATGGTAATGGTATGTTCCTGTAATTACTGGCACATAGGCATAACAGCTTAGTCCTATAGCTACGTATCCACATAGAGAGCAAGACAACATAATAGCTTGTTTTGAATTCTATGTGGATATCCATGGGCTGCAGTAGCCACTTAACATCTAGTGGACTGCATGCTCGTTTGCCATATAAGTAGTATAAAAAAGGGGGCTCCCATACAACAAACCTGATTTTGGCCGTTTTTATAAACTTTGGTACGGAGCCCTTCGTGCTTGAGTCTGACTCGCACTTGGCCGATTTTTATGAGTACTACCAACCTAACTCGTGTCTATCTCGTAATATTTTTATTGAGGGTCGCTATCTGAGCGGTGTTTTTACCATACCACATAGGTAACTGACTGTCTAAAATAGTCACTTTGAATGCGGTCTATATTGCATTTCAGTTTTGTTATCGCGAATCTCAATTTTTTGTCTTAGCAATAAAACTTTATAAAATAACTCAGATGAAATGTTTGCTCCCAGTTTATCTAAAGTGTATGTACCTAGGTATGCCCACTTTACAAATAGGTTTACAATAGGTAGGGAAATTAATGCTTACAATGCTGCTAATGAAGATTCACCTGACCAAATGACACTCAGGTCCATCCAGTCTTTCAAAACTATTCACAAATTACCACACAAAGAGGCACATATAAAAACATTTATCATACACACGGCTTCTATGACCTGGGACGATACGATATGACTTCTGCCTCCAAGTGTATCGTTTAACCCGCGAGTTAAGGGCCAGGGAGGGCCTATATAAAGCGAAGAGCTGATTGCTGATCCCAGTGTAGTTCAGACACTGGAGTGCTCAAGGCCTGGATTGCAGTGTATGGATGTGTTTGTGAAATGGTAGTTGAATGCAGTGCTTTAGCTGTGTCGCTGTCAAAAGCTGGTAACGTGAAGCCCCGTGCGGTAGCTGGCGTATATTCTCGTGTACGAGATGACGTCATGATGAAGGCCGTTCAAAATGATCCTGTTTTAGAAGCTTGTATCTGAATGGTTAAGTTTTAGTTTTGCTGAGTAAAAAACTATGTTGTAATTTTTTATCAGCTACAAAAATAATGAGTGCAAAGTTTATCAAGCGAAGCAATGATGACAAAAATCAAATCATTCGTTTTTAGGGTTCCGTACCCAAAGGGTAAAACGGCGCCATATTACTGAGGCCCCGCTGTCTGTCTGTCACCAGACTGTATCTCATGAACCGTGATAATTAGACAGTTGAAATTTTCACAGATGATGTATTTCTGTTACCGCTATAACAACAAATACTAAAAACAGAACAAAATAAATATTTAAAGGGGGCTCCCATACCACAATCACGTTTGTTGTATGGGTTTTTTGCTCCTTTTAGCTCGATATTGATAACGGCAACAGGTAGACGCTTCAAATATTTAAGGGGGGCTCCCATACAACAAACGTGATTTTTCTGACGTTTTTATAGATAATGGTACGGAACCCTTCGTGCGAGAGTCCGACTCGCACTTGGCCGGTTTTTTAAGTTTTTGTGCGTACTTGAATTTAAAACAGTAGATAGGTACCCAGCTACCTACTTTTGTAACATAAAATCCCGGTACACTGTGACACGTCCCGGTTTCCCGGTCAGTCAGTGGGTTGTTCCGATTTGTGAAAATTATAGGTAGGTATACATAACTATAAACCGGCAGGTACACACAGCTACACATCAAGCTATACTTTTCCAGTATAAGCTGATCTCGCATTGTGTAGGCTTTTTATAAAATGAGAGGTCAGCTTATACTGGAAATGTATAGCTTGATGTGTAGCCGTGTGTACCAAAGAAACTAAAGGAGGAAGGCCCAATTAATACAATAGGTACACTCAGGAACATTTTACAAAGAAACTGAAGACTTCTTCAGCACTGACATTAGTTATCTCGAACATAACATTTGCTTGGATGATTTTAAATGATCCCAATGGCAAAAATCAGTAGGGTAAACATACCGGTTATCGGCCGTTTAAGCGTCGTCATATCTTTGAAACTATGAGGTATACTGGCGCTCGGAATCTAGTTATCAATTCACAAAATTATAGCTGTTCACTAATATAATAGAATCTATGTTGGTGAATTTAAGGTTTCCGCAATGTAGGCAAAGAGAAATGACGTGATAAAGCAGTTTTGCGACCACCCGGTCGAAAAGTAGATTTTGAAACTAAACGATAACGTATTGTCCGACCACCGTAAATATTACAAATTATGAAAAGTTTGGTGAGTTTGGGCATTTGAATATTGAAATTAAACATGCTAAATACACACAAATCAAATCAATCACCAATAAAACAATCGTAACACTTAAAAATTCACCTTTGAAAATCAATCCACCTCCTATTTTTTCGCTAAACTTGCCACACATCCACACACCCAATTTTGAAATGGCGACAGAGGGCTCAGTTCGCAAATTTCGAGGTTACGCTGTTGGATTATGAACCGTGAAGTTTATCCGGGTCGAATGGCGGGAAATTAGAACGGAGCTGTCTATAAACTATCTATTATCCAAAATAACGTGCGAAGTGGCCGAAAACGGGTAGTGGCCGGTGAACCGGTATGTTTGCCCTACCTACCTACCTAGTGAGTTCATATTTATAAACTTACAGATAGGTAGGTAAATTACCAGTCTGTGCTTTGTGTCCGATAACAATGGCCTCTGTTAAACGTCTTCCTGTTATCGCTGGTGATAATTTTACGTACTGAGATCATTTCTATAACGAATGATAAGAGTATCATCAAGACTGGCCGCTACCTACGTCTACATAACTTAGGTACATACCAAAGTAATAAGTATCGATTGAGCCTATGTTTTTGAAGTAAAACTTCTTTACGCACGCAGCACGCTTGACTTGGGGAGTAATCTGGTGAATGCGTTACGAAAAGTGCGAACGGAAGTTGAGAGGGAGATATAAGTTAGTGAAGATAGAAAGAGAGAGTGTTACGTTTTGCATATTTTTAAACGTTAATGTGCGAGTGCGAGTTGCGTCTGTCCAGAATTACCTAACTTAAACTGATCGAACTACAGACGTGTGGACCATTTTGTAATTGAACAATTATATAAATTAATATTTTAAAACAGAAGTTTTATTTCAGTCGTGTGGTCTAAACAACCCTCAATTTTTGAAGTAAAACATCTTTACGCACGCTTGACTTGGATAGTAAGCTGGTGAATGCGTTACGAAAAGTGTGAACGGAAGTTGAGAGGGAGATATAAGTTAGTGAAGATAGAAAGAGAGAGAGTTACGTTTCGTATATTACTGTAGGAGCAAGAGAGAGAGGTGCGCGCACACATTTTCTTTCTCACTTCCTCTCATAGAGAGTGCACAAAATAAATACTTATATATATCTATACATATATATATCTCTGTCAGTAGTTCGTTTGATTATTTTTCGTTATTTCATTTCGTTCTTGAACAATTTTATAAATTAATATTTTGATAAAGAAGTTTTACTTCAGTCGTGTGATCTAAAGCACACTTGTTTTTCTAAGAGCTACATGATAGTAGGTTAGTATGCCCTTATTTTGGTAGAAATAATCCCAATTTAAAATTACCCACCCTGCAAGAGAGATCTAGAGTAGATGGGAAGTTTAGGTAAGATAAGCGATGATGTGGTCTAGCATGACCCACGATGATTTTGTAGACTATTCACTTCGGGATTGTAGTCTAGGAAAAACAGACGCCACAATGATAGTGAGCGGTTATGGACGAACAAGTTATTATTAAATTATAATAGCATGGTAGGTAGGAACGCCCCGAACTGAGATCTCGCGAGTCACCGATTAAAACAAAAAAATATTACCTATTTGTAATCTTTGACTGTCAAAATACTGTCACGAAATAAATAACCAACTAACTTGACCTACAGTTTCGTTCAAATTACAGGTAACAGGGGTTCATGTCAAGTGGGTTTTTTTTGGGGATACAAATTGCAGTTATTCTGAATTTCAGACTTTTGCCTATTTTTGTGTCACTTAAACTACACGCATACTAAATTACAGAACTGGGGTCACTGGTGTACCCTGTGAATTTCGTCAAAGTGTTTATTATGGCTAATAACTCAAAAAACTAGAAAGAATTTACTAAAAATAAAAACGCAGTCTGAATTTACTAATGAATACCTTTCATTTGATGTCCCACTTGACCAGTTAGCCTCATTTTCATTTTTTGTAACCCTCTTGAACCCCAATTTCTCAACACCCTCCCAACATTGTTAGCTGAATTAGTCACACGAAAATTGCGCTATCACTACCTACCTATATTTATAAATTTCACGATGATCGGATCAACGCTTCGAAATGTATCCTCGGAAAAACATACGTACATACAACGCCGATTTGCACAAGTTGATTTAGAGATCTCGCTTCGCTCGATCAACTATACGTACACGACACCCTATTTTGGCGATTATGTTATGCCCAGTATTCCATAACTACCTTAGCGAAGGAAGCTGTTGGGTGCAGAACGCACAAGATCGGTTGCTCTGGAAATATTTTGGATTGGCCTATGCTTAGCAGCGTCCTATGGTTGATAGGATGATGAGGAAACAAGGAAGGCAAGCTCCTTTTAAAGAGACCTATTATTTCACAGACAAAAACCGTGTCCAATAAATATTTATCAGCGCCCCAAACTCCATAAATCCTGTAAAGAATCGACGTCGTGGTAAATATCGCAGTGGAATTCCCTGGGCGCCCCTTTCTGTCGACGAGTGACCACACCGACTGAGTTATAGCACTTATCTGAGTTAACTATACTTATACAAGGTGGGCCAAAAGAAATCACCCCATTGGAAGATGCTCTCATTTTTGCAAATGGCCGCCAATGTCAAATCTGTTTTGACATTTGTGGACTAGACAGATGCAGAATACAAGTGAACAAGCAATGGAGCGATACACTCCCCAAGAACGCGGAATAATCGTGTCTATTTTTTTGAGTAACAATTCGTCTGTTGTGTTGGCGCATCGCGAATTCCGTCGCCGATTCCCCGGCCGTCCGACACCGACTGCGCAAACACTGCGCCGTTTGGCCACTAACCTTGAAGAGAATGGGACCACAAGAGTCGTTCTCAATAGTGGCCGGCCCCGGAGCGCCCGTTCTGCCGAGAATATCGCCGCTGTTGCCGAGGATGTCGAGCTGTCGCCGGAAACATCGACCAAACGCCGTGCCACGCAATTAGCCATCAGCTGGGCGTCCCTAAGGAGAATTTTGGTCAAAGACCTGCGCATGTTCCCGTACAAAGTCTAGTTCGTGCATCAACTGCTGCCTGCCGACCGCCAAACGCGTGTAACCTACGCTCAAGCCATCCTCAATCTCGAGGAAGAAGTGGACGATTTTTCGACCAAAATCATAATGAGCGATGAGGCTCATTTCCACCTCAGCGAGTACGTGAACAAGCAAAACTATCGCTTCTGGGGCACCGAAAATACACGAGCGATGCACGAGGAATCATTACACCTGCTCAAAGTGACTGCATGGTGCGCTGTTCACGCAGGAGGAGTCATCGAGCCATTTTTTTCGAGAATTCAGCTGGCCAAACGACAACAGTGGACGGTGCGCGCTACCGCACTTTTTTGTGGGGTTTTTTGAAGTCCCGTGTTTACGTGAATAAGCCCGAGACTCTGGAAGCCCTCAAGGACAACATTCGATACGAGTGCAAGAATCTGTCGCCCGAAGTTCTCGCCGAAGTGATGAAAAATGTCATAAAACGAGCCTGTATGACAATCAATTCATGATTTATCTAATCTCTAATATTATTAATGTAAGTATAAGTATGTAAGTACATATTTATTTATTTTATATATGATATATATTTATTTAAAATTATTTATGTATCTAATATGTATGTATATAACTAATTTCTTTTTCTATTATTAAGTTTATTCTTTTTACACCTCGACCAATCTTCCATTAAGCAATGATCTTCTCCATCCAAAGGTTGTCTGGAAGATATCGCTTTGTTAAGCGATAAGACCGCCCATTATGCTTACTTTTATTTGTTTTTTTCTTTAAATCTGTTGTGTCTAGCTTGTAAGGTATAATAAAGAATTTTCATTCATTCATTCAATAGTGACGGCGCTCATTTGGCCGATATAATCTTCTCGACTTGACCAATAAAATACTATAGGTTCAAATAAACATAATCAAAAAACAGAATCGAAGTTTTTCATTTAGAAAAAAAAGAGCCAAACAACATCGGATGACTTCTTTCTGCCCACCTTGTATAAGTAAAATTCTGATGAAATGAAATTCTGGAGTCTGAAGGAAATCTTAACCTCTCGACTGTTGACGTGCCTTTAAAAGGTCGATTCAAAAAACGCGCATCTGTTTAGCAGCCTTTAGAAGGCGTCCGGCTTTGCACATTGTAAATTGAATTCTGTGACACTTGTATCTCGCTCTAACTCTAATAAAGTGTAGTAACAATGACAAGGATGAATATATAATCACGTTTCAAATTTAAAAACCGCAGTCTAGAAGGAAAAAACTTGTAATTGTTCATTTGTGTGGCGCTCGTGTGGCGTGCGTCGCGGTGAAAAGTTTGTAATGTTATTGAGTTTTATTCAAAGCCTTTTGTGTGAAAGAGCGTGAAATTGTTATAAATACTATAAGATAATATGGATGGGTAAGTGATTAAAAGTTTCTAATAAGTATTTAGTACTTAGTATTGAAAAAATGATTAAGTTTGTCATGCATGGTTACTCGTGTTGGCCGTCAATGCTAAACATTTTCAAGTGTATTGTTTAAAAAATATACTGGTGGTAGTTATTTAGTGTTTGGAATAACTAAAAATATCATTGTTTTATTCATATTAACTATTCAATTTGTCTAAGTTTGATTATATTTTGTGGAACATTGAAATAAAAACATACGCAACGCAAGTCGGCCTTTTGCAGGTCGACCAACAGACTCGCATTTTGTTTCAAGGCCACCGAGTCGGCCATTTTTTCTGTAGTTTGGATTAGTATGGATTTGAAAAACGGATCATCATCATCATCAATTTTTCTATTTTTGGTGCATGTTTTTTTTAGATTTTTTAAATTTAATTGATTTTGGTTCTTTTGTTTTATTATTTATAATAAAACAAACAGGATATTTGTTCCAGAAGCCCTGCACAATCTGACTAAGAAGAACATGCGCCCGGGCCAGATAACTGGTTTGACCTCCGGTGACGTCGATGTCACGGTATGGAGAGATAACAACAGAGTTGCTATGATCTCTACGTACCATGGCAATGGCGTCCAGTCCATCCGAGGATCCACTAAACCCATCATGATATTGGATTACAATATCATGATGGGTGGGGTGGATAAAAAAGATCAAATGCTGGCTATGTACCCTATAGAGAGAAAACGGACCAGAATCTGGTACAAAAAACTATTTAAGCGATTAATTAATGTTTCTGTACTAAATTTATATGTAATTCATAAACATAATGCTATTTCTCCTCTCTCCCACCGCAATTTCCGTATGTGTCTTATAAAATCATTGCTATGTAAATATTCCTCTGTCGCTCATATACCGCCTGCAATCACACAAAACAGGCAAATTGACATCTCCCACCGCTTGGACGAGTATCCGCTAATCCATCGCCAACACCAGCGGCGGTTGTGCAAGGTGTGCAAAAAAAGGGTGCATACATTCTGTACTGGTTGCAGCAAAACTGTATGCATAAAACCCTGTTTTGTTGCTATGCATTCATAATTTATCTTATTATTATATGTATATATATTATATTTTTGTTTTATTTATTTATTTTATTCTTTATTTATTCATAATTTAAATATAATATAATATTATTTTTGTATCAGATTCTGGCCTGGCGCGTACATACATCATTTATTACAAAACCAAAACTTGTTATGGTTTATTTGTTGTCATCTTGATTGGAAATAAATAAAATTCAGTACCAACACGTTTAAACAACAATAGTTGAATATCCTATTTTCAAATATTTAAATTAACAAAGAAAATTACAATCAAATAATAGAAACAAATTAGAACTAGTATTTGCAATTGATACAATTGAGCCAACTGCAGACTGTTGCAAACAATCTACAGGTAGCTCAACTGAATCACTAAATCAAACATCTAAATCACTCAAGCATGCAATAAAGATTTTGAAATTTATCACTGGTGGTCATATCCATACTAACTTACCATCTACCTGACCATATCTGGACTCTTTGGACTGATTTTTGCTGTTTTAGATCTTAATTTCTAAAATGTTTTTGTAAAGTAACTAGTGTGTTTTTTTAGATTTTTAGTTAGAGAATATCAATAGCTAGTCGAATTACTAACAATATTTATACTAAATCCGCCGAGTTTATTCTGTGATCGATAGATCCGAGTTGATGATTTTAGTGCTTATTTTTAGATACATGTTTAGATAGTCAATTCTTACAAAATTATCATTAAACCCAGATAAACATTAGTTTTTTTATTGTGTACGTGAACTAAAGTTTTGTTTTTGTTATTATTCTAAGCCAAAAAGGTTCAAGTGGTTGCAGTATCGGAGTATTAACCTAACATATTTTTTCGTATTTTGAGGTAGCCGAAAATATATATGTGTTTTCAATAGCTTGTCATGTAAAAAAAATGTATTGAGAGTTGTGTTTTTTTTAGTTATTACGGTTGTAAAATGTATGTAGAAATAAATAAAAATTGATTTCCTTAAAATCATTGTATTATTAGTGAATTATCATGACTTTTACAGAATAAAGTGTGAAAATTTCACTCATCCTAATTTCAATTCAGATTTAACAATATATTTTATGTAAAATCTTAACTTATTGGTACGCCATCGGTTAGTATAATTCAATACAATTACAACGACATATTTTTAATAAATAGCTATAATAACAAATTTTTTAAATATCGCTATTTTAATATGACGCGCCGATTTTTCGCCGCGACGGAGTACGCCACCGTGACAGATGCGCATAATTGCGAAAAATGGCCGCGACGCTCGAGAGGTTAAAAGGAGATCAATCTATTTATCTGAAAAAAATAGTGTTAGACACCTGCGTTCTACCCTTACTTAAGGATGCCAAACATGGAGCTACACTACGCGAACTAAATCCCAAATACCAACCTGCTAAAGGGCGATGAAAAGAAGCATCTTAAAAATTAGAAAAATACAAAAAATTAAATATTAATTCATAAGAGAAAAGACTAAAGTAACAGATGCACTCCACTACGCACTTAAGTTAAAATGGCGGTGGGCGGGACATATAGCCCGATACAAGGGTGATAGGTGGACCATAAGAGCGACGAGATGGGTTGGACCCAGCGGCAAAAGAAAACCAGGTCGACCAAGAAAAAGATGCACTGACGATATCACTGAAATCGCTGGGAATCAGTGGATGATAACAGCAAAAGATAGAGAGACATGGAGTAAACAGGAGGAGGCCTATACCCAAAAAGGGATCCCTAATCATACCTAATATTTACAACTTTAGAGAAAAGAAAAAATTAAGATAAGGAAACAAAGAAGGCTTTAATAGTCTTATTATATATATATATAAATATATAAAAGAAAGTCGTGTTAGTTAGACTATTTATAACTCGAGAATGGCTGAACCGATTTGGCTGAAAATTGGTTGGGAGGTAGCTTAGAACCAGGAAAAGGACATAGGTTACTTTTTATCCCGTTCGACCGCGTTCCCGTGTGACGTGACATAAAACGTCAAAGAGAATGTCTGACATGGAATAACAAAACGCAAATGACAGCTAAACGTAATTTTGTCTATGGTTATGTATTAAAAATATAAATCGGGTTAGTTACACCATTAATAACTCAAGAAAGGCTGAACCGATTTGGATGATATTTGATTTCTTGGATTTATCTCAGCCCCAAATAGCAGAATAACTATTAAAATATCGGAAAAAATCACGCAAAAAGACCTGGATGGCCGGGGACAGCAATTGACAATTCTACCAGGATGACGTATATTGTCAGCCCGCGTTATATGCATGTCAAGGCAGTACGAAGTTCGGCGGGTCAACTAGTAATAATAATATAGGTAAAATATATCACACAGAACTGCCACATGGAAGGAAAGTACGCGGTGGATTTACCAGCAGGCTGAGTGGTCTTGAGCCTAGTAGGCAGCATTAGGGGCGGCAAATTTGGATACAGTTCCGTTAATTTCAGATTTTTGTCCAGCGGTTTCCTGATGTTTAGCAGAAAGAAGTCTACCTACAAGCCATCTTTCCGATACCTTTTCTCTCTTTCCTTTCATTGTACATTTAAGTCACTTGTCTCACCGCCGGCGAGTAAGCGATTAACTATCAACTATTTTCTCGCTCAAGAAACCAACAAAAGATATAAATAGTATGTTAATAGTTGATCGCTGGCCATTTACACTGCTGGCGAGAATTCGTTCTCCACGATTTTGTCGTAGCGATTACAATACTCGCTCAGCGATGCTCGCTTGGCGGTCAGAACACACGCCTTGAGATGATGAGTATCGTCCGCGGCTCTCGCTCCCTCGCTTTATAGCCCAGCGAGACAACTATAGGAACTATACACTCGCTTCTTACTGCTCGCCAACTCGTTTCTAGCTCTACTCGCTTCTCGCTCATCGCCGGTGGTGAGACAAGTGCCTAAGCAACGGTACCACAAGCTTCAATATTCTATGGTAAAACACCCAGTTCGCGGCCCCCAACCTACATTACCCTGCCTGTTCGAACATGATTAAGCTTTGATTAGCTCAGAAATATACCTAAAAAGTAACTATTTTTTGTACAATTTCAACCAAATTCTTGGGTTGAAGGGCTGCAAAAATTTAACAGCCTATACTTGGGAAATGTGTCCGCCACAGACCTACCTATTATAAATACTTATTAACACATTTTACTTAGCAGGCAAAGATTAGTAAAGATTGGTTTTGCAAAAAAACTACAAGTCGGTTTTATGTAAAAAATCAACTGGATCAAATAATGGAACTGTTTAGTAGTGCGACCCTGTTGCGAAGTACTCCTCCCTACTTCATTAAAAAAATACCGGCCAAGTGCGAGTCGGACTCGCCCACCGAGGGTTCTGTACTACGGTAAAAGTTATAAAATCAACAAAAAGATATGGTCGCCCACAATTATGACCCCGCATACTGTAGCTTAACCTTGATGATAGATTACGTACTTTAAATAAATACTATATTTTTTAAATGATTTAATTACAAATGTTCGAAAACAGGCAGGGCAGGGAGATCGATCGTCGCATCGAAAACGCCTGGAAAAGCTACTGGTCCATGAAGGAGCATTTGAAGGGTGAGCTTCCTTTTACACTTAAGCGCCAGCTCATCGACATGTGTATCCTGCCCGTCCTAACTTACGGTGCGCAGACATGGTCGCTGACTGAGTTACAGTAGTCCAAACTCAAGATTTGCCAGAGGGCAATGGAACACAGCGTTCTCGGATTCAAACGGATTGATCGAGTGAGAAACACCACGCTGCGTTCGATGACAGGCATTGCCGATGTTGGAGAAAAGACAGCTAGGGTCAAATAGGATTGGGTGGGACACATTAGTAGAATGCAACCTGATAGGTGGGCTAATTTAGCCACAACCTGGAGCCCTTATGGAAGACGCGGTTGGGGTCGGCCAAGAAAGCGTTGGCGAGACGATCTTGTTGCCTTCGAGCAGGAGTGGTGGAGTGTCGCACAGGACAGAGATAGATGGAGAGACTTGGGAGAGACCTTTGCCCAGCAGTGGGACAATATAGGTTGACAAAAAAAATACAAATGTATAGTTTTCAGATTTTTCCCTGTAGGTACTTGTAGTATAAGAGGATATAACTTGTCAAAATTCATAGTTCTAGGTCATCAGAAAGTACGTTATAAATTTTGATTCCCTTGATAATGTCGTTATATAAGTTTTTTGCGACATAACCAGCCCTATCTTTTTTTACGTTAACTTATAAGTTTGATTTTTTCACAGCTTCAAGTGACTGAGTAAATAATTCTATTTTAACTCGACACCTCTACGCGTACTTGAGACAGGTCTTGACAGACGGACAATAAAGTGATCCTATAAGGGTTCCGTTTTTTCCTTTTTAGGTACAGAACCCTAAAAACAATTATTTTAATAGTTTTATTAATACTTACGGCGGTGTAAGAGTACCTTCATGACATAAACAGAACCCACAAAATAGAATATACCCATTGATTATACTACTAAACATAAGCTTTAATACATACAAATAATATATAAATAAACTACATACACTACAATACACTACATAAAGAGGATAAATAACATAAACACTAACTAGTAGTTACGAGACAACGAAAGGAAATGGTTGTATACCTTGACTTTGAAAATAGGAAGAGATTGGGACGACCTTACAGACAAAGGTAAGGCGTTGCACAGTCGCACAGCTTGTACTGTGAAGGAGTCACCATAAAATTTGACTTTGATTACATCCTGGGAAAGGATATAGGCTAATTTTTAGCCAACTGCACAAAATGAGGGTAATGTTTTATTGAAAAACCATCCGCGCGGGCGGGTCCGCTAGTAGATAATAAAGAAAAGAAAATAAAACAACATACTATGATAAAATAACAAAAGGTTGATTGTCTTCTGGGTTATAAACCTAATTAGCATGCGATAAAAATGTTTGAATAAAATATTAATCTAATAATTTATACTCCTCGCCTCTCCTTATGAACACTGAACACCCAAACCCCCCTCCTCCCCCCTGGCTACGTCCGTGGACATGCGTCGCCATACTTAGGTAGTTAGTATAGGAAACTATGACAAAGCCATCTGATCGGATCACCGCTGAAAGGGATGAAGGCCGGATAAAAAGCCGAGAGATTATCTCTTTACGGTACATCGATTGGCTATTACTCGACTACAAAAGGATTTAGGGTTCAAGCCTATGCTCCAACAGGAGAGATGGAGCCATGTTTTTTAATATGTATATTAAATAATGCTGGACATTTCACACAGCGCTATCTAGTCCTAAACTAGGGAAAGCTTGTATATACGAGCATTATTTTATCACGTTAATATTATAAATGCGAAAGTTTGGATGTTTATTTGTTTGCTTGTTTGTATATTACTCGATCGCGTCGTAACGGCTGAACCGATTTTGATAAAATTTAGTATGTACCTACGTAAATTATAACCTGGATTAACACACAGGCTACTTTTAGGGTTCCGTAGCCAAATGGTAAAAACGGAACCCTTATGGATTCGTCATGACTGTCTGTCTGTTCGTCCGTATGTCACAGTCACTTTTTCCGAAAATATAAGAACTATACTGTTGAAACTTGGTAAGTAGATGTATTCAGTGAACCGCATTAAGATATTCACACAAAAATAGAAAAAAACGATAAATTTTGGGGGTTCCCCATACTTAGAACTGAAACTCAAGAAAATATTTTTCATCAACCCCATACGTGTAGGGTATCTATGGATAGGTCTTCAAAAATGATATTGAGGTTTCTAATATTATTTTTTTCTATACCGAATCGTTTGCGCAAGAGACACTTCCAAAGTGGTAAAATGTGTGGTCCCCCCCCCCCGCCCTGTAACTTCCAAAATAAGAGAATGATAAAACTAAAAAAATATATGATGTACATTACCATGCAAACTTCCACCGAAAATTGGTCTGAACGAGATCTAGTAAGTAGTTTTTTTTAATACGTCATAAATCGTAAACCGCAATTTACCTTTCATTCAATCAACTCAAATATAAAAACGTTACAACGAACTACAAGAACTTTTATATTATGTTACTTGCTGCTACGGAACCCTTCATGTGCGAGTCCGACTCGCACTTGGCCGCTTTTGTTGTTAAACAACGCGTCCGAAGCCGCTGGCGGAAACTACTCTTATATAACACTTAAGTATATATATATTTTTTTGATGACAGCTGCCATCAGAAATGCAGATCTCATTCATACCTACCATTTGCCTCAAGACACCGTTAACCTAGAACATTGATTCCCAAAGTGGTCCAGGTGGACCCCCAGGGGTTCACGGGAGACTTGACGGGGGCTACGTTGGCTTGACAAAAAAATGGAGGTTCACAATTCGTAAGCGGGGAGCCACGAACATTTATCTGGTTTCGATACTGTCTTCAGTATCGAAAATGTTGGCTTGACCTCACCTATCAATGTAGGAAGATAATATTTGAAGAAGCTCAGCGAATGGTACTTGTAAAAACTTGCATATTCTATATTAAGTACAACGTGTTGAGACTTGCAAAGCGAAAATTTATATATTTTTATAAATTGTTAATCCGTGATTGCAACTCAGCCGCAACGCAAATTTCCATAGTTAGATCTAATCTTCACATTTTTTGTCGACTGGGAATATAGTAGAAATGTAGCTGCAGGGAGTAAATTTTGAAAGTGGTCTATGAGAAAAAAAGTTTGGGAACCTCTGGCCTAGAACATCTAGTTTTCAAGATACGGCTATTTATATGTAGGTCTCATTCACCTAACCAACGTTCCTACCGGGGACCAGGATTTTTTTTTTTCAGATTTATGAATTTTTCTTCCGCTGAACGGGTAATAACCACGGACTTCACGGGACGCGTAACTTGCTTAAAACTAATGAAATCACCGTCGACCATTTTTTGCGGGGCTCGGGGAGTGATCTATTGCTGGTGTACTTCCACATATAGCGTTGTTACTGTCTAACAGTTACTGTAGATTGAACACTAGTCCAACATTACGTTTCAAGCATAAAATACTAGTTCCAGGGACATCCTGTTTTACACAACTACACTACATTTTGGTATGTAGTACCTATGTATATCTAGCTCGGTCTATTCATCTGTGTGCGTCGGCAAGATCAAAGGGAATGCTGCAGAGCATAGGGTGGGGGGTTCAGCTCTAATGAGGCATCGTTTGAACGTATGGTTGTTTGTAGGGGCTGGTCTACTTTTTGTTGAGTAAAAACATCAATTGAAATAAGTTATACTTAGGATCATACATTTAAGGGCGACTTGCAACGATGCCTAAACGTATTTAGTGGCTATGGTTTAAGGAGTTGGCCGACTTGCGCATCGATCTCTATCGTATTTAACCACTAAACATGATTAAATTACATATCTAACCTAGAAAACTTAAAGACATACGCGGTGGTACAGTGGGCCGGCCTTATCGCTTATGAAGTTCTCTTCCAGGCAACCTTTAGTTACAGAGAAATCGGCCCCGAGAGCACAAAGAAAGATTTTATCTAGCGGATCGCCGTATTTACAGCGGCGTAAGACAGGCTGCTTGAAAATCGATACGGGAGCGCCCCGCCCGCCCTGGCTACCTGGCTTTTACCCTAGAACTAGCATTGTTTGGAATAGAGAAGTCAAATAAGACGAACTTCAAAACTAATGAAATTATTTACCTACTATTTTATCTATTTTATTGTGTCGCGGCTGTACTGCCTTTGCTTCTGGTTTCAGCTGAAAATCAGCATTGGGTGCATAACATCCAACAGTATGCTGAGCTAAACGCCATTTTGGTACGCAGACACACGAGTCGAACTGTCTAACTAAATATGTAATTTTGTGTGTACCAAATAAATGATTATTCTATTCTATTCTACACTAGCTGCCATCCATAGCTTCGCACGCGTGATTTCTCAATATAAACTTGACGTTTTTTTTTTAATTTTAATCCTTTGACCACGATCGCGACTGATGGTAAGCGATGGAAGAATATGCTTAAGTCTTATATGCTATGTGCCACGCTTTCCAAGAAGAAACTTGTAGGGCTAAACGTCAGTAAGCTGTCGGATCGGTCCGACATTTTTTCGGATTCTAGTTCTAGTCTAGAAGGCTATTTTAAAACTATTTCATATTAACCACAAAGCTAGGATACCTTTCCGACACGGATCCAAAGAATAATAGTTTACAAAATAGCGTTCTCTGATTCAAAACCGAATCAGATAAAACTATCGGATGATCCGACAGCTTTCCGTCGTTTGAAAATAGCTCCGCGGTTACCTCGCGACTTGGACTTGCTGTCGATTCGGACAAAATATACTGGGATGCAATGTCCCAATTGACACTTTTGATTTTAATATTTTTGTTACTGTCGTTTCGGACACCATTAAAAATAGCTGCATTGTACAGTCAGTTTAAAAATAGGTTTTTACCTAGGCGCGGCGGCGGCACAGCAAGATGACGAAATAGATGCATAGCAAGGTCACACTCTCTCTATCTCTTTATTTGAGATATTTTTAAGTGATCATTATACAGATGTCTAAGTATACAAGATGTTGATTTATACAAAATGTACGATATGAATGAAACTTGTAATTTTTTTAACATTAATGTAAGTCACCACACGTTCGCAAAGCAATTTTATTAGCTTTATCAAATTATATTATATTTTGCTAAAACATTTCTTTACATAACTGTACGCAAAAGCTTCAATAATTTGATGATTTTTCAATAAATCGACAGTAAAACAAAATATTAAAATCAAAAGTGTCAGTTGGGACACTGCGTCCTAATAAATTTTGTCCGTATCGTCAGCAACTCGCGACTTGAAGACACCCAGAACTATAGACAAAAGTAGCGTAGACCAATAGACATGAGTTGCAGAACGGAAAAACCATCATCATACTATCAGGTATGCTGTGTACTGCTGAACATAGGCCTCCCCTATAGACTTCCAGAGCGACCGATCTGGTTTGGCCTGCACCCAACGGCTCCCACCAACCATTACCAGGTAGTCCTTAACACGTAGTCTAATTTTTTTAAACTACCTCTAGATGGAAGCACTTTACAGTATTGCCTCGGTCACGCACCTCACGATAACGCCCTGCGTCCATCATCTTGAGGTATACACGTACATACTCTTCAAACCGAGAACCGGCAGAAGCCCATTCACAAAGAACTTTAATACCCTATGCTGCGCTTTTCAGCTCATTTATGGCATTATGTTTACAGCAAACTCCCCAGCTACAGTAAAGGACACCAGCCTATTTCGACCTATACATATATCCATGAGGTTGACAATTACGTAAGGGCGTGACCCCGCTCCATTGGCGGGGTCACGATCCCGCGAACTGCGTCTATTGGCGGATCACCCACGCCTTGCTATTTACGCACTTCTTGGAATCTGTAAAGTTCGAAGAAATAGCTTTGTAAGGTCAATCAATCAATCAAATTATTTATTGGGAATATGGGTTAGTAACAGGTGGTTAGTGATACAGTTTGAGTTCGTCCATAGTCAGCGTTTATCGCATGCAATGTTAGTCAGCGTTACAAGTAGTTACAACATAGAAAAAACAAAAATTATTTACAATATTCAACATGTCAGCTCTTACCTTAAAATAGAAAATTAATAATAAAATGTGAGATTTAATAAAATGACTCAAGGGATTTATCGCTATATAAGAAACTAATAAAAAAGGTATACTACAACATAAATGGTTGTAGTATACCTTTTTTATTAATATTAGAAGTTTCTCTTGAACACATTCAGACTCGAAGAACCCAGTACAGACTCAGGTAGGTGGTTATATATACGTGGAGCCATACACATCACACTCTGATTAAACAAGGCTGTCTTATTAGGTGGGAAACAAATTTTATTATGATACCGTTTACTCCTACGGTTTATAAAGAGGTCCTTGTTTTAATGAATGTATCGATTTCGTAGTACAGACATGGGAGAGTCAAAATCCTAAGCTCATTGAAATAGGGCTTACAGCTGTCAGTTTTTATCAACTTGCATATTGCTCTGATACACTTTTTTTGAGAGACGAATAATAAAATAAATAATAACTAAATATAAATAAATATTGCTGGAAATTTCACACAGCGCTATCTAGCCCCAAACTAAGCATAGCTTGTACTATGGTAACCAGATAACTGATAGAATACTTATATACTTTTTTTTGGAAATACATACTTATAATACATAGAGAAACAACCAGACCCGGAACAAATATCTGTAGATCATGCAAACATTTGTTCCGCAGCGGGAATCGAACCCGCTACCTCCTGCGTCTCAGCCGGATATGTGTTATTTGCGCGTGGAGTTGCCCCAAAAAATAATTCCATACCTTAAGGGTAGGTAAGTACCTAGGCAAGTAATTTAATTCATTATTTGAGACATATCAGCACAGGTAGGTAAGTACCTAGGCAAGTAATTTAATTCATTATTTGAGACATATCAGCACAGATTATAATATTAAACAAGATATACTTAAACCAACAACACGATACGAACAAAAATGAGAACAAAGATAGAAAATTAAACATAAATAGTCAACAATATAAAAATGTTAGGAAGGCATGAAAGGCACATCAAACAAAGGGCTCTCTATCCTTATTACAAGTTCGAAAGAATCTTGCGGTATGTCTGTCTGTTTGTTACTTTTTCACGACTTAACGGCTGAAACGATTTTTTTATCAAATTTGGTATCTAGATAGATTAGGACAGAAATTGAGACATAGGCTAGTTTATACCCTGCGCAGAAGGAGGTCAGTCTTACCATAAGAGCACACGGGGCCCGTGCCCAGGGCCCCCCATCCTCAGGGGGCCCCGTAGTACTGAAAATTTCTCACACATAAGTATATTCTCAAAACATGACGACCTCCGTGGCGCAGTGGGCGAATAGCCGGCTGAGACTCAAGAGATAGCGGGTTCAATTCCCGCCGCGGAACAAATGTTTGCATGATCTGCAGATATTTGCTCTGAGTCTGGGTGTTTTTTTTATATATTATAAGTATGTATTTACAAAAAAAAAATAGTAATTAAGTATTTTATCAGTTATCTGGTTCCCATAGTACAAGCTCTGCTTAATTTGGGGCTAGATAGCTCTGTGTAAAATGTCCAGCAATATTTATTTATTTATTTTATTATTTTTGTCGAGCATAGTAACAGCGCCACCGTCTAATTTTTTTTGTCAAGTCGTACCTACTAATTAATAATATTATAAAACGCATCCTAAACTAAGTACACCATCTAGCGATCACTTATGCAAACCACTCCGATTCCAAAGTTAAGCTGCACAGTCTAAACGAGACCTAAAACACATGTACAATACATAGATACAGTACAATACATTCCAGTCTATAGTTGGGAGAATTTTTTTTATACTACTTATATGGCAAACGAGCATGCAGTCCACCAGATATTAAGTGGCTACTGCAGCCCATGAATGCAATGCCAGCCAATGAAACATAGAATTCAAAACAAGCTATTATGTTGTCTTGATCTCTATGTGGATACGTTGTCATACTATAGGACTAAGCTGTTATGCCTAACTGCCAGTAATTACAGGAACATACCATTACCATCTAACCGGAACACAACAGCACAAGTACTGCTATTTGGCGGCAGATAAAGGTAAGGCGGTGGTGCCCACTTCCTTGAGCCCGCTCACAAAAGCTCTACCACCAGTACAAAAGCTCTACCACCAGTGTCCCAGGATGTAGATAAAATGTTAGTATAATTCGCTTTCTTTGCTTTCCAAAAGGGCCCCCAATTCTTGTGTCCTCAAGGGCCCCAGCATAGTTTAAAACGGCCTTGAAGGAGGGTATTTTTTTATTGATTAACTACGCGTGCGAAGCTGTGGGTGCGGCTCCTTGTGGCTCCTTCTGCGCTGTCGGGTAAAAACTATATCCAAATCCCGGTCCCGGTATACCAAATTTATTCGAAATCGGTCCCGCTGTTTAGTCGTGAAAGCGTAACAAACAGACAGAGTTACATTCGAAATTATAATATGTATATAGATAAAGAATAAAGGGCAAGTACCAATAACCTCTATATATATATAAAAATGAATTCCTATTTCCCTTGGTCACGCCATCACGCGTGAACGGCTGGACCGATTTCGCTAATTCTTTTTTGTTGTATTTCTTATTGTCAGGAGAAGGGTCTTAAGAAAGAAAAAATTAAGGAAATTGCGCGCAAAGTTAGAAAATTTGAGAATACTTAACCACCATATAAAATTATTTATAATCTAACCTTTTATAATGTAACCTTTTTTTTGACATAGAATTGACAGAATGCGTGCTGCAAATATCGTCAAAGAGGATGTAAAAAAAATGAATATCGTTTGAAACAGATGCTTCGGTCGGAGTTATCCCGAGGTATTGTCTAGATATATACAAATGAATTGCTGTTCGTTAGTCTCGCTAAAACTCGAGAACGGGTGGAGCGATTTGGCTAATTTTGGCATTGAATTATTTGTGGAAGTCATTTATTTTCTCATACATAATGATGGCCGGGGACAACAATTGACAATTCTACCAGGGTGACGTATATTGACAGCCCGCGTTATATGCATGTCAAGGCGGGACGAAGTTCGGCGGGTCCACTAGTGATCAGATAAACAAGAAAAGAAAAAAACATTTATCCTTACCACCACAAGAAACAAATGATACAAAAAAAAATCACTGTTGTAGTATTTACTAAAATAACTAATTGCTAAGTGTGGTGGTGAAAGAGTTCTCAGCTGGTGCAGTGAGCGAATAGCCGGCGGAATAACGGTAGCGGGTTCGATTTCCGCCGCGGAACAAATGTTTGCATGATCTACGGATATTTGTTCCGGGTCTGGATGTTTTTCTATATATTATAAGTATGTATTTACAAAAAAAAATTACCTACATAAGTTATCACTTCTATCAGTTATCTGGTTCCCATAGTACAAGCTCTGCTTAGTTTGGGGGTAGATAGCGCTTTGAGAAATGTCCAGTAATATTTATTTATTTATTATTATTATTTGCATGTTACAATGCTGCAGCGCTGGTCTTCTGCTGAGGCCAGTGTCGACGGACACCCTGACATATTTTAGGTAGGTTTTTGTAGAATCTTAATCCGTTATAGATAACTAGCTTCCGCTCGAGTCTTCGCATGCGTTGTTTGTCAACAAAAAGAAGCCTATGTGTTAATCCAGGATATAACCTACGTAGATACCAAACTTCATCGAAATCGGTACAGCCGTTACAACGTGATTGAGTAACAAACAAACAAATAAATAAACAAACATTCAAACTTTCGTATTTAAAATAATAGTGTGATTACCTAAAAATTACAAACTCCAAAGTAATAGAAACCGTAAAAAAATATCTAATCATTACTCAAACTAGGAGTAGTTGTTATAAGAATTATCACGCTTCCTATAAATGATAGTGTCGCGTCGTTCGAATCTTAACTGCCAATAAAAAACATTTTTATCACTCCACAAGAAATAATAACAAAGTATGTAGCATCATGTTATCATAACCACAATATTTTACGTCGTCGTTCAGTCGCTCTATCTCCCAGATAACGCGACAAAACGCCTCTTGGGAACGTTTCCCGACTTATTTTTAGGATATTTTTTATCCTCAAAAATACTTTTCCGGAAAGACTAAAGAATGGAACACACTACCTACGTCTGCCTTTCTTTAAACTATCTAGGTCATAATAGTAAGAGATAAAAGGTACCTAATAGACCCTTAAAGTTATCTAAGTCTCAAAGGTATCAGGGAATAGGCACCTATTAGATTTTCGTGCTACATCTTAGCACATAGCGATAAGACCACCGATTCTATTTCGCGTTGTATTTTATCATATTATGTTTATTTATTTTTTGTAGATGGAATAAGTACCTTTATATAATAGATATAAATATATATATATATAAATTGTCCACGCGTCTGTAGGTCGATCAGTCTATGTTCATTCTGGACAGACGCAACTCGCACTCGCAAATTAACGTTTAAAAATATACGAAACGTAACTCTCTCTCGTTCTATCTTCACTAACTTACGAGTATATCTCCCTCTCAACTTCCGTTCGCACTTTTCGTAACGCATCCACCAGCTTACTCCCCAAGTCGAGCGTGCGTAAAAAGTTTTACTTCAATAAAATAAAAATACAATAAATTATAAGGGATGGTGGCGTTTATGGGATTTCATGACATAATTTTTATTATGTTTATAAACAGAGGGTTGTGTGACCACAGATAATCAAATCGCTTCTATGACAGTAACTAATCACTCTGGCGAAGCAAACAGCAATTAGCATTCATGTTGCAATGTACCTACAGCAACATGATACCGTTCGTTTAATTAGTCAGCGAGCGAGCATTCACCACAAAAGCTTCGGATCTATACATTAAAATACTACCTCTGATTGATATTACCTAGACCATAATTTATTTTGAAAAAATCTGTGAATCACAGACAGAATCTATATTAAGTACACTTGCTGACCCGCCCGCAGCTTCGCACTCGTGGTTTGTCAAGAAAAACATTACTCTCCTGCGCAGTCGAGTAAGACGTAACCTATATCTCAATCCAAATTAACTTGGGCAAATCGGCGTTGTATGTACCATGTATGTAAGTATGTATGTATGTTTGTTTGTCCGATGATAACTTTCGAAGTGTTGATCCGATCATAATGAAATTTGATACATAGGTACATAGGTAGTGATGGCACAATTTTGTTGGGACTAAATGAGCTAAAATGTTGGGGGGTTTTTAAGATATTGGGGTTCTAGAAATGTAAACAAATGAAAATGAGACTATTAGATCAAATGGGACGTCAAATGAAAGGTCTTCATTAGTACATTTCAACCCTGTTTTTATTTTTAGTTCAGTCGTTGTAGTTTTTAAGTTATTAGCCATAATAGAAACAAAAATTCACAGGGTAGACCAGTGACCCCACAATGACGAAATTTGGTATTCATGTGGCTTTAGTGACACAAATATAGGAAAAAGTCTGAAATCCAAAATAACTGCATTTCTTACCCCAAAAAAAAAACAAATTACATGAACTCTCGTTACTTGTAATTTGAAAGAAACTGTAGGTCAAGTAAGGCGGTAGTTTATTTCGTGCCCCTATTTTGATAGTTTAAGATTACGAATAATAACGTGTAATGTAAACAAACATAAAATCACTCGTTATTATTTTACCACGAGCAATTTTGAGTCTAATTGGGATAAAGAGAGAGTTCACATTAGGTATTTTGTTTTTTCAGCTTGACCTCTGACAATCAATCCACCTGTGCACAACACTGTTTTGTCTCTTTCTAGTTTTTCAATTCTGATTTATTTTGCTAGTCACCGCAGTACCGTGCGTAGATGAAGTTAGCGTTGTTCTCAGAATTTGCGATACAAAATGAGTGCGTCGAAAAAAAGCAAAACGTATCATTTTAATAATGATTGGGAGGATGATTTCTTTTTCGAGCGGAAGCAAGAGAGAATAAAATGCATAATTTCTCAAGTCCGCAGTGTTGGTATGTATTTGTTAGCGTCGACAGGTTGGCAATGAATTAGCGAGTTTGATCCAATCCAGTGATTGTGTGTGTTTGAAATGATCTGATTTCTATTGGAATCATCATCATCAAATACGCCATTACATCCACTGCTGACACGCCTCGCCTATAGGTTTCCAGAGTGACCCGCAGATAGGGTTACCATATCTCAGGATTTGTCCTGAGATCTCAGGATTTTTGGAATCTTTTTAGGATTGCGGCTGGATTTTGCAACTCTCATGAAATCTTAGGATTTTTAGAATTTTCAATAAAATACAGCTTACATTTTAAAGATCTCTTTAATAAAAAGTTAAAAAAACTAAAAATAATCTTCCTTTGGTTATAATTGCACAAATTAAAATCAATACTTATTTATCCAAAAAGGTACTTAATCAGTTTTATCATAGGTATTTAATATGTGAAGATACCTTTTTAAGTAAGGTTGTTTTCTTAATTATTGCGATCCGTGAGCGAGATCCGCAGCAGGTATAAAAACGATAATATTACGACTTTTTAAAGTTGTTCAGTACGTTTGAAAGAAAATACTCAACTGTAAAAAATCTCAGGATTTTTCAATGGAAATCAGGCCTTTTCTCCGGACCTTACCTTGCATTTTCTGAGTTTCCGTAAGTAGTATCTTGGATGGGTCAAGCAAGATCCAATATAAGATACGTAATATGTTTATCCATATCTATAACCATACGAACGCGTCCTTTAGCGATGCCAGCGCGCCTCCGCCAAACTCACAGGTAATGGAGCCAACAGGCGTCAATGGTTTGAATAGAAAAAGAAATCTTGGTACCGCATTCTACCATTAATCCTGCAAGCACCAAATGTTTACCTACTGAGTATAAACAGTCCGCCCAAACCCGTCCACCGGCTGCGAAATACGCACCGAAGTTTTATTGTTTTACTAGCTGTTGCCCGCGACTTCGTAAGCGTTACACTACCCAATGTGTAGTATTACTCGTGCGCGATAACTTGGGACCTGCTAGGAATGCGACTCCCGACCGCTTCCCCTGCACTTCCCCGATGGCGCCCGTATTGTACCGTTCGCATCACTATTTTTTACTAGGGTTTTTAGTCTCGTACTGGCCTACGTCACGTAACGACGCGCTCTGGAATTATTTTAGTTTTCGTTTGTGTTATTGTTTTGTTGTCTGGAAAAAAGAAGTCAACCATGTGGACAGGCTTCGACAAAAATATTGGGACGATGACCTCTTACAAGAGACGAATGAATCGCAATTAATTGTAAATTTATCGGATACCTCTTCGTCAAGTGATTATAGTGAGACTGAGGACGAAGAACAACCTCTAGAAGGCATAAATCCACTAAGTAGTGACGAAGATGAGATAATGTAAATAATAGATAAAATAAATGTATAAACTTAAACATTGTATTTTTATTTTAATCAAATAGTGTAAAAAAGATTAGATAAAAAGCAGCGTCCTCCCTGAATAACATAATAAATTAGGTTAAAAAAAACAAAGACGAAGC
Organism: Philereme vetulata; assembly: GCA_918857605.2. Taxonomy (NCBI): domain Eukaryota; kingdom Metazoa; phylum Arthropoda; class Insecta; order Lepidoptera; family Geometridae; genus Philereme; species Philereme vetulata. The sequence continues at coordinate 6,984,265 of OU975442.1, forward strand.
CGCGGGCGGCTGCTTGTTATTTTCGCATTTTTGCGGGCGGTACAAACATGCCAATATGACGTCACCGCGCTCAGGTCCCAACTTATCGCGCACGGGTAATACCTATGTGAAGTAACCTAGAAATAAAGCTAAACTCGCTGTTGCAACTTGACACCCCATTTTATCCCATGGGAACTGATTTATGGAATAAAAGGTAGTCTATGTGGTAATCCAGGTTTTAATCTACGTATATACCAAATTTCATCGAAATCGGTTCAGCAGTTACAAATAAAACGTGATTGAATAACAAATAAACAAACAAATGAATAAACAAATATCCAAACTTTCACATTATAGTGTGATTAGTTCTTTTCTCATTGTTAGCCGTTTTTAGGGTTCCGTACCCAAAGAGTAAAACGGGACCCTATTACTTTGACTCCGCTGTCTGCCTGCATCTCGTCTTTCACCAGGCTGTATCTCTTGAACCGTGGTAGTTAGACAATTGAAATTTTCACAGATGATGTATTTCTGGTGCCGCTATAACAACTAATACTAACAACAGAATAACATAAATAATTAAGGGGGCCTCCCATACAACAAACGTGATTTTTTTGCTTGTTTTTGCTTAATATTAATAACGACAATAAGTAGACGCTTGAAATATTCACAGAATATTGAGTTATATTATTCACTTTAAAAAGAAATAATTAAACAAAAATAAAATTAATATTTACCCATACTTACAACAAACGTGATTTAATGCCGTTTTTATAGATATTGGTACGGAGCCCTTCGAGCGCGAGCCTGACTCGCACTTGGCCGGTTTTATTTAGCATATTATTCAATTAGCGTTTTTCTGTCTAGCTAGATCGTGTTTCGAACATTACTCCACCCCAAATCCGTAAGAAAACAGTTATTTACTCCATAATTAAGTTCCTATAATACAATTTGAATAATCGGTTGTGGGGCTAGCAAGTGATCTGCCATCAGTATGTACACACGGCTACACATCAAGCTATAATGTCCAGTATAAGCTGACCTCTCATTGTACGAGAAGCCTACACAATGCGAGGTCAGCTTATACTGGAAATGTATAGCTAGATGTGTAGCCGTGTGTACTTACTTTATTAAAATTGGGACCGAATTAGACGTGTCGCTAACTACGAGTATTTATTCGTTTCTTTTGCATTTCAGCAGACAAAAACTAATTTCCTGGTTCGAAGCAAACATTATCGGGGAACAGACGCTCTCACGGGATCGCATTCCACTATACAGAGTGTTGTTTTACGAACAACATTGATTACATTTTATTTTTATTTATATTATTCAATACAGAATCAACATCACTTGATATCAACTCTTATAGCTAATGCTTAAGGGGACACCGGAGGGGAATCGCTCATACAATACGTACTACCAAGATCATTTCTAATTGGAACATATTTCTAACTTAATAAGGTATTATTTTAATCCGAATAGTATTTATCTAGGTTCCCAACCATATATAAGATCATAATACTTACCTAAAATGAAATAGAAGCGTATCGCATTCTGCATGTTTTTACGTCATAAAAGACCTGTTTTAACCTAATTGTTTCGTATTTAAAACAACAACATCTTACGTATCCTAGTCATGGGAACATAGATTATATCGTCTAGTTACAGAATAAGAACACAATCAGAAAAATACAACAAGTTTTCAGTCATCATTTTTATTATTACGGAACACGGTCAAAATCTAATCAATTTAGAATCGGTCATTTGCTATCACTGTCGCTCTGCGTGGCTAAACTTCGTCACTAAACAGGGATAGCGATATTCAGGCCGAAGTTTTTGACGCGGCCGAATTGTAGTTGCGCTCGGGGTTCGCCGGCTTCTTAATGCCGATAACAGATTCTCATTTTATAGACATAACTTTTAAGAAGTCACCTAGAGAAATACTTATATTATTATAAATAAGCGTAGAGCTTAGAACTAAACGTAACAGGTTTCTACGTTTGAACATTGTAAGGAAAAATGTCGGAACTAAACAAAAACAGCCACAGCTGTTATTCATATTGACCAAATATAATTTTGTTTTTATTTAAGTTTGACAAATATTATTTATTTATACTATAATAATATAAAGAGGAAAGATTTGTATTTTTATATTTTTGTGTGTATGTTTGTAATGAATAAACCCAAAAACTATTAGACCGATTTAAAAAATTATTTCACTGTTGGGAAGCTATTACCCGTGCGCAATAAGTTGGGACCTGAGCATGGTGACGTCATATTGGCGTGTTTGTACCGCCCGCAAAAAAGCGAACATAACAAGCAGCCGCCCGCGGCTTTTTATTATGTTACTCAAGGAGGACGCTGCTTTTTATCTAATCTTTTTTACACTATTTGAATAAAATAAAAATACAATGTTTAAGTTTATACATTTATTTTATCTATTATTTACATTATCTCATCTTCGTCACTACTTAGTGGACAGGTAAACAAAACTGTTTGTTCCGTTTTTCGTTTTCAAAAAACTCTAACACTTTTAGCACGAGGTTTCTTTCTCCGCTATGCAAAGGTTTACCCTTCATAATGATAACAAAAACACTTAACAAGAGCTATAACAACAAAAACTACAACAACAAAACAATAACACAAACGAAAACTAAAAGAATTCCAGAGCGCGTCGTTACGTGACGTAGGCCAGTACGAGACTAAAAACCCTAGTAAAAAATAGTGATGCGAACGGTACAATACGGGCGCCATCGGGGAAGTGCAGGGGAAGCGGTCGGGGATACATTATAATACATAATACATTAGCCCCGAGTGACATAGGCTACTTATTACTCAACTGCGCAGAAGGAGGGTAATGTTTTTATTGAAAACTACGCGTGCGAAGCTGCGGGTTGGTCTGCTAGTACTTTTATAATTTTTTAAATTTTATATGAGGTAAGAGCTGCTAAAATAATTGTTATTATTATAAATGAATAACCCTGACATTGTACTTAGATGCAAAAACCTTATAATAAAATGAATGTGTAAAGCTTTAACATCGCATGCGTTCAACGCTGAATATGGCCGTGCCTACACAACAACTGCACAACACCTTGTTATTACACATATTACGTAATAAATACAATTTTATTTGATTTGTTAGCCTATTTTAGAGTTATTAGGTATTAGGTATTTCTAATTTAACTGTTTGTTTTATGGTTGTTATAAAATATTTTCTATTCAAATCTGAATTTAAAATCTTATATCTTGGAATATTGCAATATATTTGGAATTGTGTCATCATCATCATCATTGGCCGCATAGGCCTCCCCCTTAGATCGCCACAGCGAGCGGTTGTTAGCCGTTTGCGCCCAACGGCTCCCCGCGATCCGTTCTAGATCGTCGGTCCACCTTGTGGGGGGCCGGCCTACGCTGCATCTTCCAGTCCGTGGTCCGTGGAATTGTGTACTAGGAATATTTATTATATCATTGGCAGTGCAATGTGGTAAAAATTCGACAGCAATTAATAAAAAAAATTGTTTAATTGTGGCATTAGCCCTTCCGTCTATGCTAAATCTCACACTCCCCCATGCGCGCAATGAGCTTTAAGAGTTGACTATACCTCAGCCCAAACTCGAATTTCACCCCCGCTTCACCGCGCGCCGCTGCACGTCCTATCTTGCCGTGGTTCATATGTTTGCCGGTTTTTTATCATTCAGTCCCTTCATTATCTTGTTGTGTTTATTTCTCATTACTGCGTCTTTACAAAAACCAACTAAATATAAATTCTACCTAAGAATTACGTGTTCGTTTGGAGCGACAAGCGTCACGGGTACCCCGTCTGAAAGCCGAGGTCAGACTGAAACGCGGAACGGGCGTCCGGAGCGAATGGTTTCATAAGTGCAAAACTTAGATATTTTCATTTTATTGTAAAATCAAAAGGTATTTTGAAAATTTAAAACACAGGTGCCTTTATTTACATATGTTGTGTAGAATTACTGTATAAAGTTTCAAGATCTAAAGGGTCAATGGGGTACAATTTCTTTTGCTGTGTTATTATAATCTATACTAATATTATAAAGAGGAAAGATTTGTATTTTTCTGTGTTGGTAACGAATAAACCCAAAAACTACTGGTACGATTTCAAAGAAATGTTCACCATTAGAATACTACATTACTGCGCAGAAGGAGGATAATGTTTTTATTGAAAAACTACGCGTGCGAAGCTGCGGATTGGTCAGCTAGTAATTAACAAACGGACATTTATCACGTATGTACATATCTCACTTTTATATTTCTAATCTAGTTTGCCCGTGATCAACTGTTGTAACCTTTTTTTTTAGAATGGACTTATCTCGCTGTTGGCCTCTGAGGCCGTTGCAGCTTAACCGAGCTTTTGGCGAGCGCAGAAGGCGTTCAGCCATATAATTTTATTTTTGATGAGGCAAGGCATCAAGGGCACCACTTAGGTATGAACCTCGGCTTGGGCTGTTGCCGGGACGGGGATAGGAGAGAAACGCCCGGGTACGTGCTTGTACCTCGTGTAGGCGGCGACTAAAGGGACTCGTCGACCTCGCCGGCGAGGTCGGTGTATTTGTGGAGTGTTTGCTCTGTCTAATGTGGATGACTCACCCGCATTAGCGGAAGTGATTTCGTCATCCGGGTCTCCGAGAACGTGTCTCGGACGACGGAGGGTAACTGTTGTAACCGGTGACTTTGAGAAAAATTTATGTAAAAAACATGACCCATCCCCATTGCTACGGACCAGTTGGGACGTAGGGTGGGGATTTCGACAATAACCCGTTGCCTACTACTGAGGCGTTTCAGAAAACAAGTCCTTTAAAAGAATATCAAAATAATTAAAATTTAATTATATATTTGAGTAATTATCTTTTTGTATAATTTGTGTCCGTTTGTTGTTTATGACTACGATGGATTGGGTTAAAAAAACAAAAATATCTCCCAGTAAACTGTTCAAACTATTTCAAACCATCTAAGACCACATCTGTATTTTTGTTCAATAATATTAAATCCTATCAACACTCCTATTTTAATTTTTTCTTATCTATTGACATATTCCATTTTTTATTTATTATTCGTGTTTTTATCATTTGACATGGTTTAACATTGCATGCTCATATTAGGCTGATTATGGAGATTCTAACTGATATATATTTGTCATCTGTTGCTATGTAACTACATATGTATACCCATTTTCGATACCATAAATGAAAAAAAAAAAACTCTCTACGCTGTAAGACCGGAATCATCGATGTGGGGTGCAAGACTCAAATGGGAGTGGGCGGGTGATGTCACGCGAATGCATCCTGAAAGGTGGCTTTCAGGGTGCATTCGCATTCACTAAGATCTCGGCAACCTACCAGGACGACGGCAACGAGGCAGACCACAAAAACTATATAACGAGCTGGTTGCTTTATATGACGTGGATATCTTTGGTACTAATAATACCCGTAGGTTTAAACGGTATATTACTCGTGCGCGATAACTTGGGACCTGCTAGGAATGCGACTCCCCGACCGCTTCCCCTGCACTTCCCCGATGGCGCCAGTATTGTACCGTTCGCATCACTATTTTTTACTAGGGTTTTTAGGCCTACGTCACGTAACGACGCGCTCTGGAATTCTTTCATTTTTCGTTTGTGTTATTGTTTTTGTTGTTATAGTTTGTGTCATTGTTTTGTTGTTATAGTTTTTGTTGTTATAGTAAATGTTGTAAATTTATCGGATACCTCTTCGTCAAGTGATTATAGTGAGACTGAGGACGAAGAACAACCTCTAGAAGGCATAAATCCACTAAGTAGTGACGAAGATGAGATAATGTAAATAATAGATAAAATAAATGTATAAACTTAAACATTGTATTTTTATTTTATTCAAATAGTGTAAAAAAGATTAGATAAAAAGCAGCGTTCTCCCTGAGTAACATCATAAATTAGGTTAAAAAAACAAAGACGAAGCCGCGGGCGGCTGCTTGTTATGTTCGCTTTTTTGCGGGCGGTACAAACACGCCAATATGACGTCACCGCGCTCAGGTCCCAACTTATCGCGCACGGGTAATACATCTATAAATTTCTGCTTCTTTACTAAAGCAAAAATATGTAATGTTGTTTTGTTAAATTAATTATGTTTGTCTAAATTTGCGGTTTCTAGTTTTAGGGTAATGTAATTTTAATGCGTGCCTTACTTTTTTATCATATTCACATATTTGATTTCAATCTAGATCTAAAATTGTATGTTTGGTTTAATTATTGCTTAGGATTGTTATCTGTTTTATGGATTAATAAATAAAATAAAACATTGGCGCAACGATCTAAATGGTTTCCACTCTGACTGGAGATTTCTGGAGAACGAAAGGAATAGAAGGAACGTTTTTTTATACGACTTATATGGCAAACAAGCATGCAGTCCACCAGATGTTAAGTGGCTACTGCAGCCCATGGATATCCACATAGAATTCAACACAAGATAATGTTGTCTTGATCTCTATGTGGATACGTTGTCATACTATAGGACTTAGCTGTTATGCCTATGTGCCAGTAATTACAGGAACATACCATTACCATCTAACCGGAACACAGCAGCACAAGTACTGCTATTTGGCGGCAGATAAAGGTAAGGCGGTGGTGCCCACTTCCTAGAGCCCGTTCACAAAAGCTTTACCACCAGTTATTAAAAATAATTAAATGCTGATGTAGAATTATTACCACCCTGTATAAGCTATGACGGTTGTCAGAAGAATCACAGGTGGTTCCGCCCCTCGGAATTCCTTAGTTTTTGCGCAAATTTCATTCTCCTTCGTGACATAAATATTTCCTGAATCCGTCAAAAGTTATTTCTTATTGGAAAAACGTTACGTTAAAAAGTTACTTCATCATCATCATCTTAACCATAAGACATCCACCGCTAAACATAAGCCTGCCCCTAGATTTTCTGAGCAACGGATTTTTTTACCACAATCTCCTAATGGAAAGCGATGATGTAGTCTAAAATGAAGCACGAAGATCTAGAAGAAACCTATTCACTCTTACCTTTGAGGCCCAGATTGTATTCTTTAGGAAAAACAGACTACCGCAAAGTGTTCCATACCTTAGCCGTTCGCATGAAGAACGTCGAACCAAAACGATGGCTGGTAGGTATATCAACCAGGTACTAACTGAGCCGTGCGCCTTATTGTCCTTTGATGGAAAGGAGATGGCGTATCTTGTGAGGCATGCACCCAACGGCTCCCAGAACATTTTATCAAGTCGTGTTTCCATCTGGGGGGAGGGGGGGGGGGGGGTGCGTCCTACGCTGCGCTTTCCAGTCTATGGTTTCCTCACTAGAACCTTACTGCCCCAGCGGCCGTCAGTTCTTCGAGCGATGTGCCTATATATGGCTGGATATTTCACACAGCGCTATCTAGCCTCAAACTAAGCAGAGCTTGTACTATGGGTACCAGATAACTGATAAAATATTTATATACTTTTTTTTTTGTAAATACATACTTATAATATATATGTGGAGAAACAACCAGACCCGGAACAAATATCTGTAGATCATGCAAACATTTGTTCCGCAGCGGGAATCGAACCCTCTACCTCCTGCGTCTAAGCCGGCTTTTCGCCCACTGCACCACGGAGGTCATCTATAATATTACGCGTAATAAACTGATAATAGTATAAGTAGGCACTCTTTCTTCATTGTATCTGTAATGTGAGATGTCGAATGGTTGTTCACATTTTTTCTATTTATATATTGTTGTTTAAATGTGAAAACCTGTAATTGGCTATCTGCTAAACAATCTGTTATAAGTTTTAACAGCTGTTGGTTTTCATACAAATAAATTAAATTAAATTAAGAGATCGCTCTTAGCGATAAGGCCGCCCATGATTTTCTTAAATATGTTTATATTGAACGGTGTGCAATAAAGAAAGTATCTAATCTAATCTAATCTTGGTTTGTATAGGGTAACTTATAAGATATGTAATATTTGCAGACTTGACAAGTAGCCGTCTGGAATATGTTCAGAATGCTAGTGCGAGAGATACTTCTAATTTTAAATATTGGTGATTGTAATAGTATTTTGGCAGAACCGTTATCAAATACTGCCAAAAAACTATTTAAGGTGTCATAATCGCATAAGTGACAAAGCCCTTTTGTTATTTGATTAAAAAAAAAGTAGCCATCTCAACTTGATCTGGCTAAGTACAAAATATATCAAAGCGCTGCTTTGTCTGCCCATTTATCATCATTATCTCAGTCCGGAATCACCAATTTACAAATTCTAATTGGAAATGATACTAAGTGAAATCTAATAGGTCCGATTGGAATTTTATGATTTTGCATGCAGTGTGAACTTTGTTGTCATAGCGATATTATCCGACAGAGAACCAAGGTCACCATCATAGCCCAGCGGATTAGCAAACTGAAGTGGCAGTGGACTGGCCACATATGCCGGAGAACCGACAATCGTTGGGGTAAACGAGTTCTTGAGTGGAGACCGCGTCTTGGCAAGTGTAGTATTGGGCGCCCCCCGGCTAGGTGGAACGATGACATAAGAAAGGAGTCGAAAACGCAGGCCCAGTGGCGCGATTGCGAGAGGCCTATGTCCAGCAGTAGACTAATGTGGGTTGATGATGATGATAACTTTGTACGAACGTCTACGCAAGAAATAGAAAAAATACACAATGCCAAATAATTGTTATGTTATCCCATACACTTTAAGAATGAGTATAACATTATCCAAACACTTTATCTCGCTTCAAAATAGTCAAAAAAATTGAGTACTTATGTAAGTACTAGCTGTTGCCCGCGACTTCGTACGCGTTACACTACTAAATGTGTAGGTATAATAAATAAAGCTTAACTCGCTGTTACAACTTTACTTGACACCCTATTTTTATCCCATTGGAACTGATTTATGGGACAAAAGGTAGCCTATGTGATAATCCAGGTTATAATATACTTATGTACCAAATTTCATCGAAATCGGTTAAGCCGTTACGACGTGATTGAGTAACAAACAAACGAATAAATAAACAAAGATCCAAACTATCACATTTATAATATTAGTGTGATGATATTAGAGATTACTTTTAGTGATAAAACCGCCCATTGTACTAACCTTTATTTTTGTGTATTTCTTCGTATGTTTAATTTTGTTTGGTGTGCAATAAAGAGTCTATCTATCTATATTTATGCAAATCCGCAGAAGAACTAAAGTTGCCGACATAGCTCTCAAAATTAGCAAGTTGAAGTGGCAATGGGCAGGCCACATCGCTCGTAGAACCGATAACCGTTGGGGAAGAAAGGTTCTCGAGTGGAGACCACGGACTGGAAGACGCAGCGTAGGCCGCCCCCCCCCCCCCCCCCCCCCCCCCAAGGTGGACCGACGATCTAGTAAGAATCGCGGGGAGCCGTTAGGCACAAACGGCTACCAACCGCTCGTTGTGGCGATCTAAGGGGGAGGCCTATGTTCAGCAGTGGACGTCTAATAATGATGATGATCTGCCAAATCCGACTTATTAGATGTCCACGACTATTTTCAATATTATTCCATAAAATCGATTGCGTAGCTAAAGCGGCCAACATCAGGACAGAATGTATGGGAATTTGCGTTTCACATTTTTTCCCCTCTGAACCCCGTTTCCTGGTTCGCGTGATTTGTTCGATGTCAACCAAAACATTTGGTTTCCGAACGCCACCTGTTCAGCGGTTCCCACGGATTGCGTAAAATGTGTGGAACTACATTAGTTTGAAATCAGAACGCACGTGTTCTAATTACAACATTCGAAATTGATTTGGCGATGTTCTATTGTTTATTTTTAACATTGAGTAAGATTAGACTAGAGCCGCAACCTCTTACAGACAATTGTCGGAAAAACGTACCGGCATCCAAGTTAAAAAGACGTAGCTTTGGAACCGATATAAATGCCAAAGAAAACTATGTTTGTCTCGTTTCTTCTACTGTCAAACTGATTATATCGAAATGAAGGTGTAACATTAACATCATTGGTTGTTAACGTTCGATGCAAAAAGCGGAGAAGTGTTTTATGTTTTCCATGTGTGATCTATGGAATCGTAGCTTCCAAGCTATTGAACCAATTTTGATTCAGTTTTATTATTTAAAAGGTGTTTTGATCGCGAGTGTTATATGTTGTTATAGTTTAATTATTGATAATAAAATGTGACATGTCTTTTCATCATCTCAGCCCGTCTGCACCCACTGTTGGGTACATGCCTCTTCTTTACTACGCCATTCTTTTCGGTCCCTTACGAGTCTCATCTATTAACACCCGCTTTCAATGTCATTCGAACATTAGGCAGGTGGTCTGCCTCATGGTCTACGAGCATTCCTTGGACAGCACTCTGTAATCGCCCTCGTCCAACGCCCGTCATCCCTCCTAGCCAAGTGTCCAGCCCATCTTCACTTCAGCCCTGCGATCCTCATACCTCGTACATAGCCTTTGTGCGACGTCGAATTTCGACATTGGGTATGTGCTCCAAGAGTGATATACCGAGCATGACATATGTCAGACATGGATTACATATCTTTTGCATTAATATATACAATATATTAAATATAATTGTATAATAGGATTGCGACTAATATATATGTTAACTATGATTAGCTTTGTTTAGGGCAAGTCACGTGAAACTATAGCAAACCTGTCCTATATACTAAGCATAGCTAAGAACACTTTCTATCTGTCATCTTTCAAATATTGACTACTGAATTTACTGGTGGTAGAGCTTTTGTGAACGGGCTCGAGGAAGTAGGCACCACTACCTTACCTTTATCTGCCGCCAAATAGCAGTACTTGTGCTGCTGTGTTCCGGTTAGGTGGTAATGGTATGTTCCTGTAATTACTGGCACATAGGCATAACAGCTAAGTCCTATAGTATGGCAACGTATCCACATAGAGATCAAGACAAAATAATAGCTTGTTTTGAATTCTATGTGGATATCCATGGGCTGCAGTAGTCACTTAACATCTGGTGGACTGCATGCTCGTTTGCCATATAAGCTATATAAAAAAATAGAAGAGAGGCACTCCGGGAGTGCTGTCAGAAGTAAAAACTTGAACAATTACGAGATAGTTATATACAGAGGTGTCAGTTACGGTGTCGCGAGTTCAATTGTTATTTCTCATCTCAAATAATTCCCAACGCGCCTAAAGAAGTGTTCACTTCATATACATAGGTGTCGGTAATAGTGTCGCGAGTTCAATGGTTTATCCCATCTCAAAAAATGCTCAGCGCGCCTAAAGAAGTTTTCACTTCATATACAGAGGTGTCGGTTACAGTATCGCGAGCTCAATGGTTTATCCCATCTCAAAAAATGCCCAACGCGCCTAAAGAAGTTTTCACTTCATATACAGAGGTGTCGGTAACAGTGTCGCGAGCTCAATGGTTTATCCCATCTCAAAAAATGCCCAACACGCCCAAAGAAGTTTTCACTTCACATACAGAAGTGTCGGTAACAGTGTCGCGAGCTCAATGGTTTTCCTATCTCAAAAAATGCCCAACGCGCCTAAAGAAGTTTTCATTTCACTTACAGAGGTGTCGGTAACAGCGTCGCGAGTTCAATGGTTTCTTTCCCATCTCAAAAATGTCCAACGCGCCTAAAAAAGTTTTCACTTCATTTACAGAGGTGTCGGTAACAGTATCGAGAGTTCAATGGTTTTTCCCATCTCAAAAAATTTCCAACGCTCCTAAAGAAATTTTCACTTTACATACAGAGGTGTCGGTAACAGTGTCGCAAGTTCAATGGTTTCTTTCCCATCTCAAAAAATGCCCGACGCGCCTAAAGACGTTTTTACTTCATATACAGAGGTGTCGATAACAGTGTCGCGTGTTAAATGGTTTCTTTCCCATCTCAAAAAATGCCCAACGCGCCTAAAGAAGTTTTCATTTCACATACAGAGGTGTCGGTAACACTGTCGCGAGTTCAATGGTTTCTTTTCCATCTCAAAAAATGTCCAACGCGCCTAAAAAAGTTTTCACTTCATATACAGAGGTGTCGGTAACAGTGTCGCGAGTTCAATGGTTTCTTTCCCATCACAAAAAATTCCCAACGCACCTAAAGAAGTTTCCATTTCACATACAGAGGTGTCGGTAACAGTGTCGCGAGTTCAATAGTTTTATTTCCATCTCAAAAAATGTCCAACGCGCCTAAAAAAATTTTCACTTCATATACAGAGGTGTCGGTAACAGTATCGCGAGTTCAATGGTTACTTTCCCATCTCAAAAAATTCCCAACGCACCTAAAGAAGTTTTTACTTCAAATACAGAGGTGTCGGTAACAGTGCCGCGAGTTCAATGGTTTCTTTCCCATCTCAAAAAATGCCTAACGCGCCTAAAGAAGTTTTCACTTCAAAAAAACCTTGTCATAGTATTGAAAAGGCTTTTTCGTGTCTTGATCGGGCGTGTTTATAGCTATGAGCGTTTAGACACGTGCAACTAAACAAAAAAAAACTGCAATAACATTGCAACATTTGCAACTGGAACTTATTTGAAATTGGAAATTACTCATTGCGAAGCGTTATCCTCGTCACCAGGACGTCAGAGCAATTAATCAGGTCGTAAATTACATATTTTATTTAATTAAATTTGTAGCAAATGTACCTTCGCCGTTCTGTTATATTAAAATGCAATTAGCAATTAGCACGACCTACTTCAGATAACAGAAAAACCAAAGAAGGTACCTACTCTACCAATTTTGATGACACTTTTTTATACTACTTATACGGCAAACGAGCATGCAGTCCACCAGATATTAAGTGGCTACTGCAGCCCATGGATATCCACATAGAATTCAAAACAAGCTATTATGTTGTCTTGATCTCTATGTGGACACGTTGCCATACTATAGGACTTCGCTGTTATGCCAATGTGCCAGTAATTACAAGAACATACCATGACCATCTAACCGGAACACAGCAGCACAAGTACTGCTATTTGGCGGCAGATAAAGGTAAGGCGGTGGTGCCCACTTCCTCGAGGCCGTTCACAAAAGCTCTACCACCAGTAAAATGGGACACTTCCATGGGATCAATCTAAAAGTACCTATATCCTTTCAAATAAAAAAGCTATTTTTTCAAATCGGTTAATAGGTATATAACGGAGTTCTGAGCTAACAAACATAACATAACATATGAATTAAACAAATTTAAGACTTATATGGTTTCATAGATGCCATTGTCAGAATGGAAATGGGACCACACGGGAATAAAAAAAGGATCATCAAAATCGGTTCACTCAGTCGAAACTTCTGAGGGAACAAACATAAAAAAAATACAGTCGAATTGAGAGCCTCTTCCTTAATTGAAGTCGTTTTATTTAAAAAAAAATCTAGACAAATGTTTACTGTAGATAAAAAAATAAAATTAAAAAAAAACTAAAAAACACGCTGTTGTAGATACACGAACTAAAAAGTAACTAAATTATTTTCAAAAAATATAAATTAAGAATTTTTACAATGAAATATTATTTATTGTTAATCACACTATTCTTTATTATTTTCTACTTTTTAGTTTGGGTATCTCCAAAAGCGCGTTTTTAGTTTCTAAAACTAATACCTATTTATATTTATAGTTAGGCTAACTACAATAGCGTTTTTTGTTTTTTTATTATTGATACATGCATTGTGATCGGTCCGTGCAAAATTTCAAATTAATTCGACGTTTAGAAGTGAAAAACAAGTTCAAAGATTCCGTTACAGACATACATACATACCAAGCTAATAAAAGCGTGTTAAAAAACCATCACGTTATCCATAAAAACGACAAAAAACTCACGTTTGTTGTATGGGTGGCCCCCTAAATATTTGTTTTATTTTAATTTAATTATTTATTGTTAAAGTAAAAATATAACTAAATATTCTGTGAATATTTCAAGCATCTACCTGTTACCGTTATCAATATTGAGCTAAAACGAGCATAAAAATCAGGTTTGTTATATGGGCGCCCCCCTTAAATATATATTTAACTCTGTTTTTAGTATTTGCTGATATAGCGGCAACAGAAATACATCATCTGTGAAAATTTCGACTGTCTAACTATCACGGTGAGACATAGCCTGGTGACAGACGGACAGACAAACAGCGGAGTCTTAGTAGGTCCCGTTTTATCCTTTGGGTACGGAACCCTAAAAGCGAGAGGGTATAGCATACCTAGTTTTTTTACACAGTTCAAAGACCGTTAATAGAGCCATAGTCTGTCAAATATCTACACAATTGTCCGTCACAATACAAATCTTATCACGCTACTCAATAAATAACTTTGTGCCTTCGGCCACCACCCACATTCATTTTTTCCACGGCAATTACCAAATGTCCATAAAATTAATTGTAACTAATGTTACTCTCATTCACACGATAATGATTTGGAAATTACCGTAAAATGGGAATAAAGATGACAATGAAATGACCAATGTCCATGTGTAATATCAAACTTACAAAATCCCGAATCACAACCAAATTCAACCTTATTTCAAGCGAACAAGACAGGTTCTAGATAACTAAACAGCAAATGCAACGTAATTTCAAAAATGACATTTCAATACAATTGACAGCTGCGGTCAGTTTTTTTTAATTCCACCCACAAACAGCATGCGTCTACTTTTTTTGGTCAATATCGGTGATTTCAGGGTTATTGTAGGTTTATTAGTGCAAAATTGGCGTGATTATGTTGCCAGCATTGATGTCGGAAGACACTATTGATCTTCGTAAGCATTGAAAAGTAGCTCAGTGATTGTTAGTTTGTATTTAAAATAAAAACGATAATACAAAAATTATTATTCGAACCAAACAAACTTTCTAAAGGCGATTATGTTCGTAAAATGTACTGAATGTAGCGTTATCTAAGTGAAAACTTTTCATATCAAATGTTCGTATGAACAAAGTATGTTTTTTGCCAATGGGAAATGCACAAAACCGAGCGATGCCAAAAATAAAAAAAGGATAGGTATGTTTTGTTTAATTCATGATTTTCTTTATTTTTGAATAAAATTCAGATACTCCCTACAGTAAACAGGACTTGAAAATAAATATTTGAATATAAATATTTTATATGCGAAAGTACATTTATCGTCGTAACGGCTGAACTGATTTCGATGAAATTTGGTGTATAGATAGATTATGACCTAGGTTGAGACGGGTACTTTTTATTAACAAATCTCGCGTGCGAAGCCGCAGGCAGAATCTAGTATCTTCTTATTTTAGCAAACATCATTAGTTTTATGAACGTAGGTGCCCTCAAATTCTTTTAGGCAACATGATCGCCTAATTTTTTGTAGTGGTTCACATTACTCTTCCTTGCCTTTTTTACTACCTGGATATGGAACAAGCTTAGAGCCCTCGCCTATAACAAAGCTTTGCCTCATCGATCACGCACCTTAGAAACGTGCCCTACGATGCACTGCCCAGCGTCCATCAACTAGCATACAGGTGTAAAGCCTCATGTGGTTCACTAGACATCATACCCTTCATACTGAAATAGACCAATGTTGCTTGGCGGCAGAAACAGTTATGGTGGTATTCCCCGGGCAAGCCCTTTCACAAGATAAAAAGTTTACAAGGTATGTTATTTTAATTGAGCTAGTTCCAAAAAGTTTCTAATTATAATTATGAGTAAGGTAAGGTTATCTATATATATCCCGAGTTTTATGTTTATTTGCCAATGGCAAATGCAAAAAACCGTGCGACGCCACAAAAAAAAGGTAACATTACTCACAATAAAAATAGCGCTCAACTGCTAGATCCGTATCAACTACGAACAATTAAGAAAAATCGTAACAAATTAATAACCAAAAGATGAAAAAAGACCAAAAGGAAGGCAAATAAAATGATGAGAGAACGAAATAAAATTGACTGACATCTCTATTGGAGAAGAGCTGCAACAGACAGACTTCATTGGAGAGAGCTAGAGGCCTTTGCCGATCGGCACTCTGAACTAAGAGATACTTGTGGTCCGCCCCGAACTGAGATATCGCGAGTTTCCCAAAACACAAATAAAATATTTTTAGGGCGACTCGTGCAACGATGCCTAAACGTATTTATTCATACAAATACGTCAAATTTAAACATATTTGCTAAATACGTTTAGGGGTCGTTGTGCAAGACGCCTTAATATTTGACTAATAAAATAGTGCCACGAAATGCACCACCAAATAACTTGACCTACAGTGTCATTCAAATTACAGGTAACGGGAGTTTATGTTCATTAGAAATCTTTTTTGGTGTAGAAATTTCAGCTATTCAGGTATTCAGACTTTTCCCTATATTTATGTCACTAAAGCTGCACGGATACCAAATTTCAGCACGGGTTACTGGTGTACCCTGTGAATTTTGTCAAAGTTCAGTTTTTATTATAGCTAATAACTTAAAAACTACAAAATTTAAACTAAAAATAAAAACGGGGACGAAATGTACTCAGAAAGACCTTGGATTAGGCGTGCCACTTGACCTCCCCACATTTTTAGCTCATTTAGTCACACCAAAATTGTGCCATCACTATTTATTTAGATACCAAATTTCACGATGATCGGATAAACGCTTCGAAAGTATCTTCGGATAAACAAACATACAAGGCCGATTTTCCCAAGTTGATTTAGAGATCTCGCTTCGCTCGATCAATAATATGATTTAAATTGATAGAATAAAGGCTTTTTATTATTATTATTAAGGTATAGTGCAATTGGACACTACCAAAAACACTCTTCATTCTACTTCCTGCAAGTTTTGCGGGAAGCCATATCATAGACAATGGTCAGAGACAAGTGTAAGGAGCTCGCGGGGTAAGAGGATTGCTTGACATATAATACTATTGTGGCCGACTACTGATTGTAGAGTAACCACGCGGTGATTATTCAATAGGAAACCAAACTAATTCGATTCATATTTTTATGTTATTTGTGGGGAAACAGGCTAACGGCCCACCTGATGATAAGCGGTCACCGTCGCCTATTGACACCGGCAACACCCGGGGTATTGTCGATGCGTTCCCTACACTGTAGAAGCCTCTACATTTCTCTTGAAGTGTGCCATGTCGTAGCCTAATGGGAAAACCTCAGATGGTAGCTCATTCCACATCTTGCAAGTATGGGGTAGAAAAGATCGCGTGAATTTAGACGTTTATGGAATGTCATCAATTTTATGATTAGTAGAGTTCCTTGAGAAAGGGCTTGTTCGAGGAAGCACTACCATTATACCTATTTCTACCGCTAAGCAGCACATGAGGATGCTAACTTCACACCTGTACGCCTCAAATTGATGGACGCAGGGCAATGAATCGTAGTGCACATTTCTAAGATGCGTGACCTACGAGGTAACTCTCTGCTAAAGGCGATGGTTACCACTAAAGAGTTGACTATACCTCAGTCCAAACTCGAATTTCACCCCCGCTTCTCCGCGTGCCGCTGCACGTCCTATCTCGCTGTGGTTCATATGTTTGCCGGTTTTTTATCATTCAGTCCCTTCATTATCTTATTGTGTTTATTTCTCATTACTGCGTCTTTAGAAAAACTAACTAAATATAAATTCTACCTAAGAATTCCGTGTTCGTTTGGAGCGACAAGCGTCACGGGTACCCCGTCTGAAAGCCGAGGCCAGACTGAATCGTGGAACGGGCGTCCGGCTCGAATGGTTTCCTTAGTGCAAAACTTAGATATTTTCATTTTATGGTAAAATCAAAAGGTATTTTGAAAATTTAAAACACAGGTGCCCTTATTTATGTTGTGTAGAATTACTGTGTAAAGTTTCAAGATCTAAATTGTAGTATTCATTGCATAAGAACGGTTTTAAGATAAATTTGGAGTCATCTTTGGATTTTTTTTCTATCGAGAAAATTTTACGTAATCGTGTTTTCACAACACAGGCGCTATCACGTATCACTTATCACGTATCCTTAACTATAACATATATGAATTACAGATTGAAAGCACACAATTTGTTGAACAAACATTGTTTCTCAATAAGCGATTTATTGTCTCGCCAGGTATAGTGCGCCCTTAACATTAGGATATTAGCTTGTTTCAACTCCATAATGAATAAAAAAATATTAGACTTAAATTTACAAGGTATAAATTGGATTATGAAATTATGAATTACAAGTTCGCACGCGTGTTTTCCAATAAAAAGTAGCCTGTATGTTAACCCAGGTTATGATCTACGTTAGGGTTGCCATACATCTCCAAGCCCCCGTCGGGACATTTACAATTAGGAGTCCTTTTTTTTGTTTACAGTGTGTAACAGAAATCATGGAAAAAAAAATTTGGGTATGTATTATTATGTCATACACATCTGTATCTCTAGCCTACACACCTAAACCTGTGTAAGGAACCTACACACCTGAAAAAAATATCCAAGATAGATGATAGATTGTATAGTGTAGATGTTACATAATAGAAAATCTGACCCAAATAGCACAAATAAGAAGAAAAAAAAATATTTAAAATTTGCATTAAAATAAAAAAGTCGTCTGTTGGCTGCTTGCGCGTCCTGCGCGGCGCGCTCGATTATGTATGTTTATAATATTAGTGGGATGAAATGGGTGATATAAATGTAATAATGTTGCCATACCCCTACCACCAGTGTTGGTACAGGTCAGATTTTAACAAAATAATGATGTAATCCAAACTCAAGGTTTGGCAAAGAGCAATGGAGCGCAGCGTGCTTGGAGTAAAGAGGATTGACAGAACCCGTAACACCACGCTGCGTTTAAAGACAGGCATTCCTGATGCAGGAAATAAGGCTGCCAGGCTAAAATGGGATTCGGCGGGCCATGTCAGACGATTGCACCCGGACAGATGGGCAACGATCGTCACGCAGTGGATGCCTGAAGACGGGCGACGGCGCCGAGGAAGGTCTAGTAGACGCTGGCGTGACGACCTCGATACCTTCGAGACAGATTGGTGGAATTTGGCACGCGAGCAAAAGTCATGGAAGACAATGGGGGAGACCTTTGCCTAGCAGTGGGATGATATGGGTTGAAAAAAAAGTGATGTGATTCCGGTCTGATACTTGCAGTTTAAACTCCGACGTTGCCTGCCGACTTCAGGTATCCACGGTGCTACAATTTGGATTAATAAAATGAAAATTATCGTTGACTGTGCAAATGCGAGTAGGCATTTGAGTTTTCGGACACGTTCCTAGTAAAGAGCGTCTTGTAGTAAGAACTCAATGCAACGTCTTGTAGTCCAAGGCGGAGCGAAGGACAAGAGACCGCGTAGACGCTCTCCAACGAGAGATCTTTATTATTATTTAATAAAGGTTTCATTGTAATCGTAGGTAGTGTCATTTGAAAATTCCATTGCTAAATTAGCTTCAGGATAATGTGTAGTAGGCGAAATCATGACTTTCTGGAAATGCTGTTTTTTTTGCGCTTAGTAGGTAAATGTTAGCCGGCTGAGTAGATGTTTTCAAAACCCCTGTTTAATATAAGTAGGTATCTTCTGTGTTGTGTCCTTATATGAGCTACATTATTGCTTGATAAATTTTTGAAGTTTTCATCATCATCATCATCGTATCAGCCGTAGGACGTCCACTGCTGGACAAAGGCCTCCCTCATTGATCTCCAGGAACTGCGGTTGGAAGCGGCCCGCATCCAACGCCGACCTGCGGTTCTTACCAAACGGCAATGGGCAGGCCATATAGCGCGCAGAGCAGATGGCCGATGGGGCCGGAAAGTTCTCGAATGGAGGCCACGGAGCGGCAGGCACAGCGTAGGACGTCCACCTACAAGATGGGCAGACGACTTTAGTTGTACTTCAAAAATTTTTTTTGGCGTGTTTGGAAAAAATTGTGAGAGTAAAATATTTACGATGTGCGCGCACACCGACAGCCAAAATGCGACATGATGAAGTTACCTACAAACAAAGAGTTGTGGCATACCTACGGAATAAAATCTTTAGCTATCTATTGTTCTGTTACGCCAAAGAAGTATAACTTCTTACGTGCGTACACAAGTACACACACACGTTTTAAAGTGAAAACTTCTTTAGGAGCGTTAAACATTTTTTGAGATGGGGAAAAAACCATTGAACTCGCGACACTGTTACCGACCCCTATCACTGACAACTGACACTGATTGTTACTGACACCTCTGTATTTAAGTTGGTATCTGTACTGTAGTCTGCTTTTATTCAAGTTTTCACTTCTGTCGACACTCCCGGAGTGCCACTTTTTTATAATATAATTGAGCCGCCACTCAAGAGCCGAGACCTGACACCACGACCACTCTGCCAAGAGTGCCTAACTAAAAACTATTTGGGTATTTTATTAAAAAAAAAGGTTTCTAATAAGGTGACATTTTATAAAACTCATGGTAACTCTATCGAAGCCTACGCAAACGGAAATGTACGTACAAAAGACGGAAAACGAAATTGTACTTTTGTATTATCGACTGGTCTCTTACAATGGCTTCTTAGATTAACTCGGGATTGGTATAGCTTCATTATTATTTGACGAAGTATATTGACCTGAAGAATAACGAACGAGGGATCGCTTTTACGGCTTAAGATTCTTTATATCTCAGAAGATCCGTACTAAAATTATAAATGCGAAAGTTGTTTGTTACTTTTTCGCGACCGAACGGCTGAACGGATCGTAATGAAATTTGACAAGGCGATAGATGATATCCTCTAGCTAGAAAGACATATACTATATTTTGTCTCAAAAATTGTCTTGCAGGGGGTGAAATAGGGGTTGAATGTTTGTATAAATAAAATAAATAAATATTTGTAGAAATTTCACACAGCGCCATCTAGCCCCAAGCTAAGCAGAGCTTGTACAATGGGAACCAGATAACTGATAGAATACTTACATACGTTTTTTTTTGTAAATACATAGTTATAATATATAGAAAAACATCCAGACTCGGAACAAATATTTGTAGATCATGTAAACATTTGTTCCGCGGCGGGAATCGAACCCGCTACCTCCTGCGTCTCAGCTGGCTATACGCCCACTGCGCCGCGGAGGTCGTCAAATGTATGAGCAATCCCTAATTCAAAATCAAATCAAATATTTTATTTGCAACAACACATAATACAAAAATAACTACAAAAAATAATACAGTATATCAATAAACATACAAACTTAAAGCTAGGTAGGTACACACGGCTACACATCAAGCTATACAGTTCCAGTATAAGCTGACCTTGCATTGAGTAGGCTTTTCGTAGAATGAGAGGTCAGCTTATACTGGCATTGTATAGCTTGATGTGTAGCCGTGGGTACACAAATTGGTTGCAAAAAGGTCTCAAATCAGCGTGTGCAGGACGTTAGAACCTGCGCTGGTCTTCCGTTGAGAACTTTAGAAGACGAGAAAGAGATACAACTAAAAATTTAATAAATACATAGCGGACGCGATTTTAAAGGACATAAAAAATAACACTTAAAACATAAAAATAAGTTTCAAACAGAAAATTCCTTATTTCCTTACGGATCTGAAAATTCAACTGTTTCAACTTTTAAAATCTAAAAAATCAAAAAAATCTTTGTAAATTATCCCTAAAGAAGGGGGGGGGGGGGGGGGGGTATGTACCGTTGGTACTCGACTGCGCAGAAGGAGAGTAATGTTTTTATTGACAAACCACGAGCTACGCGTGCGCAGCCGCGGGCGGGTCAGCTAGTCTATACTAATATTATAAAGAGGAAAGATTTGTTTGTTTGTATTGAATAGACTCCGAAACTACTGGACCGATTTAAAAAATTCTTTCACTGTTGGGAAGCTACAATATCCCCGGGTGGCATCGGCTACTTTTTACCCAACTGCGCAGAAGGAGGGTTGTGTGTTTATTGAAAAACTACGAGTGCGAAGCTGCGGATTGGTCAGCTAGTCTACAATAAATCGCTTACTGAGCAACATAAATTTAACATTTCAAATAGTTATTTTGATGCAATGAGCAGTACAAACGATTTTCCAATTAAATTAATATACTCGTACATATACATTACATAGACTTAATACTTTCCATTACACATTATAATCTCCACGAAAATAGAAACTTTTCAAAAAGAAATCTGAACCATAACTTTTTCACCATCAATCTGTATATATAAGACAGAATCAGGTTAGTTACACCATTTATAACTCAAAGACCGATTTTGATGATGTTGTTTAATTTGTAACAGAATAACAATAAGAATATCGGAAAAATTCACGCAAAAAGAAATTATGTAGAAAATTCATTTTCTCATACATAGATGCATCTAATGATAGCCGATTGACAATTCTACCGGGGTGACGTACATTGGCAGCCCGCGTCATATGCATGTTTTGGCGGTACGAAGTTCGGCGGGTCAGCTAGTTGTTATTATGTATATTTAATTTTGATGACTTGGATTTAAATTATAAGCTTCTTGTTACTGACAAACTGTACTATTTTGTGGCTGTAGTGTAGGTATGTTCAAATTATGATGGACTTACACTAGTTTTTTAGCTGTTTTTATTTGGGTAAAAACAATTTTGCAAAAAATGATCTTACTTTGTTACAAAACGGGGTCGATTTGAATCCTCATTCATATTAGATTCCAAATTCAAACACAAATGATATTAATCTCTCCAATCCGCCAACTGCGGAAATCAAAAACAGACTGAGGATGAATTCCGAAAAGGAGCACCAGAAGTACTGGGAACGTAGAGCCGACTGCTAGCAGACAAAGACAATGCTTCTGGCAAAAAACAGAAAAACAACAAACACCTTGCTAAAGATGAAACGCAAAAATCTAAGGATGATGGTGGGAATCATCACGGGACACTGCGAAATTAACCATCACCTCCTAAAGACCGGAGCCACGGACAGCGGACTTTGTCGCGGATGCCTTCGGGAGGAAGAGACTGTGGAGCACGTGATACTCCACTGCACTGCCACAAACGACGCAAGACTAAGAACGGGTCTGCAAGGGGTCATCGAATCCTCATGCTCCACTAACACCGCTACTACTTCAACATCCACGGGGACCCTGGAAAGCTGCTGCCACCAACCCAAAGTCCTACTCTCCTACTCCGTTCCTTCAAGGAGTTGGGATGGCTGGGGTCTGGTTAGAAGGGGGGGGGGGGGGGGGGTAATGCACAATACACCCCAATGCGGGACGTCAATGCCGATCTTTTATTCCCCCCACCCTAGAATTAGAATTAGATTCCAATTACCTAGGTACATCACTTTTTTCTGATGAAAATAACTCCTCTCAAACGCATACGCGAACTGACTTTTCACCCCAAACATACATATAGTTCAGAAACCGCCATTAGAACAAAACTAAACAAATACTAAGAACTAATGGCGGAACTCACCCTGACCTTCCGTTTCCTGCCTATAGTACTTAGTTTATTAATAAATCAAATATATTTTTACATAAATCACGACAAAAAGTCCCCATTCGAAACCGAACTTTACTCCCTCGCTTTTCCTTCCAAAATCGCAAAACAAATTTGCCCTGCTTAGAGCCTATTTTAGTAAACCTTATGTTCTGGTATACAAAGTTTCAATTTCTTTGAGGTGATCTGAGTGAGGTTATGCTTTTGTTTTGGTACTAATTTGTGAGTTTAAAAAAATGTCGCATCTGTTTCAGATGGGGCGCGCGATGAAGTGGTTATTACATCGCCTATAGATAATTTAATTAATTAATTAGTTATAAAAAATACATTCTAATATTAATTTATTTTCATTATTCTCTACATTCTTAATTTCTAATACGTTCTCTTCATTCTTTGGGGCAGTGCGCCATGGGGGCAAATTCAGCCAAAGATCTCAAGCGGCGCAAATATGGTAGTCTCGACAGAGCTTACGTATTTGAGCCATTTGGGGTCGAGACCCTGGGTCCATGGGGTACCGGGGCCCATCGCGTTTTCAAAATCCATTCTGGGCGTCTGGTCGAAGCGACGTGTGATCCGAGAGCTGGCGCTTATCTGGGTCAACGCATTGCAATTGAGCGGCGTAATGTAGCCAGTGTCTTGGAAACACTTCCGCCTGGTAGTGATCTAGAGTAGTTAAGCTATCTATAGATCGTTTGCAACGGTCTTTAGATGTTTCAACTGATTCTTCTGTATTTTATTGTTATTAATTGTATATTCGTTTGGTTATTAAAAGCATTTTGGCTCATTTATTACACTTACTACTACATAAATTCTGTCACATGTTTAATAGAAATTAATTGAAACAAGTTTATTCATTATGTAACCATTTATATACCAAAATGAACTTAACAAAACATAGATTCTTATGACACTAAAGCCTTCAATCTGCGCGGCCAGACGTCTATCGCAGCACGAACGAGGTCCATGTCAATATCGGCGGCTGCCTTAATCAAGGATGTCTTGAGTGACTCCTAATTGGGATGAGGCTTTGAGCACGCCTTTTCCTCCAAGTGTTGCCATATCTTGTAATCTAACGGATTCAAATCTGGACTGGAGGAGGGCCAGTCTTCGTGCCGGATGAAGTCGATTTCACGCGCCGCCAGCCAGTCTTGTGTGCTCTTCGCTCTATGAGCTGGCGCCGAATCTTGTTGGAATACCCAGTGCCTGTTATTGAACATGGTATGAGAAACAGGTTCCACAAGGTTCGTCAGGACTGTATTTTGATACACAACTGCATTCGTTTTTACACCTTTCTCACAAAAATGTACCTCTGTTAAGCCCCAATAAGAAACTCCCAATCATACCATGAGCGAGGATGAAAAATGAACTCGTTGGACACGCGGAATACGGTTGCTCGCTTCTTCACTACTGTGTGCGTACACCTTATCATTTTGTTTGTTGTAGCTCTCTTCTACGGTAAAATTTTTTTCATCCGAAAAAAGAATTTCCCGATATTTTTTTCCCGCGTACCGCTTCAACAAAGCGCGGCATCTCTTCAGTCTCAGGTCCATTAGACGAGCATTCAAACGATGTCCTGTTTTTCTTCGATATGCCCGAAGCCCTAAGTCTTCATTTAACACCCTTTTCACCGTGGTTCTGCTTAACCCCATCTGAAGGGCCAACAGTTTCTGCTTACGTTTGGGATTTCTTTGAATTCGCGCCTTCACAGCTTTTATCACTGCTGGAGTCCTAACAGACTGAGGGCGACCACTTCTTGACCTGTCATCTACACTAGAGTCTTCATTGTATCGTTTGATGTTGCGATAAACGAATCTTATGGTTATATTCAAATTTTTCAGTATGTCAAAAATTTGAATTGGCGCGTAACCGCAACGATGCAACGCAATAACTGCAACACGGCCTTCTTTAAGCGTCTACTCCATATTTAAAAATGAGTAAAATTCTAAAAAGTATACACTTTTATTTTCATGAATAATTCGAAATTCGAATTCTAAAAACTTTTTTGTGGCCGGCATTCTAAAAGAAAAGATTTTACTGTGTGACAACACTTATGACCTGACTATGTATATTTTTATGTAAATGTGTATTATAACTTAAATAATATACTATATATAATTATTTACAATATGTATAAAATACCCAAACCCGGAACAAATATCTGTAGACCATGCAAACATTTATACCTCAGCGGGAATCGAACCCGTAACCTCCTGCGTATCAGCGTATCAGTAGTAAAATTTACAAAATAAATCACTTCCCGAGAAAAAATCAATTCTTTTCTACTTACATACAATTTATATCGCATTGAGCTAACTTTAGCTACTTATCGTGCATACAGGTATAACTGCCAAAACATATACATAATTTCAAACGGTTACCAATTAAATAAATTTTGAGTCTAAGTTTACCGAACCGATATGTGTGTGTGTGGACAAATTAGGTAGCATATCTTTTTATTAAAACCTTTTTACAAATTCCAAAATTTGTTTTACATATGTTTTAGTCCACACACACATGAACCGAGGCCCGAGGTAAGCCATTCTTGTTTTGAATTTCGATAAAATCATGTTCATTTCGTTTTGTGATTCTGACTCTAACAATAGAGGCAGATTTTATTTTTTATTCAAAATTAGAACACTCCTCAAAGGTACAAAAAAACATTTTCCAGAAAAGTTAAATTCAAAGTTATTGATGTAATCCCACACGCGCGCGCACTCCCAATGTGGATTTATTTCACGTGCAGTGGCCAGGAATAAACCAAATGTGTACACTCGTCAACAAAAACGTGTTTTATTAAAAAAGTTGTAAAAAAACAAAAATTAATAATCTTTTTACTGTTCTTACAAGAGTACATTAACTAGGGTTGAGAGCTTTTTTTAAGTTGCATTAACCTATGTTAGAAGAGGGCGACTCTTGTCTGTGGTCTTTAAGGATCACATTTTGCTTAACAATAAGTTTACAATAACCAATAAATATTTAAATAAAAAAACGAGTGTGCTTTTGACCACACGACTGAAGTAAAACTTCTATTGCAAAATATTATTTTTATAAAATTGTTCAATTACAAAATTGTCCTCACGTTTGTAGGTCGATCAGTCTATGTTCATTCAGGACAGACGCAACTCGCACTCGCACATTAACGTTTAAAAATATACGAAACGTAACTCCTCTCTTTCTATCTTCACTTACTTACCCTCTCAACTTCCGTTCGCACTTTTCGTAACGCATTCACCAGCTTACTCCCCAAGGCAAGCGTGCGTAAAGAAGTTTACTTCAAAAATATGTACAAATAATATTGCTGGCCATTTCACACCGCGCTATCTAGCCCCAAACTAAGCAGAGTTTGTACTATGGGAACCAGATAACTGATAGAATTATTAATATACTTTTTTTTGTAAATATGTACTTATAATAACATCCAGACCCGGAACACATATCTGCAGATCACATCCCCGACCACATATTTGACCTAAATCCTCTTCACCCAAAGGGTGTCTGGAAGAAATCGCTTCAAAGCGATAAGACCGCCCATTGTACTATTTGCTTTGTGTCTTCTACTTTGTTTGTAATTTTTATTTTTTAAGGTGTAAAATAAAGTGTTCTAATTCATTCATTCATCATTCATTGGTTCCTCAGCGGGAATCGAACCCGCTACCTCATGTGTCTCATCCGTCTATTCGCCCACTGTGCCACGGAGGTCGTTAAAGTTATTATAAGTGAAGATACGCTGTAGGTATGTACTAATTGAGTGTAAATAGTTTGTAGATTAATTTGTTATCGATAGATATTAGATTATTTTGTAAAGGGGTGTGTAGTTATCATTTTACATATGTAAATATTATTTGCATGAATATCAGTTAAGATTCGAAATGATTTAAAAGTAATAAGGACCGACATAGGACCTAAAAAAACTTTTATTTAGCCTTGTAGGTAACGCGCGTTAGAAATGTGCCCTACGATGCACTGCCCTGCGTTAATCAACTTGAGGCATACCGTTCAACTGCTGCTTGGTTGCAGGAATTGGTATGGTGGTAGTACTTCTTGGGGAGAGCCCTTTCACAAGAATGTTTGTGTATCTATATGTAGATAGATAGATTGACAGGATACTCATACTACTTCTACGTGTAGATGCATTAAGAAAAAAAAGCAACGTAACTATAATATTTAGATGGATAGATAAATACATGTAAAGATGGATAAACGTATGGATTGATAGATACTAATATAAATAGATGGATGTATGTTTATTTTTGGTGATTGTCGTTCTTATTTAATTTTAGATATGTATGTCCGTTTTTGGCTGTAGGATAGACACATAAGCATTGTAAACTTTTGTTTTTAAGAGCTGTGGATTTTGTTATTAAATAAAAAAAAAAAAAAAAAAAGAGAGACGCTACTAAGTAGGTACTCTTTTTCTATAAATTCTAAACACCTTTAACTTTATTTTATTATATTTTATTTCGAAAAAAATACACAGCTCTTAGTATAATACAGGTGTATCTTATGTTAAAACTTACAGCCAATAAAGGATTTACATTTTATAATTCAAATACTTATACATTGACGACGTAAATCACTTAACGCGCTAAATGGGACCATGATTTTGAATATAAAGAATTAAAATATAAAAAAAAAATCTTAAGATAAGTATAATAACTTACACAACAACCGTACCACACACGCACACTAAACATTAAAGATATACATTCATACATACATATAAGATACACATTCATACATCACCTATAGGTACACCTACAAATAAATTTAACTATTCAATGTACCTAAGTACGAGTAAGAGTAGTGTAGTGTACACCTAAGTACTCCGTCCACATCTACGAGTTATACCGACTTTATCAATTCTATCTCTACCAGTACAAACTGCGAACAGACGACCCAAAAATAGAATCTTTCCTCCCACTCTCCCATTTCTGTAACTTCTTTATCGGAGGAAGACGTCGACTGCATTATCCGACGCCGCCATTGGCCGATTTTAACCTTTTAACCCCACCCATGAACGAAATATTACCCATTAAACTGAAAAAGATCCGTTTCAGTGGCCATTCGGTACCGTTAATGTGAAACGTCTTATCTTACAGGCGCTCTTGTGTTGAAAAATAAGAGCGGCGTTTTTAGAAATGGAAGGAGATAGCTTGGGGTTGCGAACTTTTTAAAAGTTTATGTGGCTGGTGATAATAAAGCTATTCTACCAACTTTGGTTATGCGTTGATGCAATTTTGACCGTTATATTATTTATATCCGAGTTGGGTATGAAAAAAAAGTGTAATTCAGCATAGTTTTTGCGAAATTGGGGAAGAAATCAGTCACGGTTAGGGACAAAAATTTCGCTTGCCAAGCATACCAACATGAAGCCATAAATTGTAATAAATTTAAAAATGGAACGCTCCGTTCCGTTACAAGTCGGATTTGATGCGTTCCGCGACATTGGGCGCGGAGTGCGCGATATATTGCGCATGAAACTCGATTTAATGCGATGAAGCGTTTCGTGGTAGCGTCCCTGTTCAGAATGTATTAAGATTTAAATTGGATTTTTTGAAAATTAGGCTACTTTTATCCCATAAATCAAGTTCCATGGGATAAAAATGGGGTGTTAAGTCATGTTGCAACAGCGAGTTTAGTTTTATTTCCAAGTTACATACACATCACCTACACTCTCTTTCTCTCTTCCCAGCTATGTATCCCACATGGTGGTGGGGTCAGCTTTCCTGGTCGTTCTTCTCCACTTCACTCTATCCTCGACGTCGTCATCAGAAACATGGCACTCTCTCATGTCTTTTGACACTACATCTCTCCACCTTGTCTTGGGTCTACCTCTAGATCTTCGACCGGGGATGGAAAGTTGTAGTGCCAAATTCCCTACGTAGTCAGGCGGCCTCCTCTTCACGTGACCGTATCATCGCAGCTGACTCTCCTGCATCTTGTCAGCGATGTCGCGCACCCCCAGGCTTCCTCGCACGTACTCGTTACGGAGTCGTTAAGTTACCTACACATCTACAAATAAATATTTGCACAAAATAAATATTTTTCTGTTTCTATATCTAGTCGTGTAACGCGTAGGTACGAAGTCGCGGGAAACAGCTAGTAATGAATAAATTAATATTGACAATTAGCAAAAACGTTTACACAGAATCAGTGCGATATAATAATTCAATATAAAATGAAACGTTCGATTTCGTCCAATATTTCACCAACCCCTAAATGTGTTTATGAACAGGCCACATTTCCTGCGCTCCCTTTTTGCTATTATTTTACATCATACATTAAACAAACCACCTTCTAACATTTTAGATCTTATTCATAGGATATAAAACTCAATTTCGCGCGTTTTTAAAAAAATATGGAAATAAAACGGCGGGAAGTTGACTACGAATTGTCTAAGCAATGAGGCAAAGGGAATTTTGTAAAGCCAATGAATTTTTACGGTCGCATTTAGACAACATTTATTACTTATGGATTTTTAATTTCTCAGTAAGAGTTTTTGTTTGTCGAGATATAACTTTATGTGCGTTTTATTGTTTATGTGGTTTTGGAGTGACCCAGTTTTGTAACAGGGAGCTTTAAGTGGATTGCCATATTTTTAGCAATGGTTATTTTATGATTTGAAAGATGACATTCGTCAAAACTTGAACAGATACAACAAACGTGATTTTTTACTCGATATTGATAACGGTAACAGGTAGACACTAAAATAAATATTAAAGTGGGGCTCCTATACAACAGACATGATATTTTTATAGATAAAGGTTCGGAACCCTTCGTGCGCGAGTCCGATTCGCACTTGGCCGGTTTTTTTTCTTTACTTTATTTAACGACTTTTTATGTCACACACACCGTCCAATGATCACTACAGTTGCATTTGCCATTGCTATGTCACAACGATAATTAGGGAATAGACAGGCAGTTGCACTACAAAATAAATAGGTACAGAGGTTAAGCTTAGAACAACCAGAGGAAATAGGCGCACACATAGACACGCGCGAGGATCTCGGAACGATCTCAATCGAACGTTCGACTAACTGTTTCACTCGTAATAAAATTTAACTTCTGTAGCTATACACGGTGTCCTTTAAATCACTGTTTTCCCAGAACAAACGTTGTTCAGACCATGGTCTACAAAGGGTTTATTACCTCAAAATGAAACAAAAATGAAATCGGTCTTTGAATAACACAAAAATTTGCGAACTTAAAACGTCTATTTAAACGTTACGTCCTGCAACATGCCACTGTATCGCGACAAAAATAATAATAGTAGGTACGCTACGGCTAGCGTGCCAATGAACTTTAAGTCACGGCTAGTTTTAAAAAAAGTTAGACATATTTGAGAAGGTCTAGATTTTTTTTTTAATTCTCTTGTTTGATGCTATAAATAAACTGTTAGTTGACCATGGTCTGAACAATGATTGTTCTGAGGAAACAGTGATTTAGTTCGGATCCTAGTTTGTGGACGCACATAACCTGGACGTACTAACTGCCTATGTATATTTTATGTTTTCTATTTTTGTTTGTTATATAGCTACTCCTACTGTCGTATTATTTTTGTTACTGTGTATGTCTTTGTTTTGTTATGTCTGCAAATAAGTGTATTTTCTTTCTTTATTTCTTTCTTTCTTTCCACATAAGTTACATTTTATTACAACGAGTGAAATAATTTGTCGAACGTTCGACCTAGATCGTTCCGAGATCCTCGCGCGTTTCTATGTGTGCGTGCACCTATTTCCACTAGTTGTACTAAGCTTAACCTCTGTACCTATTTATTTTGTGGTGCAACTGACTGTCTATTCCTTAATTATCGTTGTGACATAGCAATGGCGAACGCAACTGTAGTGGTATTGTATATTGTGGTTGCTCTGTGTAAACGTAGCCTAAGTGGATGTGGTCCGAGTGCGGTCGGAAGCAGCACGTGGGCACGTGTCATCTTACGCTGACCACTGAGGAAGTAGACTTTAATTACTGCTAGTAAGGTAACCTGGTAAATACACAAGCCGTGCGATACCCTACACACCGGAGAAGTGCGAGTCAGGCTCGCGCACCGATGGTTTCGTAAAAATATTTTTCTAGCGGTTCTGTGAGAACAGTAGACCTCGCGTCCCAAATCAAAAAAGTAACTTGTGCAACAAAATTTACGTAGAAAGACCAATTTTAAATCAAACTTCAGGTGCTTGAATTATGTAGACTTTTGAGCAAAATATTGGTATAAGTTTTTGCGATTACTCCCGTTCCCCCGAGGTCGAATCTGGTGTTTACGGGTTCATCTCGCGAAGGGGGAGAGGACTGCGTAGTCTGATTGGTATAGGTAAGTATACATTTTCCAAAAACAATTCAAAAATTGAATTCCTTCCTTAAATAACGTAACAACAAACTTTCTACACTTTCCCACTCTCCCCTCCCCCTTTTGGATTTTTTTTTCGCAACGTGTAGAATGAACTCCTTAGTGTGCCTTTCAAGTTTGATTGAAATCCGTCGATAAATAACGCTACAGCAAACTTCCCACCTTTACCCCCCATTTTCCTCCCAACCAAAAATCGCGATTAAGCAAAGAGGTTAAATAAATCAAGGAACTTGTGTGCCAATTTTCGTCAAAATCGGTTGAAAAATGCGACCTGTAGGCGAGAACAGCCAGCCGGACAATAGCATTTTTGGCCAATCTGGAAACTGAGACGCTTCGCTCGCTCGGTCAATTAATGTGTTAAACAAGTAACTACAAATAAAGAATTCAGATTTTTCCTTCACTTGTGCTTAGGAGCTTGCTTCTTACAAACTTCATGATTCTAGGTTAATAACAAATTCTTAAACTGTTTTAAGTAATAATGGGTCTTGAGGTTCGAAAGCATCATATTCCTTCCCTTTTCCCAAACTACGTCTTTCATATATTTAAATAATTATATTAAGATTTAAAAAAGACTTACGAATAAATAAAATAAATAAATATTTCTGGACATTTCACACAGCTCTATCTAGCCCCAAACTAAGTAAAGCTTGTACTATGGGAACCAGATAACTGATAAAATACTTATATGCTTTTTTTTTGTAAATACATACCTAGAATATATAGAGAAACAACCAGACCACGTAATTAAGATAAATAACTTTTGGTATAACTCACGTCTACCATTTTTAATTGGCTTATATTTGTTATCTTATAATCAATTCTTTGACAATGCCCCTCTACAGCAGCTATAATCTTATCTACCTACATATTTAATAATCAGTACTTTTAAGCATAAATGTACTTAGTCAGGTCATAAATTCTGTCACATGTTTAATATAAAATAATTGAAATAAGTTTATTCATTATGTAACCATTTATATACCAAAATGAACTTAACAAAACATAGATTCTTATGACACTAAAGTTTATTCAAAATGACCTCCGTGATTTTGAATACACGCCTTTAATCTGCGCGGCCAGTCGTCTATCGCAGCCCGAACGAGGTCCATGTCAATATCGGCGGCTGCCTTAATCAAGGATGTCTTGAATGACTCCAAATTGCGATGAGGCTTTGAGCACGCCTTTTCCTCCAAGTGTTGTCATATCTTGTAATCTAACGGATTCAAATCTGGACTGGAGGAGGGCCAGTCTTCGTGCCGGATGAAGTCGATTTCACGCGCCGCCAGCCAGTCTTGTGTGCTCTTCGCTCTATGAGCTAGCGCCGAATCTTGTTGGAATACCCAGTGCCTGTTATTTAACATGGTATGAGAAACAGGTTCCACAAGGTTCGTCAGGACTGTATTTTGATACACAAGTGCATTCGTTTTTACACCTTTCTCACAAAAATGTACCTCTGTTAAGTCCCAATAAGAAACTCCCAACCATACTATGAGCGAGGATGGAAAATGACCTCGTTGGACACGCGGAATACGGTTGCTCGCTTCTTCACTACTGTGTGCGTACACCTTATCATTTTGTTTGTTGTAGCTCTCTTCTACGGTAAAAATTTTTTCATCCGAAAAAAGAATTTCCCGATATTTTTTCCCGCGTACCGCTTCAACAAAGCGCGGCATCTCTTCAGTCTCAGGTCCATTAGACGAGCATTCAAACGATGTCCTGTTTTTCTTCGATATGCCCGAAGCCCTAAGTCTTCATTTAACACCCTTTTCACCGTGGTTCTGCTTAACCCCATCTGAAGGGCCAACAGTTTCTGCTTACGTTTGGGATTTCTTTGAATTCGCGCCTTCACAGCTTTTATCACTGCTGGAGTCCTAACAGACCGAGGGCGACCATTTATTGACCTGTCATCTACACTAGTCTTCATTGTATCGTTTGATGGTGCGATAAACGAATCTTATGGTTATATTCAAATTTTTCAGTATGTCCAAAATTTGAATTGGCGCGTAACCGCAACGATGCAACGCAATAACTGCAACACGGTCTTCTTTAAGCGTCCACTCCTTATTTAAAAATGAGTAAAATTCTAAAAAGTATACATTTTTATTTTCATGAATAATTAGAAATTCGAATTTTATAAACTTTTTTGTGGCCAGCATTCTAAAAAAAAAGTTTTTACTGTGTGACAATACTTATGACCTGACTGGGTATATAGGTGTATATGAAATGCTTGTCTGTTTCTTGCACATTTACTTAGATAAAGACATGTAATTAAGTAAGTTAATTGACGACCTCCGTGGTGCAGTGGGCGAATAGCCGGCTGAGGCGCAGGAGGTAGCGGGTTCGATTCCCGCCGCGGTACAAATGTTTGCATGATCTACAGATATTTGTTCCGGGTCTGGTTGTTTCTCTATATATTATAAATATGTATTTACAAAAAAAATGTATATAAGTATTCTATCAGTTATCTGGTTCCCATAATACAAGCTCTGCTTAATTTTGGGATAGATAGCGCTGTGTGAAATGTCCAGCAATATTTATTTATTTTATTATTTAAGTACTATTATTGACGTAACCAAGTATTCCATTGTGTCCCTACGGTTTGAATGAATGAGTATGAGTATGAGTGTATGCTGAGTTATGATGCCTTGATTTTGGGATACCCAGTGGATTCTAAAGTCTATGTCATGAAATAAGTCCTTCGCTCTGAGCGCTAATGTCAACGTCTATGATCAAAGACAAAATATCTACCATAGTTTTATTTGATAACCGTACTTTTCCCAACCCGCCGCAAGACTTTAACTTTCGCCCCTCCATCTCCCCACTTCTCCGTGCGCGATCTAAGCCTAACAAGTACATAACCGAAAATATAACCGTTTTCAGATAACAGTAAAAACTAAACTACCGAACCGATTTCGAGGAAATTTCTATGGGACGAATCTGAAAATATATCCATTCAAATAATTAAAAATATCCAAATTGGTTGCTAAATGACGAAGTTCTGAGCTAACAAACATAACATAACATAAAAATTAAACAAATTTAACTGATAGATGCCATTGTCAGAACTGGACCAAATGGAAATGAAACCACCAGCTTTCAAATAAAAAAAAGAATCATCAAAATCGGTATACACAGTCAAAAGTTCTGATGTAACAAACATTAAAAAAATACAGTCGAATTGAGAACCTTCTCCTTTTATGAAGTCCGTTAAAAAAGGATGCAAAGTGTTATCTTCAAATATTAATACATCAATTTTGTTATACCAACCGAATAAAACAAACATACAATCACAACAAAAAAGTCTTCACTAAAACGTTTATCTATTTCACGCACAAATGGCAACTAATATTTACCGCCGTACAAATCACTCAGCCCCAAAATAAACAGAAACCATTGAAAAAGCCCGCTGCAATTAAAAAAGCTCATAGTTATTTAGATTTCCATAAATATATATTCCGAACGCTACCGTAGTTTTTTGGCGGTATAATAGAAGCGGGCTTAGAAGTCATCGAATCTGAGTGAAGTTATACAGATAAGGAATGTTCAAGTGTCTGTGTTTTTATCATTTATGATGATTATTTTGAGTAGTTGAAGATAAGAGATATTTTTAGAGTATTCTTGTATGGTTTGAGAGCTATTACTTTTATTATAGTCACTTACAGCAAGTGAAGAACTCGACGGCCATTTAGGCAAAGTGGACACGCGTTCCACCACTTGATAGAAAGACGACATGTTATAAACTAAGAGCAATCAATTTTCAGATTGTCTATATCGAGGCACGACAAGAAAAAGAAGCTCGATGCACTGAAAATGCCTGGAGGAGATACTGGTCGATGAAGCAACTAATGAAAGGCGAACTACCTCTCTGCCTTAAACGCAAACTCATGGACATGTGCGTTCTCCCCATTCTCACCTACGGTGCACAGACTTGGTCTTTGACTGTTCAACAAAGGTCCAAACTCGAGGTATGTCAGCGGACTGTGTAGCGCAGTATTTTAGGTGTCCGGTTAATGACAAAGATTCTGGATGTCACAAAAAAATCAGCACAGCTCAAGTGGGATTTCGCCGGCCACGTTTGCCGCATGCCCGAAGATCTATGGGGCAAAGATACCAACTGATTGGGTCCCTAAAGCAACACGCCCACACGGCAGACCCCCACGGAGATGACGTGACGATTTGGATGTGCATTTACTAGACTGGCCCATTCAGTAGAGGACAGAAAAAAACTGGAAAGAAGGGAGGATCGGCCTTAATATTTGACTAATAAAATAGTAATAAAATAGCATGGAACGGGGGCGTGGTGGTTCTGTTCTTCAAGAAAGGTGACAACACCTTGCTTAAGAATTATAGACCCATCTCGCTTTTGAGCCATGTTTATAAGCTGTTTTCGAGGGACATCGCGAACCGTCTCGAACGCAGGTTTGATGACTTCCAGCCTCCCGAACAAGCCGGGTTCCGTAAAGGCTACAGTACCATAGACCACATACATACGCTGCGGCAAGTCATACAGAAGACCGAAGAGTATAACTTGCCGCTATGTCTCGCGTTTGTGGACTATGAGAAAGCCTTCGATTCGATCGAAACATGGGCAGTGCTTGAGTCTCTCCAACGATGCCGTATTGACTATCGGTACATCGAAGTGTTGAAGTGTTTGTATAAAAACGCCACTATGTCAGTCCGAGTACACGAACAGAGCTCGAAGGCGATTCCCTTAAAAAGAGGCGTAAGACAGGGAGATGTCATCTCTCCGAAACTGTTTACGACCGCATTGGAAGATGCCTTCAAGCTTCTGGAATGGAAAGGACTGGGCATCAATATTAACGGCGAATACATCACTCACCTTCGGTTTGCCGACGATATTGTGGTCATGGCAAAGTCGATGGAAGAGCTCAGCACGATGCTCGAAGGCCTCAATCGAGTCTCCCAACGGGTAGGACTTAAAATGAACATGGACAAGACGAAAATCATGTCGAATGTCCATGTCGTCCCTGCCCCAGTTATGGTTGAGAACTCGGCTCTTGAAGTTGTCGACGCGTATGTATACCTAGGACAAACAGTCCAATTAGGTAGGTCCAACTTCGAGAAAGAGGTCAATCGTCGAATCCAACTCGGATGGGCAGCGTTTGGGAAACTTCGCAACGTCTTTTCGTCCAACATACCTCAGTGCCTTAAGACGAAAGTCTACAATCAGTGTGTGTTACCAGTGATGACATATGGAACCGAGACGTGGTCCTTCACTATTGGCCTTATGAATAAGCTCAGAGTCGCTCAACGAGCTATGGAGAGGGCTATGCTCGGGGTTTCTCTACGGGATCGAATCAGAAATGAGGAGATACGTAGGAGAACTCGAGTCACCGACATAGCCCGACGGATTAGCACGTTGAAGTGGCAATGGGCAGGCCATATAGCGCGCAGAACAGATGGCCGATGGGGCCGAAAGGTTCTCGAGTGGAGGCCACGGACCGGCAAGCGCAGCGTAGGACGTCCACCCACAAGATGGGCAGACGACTTGGTAAGAACCGCAGGTCGGCGTTGGATGCAGGCCGCTTCCAACCGCAGTTCCTGGAGATCAATGGGGGAGGCCTTTGTCCAGCAGTGGACGTCCTACGGCTGATATGATGATGATGATGATGATAAAAATAGTGACACGAAATGCAAACAACTTACTTGACCCACAGTTTCATTCAAATTACAGGGAACGGTACAATTCATGTAATTGGTTCTATTTTTTAGGGTACAAATTGCAGTTATTTTGGATTTCAGATTTATGCCTACATTTGTGTTACTAAAGCTACACGCAGACAAAATTTTAGCACTGTGGAGTCACTGGTGTACCCTGTGAATTTTGCAAAGATTATTTTTTATCATGGCTAATACTTCAAAAACTATAAAGAATTTGCAAAAAATAAAAACGGAATCTAAATGTACTAATGAATATCTTTCATTTGACGTCACATTTGACCTGATCGCCTCATTTTAATTTTTTTTACCCCTCTTGAACCCCAATATCTCAACAACCCCCCCACATTTTTAACTCATTTAGTCATTCCAAAATTATTGCATCACTACCTACCTATGTATTAAATTTCACGATGATCGGATCAACGTTGCGAAAGTTATCCTCGGCCAAACATACATATATACATACAATACATACATACAACGCCGATTTGCTCAAGTTGATTTAGAGATCTCGCTTCACTCGATCAATAATAATAAATAAATAAATAAGAGCATTAAAGAGCAATCAAGTATTTTTGGAGATTCGTAGACAAACTGTCCCTGACCTAGCCAGGAGGATTAGCAAGCTAAAGTGGCTGTTGACGGGGTACAGGGCTCGAAAAACTAACGGCCGCTGGGGCAGAAAAGTGCTAGCGTAGAGATACTGGAAAGCGAACGTAGGACGACTTCGCACCTAGATATAAATAGTATTTTATAAAAAGTAAATTAAAGTATGACAGAAATTTTAACACAAGCACTTCATTTAATAATTGTGAACTAATTTTAATTTGTGAACTAACTATATACAACACTTAGCCAGCAGTTATTCTAAAACGTAAAGTAAGTAGAATACTTTACACTGTAGTTTTGTACTTCTCTATAAATTTGTATAAACCAACCGTAAGTCTAGCTTTCTACTTTTTCTTTCTAGTGTTCCTCGTGTCGCGTTTCAAAATCAACCCTCTCCGTTTTCCTTTTTTAAAATAAGCTTGGTGTTGCCCCGTCATTCTACCGGACAATTGTGTTTGTATAACAACTATTCTACCGCGAAATACAAAAGGTTACGACGAGACGACAACATGATTATGATGATGACAGTAAACCGATAGAATACTGTTCAAATTGAAAAAAAAAGTTTAAAGTCAAATATATATATACCCAAATACCTCCAACTAACTTCAGACTATACAAAACGATTTAAAGAGGAATCAATAAAATACATCCTAACATTCCCATCTCTACTTACCCCCCCCCCCCCTAAAACCACCAAAATTCTATTTATTTTCTTCCCAAATCCACGCGACTGTATCTGTCGAAATAAATTGTCAAGAATCACTAGTTTCCGACAGATGACTTTCTCTTCACTAATCACGTTTTGTTCTCGACTGTACCAACTCAATGTCTCGGAAAATTATTTGTTTTTAAAAATAGTCTTCTGTTCTTTCTGTTTTTATTATTTTGTCGTCACTTTAATAATGAGATGTTCTTTTTTTGAAAATGTGTATCAAAAGTAATTGTAACTCCTTGGAGGAAGTAAGAAAGATTAAGGAAGTAGCATTTTTCAAAATGTTTAATGTGTACTAGCTGACGCGCCCGCGGCTTCGCAAGCATTTTTTTTAATAAATAAAATATAATTTTCTGGCCCTTGGGGGGGGGGGGGGGGGGGGGGGGAGGTAAAAAGTAGCCTATGTCTCAGTCCCGGTCATAATCGATCTATATTCCATTCATCGGTTCAGCCGTTTAGTCATGAAAACGTAACAAACAGATAGACAGAAAGACAAACAGATGGTGAGACAAGTTACTTTCTGATTTACAGTATTAGTATCTGTGTTAGTATCTATGGATGACAAGCGGGCTTTAGACATAGACAACCATTTATTAGCTACTAGCCGACCCGCCCGCGGCTTCGCATGCGTGGTATGGTATTTCAATAATTACATTACCCTCCTTTTTCGCATACTAGTAAAAAGTAGCCTATGTCCTTCCCCAGGATATAATCTATCCCCTTGCCAACTTTCATTACGTTCCGTTCAGCCAATTAGTTATGAAAAGGTAACAAACAAACTAACAACAAACAGTTACTTTCACAGTTACTATGTGTGTATTATACATATAATCCTTCCTCTTGAATCACTTTATCTATTGCTAAAAACTGCATTAAAATCCGTTGAGTGGTTTAAATGATCTAAGCGAACAGACAGCAGAAGCTACTTCATTTTATAATAATATGTAAAGATATAGCACACTTATTACATATATCTACAACAGATGAGATAAAAAGAAAGAAAAGAAAGAAAGATAATTTAAATGATTGAACATAAAAATTAAAATAAAACAGTACATGCAAAAACAGAAACAAAATTTTTTTTTACCTATACTTTCCCACTGCTGGGCAAAGTTCTCCCCCATGTTCTTCCATATCTCACGATCACTCGCCACGTCCCACCAGCCATCTTGGAATGCATCGAGCTAGTCACGCCAACGCTTCCTCGGCCTGCCCCGGCTTTGACGCCCATCTGCAGGCACCCTGTGACGACTGTTGCCCATTTGTCTCTGACCATACGGCTGACGTGACCCGCCTAATCCCACTTCAGCCTGGCAGTCTTGTCGCCAATATCTGCGATGCCGGTCAGAGGAGAGGAAGAGGAAGAGCCATGGAACGCAGCGTGTTAGGGGTAAAGAGAATCGAGAGGATCCGCAAAACAAACATTTATGTTATAATTAATTGAAAACATGAGGTAGGTATGTTGTGTGCACCAAACGGGACTCAGCATTACAGCAACTGGGTTGGCAGTGGACGCTGTTATTCTGCAGAGACCGCTTACAAAAACCGTTTTGTTTTTGTCCATTAAAAATATCTAAAATATGTAAGTAAATTTCTCTAATCTCTATAGGTATTTATTATATTGAATTTTTAATGTTTATTGTACTTACCTACCTAATTAATAAAACTTATTATTAATTTAATTAATATAATTTCTAATTATTATTAATTTAACTTGACATTTTGTATTTAGCAGCAATAACAGTTCACTTTTATTTTTATATTGTACTAGCTGACCCATCTGCAGCTTCGCACGCGTAGTTTTTCAATAAAAACATTACCCTCCTTTGCGCAGTTGGGTAGAAAGTAGCCTATGTTACTCAGGGTAAATGTAGCTTTCCAATAGTGAAAGAGTTTTTAAAATCGGACCAGTAGTTTTTGAGTTTATTCATTACAAACATACACACAAAAATACAAATCTTTCCTCTTTATAATATTAGTATAGATTGTTCTGTAATGTGTATATTGTTAGATGGCTCGTCACACGCCTTGGCACTGCTGTGAGTGTGCAAGAATTTTATAAAATAAATAATTTATTTTCAAACCTGAATAATAAAACGCACACAGCTCAAACAAACCGGAAGGTCAAAGATTAATGACCAAACAAGTGGTAGTTCTCAAGACTTCCCCACGGCATAGTCCCATGCAATTCATCAATATTCAAGAAATACCACTTTCTGCAAACTAGTACCATTCATACATTTTCGCGGGCCCATTATATACAGTTTCATACAATCGATGTCCGAACATTAATTATAAATTTTGATCTTGCATTGTCCAGTAAGGTCACCGCTTGACCCGTGAGAAATAGCAGCATTGTCCGAAAAAGAAAAAAGTGGATATTCAAAATCGCGCGTCCCTAAAATTTGAATATTCCCCTAGTCTAAGAAAACATGGCTTTGTCCGGCCCGGCCATTGTGCATCAATAATTTAATGCAATCCAGTGTCATCCTATTATTATTCAAAAAGCAGGTGCTGTGTGGACACAACAGAACTGACCTTAGATTGTAGTTGAAGTGTAGACTGGATTTTTGTAATCGGGTTTGGAGTTTTTGGTTGAAACTTGAAACTAATTTCCGTTTGATTATGTATGACGGGAAAAGAGTTCCTTAATGAGGATTTTGCCCTGCAGTGGGACAAATAAGCTATAAATAAATAATGATGAAGATGGTTTGCATTTGATTTTAATACCGGTAACTTTTTATATATAAATTATAGGATAGCGTTTAACTAAGATCTCACCTGATGGTAAGCGATGATGCAGTCTACGATGGTACACGCTTGCCTTGAAGAAACCTATTCACTGGCGACTTGAAGATCCCTAGGTTGTAGTTATCAGGAAACACAGACTCAGGCAAGGCGTTCCACTCCTTGGCGGTGCATATCATTCAAAATTGCATTCGAAATTTAACTATTATTCTGTTTGAAATTTCTACTTCGAAATCTTTACCTTTAAATAGTATAAATTGAAGTCGCTTCCGGTGTCTGTCGCTTAAATCTTTTAAACTACTAAACGGATTTTAATGCAGTTTTCAGCAATATATAGAGTGATTCAAGAGAAAGGTATAATATATACACAGTAACTGCGAAAGTAACCGTTTGTCTGTTAGTTGGTTCCATAACTTTTTCATAACTAAGCGACTTAAGAGACCGTAATAAAATTTGGCAAGGAGATAGATTAGAGAGTGCGCAACAGGAGGATAACGGTTTTATTAAAATACCACGCATGCGAAGACGTGGGCGGGTCAGCTAGTTAGAAATAATTCAACTCACTCACTCGAGTTGCAAAATGTCATAAAACTGTATCAATTTATCCTCACTTTTTTCTTTTGGTATTTTTTCGGCGCAAAATTTTCCTCGTTATCTAAAATCAATCTCCTAACATAAATATTACAATGGCCCTCATCCCACGCAATCTCGGCCTCAAGGGTATAATGATTAACCGTATTCGGGTATTTCGGGAAAGTCGTGGACATGTAATCCTGTGCATTGATGGATGACCTCTTTTGGATAAAATTTCCCATTTTTTGGGCAAAACCGTGATAGGGGAGGGAGCAGTCATAAAATAAAGTGACCGGTTTGTTTGCTTTTATGATGAAGTGTATAAAACGGGTAGAAAACGGCTTACTTACTTTTTTTAAGTGTTATACAATTGAAAAAAAAAACGAGTGTGCTTTAGACTGAAGTAAAACTTCTTTTTCAAAATATTAGTTTATGAAATTCTTCAATTACCAAATTATCCACACGTCTGTAGGTCGATCAGTCTATATTCATTCTGGACAGACGTTTAAAACTATACGAAACGTAACTCTTTCTCTCTTTCTATCTTCACTAATTTATATCTCCCTCTCAACTTCCATTCGCGCTTTTCCCGCATTCACCAGCTTACTCCCCAAGTCAAGAGTGCGTAAAGAAGTTTTACTTCAAAAACCATTTAGTGCTTTTAACTGTTCCCTCTGTTTTCAAGAGTTTTTACAAAGAATACATACTTTACAGTACTTATCAATTTGAAAACAGATATCAGATATTCCGTGATTACCATACAAACCACTGTTAACATTTGCACACACCACAACAGTGTTGCCAGATGTTAGTAATGAGAGATCGGACGCGAGAATGCAAAAAATCGCATTCCTTAGACGAGACGAGTCTAAAAATTCGCACAACATCATAATAATAAATCGTTTTATAGTTATAGTTTTTAATA
This sequence comes from Philereme vetulata, assembly GCA_918857605.2. Classification (NCBI taxonomy): domain Eukaryota; kingdom Metazoa; phylum Arthropoda; class Insecta; order Lepidoptera; family Geometridae; genus Philereme; species Philereme vetulata. The sequence continues at coordinate 7,027,145 of OU975442.1, forward strand.
ATCGAACAATATTGCATGTTTATTAGCCGATTATGGAGGATATGAATTTCATGTTTATTTTATTTTATCATTAGCTATTCATCATATTGTTATGAGCTGAGGGTTCGGAATAAAATAATTAAAATGAATCTAACCAAAATAACACTTTTATTCAACACTAAAATGATAATTACACGATCTTAATCAAAAGTAATCACAACGCACTAATTCACAACACTATCGCACTATAAACCACTAAAAGTCACCGAAAAGTTCGCACGTATCGCCAAATCAAGACTGACTCTGCGGACGTCTCTACGCACTATTTATACCGAGCATTATTTCCAGAACCTTCCACTAATATCTAGAAAAGTGTAGGTATTTCGACTGGCTACTGTTTCTTAATCTGTGCAACTGTAGATAAAAACGGGGTATGTAGGTATATTCCATACCAAGTATTACCTATTCTGTGACACAGTAGGTATAACTTCGAGAAAAGCCGACTATTACTTATTCTATAACAGCCTCGGCGTAACAATATATTAGCCGTATGACGTTCACTTCTGACACCACTGGTATTATTGTGTGTGATTTAATATTCAACAAAAAACATTATCTTGATCCTTGGGGCAGTTTCAGGGATTACCTTAAGAAGTGAGATTGTGATAAAATTTCACGACTAACGGTTAAAGGGTGAAAATAATTCACTAGATAGTAATAAAGATGGTTTCCAATGTTAAAAAATAGAAATCTTTTCAAGAGTGAATGATATAATGCTTTGATTTTAAAATATTTTTGAGGTTATACTTCTTTTGGCGCGTTTGGAAAAAATATGAGAATACAATTTTTACAATGCGCGCGCACACCGACAGCCAAAAAACGACGTGATGAAGTTAGTTGATAACCTGACTCTCAACTTTCCGTTTTTACAAACAGAGAGTTGTGGCATACGGGATTAAAACTTTAGCTATGTTTGTTCTGTATGCCAAAGAAGTATAACTTCTTACGTGCGTACATAAGTACACACACAGGTTTTATTTTTGATTTGTAATATGTATTATGGAACGCACCCATACTACGTGACCCATTTAAAAAAAAAATTACCCCCCTCGGTGACCACCTCTAGTATATGCCAAGACATACTACGTGAAAACTAGTAGGGGTGGGGGGGGGGGGGGGGGGGGGGGGGTGGGGGGTCTGCCACCCTCCTGTAATTCATAAATCAAATCAATGGTTTTAAAATCATTTTTTCAACACGTAAAGTCGCTCGTAAAGTGAGCCATAGTACATCTTTCTAGGGCCTTAAGTGTGGCTATATTTAATCAATTAACTTACATTTGTTGCGCGCAAAAAAAAATACTTTCGCGCCATTTCCCATTTTTTTGTTTGTGTCGCATTTGTTGCTGTTTGGTAAATAATTGTATAAATGTCAAGCTTTAGTACAGAATATTTATTTTTCCTCGCAAGTGTTTTGAAAAAGTGCGTATGAAAGTCGTTAGCAACTTGCTCACCAGAGACTCGGCTGATTTACGCCCTCGCCTGCGGCTCGTGTATAATGAGCAACTTAGGTCACTTATATCATAATATACTATTTGTACACAGAAATAAAAAATAATAATAATTTGGCTCATATTTGTCTTTATTAATTTGGCGCTTGCCGCGTGACGGCAAGCGTGCGTGCATACAAGTTTAAAAAGCTCTAAACGCTACGCGCCATATTTGAATATAGCTCGAAAAAGCGCGATATTTCCCTAGAGGATATTGACTACGTGACGAAAACCTAAGCGAGGGCTTAGCCTAGGTATTCATAGGACGTCACGTAGTATGGGTTCATATTAGGTCACTCGATAGCGATAAAAAATATTTCCACTGTCAAAAACTAGAAATCTTTTTAAGAGTTAGCGATTTTTTGCTTTGATTTAAAGATATTTGTTTGCACTGCTTATCAATCTTATTACGTCTAAAAATTTTTGTGTAAAGAATGTTTTCATAAAATCTTTTACTTACCTACTTATAAAAGCTTCCGCCAGTGGCTTCGCACGCGTTTTTGTCAATATTGTGTAGCCCAAGTTTTAATCCAGGCTATATTCTATCTATGTATACTAAATTACATCGAAATCGGTTCAGATGTTACAACGTGATTTACACAATCACACAAACAAACAAACAACCAAACTTTCGCATTTATAATATTATTATTGTATTAAAATATATTTAAATATAAAGTTCCGGTGTGTGTCTGTTTGTTGTTCCTATCCTAAACGGCTTGACCGATTTTGATGTAATTTTTTTGTACTTATATTATGGTGTCATACGGAAGGTTTTTAGCTATAGTTGGATCCGGTTGGCGCTGTTTTCAAGATCCAGGAATGTTTCACAGTCGACATGCGAAGCGAAACGCAGTGCGAAGCGGATCGCACTCACCCTGATGAAGGTTCACGAATTGAACCGAAACATAGTCGGTCGAAACACACATAAAACGGTACGTGATAAATCCCGTATTTAAATAAGTAGTCAATAAATAATTCTGGACATTTCAAACAGCGCTATCTGGCCCCAAAATAAGCAAAGCTTGTACTATGTGAACCAGATGCTTAAATACATACTTATAATAGAAAAAAAATCTCATACCCGGAACAAATATATGTAGACCATGCAAAGATTTGTTACGCGGTGGGAATCGAACTCGCGTTTTTTGCGTTTCAGTCGGCTATTTGCCCACAGCGCCACAGAGGTCGTCCGATTTATAATAATGATTGAAATACATCACGAAAGTTTTCTAATTCTGACAGTTTTAACTTTGAAGAAAATTTAGTTCCATGTCAGGCTTTCCTAAGCTTTTCATCGAAACTGTATCTTACCCTTATAAATTGTATCAAAGGGTTACTCGCATAATCTGGCCTCCGATCACAGCGTGCTGGTAAAATATGCCGCCTAAGGATTTAGACCTTTACGACGCAGAATAATAGGTGCCCTTATGGTGATTTTTTGCTGGCATTTTATGGAAAGCGCGGTCGTTTGTTTTTATGTGGCGGATTAGTGAGAAGTGACGTATTGGATTCAGTTGTGAGAAAGGGATTTTTTGATTTATTGGGTCATTGGGAACGATAACGAAAATACCGTTATTTTGAAACACTTGTCTTGGGGACAACTGGTAGTGATCTGGAGCAGTTGAGCTATCTGTAGATCTTTTGCAATAGTTTTCAGATGATTTAACTATTTCTTATATAGGTAGGTATTTAATAGTATTGACAACCTCTGTGGTGCAGTGGGCGAATAGCCGGCTAAGATGCAGGATTTAGCGGTTTGGATTCCCGCTGTGGGACAAATGTTTGCATATCTACATCATATTTTCCCGGGGTTGGGTATTTTTCATGTATTATAAGTATGTATTTAACTATTTAAAAAACTAAATAAAATTATTATATCAGTTATCTGCTTCCCATAGTACAAACTTTGCTTAGTGTGGGGCTAGATAGCGCTGTGTGATTATTTATTTATTTATGTTAAGAAGCCGGTAAACCCCGAGCGCAACTTCAATTCGGCCGCGTCAAAACCTTCGGCCGGAATATCGCTATCCCTGTTTAGTGACAGAGCTTAGCCACGCAGAGCGGCAGTGATAGCAATAGAACGATTCTAAATTTGATTAGATTTTGACCGTGTTCCGTAACACCAAAAATGATGACTGAAAACTTGTTGTATTTTTCTCATTGTGTTGTTATTCTGTAACTAGACGATATATTCTATGTTCCCATGACTAGGATACGTAAGATGTTGTTGTTTTTAATACGATACAATTAGGTTGAAAATAGGTCTTTTATGACGTAAAACATGCAAAATGCGATGCGCTTCTATTTCATTTTAGGTAAGTATTTTGATCTAATTATATGATTGGGTATCTAGATAAATACTATTCTAATTTAAATAATACCTTATTAATGTAGAAATATGCTACAATTATGCATTTTTTCTTTTGATAAATACATATGTTGACTTGTCCTATATTTCATTCATAATTCTTTTAGTCTGTAAACCTAGGTACGTACATAAGATGGTTGAGCTTAACAAAGAACTATACTAGGTTTCGCCATTTTAGCGAACAAACATTAAAATTAGTCACATGAGTTAATACAATAAAATTAAATCAAATACACAATTAATTATATATGTCAAAGTTTTAAGATAAATGTCAGAAGTCATAATCACAATAATACATAGTTAAACACAAAAATACGATAATAAAATATAAATTAATACAATAAAAATAACGAGCACATTGTTAACTGAAAATGTCAAAGAATTTGGATATGCGTAAAAATAAAATAATAATATTGTCAAATTGAAAATAAGTTAATAGTTATTTTCAGAAATTGGAACAATAAGAATAAGAATAAAGTTTATTTCACCATAATAACATGCAACTTACATACTAAATTCAAAACTAAAAACAAACATAAAGGCAATAACAGTACCTACATCATAGTAATAAACAACAGAAAGATCATAATTAAATGTAGGTCATAATGTAGGCTGAACCACAGACCAGTATAAGCATAAAATATAAGTGAAAAAAGTTTACATAGACTGGTATGCGGTAGGACATAATGTAGGTAGGTACGTGGATAGAACTTTCCTATGTCGAGAGAACCTCCATCCACGCACCCACGTCAAAGTTTATGATTCTAAAACAATAAGTACCCAGAAGTGAAAATAATTAAAAAAAAAAAAAAAAAAGTAGGTAAGTATTGATTGGGTGAACACTAGCCCTCACACTAGGATTCCCTGTGTCGTGAGCAGCCAGTTTCTTCCAGGGGTAATAAAAAATACTAAGAAGAAGTTTAAAAATAAATAAATAAAAATAGTTACACATATCTTAATACACCCATTTAATAAACCCTGAATATACATAAATAGGTGTGGACCTAATAATGTATCCTACTAATTCAAGAGATTGCGGCATCGAAAACGTACATATTTTTATTCAACTCATACAACTTACAACTTAACTTATTTTACAGAGTCATATGAAATAGATGATCTAAATAAACTAAACACATATATACCTATAGTACTTCTTCATAATTTTGAGGGTAGTTCACCTCTCAGTCAAGCCAAAGATAAGTTGTGTTCATTTGTGTGCGTGAGTCCGAGTTTTATACAACAATGGAAGCCGGCGTAGGTTGCCAACACAATGAGTAAAAATATTTATCAGATTTAATTAAAAATATTAATAAGGTTTGTAATAATATGTGAATGTATAACACGCGAATATATATAAAATTGTAACTGACTTATGTAATGGGAAACTATAGCAAGTGAAGTGTCAGTGTTAGGTATGTAGTGTAGGTATTCTGAAGTGTTGTAATGTACCTATAATTACTATATTTAAGTAGTTCTTTAAAATTACTAGTAAATAGAAGAGTTGTGTGTAAGTCGGTGTATAAATAGATAAGTATTTAAAATTTATGTTATAGTTTGCATTATTTTTTCCGTATCAATGTAGTTTAGGCTCGTAAGCCAGGTATTCGTTTCCTTTTTTCAAACAGAGTTCAGGCAATATAAAATATCTATGACCTTATCAACACGTTTATAAAGGTATGGTCCCATGAATGAAGGAGACTTTTGTGCGAAAGTACTGCAAGTTTTAGGTACTGGCCAGGAAATATTACGAATCGACCTGTCAGAGAGACGAACACAAGAGAGAGCTTTTTTGTGGAAACGGAGAACGGAAGATTGTATAAAAAGTTGTCTAACCCTGAGCATATTACACTCTTTGTATAAAGTATCAGTCGAGTAACGATATGGTTTATTAAACGCAATTTTTAAAATCGCTCTTTGAGCTCTTTCGAGTTTAAGAAGTATGGTTGGGCAGGCATATACATAAGAAGTATGGTTGGACAATATAGGTATTTATCAAAACTAATATTCGATAATGTTTCGATCACTCAAAAATTCTGCTTTTCTCACCAAAATATCACTCAATCTGCCCTTGAATTCACTATTGGAGTGCAAGCGAACAGATTTTGGGAGTTTATTGTATATAGTGGTAAGGCGAGCCATACATAAAACACTATTATTACATTGAATAGGAATATAATTGGTATATTAATACTCGTAACATTAAAAACACACTCGAATCTCGGTGTTCCTCAAGTCTAGAGTGAATAAGTCTTTTCTTTACAACTTTACATCTTAGACTACAACATCACATTATCAGTTAATATCAGATGAGCTGGTGGTCAAACGATTGCCTATTACAAAATAAAAACCCCATCACTAATGGCCGGTTCTTATATAGGTACTTTGGTAACCGATAACGACTCGTTTCTATGTAAAAAGAATAGAATGGAATAACGCTTTGTTGTACACGAATATAAATACTTATAGAACTATTTTATGACAAATATAAAACAATGGACGACCTTATTAAACCATTATTAAAGAATAATAAATAGATAACAAAAAACAGACTGAGGATGAATTCCAAAATGGACTTAGACTAGTTTTTTAGCTGTTTTTATATGGGTAAAACAATATTGGAAAAATTCACTTACTAACGGGGTCGATTTGAATCCTCATTCACATTAGATTCCAAATTCAAACACAAATGATATTAATCTCTCCAATCCACCAACTGCGGAAATCAAAAACAGACTGAGGATGAATCCCGAAAAGGAACACCAAAAATACTGGGAACGTAGAGCCGACTGCTAGCAGACAAAGACAATGCTTCTGGCAAAATAACAGAAAAACAACAAACACCTTGCTAAAGATGAAACGCGAAGATCTAAGGATGATGGTGGGAATCATCACGGGACACTGCGAACTTAACCATCACCTCCTAAAGACCGGAGCCACGGACAGTGGACAGTCGCGGATTCCTTCGGAAGGAAGAGACTGTGGAGCACGTGATACTCCACTACACTGCCACAAACGACGCCAGACTGAGAACGGGTCTGCAAGGGGTCATCGAATCCTCATGCTCCACTATCACCGCTACTACATCAACATCCACGGGGACCCTGGAAAGTTGCTGCCACTAACACAAAGTCCTACTCCGTTACTTCAAGGAGTTAGGTTACACCCCAATGCGGGACGTCAGTGCAGATGTTTTATTCCCCCCACCCTAGAATTAGAATCTAATCTACAAAGGGCGACCTTATTGCTAAAAGCGATCTCTTCCAGGCAACCGTTGGATGCACAAGATAATGACACTTCAAAGAGAAATGTTATTATTTTCATTTTACGAAGAAACGCGTCGTTGGCAAGTTGGTTACCGACGTTTAAAGGAGCCGGCCAATAACCAATTAGCTGGGTATGGGTTATTATGTCAGCATTAACTTAATTCAAAACATTTCATTTTTCTTATAAGTTAGAAATTTCGGAATAAAAATGTGCATGTTCAATAATATTCCTATTTTCCTACCCACAAGTAGTATTATAGCACGCCCCTAGAGAGCTGGCTACTGAAGATTGCAATCCGGCGGACCTTACCGGTTTAGAGCTGCGGAAAGGGCTTTTTTTGTAACTAGGCTTTAATAGTATGCCTCAAGATACTGGACGCAGTGGATCGTAGACCATATTTCTAACGTGCATGACCTACGACGAAATTCTCTGTTGCGTCGTGTGTGGAAAGTGATGGTAACCACTTAAGATCCGGTGGGCCGGCCATAAGCTTGTTCCATTTCCAAAACTTAAAAAAAAATGAGGTGTGGCTGTGTCATAAACACGGCCGTGTGTTGTATGTTCATGAATACGTGTACGTAACGGGTAATATTTTCTATACTAAATATAAAATACACTATTTTATGTATGTTATTATCATGTTTGAACACTAAGAAGTCCTTCGGGTCACGAAACGCAGCAAAATGACCTCAAAATGGCGGCGTTTCCCCCTCCACCCTCACTTAGCGTATCGATCTCTTTGGTTCTTTAGCTATCCAGTGGTGTAATTAAATTTTGAATGGAGATGATAGATATGTAGCTGCAACACCAAACTTTACCCCGATTTTAATATCATTCGTTTTTTGAATTGCCTCCCACTATGGAAGCAATTGTAAAAACGTATTCTCGTCAAAAAAGTGTCATCGAAAATTGCAAAACACTGTGAGTGATGAACTCTTACTGAGTTACAAGTTAGATAATAAGGGGCTAGTTTCTTTAAAGGAAACAATATGGAAAAAACATAAGACTAATGAAGCCATTTCTATTTTGAATTCAGTTACGTTGCATTGACAGGCAAGGTTATTCAATCTACAATATTCAAATTTATCACATGACATACTATATCAATTAATAATCTTAAATATATAAAACAAAGTCAGGTTAGTTACACCGTTTATAACTCACTAGCGACCCGCCCCGGTTTCGCACGGGTGCAATGCTGATACTAATAAATATACTACAGAATATTTTTATATATTAATTGTATGTTATATTAAATGCACAATGCATTTAAGGTAATAATTGGATAATGAGTAATGCTGTATTGCTTAAAATCGCTCCGTAAATAAGCCATTATTTCTCGTAAAAAGTAAAGGATAAAAAACGATTATTGTGGGTTATCCCTACAAGATAGACATATACTATTGCAGATTTTTTTGTAGACCTTTTTAAAGTGTAGAATATTGCAGTGCAATATTTTGATCTATCTCATAGGGTTCAGTCAGCGTTTGCAATGTAAGCGCATAAAATGTGTTTATTTACGAGATCACATTAGAAACCTCTAGATTTATCAGTGTTTCTCTACTATATTATGCATGTACTATACACATAAACCTTTCTCTTGAATCACTCTATCTATTTAAAAATACCACATCAAAAACCGTTGCGTAGTTTTAAAGATCTAAGCGTACATAGGGACAGACAGACGTCGGGAAGCGACTTTGTTTTATACCTATGTAGTAATGAACGTCTGGACCGATTTTGAAGATCTTTTAATTTGTTGGATTTGTCTCTACCCCGAATAGCAGAATAACTATTAAAATATCGAAAAAATACACGCAAAAAAATTATGAAGAAATTCATTTTCTCATACATAATGCAACTAATGGTGGCCGATGACACTTCTACCCGGTGAAGTACATTTCCGCGTCCAGTATAAAAATGCACTCAGGGCGGTGCTAGGGTTGCCCCGCTACTGCAGTGCATCAGGGATGTTCGCGGCGCCGCGGGTCGACTGCTTCCATACCGTCATGCGCAAGCGAGCCGCGTCCCTGGTGCGGCGGCTGCGGGCCAGCGTCAACACCGTCTTGGCAATGATAGCCGGCAGAGTAGACTGCCCGTACACCAGACATTGCTGTCACAGGCATGCTCTCAAAACCCTGTATGTATAAACCTGAGCTTACCTATTGTGTTGTACGCTTTCCTATATGAGCTACATAATTGCTTGAAATAAACGTATTTTATTTTTTATTGGCGGCCTGCGTTATATACATGTCAAGGCGGTACGAAGTTCGTAGGGTCAGCTAGTAATCAAATATATTACATGATTTTTTTTTCAAATGTATTTCCTTTAATTCTACGCATAAAATATTCTAAAGAAAATTAATATAAATCATCAAAGAAAATTAAATAATTTCTGTTGTCTTCTATATTCGTCTGTAGAAAAAGTAGGTTCACGTTAATCCCTTTGCTGGATATCTCTTACTCTATAACAGATTTTAAGAGATATAAATTAGCTAATACTTTCCTATAAACCAGACTCCATTACTGTTTATCTCCGGACACTATCAATCTACTTCCTATTAATATGTTTTTTTTTCTTGCAACTCCGCGAAAAAAATACCCTACAATAACAAGCTCCCGCCATACAATAGATCTGCATCTTGAATGTCCAAGAAATTTTACAGTGCAATTTTATTTATAGCGAAATTATACGGGGCGGTCGTGAGAAACGGGACTTCCGCGGGCTAGGGGAGTGGACACGGATTATTGGGGGTTTATTCTAAGGGATTTGCGGAACTCCAAAACTTAAGCTGATCGGCAACTTTGATTATGTTGGCATATTTTGGACATTTTGTAATCGCGAATGAAGACGTCAGTGGCGTTGATCTAAGCATTGTTGGTTTTGTAATCGCGAATGAAGACGTCAGTGGCGTTGATCTAAGCATTGTTGGTTTTGTAATCGCGAATGAAGACGTCAGTGGCGTTGATCTAAGTATTGTTGGTTTTGTAATAGCGAATGAAGACGTCAGTGGCGTTGATCTAAGCATTGTTGGTTTTGTAATCGCGAATGAAGACGTCAGTGGCGTTGATCTAAGTATTGTTGGTTTTGTAATAGCGAATGAAGACGTCAGTGGCGTTGATCTAAGCATTGTTGGTTATGTAATAGCGAATGAAGACGTCAGTGGCGTTGATCTAAGCATTGTTGGTTTTGTAATCGCGAATGAAGACGTCAGTGGCGTTGATCTAAGTATTGTTGGTTTTGTAATAGCGAATGAAGACGTCAGTGGCGTTGATCTAAGCATTGTTGGTTTTGTAATAGCGAATGAAGACGTCAGTGGCGTTGATCTAAGCATTGTTGGTTTTGTAATCGCGAATGAAGACGTCAGTAGCGTTGATCTAAGCATTGTTGGTTTTTTAATCGCGAATGAAGACGTCAGTGGCGTTGATCTAAGTATTGTTGGTTTTGTAATAGCGAATGAAGACGTCAGTGGCGTTGATCTAAGTATTGTTGGTTTTGTAATAGCGAATGAAGACGTCAGTGGCGTTGATCTAAGCATTGTTGGTTATGTAATAGCGGATGAAGACGTCAGTGGCGTTGATCTAAGCATTGTTGGTTTTGTTTAATAGCTAAAAGTAAACGGCAATTCGTATTCATATTCTTTAAGTTATTCCTTTTCGGGGATTTAGCTGTGATGCTGTTTTTGTGTTGGTGTGACGGACGGCATTATCCGAGATCATATGAAATAATGAAAATAACATAAAAACCATGAACAAAAATTGACTCCGATCAAAGCACTCTGGTTTAAAAGCTATTCGTTTTATTGTATTTTTTTAGCATATATTATTTTTATAAATATACTTTTAATATGTTACTACATATATTTGTTTATTTTTAGTAATTATTATTTCCCACTATAGGGCAAAATACTACATCATCATCATCATCTTATCAGCCATAGGACGTCCACTGCTGGACAAAGGCCTCCCTCATTGATCTCCAGGAACTGCGGTTGGAAGCGGCCTGCATCCAACGCCAACCTGCGGTTCTTACCAAGTCGTCTGTCCATCTTGTAGGTGGACGTCCTACACTGCGCTTGCCGGTCCGTGGCGTCCATTCGAGAACCTTCCGGCCCCATCGGCCATCTGTTCTGCGCGCTATATGGCCTGCCCATTGCCACTTCAACGTGCTAATCCATCGGGCTATGTCGGGTAATACTACAAGTTACTTAATATTTAGTTATATCATATACTAATATCTATATACTAGTGGTTCCAAGGGCGGATCCAGCTTTGGTGCGGGGAGGGGGGGTCAAGTCACAAGAAGTTATACCTAATTTCATTTTTATAATCGTGGATACAAGTAAAACGTAGGTATTTTATTATTGTACTTACATACTGTACTTATAAATACCTATATTTAAATGACAAAATCAGTTTTTCAAATCAAAATATTAAATTATTAACAATTTTAATTAGTGGTCCACCTAGGTCCTGGACCCAGCCAGTCATGACCCCCATGCGCGACCCTCCCCCTGGATCCGCCCTTGAGTGGTTCGCCCCAAACTGAGATCTCGCGATTCTCCCAAAACACAAAAAAATAGGTATTCTTAGGGCGACTCACGCAACGATGCCTAAACTTATTTAGTGGCTAAATATGATTTAAGGAGTTGTCAAATCAAACAAATACGTAAAATTTAAATACGTTTAGTCGCTAAATACGTTTAGTGCTACGAAATGCTAAACCAAATAACCTACAGTTTCATTCAAATTACAGGTAATGGGAGTTCATGTAGAGGGGATATCCTTTTTTAGGGTACAAATTGCAGTTATTCTGGATTTCAGACTTTTGCCTATATTTGTGTCACTAAAGCTACGCACATACCAAATTTCGGCCCTGTGGGGTTACTGGTGTACCCTGTGAATTTGGTCAAAGTTCAGTTTTTATTATGGCTAATAACTTAAAATCTACAAGGTTTTAACTAAAAATAAAAACTGCATCAAAATGTACTCACGAAGACCTTTTATTAGACGTACGATATGACCCGGATAGTCCCATTATAGTTTATTTTACCCCTCTTGAACCCCAATATCTCAACAACCTCCCTCCCCCACATTTTTAGCTCACTTAGTCACACCAATATTGTGACATCACTACCTACCTAAAAACCAAATTTTACACTGATCAGATAAACACTTCAAAAGTTATCCTCGGAAAAACAAACATACATACATATGTATATATGTACATACAACGCTGATTCGCCCAATTTGATTTTGAGACCTCGCTTCGCTCTATCAATAATATTTCTGTCTGAAAGATAATCCAGCATAAGTAACTTTGTCATCCCTCTGTAAATATTAATCTCGTAAATTTTGTGTCAATACCCTCCCTTGCCCTCTTGATGGATAGGGGTACGATATTGCTACCTAATATGATAATATTTGCTCTTAAAATACCTCATCTCATTCAAGGCCTTTTATAGAACTCTTAAAGTAGCAATGAATAGTTAACTTTGTTGGAGATTTTAGTTGGTGTTCCTTTTTGGTCCACTTTTTAGTACGATTTTAAGTAAAGTACATCACCTAGTCCCTACAAGAGTCCTTAGCCAAGAGCAAGCTGCAGTGGCAGTGGGCGGGGCACATAGCTCGAAGAATTGACGGCCGTTGGGCAGAAAGGTTCTGGAGTGGCGACCACGCAGCGTAGGACAGCCCTCACTAGACGGAAAGATGACTTGATATGGTTGCTGGGAGCCGTTGGGTGCAGGCCGTACAAGATCGGTTGCTCGTCGTGGGAGGCCTGTGATCAGCAGTGGACGTCTCATAGCTATGATTATGATGATAATGTCATGAAACAGTAATTTCTGACTACCCCCTGAGGGGTATTTCACAGGTATGCGTGCTGAGGAAAGGATAAGCCCCCCTCCGCTATTCTTTCTTGAAAATAATCCGGTGACTAACATTTGACCTCAAGAATTGTCAAATTACATCAGATTTCATCATCAAAGCAACAAGATAAAGAACTCTAGCTAATAATAACTAATTAAGTGATTCAATTAAGTATATATATTTTTTAACTATTCACGGTGTCCTTTAAATCACTGTTTTCCCAGAACAAACGTTGTTCAGGCCATGGTCTACTAACAGTTTATAACATCATATTAAAAAAACAATACGAAATCGGTCTTTGAAAAATATAAAAAGTTGCAAAGTTAAAATGTCTATTTTAACGTTACGCCCTACAACATAGTCAACGCGCTGACCGGTAGCTACTAGGTACCTATCTAAGGAGTTGGTAATATGCTACGGCTAGCGTACACGGGAACTTTATGTCACGGTTAGTTTTTGAACAATGTTAGACTTATTTGAGAAGGTCTAGATTTTTTTTTATTCTCTTATTTGATGCTATAAACTGTTAGTAGACCATGGTCTGAGCAACGTTTGTTCTGAGAAAACAGTGATTTAAAGGACACCGTGTATAGATCTTCGTTTGAATACAATCTCACCTGCTGGTAAGCGAGATGTGGCCTAAGATGAAGCACGTAGATCTAGAAGAAACCTATTCACTCTTACCTTAAAGAGGTCTGGATTGTATTCTTGCAATTCTTCATGCGGCTGTATCTGCAGGAATGCACTGTACCTACACCTACTTAGAGTTAAAAAATAAAAGGTTTTTTTTTTGTATATATAAATAAATAAATGAATATTGCTGGACAATTCACACAGTCTAGCCCCAAACTAAGCAGCAACTGATATAATACTTATATACTTTTTTTTGTAAATACATACTTACAATATATAGATAAACATCCAGACCCGGAACAAATATCTGTAGACCATGCAAATATTTGTTCCGCAGTGTGAATCGAACCCGCTGCCTTCTGCGTCTCAGTCAGCTATTTGCCCACTGCGTCACGGAGGTCATCTCGAGATCTCTCAAGTCTCATATTTGTAATCTTTGACTATTGTTGATCGAAGTCTTTGACTATCAAAATAGTGCCACGAAATAATAACCAACCAACATGACCTACAGTTTCATACAAATTACAGGTAACGGGAGTTCATGACTGTTGGTTAACCTTTTTTGGGGTACAATTTGCAGTTATTCTGGATTTCAGACTTTTGCCTATATTTGTGTCACTTAAGCTACACGCATACCAAATTACAGCACTATGGGGTCACTGGTGTACCCTGTGAATTTTGTCAAAGTTCAGTTTTTACTATGGCTAATAACTCAAAAAGTGTAAAAAAGTCTAAAAATAAAAACTGAGTCTAAATGAACTAATGAAGTCCTTTCATTTGACGTCCCATTTGACCTAATGGTTTCATTTTAATTGTTTTTACCCCTCTTGAACCCAAATATCTCAACAATACCCCCATATTTTGGGCTCATTTAGTCACACCAAATTTGTGCCACTACCTACCTATGTGACGATCAGATCAACACATCGAAAGTTATCCTCGGACAAACATACATACATATACAACGCCGATTTGCCCAAGTTGATTTAGAAATCTCGCTTAGCTAGATCAAAAAAGCTGTTCTAAAACTATCAAGTAGATTCAAGAAAGTTATGTACTTAAATAGTAGAAAAATATTACTTGTTCTCAGAAACGTAAACATTTCTGATCTACATTTTTTTAAACATAAATCTTGTTTCCCTAAAAAATTCCACAAAATCTAAAAAAAGTGTTTTCTCAGCCACTTTGACGTGTTGCACAAATTTGCCTACCTATTGTTAAAGTAATAAATGGAGTGACCACTAACAAGCTCTTTTTTGTAAAAAAAAACTGTCTCACGCCCCAGGAGTTATTCACGAGTACCATGTCGATATACGAGTATATTATTCTGCGTATGTATTTTATTAGGTTGGGTAAAAAGTTTCTTCGCATTTTTTAAGAAAATTCAAAACATTTTTTAATACTTACAGTTTATTTACATTTAACTAAAGTATGTAGGTACCATTTTGTTCGATAACTTTTTGCCATCTTGTAGGTAGGGACATGATCCCATTGCTATAGAAATTTTGTGGCTTCTGATCAAAATACCGCGACAAGTAGTTTTGGCAGTCCTCTCGTGATGTTAACCTGACACTGCCTAAATAATTCTGAAGAGACGGAAACAGGTGGAAATCTGAAGGTGCAAGGTCAGGACTATACGGCGGATGCATTAACACCTCCCAGCCAAACTCTCTTAATTTTTGCTGAGTGGCTAAAAATGTGTGAGGTCTAGCGTTATCAAGATAAAAAACCACACCCCTTTTGTTGATTAATTCCGGCCGCTTTCTCTCAACTTCTTGCTTTAATCTCATCAGTTGTTCGCAGTAAAGTTCAGAATCGATGGTCCTGCCTAGTAGTAACAGCTCATAATGAATAATTCCCTTCCAACCCTACCACACACACAGCATCACCTTGTTGCGAGTTAACCCGGGTTTCGCCACAGTCTGTGAAGCCTGACCGGCCTTTGACCACGACCTTTTCGCACGTCCTTGTCGTACGTGATCCACTTTTCATCACCAGTTATCAGCTTCTTCAAAAATGGTTCGGTTTCATTACGTCGTAATAAAGAATCACAAATGAGTACACGGTTCATTAGGTTTCTTTCAGTGAGCTCGTGGGGTACCCAAATATCGAGCTTTTTTGTGTACCCAGTTTTTTTCAAATGCGCCAAAACTGTTTTGTGGTCAATTCCCAGTTCTTCAGCTACGTCGTAACTACTGATATGCCGATCTTGCTCCACTTTTTCAAAAATGGCATCAATTTGATCCGTAATAGGGCGACGTGCATCTTTAATATCAAAATTTCCGAATTGAAAACGCTTAAACCAAATTTGTACTACTCTCACAGACACTGCACTAGGTCCATAAACATCGCAAATTTTTATCGCGGCTTGCGTTGCATTATACCTTTTTTGTAGTAAAATTTTAAAATGTATCGAATTTCTTCATTAGATTCACTCATCTTTACAGTACGAAAAACAAATAAATATCACACATTTTCCTAAGTTGAATTTGGAATTAACTTCTTTTAAATTCAAACTTTGAATGATACCAAAACCAGCTAGATACAAATAGTATAGCCAAAGAGATTTTATTACAAGTTCATATATACTATAATGCGAAAAGACTTTCTCCCCAACTTATTATTTAAGACGTCTAAAGATTGTTTACCGAATATTCTAGAGAATTTTTGGACTGACTTGGATATTAAAAATTCTTGATAGGTACTCAAAATTGTAGTGATCATTTCAAACATTTCATGAATAATAATGGTACTTAGGTATAATTTTTTAAATGTAAATATTTTTTTATCAGATAGTTTCATCACATAAGTACCTACTTAGTATACTTGTTGTAGATGCGTTTTGCTTCTGCGGCTAAGTATATATTTTTTATTTTAACTATAGAATAATAATGATCTTTTCTTTTATATACAAATCAATTGCTGTTCGTACGGCTGAACTGATTTTTATGAATTTTTTTGTGTGTATTTTATTGGGTCTCTGGATGGTTTAAATTCACAATTGAACCCAGTAGATGGCGCTTTCGAGATCTAGAAAATTGCGCACGAAGTCGCGGGCACACAATTAGTGTTTAAATATCAATTAGCATACAATTAGTGTATAATGCTGGACATTTCACATACTAAGCAAAGAAAAATAATAATATATATCTTTTTACATCTATTATATATCTACAGTAGTTGTAATCCTACTGGTGGTATTGTGAGAAATAGACGGTCATTCCAAAATGATGTCTCAAAAAATGTCCGAACCGAAAAAGCAACCAAAGTTAGCCAATATCAAAGATAACGATCGGACAAGTTCTATTTTCAAAGCAAAACATGTCGGCAAATAATAAAGAGTGCACACGACCGCAGTCAAGGTGCAAGGTCCGTGCAGTCTATTGTCCGAACTCCTTGCTGCACAAACTTTCCATTGCTGGCACAAAACATAATTGCCTTGGCCCCTTCTCTATTCAAACGTTCAAAGATATTACGGTACTGGCAGGAATAGTTAAAAAAAAGATGACGTTCCGTATTCAAAATATGTCACTTTCGCGTATCGATTTATTGTATCGCGAATTGAGACTGTCCTTTGTGCCCGATTTTGAACCAAGTCCCTTAAAGGTAAACCGTGAAGATGTCGACGTTCGCGTTCCCATGACGACTGAATTTATTTTTGAATTATTTTTACGACTGGACATATCTTATTGTCGCGGGATATCGGAAGTGATACGGATTAGTTCCGTGAACGCATCGCTGAATATGGAATGAAAGGAAAACATTTTTATTCAAATTCTTGATGCTGGTCGGTAAGGAGATCAAGAATTTTGTTATTTTTATTAACGATTACAATAATTTAGATCTGACGGTGACAATTTCTGGAGCGTGTTATTTTTAATTTGGATTTATTGATCCATTCAATATGAGTTATTATTTTCTTACAGTTTTATGTACCTACTCCCTTATTTTTTTTTCTTATCTTATTAGCATACCTATCTCTTACCTCAGTAACCTATTCTAGAATTATTTTTTATCGGGCAAAATGTGTTTCAATAGTATTTTTCAAACTATCGCGATCACTGTACATAATAACTTATTAAAACGGGTATTTATCGCGTATCTACCTTTTTTATTTGTTATAAACACCCGTTTTAATCAGTAATAAATATTTTTCAGTCGCATTAAAATCAATGCAACTTGATTATACAAATAAAAAGCTTTATTACGAACGTATACCCTAATTAGAAATAAAAATCCCACAGTGGGTACAAAAGACCCCAAATGGTCGATAGGGCGCGGTGATTACAGTCGCAAGTCTAGATCGCAGATAACCCGCAACTCACAATAGATGGGTACATTACACCCCCGGGCAATTGTAGGGTTGTCGCAAAAAAAATACAAAAATGCTGGTACTAATCAAACGTCTTGCCAAAGCCAAATGTGTTCTTTCTTCAGCGGTTTTAGGGGTTCCCGACCAAAATATTAAGCGATATTGTTCGTCTGTCCGTCTGCCACGGACAATGAACATAAAGTCATGGCTGAATATCTCAGAAACTATACTGAAGCTATCGACTTGGTTTGGAATAGTTATAAATAATACTTGTCAACTACGACCTCCGTGGCGCAGTGGGCGAATAGCCGGCTGAGACGTGCCCATCGCTGTACTGCTCTGCGTCCATACTCTTCATACTGAAACACAGCAATGCTGCTGGGTAACAGAAATACGTATGGTGGTAGTACTTTTTTATTTTTTTATTGATGATAGTCAAGCGCTTGACCACTACCTCACATGATGGTAAGTGAACGTGTGATCGAAGATGGAGCACGCTTGCCTAGAAAGAACTTATTCACTCTGGACTTGAAGACTCCAAGATTACACTGGTTTGGAAAAACATACGCCGGAAGTGAGTTCCACTCCTCACTTGTGCTTACAAGAAAAGTTGAAGCAAATCGTGGTACGGCAAGGTGGTATGCCGACCAGGTATGGGTGGTACTTCCCGGTTCGTCTGCTTGTCCGGTGGTGGAAGGGAGAAGAAGAAATAAGGTCATGAAGATCTTGTGCACATTCACCAAAATGTATCTTGTAAAAAACTGAAAGTCTGGCTACTCGGCGTCTGTACTTCCCCGAGCTAGCCCTTTCACAAGGAACACTACTACTCATAAACACTACTACTCATAAAAACTACTACTCATAAACACTACTAGGTACTCATAAATACTTTATGACATTATGCTAAATGTATTTTTTTTTCGTCTTGGTAGGTACCTTATATCCCCCTTCCAAATTGGTAAGTTACGTAGTACGACGCGATATTAAAAACAATCTGGTCAGGGACTATGCTAAAAGTTTTCAAATCCCTTTACTAGTAACTTAATGATTGACTAAAAATTCTTTATTCATTAAAATGAATATATCTGTAGATAGACGAACTTAATGCTAGCGAGCATTCTTTTCCAGTTAACATTTGCGTAATGTGGAATAGTTACTTGATAAACAAGAGTGCAAAGTTGCTTTTTAACTACGTGCTCAATTTTGTTGACCGAGCAAGCGAAGGAATCTAAAATTGAATCTTCTAAAATTCAAAAGCGAGGGAATCAAAAGAGCACGAGGTGAAAAATCTTCGCACTCGAGTGCAACACGTAACTTTTCATTCCAACTCAGCGAGAAAATGACTAAATGCAAAAAAAGTAATACACCACGAAGGTCTGAGTATGAGTTTTTAACAAATTAAAAAAGGTTGTATGATAAATTCAGCACCATGGAGGTAGAAGTAAATAGGTTAAATGATGTTTTGAATTCACAAACTTAGTGCACACGATGTTCTAAATTCAATTTAGTTTATCCTCTAGCGGATAAAAACGGCTTTTGCACTCAGATATCGAAGAGCAAAATATACTTTCCGAGATGGGGGGACGAAAAATATATTTTATTTGTGTACGACAAGTAGCAGGAAAAGCAAAACAATAAAAAAATACTATAAAGTACCACAAGTAATAATTTATGTAATGTCTTAGATTTTTATTAATACCTTTGGCAACCCTGATATAGCAACAAAAATGAGTACAGAAGCCCGCAATGAGTGACATAATAACCGACGGGCCGATCGCAGATAAGCTATTAATTTGGCTCAAGTATCCCATTCCATATCGAAAATATGCTCGGGGCATCAATACCCACCCCCTACAGACATCCCTATTCCCACCCAATAGAGTTCAGTTTCATTTGTTTTGATATGCAAAGTATTGTTGGTATTTTAAGAAGAAATTGATACGCCTCGATTGTGCGGATTTCTATGGTTTTATTGTTTCGTTGATGTTTTGGCCGAAGTATTATAATGAATGTTTTTTTAGTATTTACCATAAAGGATTTTGTGACAACCCTTGATAGAAAGCGGATTATTAGTTTATAAAAAAACTTACATCAAAGGTTATGTTTGGATTTGCCTCTGACTTTTCCCGGGACTAGATTAATAAATAAAGGGATAAATATGAAGGAAAGTTGCTTAATATTAGATTATTTAAATGTACTTAAACTTATGTACTTCTTATTTTCAAACAACCATTTTTAGGGTTCCGTACCCAAAGGGTAAAACAACACCATATTACTAAGGCTCCGCTGTCTGTCCGTCTGCCACCAGGCTGTATCTCATGAACCGTGATAGTTATAAGTACAGTTAAAATTTTCACAGATGATGTATTTTTGTTGCCGCTATAACAACAAATACTAAAAACAGAATAAAATAAATATTAAAGGGGGGTTCCCATACAACAAACGTGATTTTTTGCTCGTTTTAGCTCGATATTGATAACGGCAACAGGTAGACGCTTGAAATATTCATAGAATATTTAGTTACATACTCACTTTGAAAATAAATAATTAAATTAAACTAAAATAAATATTTAAGGGGGCCCACATACAACAAACGTAATATTTTTGCTGTTTTTATAGATAATGGTACGGAACCCTTCGTGCGCGAGTACAAACTTTCAACATAAAGTAGTATTTAGTTTAGGTTTGAATATATGTGTTCTCGAAATCCCCACTGCCACGTCCCCACCGGTGCCTAGAGGCCTTGTAACCGGACAATTATTACAAACATACATGCTTTAACACGAGTTTTTTTCAAATAATTTTGTAAGAATTTGCTCATGTTAAATTAATAAAAAAAAACGTTTTTCAGAACAGACAGGGATCCATAATTTTTGTCACTAAATACAGAAAAATCTTACTTAAAAATATTGTTAGTACACAGAAAGATAAATCATAAAATAAGGTCATATTGGAGCATGAGCGCATCTACTGAGACACTAGGCATAGATAGATAGATAGATATATAATTTTTTTATTGCACACCATTAAATACAAACATATAAAAGAAAATACACTTTTAAATCATAGGTACAATGGGCGGCCTTATCGCTAAAAGCGATGTCTTCCAGGCAACCTTTGGATGGACAGGATATATATGAACAAACAAGGACGGCGGCGTAAGATATTATTAGACTTTGTAAAACAAGTATTTATTACAATTTATAAAAAAATATGGATACTATAAAATATAATACATAATTATATTAAATAATATAATCATAAAATTACATAAATATTAATATCAAGATGAATAAAATATATATTGTCGTACCTATACATGTGTACATAGATTATAAAAATGTATAAATAAATAAATGGGCTAGTGAGCGATGGATGACAGAAAGTGTTATCTGACCATGTTTTTAAAGATAGGGAGATATTTTGCGTAACGAATTGAGACGGGTAGGGCATTCCAAAGTCTGGTAGCATGCAGAGTAAAAGTGGTACTATTAATACTAAGGTATGATGGGGAGTTTTTAATTGAAGGGTTTCAGAGGAACTTAAGGATCGAGAGTTGGAAAGGTAAAGAAAGTCAAAGCATTCTTTGAGGTAGGACGGAGTAGAAGGGATGAAAATGATGCTGTAGAGGAGGGAAAGGATGCGCGCATTCCGGCAAAGGCGGATGAGTAACCACTTAAGTCTGTGGTGATACTCAGAAATGTGATCGAATTTGCGCAAGCCAAATATTAATCTAATTCTGGAGACGCTCAAGCTTGTTGAGTTGGTCTTCAGTTAAATCAAGATAGCTGGCGTCATAATTGAGAATGGGATGCAACAATGTCTGTGCAAGTACAATTTTGGTGGAAGTCGGAAGGAAGTTTCGCAGCCGCTAAGGAAGTTTCGCAGGCATTTGGTTTAGCATGTGAGCGGCTATAGTAAAGTTATCCAGCCCCTCATGATAGATGAGCTCATGTTCCCGGCAACATCGATCTGGAAGCTGTTGGTGCTTCCACGCATGCGGCTCACCTAAGATGTGGTTCTTTTTCATATGATCGCGGAGAAATCATCGGTACCCGCGTCTGTAAACATCCCTGATGCATGTATGTTGATTTATTAATTGAAATTTCTTTATTGCACAAAATACATAAATCTGTACATAGGCGAACTTAATGCTAGCAAGCATTCTCTTCCAGTTAACCTTTGCGTAGTGTTGAAAAAATATTTTTGTAGGTAGTGCATGACATAATGTAGCAGGATAAACTTTATAATAAAAAAAATAAGACTAAGATGTATTGAGTTTATAAAGTTTATCCTGCTACATTATGTCATGCACTACCTACAAAAATATTTTTTCAACACTACGCAAAGGTTAACTGGAAGAGAATGCTTGCTAGCATTAAGTTCGCCTATGTACAGATTTATGTATTTTGTGCAATAAAGAAATTTCAATTAATAAATCAACATTTACATATTAAAAAAACTGTATATATATATATACAGTTTTTTCAATAATCGTACTTTCTAACATTTTATATTACACATCAATAAACACTAGTTGAAAAATAAATAGATAAAGTAATAAATAGGTAGTTATGTTATGGTCCGGTTACAAGGCCTCTACGCTCCTGTGGGGACGTAGCGGTGGGGATTTGGAGAATACACCATATCATTGTCGCTTGTGCCTTGTTTTATAACCCCGTCTGCCAGGAGCATTGGCGTCTAGCTATTATTAAAAGCGTATCCAAAGATAATGCTCTAATTAAAATAACAATGTCAGTAAACAAATCCGGGGTAATTTGCGTGTGCTGCAATACTTAGTGTAACTATAGTGTAATTGCGGGGTCACAGTGATACAACTATAACGAGGACGGAATATAAATGAATACCTAATTAGATCTGTGGTAATGTGGTCAAAGGTCTGTTGTTTTGTACCTTGAAATATAATGTCTCTAGTAATGTGTTATTAAGATATTATTATAAAACATGAAAGACTTTGGTGGTAGAGCTTACTAGCACTACTGAAGGTAGAGCTTTTGTGAACGGGCTCAAAGTGGGCACCACCGCTTTACCTTTATCTGCCGCCAAATAGTAGTACTTGTGCTGCTGTGTTCCGGTTAGATGGTAATGGTATGTTCCTGTAATTACTGGCACATAGGCATAACAGCTAAGTCCTATAGTATGACAACGTATCCACATTGAGATCAAGACAATATAATACCTTGTTTTGAATTCTATGTGGATATCCATGGGCTGCTGTAGCCACTTACCATCTGGTGGACTGCATGCTCGTTTGCCATATAAGTAGTATAAAAAATCTTTGCAAAGAGACGTTTTACGGTAAGATTGCGCACTCTTCCACCACGTCCTATTATCACCATCATGAGTCACAGACGTCTACCTAGCAGAGCGACTGATCTTGTGTAGCCTGGATCCAACGACTCCCAGTAACCATTTTCAAGTCGTCTTTCCATCTAGTGGGCGGTCGTACTACGCTGCACTTTCAAGTGGTGTGGTCTCCACTTAAGAACTTTTCTGCTTCAGCAGCCGTTTTTAGTTTGTACCAAACCTTCGATAGTTAATATTTCTAAGCGTGCCAAAAATATAAACGGGACTAATAGGCTTTAACTTAGCTCAAAAAATAGGTTTATTTATAAAAATAGTTAAGAAAAAGATTTAAATTAGTATTAGATTTGTTAAAATATTCTGCTTTGTTAATATTAATATCATATATCTAATACTCTTTCTTCTTCTTTTTTTCTTCTTCATCAAAAAAAGTTACAAATACCGTGATTTAAAAAATAATGTCTAGTCTAGAATCGTCTTGTTCCAATTCTATACGCAAAATGTTATTTAATATATTCTGTTTTTTTTTTAAAACTGATCTTCGTTTGAGCTCAATCTCATCTGATGGTAAGCGATGACATAGTCTAAGATGAAGCACGAAGATCTAGAAGAAACCTGTTCAACCCGGATTGTATTTTTTAGGAAAAACAGACGACGGCATCAAGAACCTTATCTGTACGTATCAAGAACGTAGAAAAAGGTGTGTTCGAATGGGTGGTATATCAACTAGGTACAGATGGTACTGAGCCGTGCGCCTGCTTGTCTTTTGATGGAAGGGAGTTCAGATCAGATCGTATAGTTCCTGGGCACATTTCCCGAAAAAATTCTTTACAAGATCCATAGAGAATCCATAGAGTTAGGCAGCTATTTATACTAAACATAGTTTTAAGACAACACAGATCACTTTCCTATAGCACTGAAAGTACTAACAAAAGACGAAAAGATATCGTCCGCATTAACAACAACCCAGTTAAGCATGCTCGTGCATCCAGATTTCTAATGTCCTTAGGACCATTGCTGTACAACAGGCTAAATCGTAAATTGAGCATCCACTCAATGAACTTCTCAAACTGTAAAAGAGCCTTACAGACTGCTCTATCCAATCTATCTTACGAGGAAACTGAGGAATTACTAACCGTAATAAAGTAAGATTTTAAAGATTGTATAGTACTTACGTAAACTAATACCTTCCATGTTTGCACTTAGTTTATTTAGTTAATATTTTTATTATGTAAACAGATTCTAAGTTTTGTTAATTTGAGTATTCATAAGTTACCCCAGTCCAGCCTTTTTCGCCTCAGATACAGGTTTCCTAGTTCAGCCAATGTATAAAATTATACCTATAAGTGGATATTCATCCCTAATGTTAATCTTAGCAATATGAAAAACGAATAAAGATTGATTGATTTATTTATTTATAGATATTCTTCCATAGAGAAACGTTTCTATGGCCATACTATTATGCATAGTAAGGGATAATGCATGTGGTCTACGATGCAACGCGCTTGCCTAGAATTTTAGTCTGTACTTTTCATATTTTTTGTTTAGTTGTATAAAAACTGCTGCTTCACTCAAGGCGGGGTCGACTGACAAATTTACGATAGTTTTTGCGATAAACCTCACAGTTTCACCGAATTTTTTTTATGTCAAGTGGTTTAAGTGGGTTCTGTTTTTCAGAGATTATCGACCTATCTCGAGGTGTCAAACCAGTTTTTATCTGGAAATTTTTAAATCTGTTATAGTTATAAATTGCTTTGCTGATATAAATAGCAAGACAGATTTGTAACCTAAATATGTATTTATTTATCAAAATAGGTTTTTTTATAGTATACTAGCTAAAACAAACTTCGCACGTGTGGAAAAAAAATGGTGTTTGTTAATATTCTCCTCCTAAACGGCTAGACCGATTTTGATGATTTTATTTTTATATTTATGAGGTATCCTAAAAGGTTCATAGCTATAGATCAAAAAATTAGGTAGGAAAATTTAAAAAATCTGAATCTCGATAACAGCGCTCGCTACCTATCGGGTCCAACTTTAGCGAAGAACATTTGAGGTAAAAAAAATCATCAAAATTGGTCAAGCCGATTAGGGATAAGTAGAGACTCCATTTCTTTCTCTATATATTAGGTTGGGGAAAAAGTCTTTTCGCATTATAGTATGTATGAACTTGTAATAAAATCTCTTTGGCTATACTATTTGTATCTGGCTGGTTTTGGTACCTCACACTTCTTTAGCCACTCGGCAAAAATTAAGAGAGCCGTATAGTCCTGACCTTGCACCTTCAGATTTCTTCCTGTTTCGGTCTCTTCAGAATTCTTTAGACAGTGTCAGGTTAACATCATGAGAGGACTGCCAAAACTACTTGTCGCGGTATTTTGATCAGAAGCCCCAAAAATTCTATAGCAATGAGATCATGTCCCTACCTACAAGATGGCAAAAAGTTATCGAACAAAATGGTTCCTACATACTTAAGTTAAATGTAAGTAAACTATATAAAAAAATGTTTTGAATTTGCTTAAAAATGTAAAGAGACTTTTTCCCAACCTAATAATAATGTCAGTTAAAATTTCGGTTACACTACAGTCTATACGGTGACGGGCTGGCAATTTATCACATAACGGAGTGCTAACTACGTAGAGTACGTAGCGTTCGGACTTGCCTCTGACTACTCCCTGGTGGGACCTCTTGACGAGTCTGCGTGTAGTGTCTGTGAGTAAGAGATCTAAAGATATTCATCATGGGAATTATATCCTTCAGATTTCATATTTTCATTAGAATTATTATGGGAGCAATTCAGCTAAACTTATTTCCAAAAATATAATTAAATTACCCACTAAATTGGCAACCGGAAACGAAACCAGTTTTTTTCGTTTTAGCTAATTAGTGAATTAACCTTTGCGTGCTAACGACATGCAAAACAAATAAATGTCAAATATATTAGAAAAATGTCCTTGTTTATGACAAGCATGTGTCAGAGAACTGTAAAATGACATTTCAGTTTTTAAAATAAAACTCATGATATTTATAAATATATTAAAGTAATCAACTTCATCTATCTATATACACAGTCTATATAACAAAGTCGGGTTAGGTTACACCATTTATAACTCAAGAAGGGTTAGACCGATTTTGATGACTTTTGATTTGTTGGATTTGTCTTCGTCCCGAACAGCAGAATAACTATTAAAATATCGGAAAAATTCACGTAAAACAAATTATGAAGAAAATTCATTTTCTCATACCCACATAGATGCAGCTATTGATGGCCGATTGACAATTATACCGGCAACGTTCATTAACAGCCCGCGTCATATGCATGTCAAGGCGGGTCGAAGTTGCCGGGTCAGCTAGTTTTAAATCATTTTACGGCGACAACTTTTTATCCTTCAAAATGTATTGTATATTAAACTCGGTTTAAACAAGAGATTTCAGCATCGACCTAATTCCGGTTCTTACCCAACTGCATCTTTAAAACACGATAAAATACATATGAAGTGTCAAATCGTCCCTCAAATTAACCCAGCATCAAAAGATTTCAAAATAACTCGTTATCGCGTGCCTCTGCGCAGCATCCTTTAACCCTACAACGCGTGCTGGGATCAATACGGCCCACCTTCGAGATCCAACCCTATTGTCCCGTTTATCTTTATCCCTTTATTCCAAAAGGGTGCACGAATCGTGCGCAAGGATTCTGTATCGCGTGCTTATTGTTCAGATGAAAACGAGACCGTAACCCTTATTCCTTGGCGTTTTTAGACGTTTATACAGTTTTTTAGGGACGGCTTTATCTCCTCGCTAACGCTTATCTAAAGCCTATGTAAATGGGCGTGCGTGTGAATGTATAATTTTCTACTTTGAAGTAAGTGCTGATTAAACTTCAGTAGCAGTTTCTGTGATGTAATACGAACAAAATCAGGTTTTTAACACCATCAATGGTTCCCAGAACCTATTTTTAACACGTGTACTCAAACCGTGGGACCACACATGCGTTTTCTATGAAATGTCCGATGTAGACAATTTTAAAAACCAGATTTCTTTCTTCATCAATATTCACAATATTTCAAGAAGCCCCTTTTTTACTTGTCTTTTTTTCTGTTCGGGTTTATGTAACGACTTTTTTCTTTGACAAAAAAGACGATGGTGACCCGTGACCTCTTAGACCCTTTGAAATAGGAACGGTTGAAATCTAGTTTGTATGAAAAAGTGTGTCCGTCTATGTGTTTTGTTGAGTTCACAAAGCTGTGTGTATGATTTAAGTCTGAAACGAATTGTATGTGGTCAGGGCAGTTTTTATACTGTGAGAACGTTCTTATGTATATCTTATCTTATGTACCTACTTGATCAAAATTTTATTCAAAATATGACGACATATTTTTTTTATCTTGCTGTTTCTTCTTTCGAGTCAACAGTTCTGTTTACTTCACAATCACATTATGGATGAATAAAAATTTTCCACTTCTACTGCGTTGTCAGTGGCTAGGTTAAAGTTGTCTTTTGCTTAAAAACTGTTATGTAGTTAAAGTTTTTTAATTTTCCTTTTACCAAAAAGGTTTAAGGATCAAAATGTTTTTATTCATTAAAATCACAAGGATCACTTTGAAACGTCAGTTTTACTGCTACTTATAAACTAATTGCGGGTTCCTATATTCGTCGGTAACGGACTACGACTCATATCTCCTTGAAAAATTGTCAAACTTTTGACACATTTTCAAAGAGAAACAAGTCGTAGCTAGATACCGACGGATATAGGAACCCGCCATTACTCAGTCACTTAGATTTCGATAATAGGATAAATAATTGAAAAGTAACTTGACTATAACTTACGCTTAAGATATGCTTAACAATTTATAATCTATTAATAACTTTATACTTACAACGCCAAATTCATAAAACACGTGCTCATATTTGCCGTTCAAAAAAAGTAACAACCTATCGCCCTTTTTGCAATTTTTTTGTGTTCAGTTTTTGTGCGTTCCTCAAGACACATATTCACACAATAGGCCCGACGTTCCCGTTAAGTAACCCAATTTTTACACCATAAATAAAAAGGAAAAAAAAACTAAAAAGCTAACGGTCTTCCGTTTTTTCTATTTGTATTAATTTGTACAACGCCCCGATGCTTACACACAAAGTGCGTATTGAGATCGAAAATTAGGCCGCATTCATTGCTTTTTTTACATTTTTGAGACGTTTTTTTTAAATGTTTTGTGACAATATTGACAGATCCGCCCCAGATTGCCCGATCAGGAGATCCACGTCAAACTGGAGGATTTGTAAATAATCTTATTGAAAATTAATACCATTCTCGAAGTCCATGCTGATTAGCTTTATTGTTGAAAGTTTTTTGTGTTTCAAACAGGGGTTTGATTTCAAAAACAAGCTTCTTTGAATATTTATTAGGTGACTTTGTTTTAAATTCAATCATTTGAACAGTGGCGACTTAATAATGCATAACATAATTTGAATATGGATGAGTACCTTTTGTAGGTGCATGTCT
Source organism: Philereme vetulata (assembly GCA_918857605.2). Classification (NCBI taxonomy): domain Eukaryota; kingdom Metazoa; phylum Arthropoda; class Insecta; order Lepidoptera; family Geometridae; genus Philereme; species Philereme vetulata. The sequence continues at coordinate 7,055,947 of OU975442.1, forward strand.
TGGTTTCCGAGTTAGGTTAACTCTTTGATTTACCTTATTTTGTTTGAGTTGATTTGAATCGAATCAATGCTCTCAACAATTTTTATATTTATACGATTATTATGAAACAAAAAGCGATTGTCGATATGTCGCTTTTGTCAATTAATTAAATATAAACATTTTTTTTTTGTATCCTGTTTAAGTAACAAAGGGGTATTAACAAAAAAACGCAGCATCCTTAGGGTTAATAGTGTTAATCTCCGTAACCCTATTATACCACGTGCCAGATGAGGGTTAAATGTCAAAGTTGTAAGAAAAGGATAAAAAGTTGAGAAAGGGTGTGTCAGTCTTTGATTCTTTGTAAATTACGAAACAAAACTTAGAAAAAAATAATTTATTTTATAAACAGATACATATATACTTCTTAAATGTAAGGTACCTATCTAGATAACTGTGTATCTCGAGGGGCATATAGCTTGAAGAACCGATGCGAAGTCCGTTCATGCAAAAAGGTGAGTGGAGCAAAAGTCTCGAACACCGCCGTAAAGTTGCAAGCCTATCGATCTTTTACAGAATACATTTTGGGGAATGTGCCCAGGAACTTTACGATCTGATTCCGCCATCTCCCTTCCATCAAAGGACAAGCAAGCGCACGGCTCAGTACCATCTGTACCTAGTTGATATATCACCCATTCGCACACACCATTTGGTTCTACGTTCTTGATGCGCACAGCTAAGGTATAGAACACTTTAGCGTCGATGGTTCATCCTAAAGAATACAATCCGGGCCTCTAAGGTAAGAGTGAATAAGTTTTTTCTAGATCTTCGTGCTTCAGCTTAAACTATATCATCGCTTACCATCAGGTAAGATTGTGGTCAAACGAAGATCTATAATGTGTAAAAAAAAGCTGTTACTGGGTGCCGGTTGGTGCAGGCCGCACAATAATGGTGGCTCTGTACATCTATGGCGGAGACCTATGTCCAGCAGTGGACGTCCTGTCGCTAATACAATGATGATGAACCCGGTCTCAAGTATATAGCAGTAATTAGATGCTCTTTTTCTTCGTGTATACCTAAAAAGTAGCCAGAATAGTGGCATATACTGTAGTTGTAAGAAGAATTATTAAAGCTAAGTAGACTCTAGAAGTTTATAGGGCAGTAGTCGACCAATTTATTTTATATAATACTTTCACACAAAATAGAATAGTGCTAGGAGGACTTAATGCTAATAACATTATCTACCAGTCATCCTGGTCGTGCTAAAAGAAGGTAAGGTGTGACACAGGACAAATGGTATTTCAAAGCCACTAAAAAAAATTACAGACATACAGAATCTATAAATACGGACCCTAAATAAGAAAATAATAATAAATGCCTAACATAATAATTATAATATATATATAGTGTAAACTCTATATAACGACACTCAAGGGACTGAGCATATTTTGACATTATAGATAGTTGCCGTTAAATGGAGAGAAGTAAAATCTGTATTAGAAAAAGAAAACGTTTATTTCTGATTTGTCTTGTTAAATAGTATAAGTACTAAGAATAGTAGGTACTAAGAATATGACAACGTATAGATAAAATCTATCACTTCTACTAACAACAGTCTGCAGCTACACGTGCAAGCAATCCCATTTTGTAAACAAAAGAACGGATTTCTTAGAAAGTTTGGTGTGTATGATGCTGACAGTCGAGTTTATTATGGTCTAGGATAATAAAACAACAAAAACAACTTTTTACTAATTTGGCAACTTAAAAAGAACTTTTTATTACAAACTGTTGTCGTTATTGAGAGTGGGTGTAATGCTATACAGAGTGTACCATTGTATGCAAGACAAGCTAAACCAACCAAAGCCGAGTGATTTCGACGTTTTAGAGAGTTTGTCGTTAAAACGAGTGACGTTACATGGAGTTTACACTGTATATATACATACTTATACAGTTATCTTACCTAAAATCCAACAAATAAGTTAAAAAAAAAAATTAATACAAATTACACTGCAAATCTAAGTCAAACGCAGTGATGGTATCGGTGGCTCGCAACTGTCGCACCTGTCTCTTAAACGACTCTCGTCCAATGTCCAATTTATGTTTTTTTTATTATGATTATGTTTGTAAAATTGTTGTACGTATATTTATTGACAAATTCTTATATTAATACTCAATACTCAATTATTTATTGCATGTGAGATAGGCACATGATCGTTATCGACCCTGATGGGCACAACTATATTTTGGAGGTTATGACGATTAAATGATTGATCTAACTACTCTATTGTATTAGGAAACCTGTAATGGTGGATATAATATGTTATTAAATAAATAAAATATAACATAGAATGTATTTAGTTGGGTTTACAGTTTATTTAATATTCATACAAAATTATCAATGGTTACCATGAATCCAAAGGTTGCCTGAAAAAAATCGCTTCTAAGCGATAAGACAGCCCATTGTGCTTGTTGTTTTTGTTTCTTTTGTGGTGTACAATAAAGTGTGTTCATTCATTCATTACCAAAATCCACTCCCAAACAGCCATAGGTACTAACTACGTCCTTCACTTTGCGTGATATTCATGGTTTGACACACGCTTAGCCAATTTGTTTCAGGTATTGGTAAAAAGGTTGTGGACGTGGGTACCTATGCGGATCGCAGGGCTGAAGTGGAGATGGGCTGGACACTTGGATAGGAGGGATAACGGGCGTTGGACGAAGGTGATTACAGAGTCGTGATCAAGGCAGACCACCCGCCCGATGCTCTAATTACTTCATAAACGTAGCTGGGTGTCTATAGATGAGACTCACAAGGAACCCGAAAGAGTGGCGTGATAAAGAGGAAGCCTATACCCAGCAGTGTGTGCAGACGGACTGAGATGATGATTGGTGCGATACAAGCTAAGCCCAAAGTCCCCTTGGAAGATACTTCACTAATATTTTACTAATCAGACTGACAAGTGCATTTCTTCCCAGACCCTCGAGAACTCATTCCTGATTCAAATCCAATCGCGCCACGGAGGAAATGTACCGATACCTTTTGTAACGGAACCTGCAATCCCGTGCTTAATCGTTCAAACTAAGTGGCATTACGTGAATAGGGCTGCCTGATGATCAGAATAACCGGAAGTTTTAAGGTAAGCTTCAACAAGGCTGATACGCAAGAGGTTTGATTCCCGCTGAGAGGCAAATGTTAGCATGGTCTACAGATATTTGTTCCTGGTTTAGGTATATTTTTTTTGCGTAATATGTGTAATAACAAGGTGTTGTACAGTTGTTGTGTAGGCACGGCTATATTTAGCGTTTATCGCATGCAATGTTAAAGCTTTACACATTCATTTTATTATAAGGGTTTTGCATTTAAGCACAATGTCAGGGTTATTTATTTACAATATTAACAATTATTCTTTACGGCTCTTACCTCATATGAAATTTAAAACAATTAAAAAGGATTAATAATATTAGTCAAAATAAAAATAAAATTACAATATGTAATATTTTTTCTAAATTTAATAAGTATGTATTTACAAAAAACAAATGTATATAAGTATTCTATCAGTTATCTGGTTCCCATAGTACAAGCTTTGCTTAGTTTAGGGCTAGATGGCGATGTTTGAAATGTCCAGTATTATTGACGACTTCCGTGGCGCAGTGGGCGAATAGCCGGCTGAGACGCAGGAGGTAGCGAGTTCGATTCCCGCTGCGGAACAAATGTTTGCATGATCTACAGATATTTGTGCCGGGTCTGGTTGTTTCTCTATGTATTATAATTATGTATTTACAAAAAAAAAGTATATAAGTATTCTATCAGTTATCTGGTTCCCATAGTACAAGCTATGCTTAGTTTGGGGCTAGATAGCGCGGTGTGAAATGTCCAGTAATATTTATTTATTACTATTAAGGTATAGTTCTAACAGAATCCGGAATATAATGATAAAATTAATCATATAAAATCCGATTTTATATGTCATGTTAATTTAAACATGCTCAATTACTAACAATAAAACTTAAGATGAATAGGTTTCTTCTAGATCTTCGTGCTTCATCTTAGACGACATCATCGGTTACCATCAGGTGAGATTGTGATCAAACGAAGAACTGTTAAAAAAAACTGCATAAAAATTACCGAGTACTTAGGTATGTAGCACCAGCAAGGATAGCAAGTGTGAAATTACGGCATCATAATGAAAAATCATTGCCCGTGATTTTTCACATTCAGCAGTGATAACAAATAATCATATTATCATAAGAAAATTACTTAAAAGTAGCAATCATTTCCATGCCTATTATATGGTATTGTGCCTTTCAATTATATCCTTTAACTGACATACGGATAATGAGATATGAATCGAGGTGAAAATATTAAAGGCCTGTGCAAATCAGTTCTCCTGGTTGTCCAAATCTGATGTTGGAAATATCCACTGGTTCCAATATAGCACAAATATTTACCTATGCTGCATATAAAATCTACAGAATTTCTGTTAAGTATATAGTCAATTCGCTGCAAAGAAATGAAACGAGAAAGAAGAAGTGAAACTATATAGTATAGTAATCTATTTTTTATACCTTATATTACTCGTGCGCGATAACTTGGGACCTGCTAGGAATGCGACTCCCCGACCACTTCCCCTGCACTTCCCCGATGGCGCCCGTATTGTACCGTTCGCATCACTATTTTTTACTAGGGTTTTTAGTCTCGTACTGGCCTACGTCACGTAACGACGCGCTCTGGAATTCTTTTAGTTTTCGTTTGTGTTATTGTTTTGTTGTTATAGTTTGTGCCATTGTTTTGTTGTTGTAGTTTTTGTTGATATAGTAAATGTTGTAATTAATTTATCGGATACCTCTTCGTCAAGTGATTATAGTGAGACTGAGGGCGAAGAACAACCTCTAGAAGGCATAAATCCACTAAGTAGTGACGAAGATGAGATAATGTAAATAATAGATAAAATAAATGTATAAACTTAAACATTGTATTTTTATTTTATTCAAATAGTGTAAAAAAGATTATATAAAAAGCAGCGTCCTCCCTGAGTAACATAATAAATTAGGTTAAAAAAAACAAAAACGAAGCCGCGGGCGGCTGCTTGTTATGTTCGCTTTTTTGCGGGCGGTACAAACACGCCAATATGACGTCACCGCGCTCAGGTCCCAACTTATCGCGCACGGGTAATACCTATATCTTCGTTTGACCATAATCTCACCTGATGGTAAGCAATGATGTGGTCTTCTTCTTTTGTCGTGTCAATGGCTATTTGACTTTTAAATTTGATTAGCCCAATAGAGAGCAACTTCCACACCCCTCTGTTGCCTGGTACAAGTCATTCCGTGTGCAAGTGGTTGGGAATAGAGGACATGAGAGCAGATGGGCCATTGTTTGTGTGGTGGCCCCGCAGTGGCACTGACTCCGGAATGGGTCGATGTATCCCCACTTGCCTAAATTGTCCCATAATGATGTGGTCTAAGATGAAGCACGAAGATCTAGAAGAAACCTATTCACTCTTACCTTAAAGAGGCCCGGCAAAGCGTTCCATACCTTAGCTGTGCGCATCAAGAACGTAGAACCAAAACGGTGTGTGCGAATGGGTGGTATATCAAATAGGTACGGATGGTACTGCTTGTCCTTTAATGGAAAGGAGATGGCGGAATCAGATCGTAAAGTGCCTGGGCACATTTCCCCAAATGTATTTTGTAAAAGATCGATAGGCTTGCAACTTTACGGCGGTGTTCGAATCATTTTTTTATATATTCGTAATATAGGCCGGATTTTAAAATCCATCATCATGCAACTCTACGCTCTCAATCCTATCACATGATACAAATCTGATTTCCACTGCACTTTAATCTTTCAGCCGCTGAAACTTCCACCACTCAACCATCGCGGGCCATCTTCGGAACACTTTCAAAAAGCCACGAACAAAACAGCAATGGATACCGAACATGGTGATGGAGTAGTATTGGTCCCGAAAAGCTCTCGCTCTGTAGTCAATTAAGTGATCAGCCAGGGGTTCTGAACAATTGGTCGCCTCTGAACAAAGCGTCATGGTTCCGCGCCCACGAACGTTTTATTAGGCCGATTGCGAGGGATGACACGCTTGCAATATTGTAAGTGGTAAAGATTGTTTATAAGTTGGTATTATGGGATTACGCGTGAGTGTGGAATAAGCTGTGTTTTATTATTTTCAAATGTATAAATGAAGGTAGTTTTTTCATTACTAAATCGTGTTAAGACTTACTAGCAAGCTCTAATTTACTATAAAACGAGTAAATTTTAACAAATATAACTAACTTCAGAAAACAGAAAAATACCAACTACTGAACTGATTTTGATGAAATCTCTATAGAGCCAATCTGAAAGTATACCCTTTAAAATAGAAAAATAATTTTACAAATCGCTTGTTATATCGCTGCTGGTCTAACTAAGTGACGTAATCGATATTTTAGAAAATATTACTAGAAGTCGTAAGTGTACTTAGGACACTTCGAATGATTTATAATTTTAAGATATGTAGATACGTCAAACATACATCTAGACGTAGAAAATGTAGACGGTAGATGATACAGATACGCCGATTAGGCAGATCGGTTCGTCTTCATAAGTAGATAAAAGTAACATTACAAATGTCAGTTACGCTAAAAGGTCGGTTACGTCACTTAGTTAGAACGGCGACGCAATGACGAAGTTCTCAGGTGAAAAATATAAAAAATACTGCCAAATTGAGAATTTAAAACTTCCTTCTTTTTTGAAGTCGGTCAAATAAAGCGTTATATAATAGCACACTTTACTCTCTAGTCTATCTGCCTAAACGGCCTCTATTATACCAATTAATTAAGTCTTAAGCAATTTTGACCTATTGCTGTCTATTGTCCAACTGCCACTACGAAATCGTCTTACCAAGTAAGTAATTGTAAAAATAATTTGCAAAAATAACTCTTTACTTTATTGAATTTAATTAATTCTTTGCGAAAATGGGTACAGTTACATAGCAAACGATGAATTAATCATAAAATTCAGATTCTCCATAATTAGCGAATGAGCATTTAATATTAAACAATAGGTATAAAATAAAAACACGATTATTAAATTTAATTAGTAAAAATATCATACACACGAATCGACATGTTAAAAAGAATACCTCATACACAGTGTGTTTGATAATATACTGACGATATTCAAGTGACGGCTTATCAAAACATAAAAATACTTCTCGAATAAAAAACTGCTACTTATAATAACAAATTTTAAAGAAAATCGACTAAGTTCAGGCGATTAATTCGATATAAAACTTACTGCCTACTCTTGCAATCGACATCCAAAAATAAAGGCCGATTTGATATCTCTTTAGGGAATGGCTGCGGGTTTTGGGTTAGAAAGGGACAACAAGAGATATGTCGAGACGTCACCAATACAGTATCTGTGATTAGATGGCAAGCATTATGCAATAGCACAACTTAAGTTTAATAAAGTGTTTGTTGTTACATGCCAAAATAAATTTCACATTTCTATGGTAAATATTTCACAAATTTATTTTATATGCTCATCAAAATAACCCCTTTCAGTTTTGTGCGTATATTTTCAAATACCACAATATATTTTCACAATTGTGTTTGGCCTTATTATTTATGAACACAGATTTTTCCAACCATTGTTTTTAATTCTGTATCATTTTTTTGGCGCAAAACAATACATTTTTTTTATTATTATTTTAGTTGAACACCTAAATCTTAAAAGACCGCCAAAAATACGGCCCAATACGATACCGACCCAAATTTGCCTCCAATTTTTCCTTGTTCAATAAAATCGCTAGCGTTGAAATCGTGTGTCGCGCGCGGCCGTGCGTGAAATCGCATCAACAGCTCAGCCCGCGAACGTTGCGCTTCTCTGACCGGATTATGGTACACTTTTAGCAATTGCCACTTTAAATAACATTTTACTGGAAATCATACGTTGTTACGCGGGTGTAAAGTTGATTTTTGCTTATCAGATTTAAGAAATGATGTCCTGCTGAATTTAGACCTCTATAGGTTCTATTTTAGTTCTAAATTTAAGCTCAATACCTAAAGATTGTATGATAGTTCTATTTTCAATAAAAATAGAAATGTAAAATGACTGCATTCTTTTGATTGAATTCATGGAATACTTGATAGGGGCTTGATTTATGGAATACGAAGAATAAGAATTGTCATTACATACGAAAAAATCTGTACTCTGAATAAGTAAGTATTACTCGTGCGCGATAACTTGGGACCTGCTAGGAATGCGACTCCCCGACCGCTTCCCCTGCACTTCCCCGATGGCGCCCGGATTGTACCGTTCGCATCACTATTTTTTACTAGGGTTTTTAGTCTCGTACTGGCCTACGTCACGCAACGACGCGCTCTGGAATTCTTTTAGTTTTCGTTTGTGTTATTGTTTTGTTGTTATAGTTTGTGTCATTGTTTTGTTGTTGTAGTTTTTGTTGTTATAGTTCAATAGTGTTGTTATAATTCAAATAGTGTAAAAAAGATTAGATAAAAAGCAGCGTCCTCCCTGAGTAACATAATAAATTAGGGTAAAAAAAACAAAGACAAAGCCGCGGGCGGCTGCTTGTTATGTTCGCTTTTTTGCGGGCGGTATAAACACGCCAATATGACGTCACCGCGCTCAGATCCCAACTTATCGCGCACGGGTAATACTGATAGCATACATAATTTTTTTTTTTTTTTTTTATTAATTTTTAGTAACTAACACGATTTAAATAAACTAATTACATCATACTTACCTGTTAAATTCAATATTCACATATGTACCTACAATTTCACAAAAGCTTTACATTCAATTTAAAGATATTTTAGCCACCATCCGATTATAGATCACTAGATTCCGCCCGCGGTTTCAAACGAGTGGTTTGTCAATAAAAAGTAGCATTATGTGTTATAATCCAGATTATAATCTACGTACCATACCAAATTTCATCAAAATCGGTTAAGCCGTTACAACGTGATTGAGTAACAATCAAACGAATAAACAAACATCCAAACTTTTGCACTTATAATATTAGTGTGATTTAAATATTAATCGGTCGCATCAACCATACAAAAATGTATGGGCGTGATCCTTGACGGGTTAAAGGCCGGTGCAGATCGAATGCGTGGCGTGCCGTGTGCGTGACGTGAGCGTGCACACAGCGGTTGTAATGTATGAAATTCTAAGGAAGATGTCAGACCTGCGTGGCGTGCGCGTCCTAATGCTACGCAACGGTTAGATATCTTCCATAGACGAGTACATTACCGCTGCGTGTACGCTCACGTCATGTGCGCACATTTGATTTGCATTGACTTAAGAATATCATAATTGATCGAGCAAAGCGAGGTCTCTAAATCAACTTGGGCTAATCGGCTTTGTATGTGTGTATGTTTGTTTGTCCGAGGATAACTTTCGAAGCGTTTATCCGATCATTGAGAAATTTACTTTATAGGTAGTAATGGCACAATTTCGGTGTGACTATTTAGTCACACCGAAATTGCTTATTTGAGCTAAAAACGTGTGGAGGAGGGGGGGGGGGGGATCAAAATGGGGGAGGACCAAAATGGGACTATCTGATCAAAAACTGAACTTTGACAAAATTCACAGGATACACCAGTGACCCCACAGTGTCGAAATTTGGAATGCGTGTAGCTTAAGTGGCACAAATATAGGCAAAAATCTGTAATCCAGAATAACTACATTTTCTACCCCAAAACGAAGAATCAAATTGCATGAACTTTCGTTACCTGTATTTTGAATGAAACTGTAGGTCAAGTATTTTTATTGGTCAAAGATTAAGGCTGGCTTGCACATTGATCCCTAACCGTATTTAGCGACTAAACATGTTTAAATTTTACGTATTTGTATGATTTGACAACTCCTTAAATCATATTTAGCCACTAAATACGTTAAGGCTGCGTTGCGCGATTCGCCCTAAAATTTTTTTTTTGTGTTTTGGGTGACTCGCAAGATACCAAAAACACTAGTTTATTTATTGTCAAAGTAAAATAATAAATATATATTTATTTATTAGCAGAAAGGTCTAAGTCTTAGCTAATTTTTAATGGAAGGCATAATATATTTCTACAATACATAATAATCATTCAATTAGCTAATGTATGTAAGGTGTTGGTGTAGTGCAGCGGTACACTTTGCTCAAAACCTGTGTACAGTGAATGCTTCGACTCCTAGAACTTGATTGATTGATTGATTGAAAATTCTTTATTGCACAAAATACATAAATCTGTACACAGGCGAACTTAATGCTAGCAAGCATTCTCTTACAGTTAACCTTCGCGTAGTGTTGGAAAAATATTTTTGTAGGTAGTGCATGACATAATGTAGCAGGAATCATTTTAATATAAAAATTAAGACTAAGATATATTGAGAATATGAACGAAACATCAAATATATATATAAACGTACTTTCAAATATTACACATCAATAAACACTAGTTGAAAAATAATAGATAAACTAATAAATAGGTAGTTACAATAAACCTAAATAAACTCATATGATATAAAGATAACAGAGTGGATAAATCGACGACCTCCGTGGCGCAGTGGGCGAATAGCCGGCTGAGACGCAGGAGGTAGCGGGTTCGATTCCCGCTGCGGAACAAATGTTTGCATGATCTACAGATATTTGTTCCTGGTCTGGTTGTTTCTCTATGTATTATAAGTATGTATTTACAAAAAAAAAGTATATAAGTATTCTATCAGTTATCTGGTTCCCATAGTACAAGCTATGCTTAGTTTGGGGCTAGATAGCGCTGTGTGAAATGTCCAGCAATATTTATTTATTTAAATGACAGAACATCTACAGGACACCACTCATTTTGTAGGCTTCGTTCATGAGAGTGAGGTAGTGCTTGCACACTTTGGATCTGAAAACCTCAATAGAGGAAACATGCTCGAACTTGTATTTAGACGCGAGAGAAGTGACACAAGCATCTCAATTGCTCAACTAAGCGTCCAACGGTTGCGCTTCTCTGGCCGGATTACAGAACTCTTACCGCGAACCTCGCTTTGAGGACGATATTGACAGAATCAATGCTAAAGCTAATATTAGCTTACAGAACTTTCCAAAAGCTAGTTGATGTCGGTCGTTTGATGATCAACTATTTGCTTAATTGTTTTCTGCAGCAGGACCCAGGAGAGGAGAGTAACTACAAAAAACACTAAAGGTTTTTATTCATTAAAATCACAAGGATCACTTTGAAACGTAAGTTTTACTGCCTGTTCCTTCGCGACCAAGCCAGGAAGGCGAAAAACAAGTGTGGTTGTTCTTTTTAGGGTTCCGTACCCAAAGAGTAAAACGGGACCCTAATACTAAGATTCCGCTGTCTGTCTGTCTGTCACCAGGCTGTATCTCATGAACCGTGATATTTAGATAGTTGTAATTTTCACTATTGCTTATCAATATTGCTTACAGAAATACATCATAATTATATGTATTTCTGCTGTCGCTATAATAGCAAATACTAAATGATAAAATAAATATTTAAGGGGGGCTCCCATGCAACAAACATGATTTTTTTGCTCGTTTTAGCTCGAAATTGATAACGGCAACAGGTAGACGCTTGAAATATTCACAGAATACTTAATTATATATTCACTTTAAAAAATAATAAAAACAAAATAAAAGAAATATTTAAAGGGGTCCCATACAACAAACGAGATTTTTTTGCCGTTTTTATAGATAATGGTACGGAACCCTTCGTGCGCGAGTCTGACTCGGACTTTGCCGGTTTTTATTTAATATGCTTAACATATTAGAATACATAACAATCAAGACATGAAATACGTCTAAATTGTAACATTTTTATCATCTAAACATTACATAAAAACATCTCTATCATCTAAATAATCCGCTAAGTTATATATCAGATAACTCCTTGCCACAGTAAAATACAGAACATAATTTTTACAAATGTTTTTTTACAGTGGGCGGTCTTATTGCTAAAAGCGATCTCTTCCAGACAACCGTTGTATGGACAGGATAATAACTGTTATAGTTGGCTTTTTTTAAAAGATTTTGTTTAATTACGTTTTTAAGTTTGTTAATTGTCAATTTTTGTATATCACTTGGGAGTTTGTTATAAAAGCGAACACCTTGCCCTTTAAACGATTTACTAACTTTATGGAGTCTACAAGGGGCAACAGCGAGTTTCTCGTATTACATATACAGCTCACATTAGGTGGACCAGTTGCTTGTATTATCACCATGTTGTATATAAAAAACTAGCTGACCAATCCGCAGCTTCGCACGCGTAGTTTTTAAATAAAAACATTACCCTCTTTCTTCGCAGTTGGGTAAAAAGTAGCTAGTGTCACGCGGATATAGTGTAGCTTCCCAACAGTGAAAGATTTTTTTAAATCGGTCCTGTAGTTTCGGAACCTATTCAATACAAACAAACAAACAAATCTTTCCTCTTTATAATATTACAAAGATTTTTGTAGATATTGATATGTTCTTTAATATTGTAGAACATACTTTTGTTCTATCATCAATAGTTTCCGCAGCGCATGCGACGACAGACGTTTTAGGGCACTTTTTTACACCTTGGGTCACGTTACTTAAGTTTTAGTAAGGATCCCTAATTTTTTCTAGCAATAAATATAACCTATGTCACTCAGGGTGAATGTATCTTTCTAATGGTGAAAGAATTTTTGAAGTCGGCAAAGTAGTTTTTGAGTTTATTTATTACAAACATACACACAAAAATACAAATCTTTCCTCTTTATAATATTAGTACTTATAGATATTGGTGTTGGATCTACTAAAACATTGTGGGTATCCACCATTTCTCCAATCAAATAATAAATTAAATTAAAATTACTTTCGCTTCACCTAGCCGGGGAGCGCCTCACACTACGTTTTCCAAGACGCGGCCTCCACTCAAGAACTCGTTTACCCCAACGGTTGTCGGTTCTCCGGCATACATGGCCGGCCACTTCAGTTTGCTAATCCGCTGGGCCATGTCGGTGACCTTGGTTCTCTGTCGGATAATCTCGTTGCGGATTTTATCCTCCAGAGAAACTCCAAGCATAGCCCGTTCCATAGCTCGCTGCGCAACCTTAAATTGTTGGACTAGCCGTGAGCGTCCACGTCTCAGCACCGTAGGTCATTACTGGTAGGACGTACTGATTGAAGACTTTAGTTTTCAGGCATTGTGGTATAGGTAGAAGATTCAACCTAATTTCTCTAAAGCTGCCCAGCCTAACTGGGAAGACTCAGTTAGTCTTAGCCTCCTTCTCGGAGTTGTGTCTACCCAATTGCACTATCTAGGCTAGGCGGAGCGATGACATAGATATACATAATGATAGATTACTCTTTATTGAGTTACCACACAAACAGAAATAATATAAAAATAAGTACTAGGCTAGAATAAATAAGGCGATACAATGGGCGGCCTTATCGCTGAAAGCGATCTCTAAAAGACATAAGAAAGGTGGCGGACAGAAATTGGATGAGAAGAGCCGAAGAGCGGACTCAGTGGCGCGTATTGGGAGAAGCCTATGTCCAGCAGTGGACTAATGTGGGCTGATAATGATGAAAATTTCTTTATTACTCTATAGTACAATAAACTTAGTTGGAGCCCTCTAAGCTAAGCTGTTGCATCTTGTATCTTGGTAGATATTGCTTACCTTTGATTCCAATTAAAGTTAGTGTCTGTTTAGGTACGAGTAACTTATTTTTCTCAACATCACCATATGTTATGTCATCGGGAAGTAGATGAATACATATAAATCAATATAAAACAGGCGTGCAGATAGCGCGCGAGGGTAAACAACGAGCGATAACTTCTGACCTCTTCGCTTCTTATCACTGAAGAAATAGGTTACTTATGGACGAAGTATCGTGATTGTAGCCTGGAATGGAATATTTATGTATTAAGAAATACATATTTACTGGTGGTAGAGCTTCTGTGAACGAGCTCGAGGAAGTGGGCACCACCGCCCTACCTGTATCTGCCGCCAAATAGCAGTACTTGTGTTGCTGTGTTCCGGTTAGATGGTAATGGTATGTTCCTGTAATTACTGGCACATAGGCATAACAGCTAAGTCCTATAGTATGGCAACGTATCCACATAGAGATCAAGACAACATAATAGCTTGTTTTGAATTCTATGTGGATATCCATGGGCTGCGGTAGCCACTTAACATCTGGTGGACTGCATGCTTGTTTGCCATATACGTTGTATAAAAAAAACATATTTATGGACGAGTGAGAGACACTGAAAATCCGCCCTGGAAATGACGGAGGCAGTTGACGTCCTGTGGGTGATATGATAATGATAATAGATAGAGAGATTTATTTCGACACAAGTAACAAATACACAGAAACTACACACAGTGGATAATTAGTAATTACAGACAGACATTAATTAACGCATAAAAAATTATGTATCTCAGTATTGGCCGAACAAATTTATTGGTCAGAGCTGATTTTAAGCCTTGTAAGCCAAGAAAGTCAGTTAAGAGCACATTTGAAAATAAAAGCGGTCAAGTGCGAGTTGGACTCGCGCACAAAGAGTTCCGTACCATTATCTATACAACAGAAAAAAAAATCACGTTTGTTGTGTGGTCCCTTAAATATTTATTAAATTTTAATTTAATTATTTATTTTTAAAGTAAATACTAGTATATCACATAAAGTAAATACCAGTATATAGTTTAAAGTATGTATATCTAAATGCTCTGTGAATATTTCAAGCGTCTACCTGTTGTCGTTATCAATATCGAGCTAAAACGAGCAAAAAATCACAGAATATTTAGTTATATTGTTCACTTTAAAAAAAATCAATTATAATAAAACGAATATTTAAGGGGGGCAAACGTACATAAAACGTGATTTTTTGGCCGTTTTTATAGATAATGGCACGGAACCCTTCGTGCGCGAGTCCGACTCGCACTTGGCCGGTTTTATCTTTATTTTCTTGTGTGTTAAGTACTTGTGTTTTATGCTATCTCTGTACTTTGTGATATTTCCTGTATGTCTCAAATAAACATGTTTTCTTTTTTTCTTCTTTTTGATGTTTTTCACTCTGGACTTGAAGACTCCAAGATTAACCTTCTTTTTCCATCTTTCTTTCTTCACTATTTTGAGGAGCAAAACTTTTCAAAGCTCATACGAAATACCCAGACGTCCTAAATTATCCCATCAAAGTAACCAAAGAGAAAGTGAGAGCGAGTGATTTAGCGGTGACGGCCACCGTTTTGTTCTTATTAGCAAATCGATCTTGTTTTTAACTGTGATGGTTTGTGATTGATTTATTCAGCGCGCGCCGCATATTTTAAACTAAACGATGGCTATATTTGGACCGAATTTGCGCGTGTACGGTCCATTGCAAAATAAGCTGTTGTGTTTGTATTATGCTTGCTGGTGGCCCGAACCTTTGTGTCAGAGTTTATTCAAATTTAAATAATTTATTTAAAACAAGTAGTACGTCTTTTCGTCCAACATACCTCAGTGCCTTAAGACGAAAGTCTTCAATCAGTGTGTGTTACCAGTGATGACATATGGAACCGAGACGTGGTCCTTCACTATTGGCCTTATGAATAAGCTCAGAGTCGCTCAACGAGCTATGGAGATGGCTATGCTCGGGGTTTCTCTACGGGATCGAATCAGAAATGAGGAGATACGTAGGAGAACTCAAGTCACCGACATAGCCCGACGGATTAGCATGTTGAAGTGGCAATGGGCATGCCATATAGCGTGCAGAACAGATGGCCGATGGGGCCGGAAGGTTCTCGAGTGGAGGCCATGGACCGGCAAGCGCAGCGTAGAACGTCCACCTACTAGATGGGTAGACGACTTGGTAAGAGCCGCAGGTTGGCGTTGGATGCAGGCCGCTTCCAACCGCAGTTTCTGGAGATCAATGAGGGAGGCCTTTGTCCAGTAGTGGACGTCCTAGGGCTGATATGATGATGATGAAGTAGTACGAACTAATTACAGATATAATGATGCCACTGCGAAAATTCTAAAAATTGTGGAGTATCCTCCTATAGTTTACCTGAAGGGCTCAGGTATACTAGAATACATGGATGCATCGTGGTATGTCTGAGGTATTGTGAGATTGATGTATGAAAGGTCAATTCAATTTATGATTTATGTGTGTGATTTAATGAATTTATTTATATTAATGTGTATTATTTTAATTTAATTTTAATGTTAATTTGTATACTGTGTAGATTCTTATTGTAATTTAGATTTTAATTTGACAATGGTTTATGTAATTAATGTTATAATTATTTTATATTAATAAGTGTAATTGGTTAATCCGTTCTTATTAAATAAATTAATAAATCATAATGTTTCAATTTTGCCAATAATCTAATGACACATTTAAGTGCGGACATCCAAAGACCAAATGGGGAATGTTCTGAGGAGCTATTTGATATCATCCCGTCGTCGAGATTTTACCACCGCACTTCTCGACAACGTAATAAAGCTCATCAACATATCATCGACAATTGGGTATCACGCAAGACACGCTACACGCGATCGTTTCTACCCCATACTTGCAAGATGTGGAATGAGCTACCATCTTAGGTTTTCCCATTAGGCTACGACATGGCACGCTTCAAGAAAAATGTAAAGAGGTTTCTACAGTGTAGGGAACGCATCGACAATACCCCGGGTGTTGCCGGTGTCAATAGGCGACGGTGACCGCTTACCATCAGGTGGGTCGTAAGCCTGTTTCCCCATAAATAACATATAAAAAAAGTCAGCTTTAATACCCATATTAATTATACTACGTCTTTTTAATGACATTATCTGAAAACGCAGATAGAGCTAATGGCTAGTGTTGTTGTAAAATAGGATTTTCATAGAAAATTTAAAATTTTTAACAAGCTTAATATCAAGTCCTAAAATATTAATGAAACAGTCTGTATGAAATAGGAAAAAAATCATATTTATTCATCATGTAAGTAGGTACCTGTTAAACTCACTAAGCAGCATCGTCGCAAATAATTGTGATCATTTTGTGATCTCAAATATGTAATGTGTCATTTGTTTGTTATTAGTTGATATTTTTATTCAGTTCAAATTTGTCGCAAAGTGCCGCGCTGCCTCCGCGCGGCACTTTGCGGCAAATTTGAAGGATGATGGTGATGATGGATGATTTTGCAAAAAAGTTGAAACATGTATTTCTTATCACAAGCCTAAATATGAATTTTCAGATCCCTAACTTAAGGAATTATGGATTGCCTATACAAACTTTCATCCATTATTTCACCCACTTCAAGATTATTTTTTGAGACTACAGATAGCCTATGTCCTTCTCGTTATGATCCGTTCAGCCATTTAGTCAGCTAACAAACAGAGCTACTTTCGCATTTATAATATGGATATGGATTTATAATATATCTATGGATATGGACGGATAGTCTTTGTTGTATTTTTAACTGATTTAAAAAAAGAGGAGGTTCTCAATTCGACTGTAATTTTTTCTTCTTATTTTTTTATGTTTGTTTCTTCAGAACTTTCGACTGGGTGAACCGATTTTGATGATTCTTTTTTATTTAAAAGCTGGTGCTTCCCGTGCGGTCCCATTTGGTCCAGTTCTGATAATGGCAACTATGAGAAAACCATATAAGTCTTAAAGTTTAATTTTACGTTATGTTATGTTTGTTAGCTCAGAACTCCGTTATATACCAACCGATTTGGAAAATTAGTTTTTTTTAAAAGATATACTTTTAGATTCATCTCATCGAAATTTCATCGAAATTGGTAGAGTGGTTTGGTTTTTACAGTTATCTGAAGGTTATATTTTTGTTAAAAAGTTTCTTGTATTATTTTTTACGACCTCTGGGTACAGTGGGCGAATAGCTGGCTGAGACGCATGAGTTAGCGGGTTCGATTCCCGCCGCGGAACAAATGTTTGTATTATCTACAGATATTTGTTCCGGGTATGGATGTTTTTTTATATATTATAAGTATGTATTTAAAAAAAATGTATATAAGTATTCTATCAGTTATCTGGTACCCATAGTACAAGTTCTGCTTAGTTTGGGGCTAGATAGCGCTGTGTGAAATATCCAGCCATATTTATATTTTTTTATATTTATCATATCTAAAAACCTGTGTATTTTTATATGTGCTATGGACGTACTTGTCTCAAATAAAGATTATATTATTGTTCTAATATTTTTCCATAGTAGATATAAGTGATCCAGCACTGTGTTGCTGACAGTACATTCCTGTGGGTGACTTCAGCGTCGAAGGCAAAAGGCAATGACTCAAGCCGAGTCGACAATTGATAGATTGAACATTATGGTTGACAATCTTGCTTTTATTCCTCTTTTAATCACACTTGTTCTCTCTAGAACAATGTATAACCAATATCTTTGGTGACTACAAAATACAGCAGCTGGATACATTTTTGCGAAGATTGTATTTTTGGTTGAGCACCTTAAATTAAAATATTAATTAGCGTGGTATATTGTCCACTCTCTCTTCAGTACATCCGTGAGCGTTTTCAGTTTATTGTCCCTCGCAGTATGCCATGCCCGTCCGCCAAGTCTCTTCTCCTCAAAACACCTCAACACACTTCAAGCCGATATAATGGCTCCTTCACCGTTTATATGGGAAAAATTTGGAATGCCGCATGAAGTTCGCGCTAGTCACTCAACATTTAAAGTTAGTTTTAAAGGAAAGTTAAAGAATAAATTGTAATCGAGAAAAGTGGAGAGATGAGGGGGGGGGGGGGGGCTTCGCCCAGCAGTGGGACAGCAAGGCTTGATAAAAAAAATAACATACTTTAGGTATCTATCCTATTTATTTTTAGTATATCTATACTAATATTATAAAGAGGAAATATTTATTTGTTTGTTTGTATTGAATAGGTTCCGAAACTACTAGGCCGATTTAGAAAATTATTTCAATGTTAGAAAGCTACATTATCCCCGGGTGACATAGGCTACTTTTTACCCGACTGCACAGAAGGAGGGTAATGTTTTAATTGAAAAACTACGCGTGCGAAGCTGCGGATTTGTCAGCTAGTAGGTACATATACTAGTATTTATTTAAGTTCTTGTACACTCACCTACCTTTTAATCAACTCTCTCTCTCTAGCCTCAAAGGTTTGCTGGAAGAAAACTCTTTTGAGGGTTAGGTCGTTTTTGTAAATGTCCTCTATTTCTGTATATTTAAATATATTTTCCAAAGTCTAATGAATTAAAGTAATATTTTCATGTCGAAGTGCAGCCGTCATTGCCCAGCACTAAACGCAATTTATTTTTAAATTTATTAAAGCATATCATCATCATCATATCATACATAGGACGTCCACTGTTGAACATAGGTTTCCAGAGCGACCGATCTTGTATGACCTGTAACGAACGGCTCCCAGCAACCTTTATCAGGTCGTCTTCCATCTAGTGGGAGGCCAACCTACGCTGCGCTTCGCGTGGTATTCACTTGAAAATTAAAGCGTATAAATGTTTAATTTGCTGCTCTTTATATAAGCGATGAAAACAAAGAAACATTTAGTTGTCCTAGGAAATAGACACAAACTTAAAAAAAAGTGACACTCCGGGAGTGCCGACAGAAGTGAAAACTTGAATAAAAGCAGACTACACTACAGAAACTTATAAACAGAGGTGTCAGTAACAGTCAGTGACAGGTGTCGGTAACAGTGTCGCGATTTCAATGGTTTTTTCCCCATCTGAAAAAATGCTCAACGCGCCTAAAGAAGTTTTCACTTCAATAATTTAGATCTGTCGGTATCCCACTTATATTTAAAACGCGAATGTTTGTATGTATGTTTGTTACACTTTCACGTCAGAACCGCTGAACCGATTTCGATGAAGTTTGGTATGTACGTAGAACATAACCTGGATTAACACATAGGCTACTTTTTATTGGCAAACCACGCGTGCGAAGCCGCAGTCAGAAGCTTGTATTGGATATGATTGTTTTTGAAGTCACTGTATCAAAAACAATCAATTCGTTATAGGTTTTACATTAACTTTGTAAAGATTTTAGACTATTGGATGATTCTTCAGACCAGGATCAAACTAAACAGAATAATCTATGGGCAACAATACAATACAATATCTTTATTGATAACATGCTCGGAGTTTCTTTGCGTGTCAAAATCCGCAATGAGGAAATCCGCAGAAGAACTAAAGTTGCCGACAAAGCTCTCAAAATTAGCAAGTTAAAGTGGCAATGGGCAGGCCACATCGCTCGTAGAACCGATAACCGTTGGGGAATAAAGGTTCTCGAGTGGAGACCACGGACTAGAACACGCAGCGTAGGCCCCCCACAAGGTGGACCGACGATCTAGTAAGAATCGCGGGGAGCCGTTGGGCGCAAACGGCTACCAACCGCTCGTTGTGGCGATCTAAGGGGGAGGCCTATGTTCAGCAGTGGACGTCCAAGGTAAGTATATGTTACTTAACAATAATTCCAACTAAAAACGACGATTCGGAATGATAAAACTACCTAAAATATAATTTTAAACAAAATGACCAAGTACGAGTGTACGAATAAAATGTACGAGTGTGAGTCAATGCGTTAAAACAATAAGAATTAATTATAATATAAACCTTGCTTATGTACTTAATTAATATGTTATATCAGCGGTTCCCAAAGTGTGCGTCGCGGCGCCCTGACGCGCCGTAGATAGTAAAGAAGGGGGCCGTGAGACGCTCCTGTTTATCATTCTCCGGTAACTAAACATGGGCGGTTATAAAATAAACAATCAAATTGATCCATGTGGAGCAAGAAATACCACGCTTTGAAAAAATATGTGGAGATCAACAAGCTCACACGTCACAATGAATAAGTTGCCGTTGTATTTTATTTTGTATATTTTTTAAATAATACATGTTTTCTTGTATATAATAAATAAATAAATAAATATTGCTGGACATGCCACGCAAGGCTATCTAGACCCAAACTAAGCAGAGCTTGTACTATGGGAACCAGATAACTGATAGAATACTTATATACTTTTTTTTGTAAATACATTCATAAAATATATAGAGAAACAAACAGACCCGGAACAAAAAAAAAATCTAAATATCTAAATAGGACGCCGAGACAAAATACTAAACCTGAAAGTGCACTGCGAACTGAAAAAGTTTGGGAACCCCTGTGTTACATTATTCCAATAACTACTCAGTGCTCATGCCTAAAGATAATATTAGCAACACAATGTAAGTATTACTTCTTAATGCAATACTTGTATCGCAGCTATTCTGCACACATAACTATAAGAAGTTTGTTAGAACTGGGCAGTTTTTTTTTCTTATAATTTAGATGATTAATAATTAATCATTTCTTCGATCACACCTTCACTTACCAGCAGTGAGGTAGATCAAGTGCTTGGCTATCATCAATTAAAAAAAAATATTTTGATCAACTTATTATTAGGATCGTAGGTACAACTGTGCTAATTTAATTAAAATCCCTAAATAAAGCTGCTAACTAATAAGCTTCCTCTTACACTTAAGCGCCAGCTCATCGACATGTGTATCCTGCCCGTCCTAACCTACGGTGCGCAGACATGGTCGCTGACCGAGTCACAGAAGTCCAAACTCAAGATTTGCCAGAGGAGCAATGGAACGCAGCGTTCTCGGATTCAAACGGATTGATCAAGTGAGAAACACCACGCTGCGTTCGATGACAGGCATTGCCGATGTTGGAGAAAAGACAGCTAGGCTCAAATGGGATTGGGTGGGGCACATTAGCAGAATGCACCCCGATAGGTTGGCTAATTTAGCCACAACCTGGAGCCCTGATGGAAGACGCGCTCGGGGTCGTCCAAGAAAGCGTTGGCGAGACGATCTTGTTGCCTTCGAGCAGGAGTGGTGGAGTGTCGCACAGGACAGAGATAGATGGAGAGACTTGGGGGAGACCTTTGCCCAGCAGTGGGACGATGTAGGTTGACAAAAAAAAACGAATGTAGGTATATCTAAAAACTACAACTGATCTAGGTAGGTATTTTGTTTGGCAGTTTGTATCATGCAGCTATGATTCATAAACTGGCAATCAAACCTACTTGCAAACTTGCATAGGATGCCGCTGGAGCCAGCCTGAATCCTGCGCAACAGAGATGTACACCGTTTTCGCATGACTGTGTAGAAACAATCAACTCGCGCAACGACAAACATCCCCGAAGTGCTGCAGAATCTTTTTACTAACCCACGTTGTCCCACTGCTGGGCAAAGGTCTCCCCATCTACGCTACAGCCATCGCAGTCCATAGCCAATTCTGACCAATCTGGTTTGAATGCATCATCACCTCTCCACCTTTTTCGGGGCCTACCACAGCTGCGTCGCCCGTTCGGTATCGACGGGGTGACAAGATTCACCCAACGTTCATGATGTAGGCCTGCTCAATCGAGTTGCTGACGATACGAACAAAATTTATTAGGACACAGTGTCCCAACTGACACTTTTGATTTAAATATTTTTTTTTACTGTCGATTCGGACATCATCAAATTATTGAAACTGTTTAGTACAGTCAGGTAAAAAATGTTTAAGCTAAATATAATATAATGTGATAAAGCTAATCAAATTGCTTTAAAAGCGTGTGGTGACTTACATTAATGTTAAAAAAGCACAATTTTCATTTATAGCGTATATTTGGTATGAATAAACATCTTGTATACTTAGGCATATATATAATGATCACTTAAAAATATCTCAAACAAAGAGATAGAGAAAGTGTGACCTTGCCATGCATCTATTTCGTCATCTTGGTGTGCCGCTGCCGCGCCTCGGTAAAAACCTGTTTTTTTAACTGACTGTACAAGCAGCTATTTTTAATGGTGTCCGAATCGACAGTAACAAAAATGTTAAAATCAAAAGTGTCAATTGGGACATTGCGTCCGAATATATTTTGTCCGAATATATTTTGTCCGAATCGACAGTATGTCGCTCAATCCATGTCCATATCCAATCCAATCATCATAGTTGCGCTTGGTTTTTTTATATTTTACGTTTTACTTTTTAATGCGGCATTATATCTGCAACCCGGTTTTCTGTACATACATAGAAATTATATATTTTTCTCATAATTTGTACAAATTTTTTGTGAAACAGCTATATCCCGCTTGTCAACATAGTTTTAGTGCATGTTGTGTTCACCTGTAATTGGTTGTGCATGTAGCTATAAGATATAGACATAAGAACTCTAGCATTTTATCATGTAACAACTGTTGGTGAAAATAATAAATAAATCTAAAAAATCTAAATAAATCTAAAAAATCTAAATAAATCTAAAAATATCTAAATCCTATTTTAAGCAGATATTATAATTTCTGACTAGTTGAGCTAGTTAAGTGTAGCTAGTGATGATTATAAAGTAGGTATTCTTAGTTACAAATTTAGGTTTTCTTATCAAATAAAAATACATAGGTATATCTTTAAATATAAAATGAAAAAGAATAAAAAAGCTATGTAATACAACAAAATTACCAATCCCACGCAACAGCCTGTTAAAAAAGCCTTTTCAGCTCGGAAAAGTCAGTCAAAGGAAGAGAAAAACTGTGAAAACGTCGGCCAAAGTACCTGCACCCAATTACTCAACCCAAGTGGGAGGTAGGAGGGAGGGGGTGACCAGACGACATACAGACACCGTACCCGCGATCGATGCCTGAGATAAGTTTTGTAGGTGCGGATCCTTTGAAGAGATGAGGAAGATATAAAGGAAGCTTGTAGATATAAAATCCAGACGAAGAATACAAGTCCGACTAGCACAACGATCTTTAAACGTATTAAGCGACTAAACATGTTTAAATTAGAAATATTTGTATTATTTGAGAACTCTCTTAGTTATATTTCACCAATGAATACGTTTAAACATAGAGCCTAATGGTTTAAGCATTTATTTCTCAAAAGAATTACAAATTCACTTACAGAGAACTTACAATTTATCTTAAAAATAAAGAGGATGTGCCATTTAGCGTAGCAAACTATTTTATACACAACTGTTTCTAAGTCAATACTATAGGTATATTCAAATTATAAAAAAAATATTGATGTTGCTGTTTTAAAAAAAATACTATGTGGTACACATAGTTGCGCAAGTACACACGGCTACACATCAAGCTATACAATTCCAGTATAAGCTGACCTCAAATTGTGTGGGCTTTTCGTAGAATGAGAGGTCAGCTTATACTGGAAATATATAGCTTGATGTGTAGCCGTGTGTACATGAAAGCTGTACAAAACAGTGGGTCTGAAATAGTCATTTTAGACCCACATTAGAAGTACCCAAAGTTAAAGTCCTTGCTACTTCTAAGTAGACTTTCCAACAAGTTTGATCACACTAATATTATAAATGTGAAAGTTTGGATGTTTGTTTATTTATTTGTTACTCAATCACGTCGTAATGGCACCGATTTCGATAAAATTTGGTGTGTTGATAGATTATGACCCGGATTCAAACATAAGCTAATTTTTGTAGACAAACAACGCGAGCAAAGCTACTGGCAGAAGCTAGTAGTTATGTACACTTAACCATTATTGAAAAAAAAAAGGTTTTTAAAAGGATTTTATGCCACCACCTTACGCA
Organism: Philereme vetulata; assembly: GCA_918857605.2. NCBI lineage: Eukaryota > Metazoa > Arthropoda > Insecta > Lepidoptera > Geometridae > Philereme > Philereme vetulata. The sequence continues at coordinate 7,080,469 of OU975442.1, forward strand.
GCGTCGGATGGCCTCCAGCAAGATAGAAAGATGCACGAAATCTATTAGGAAATCTACGAGGGAGGCTTACGTTCAATAGTGGAAGTTCTACGGGAGATATTCATGAAATACTTATATTTGTAAGTCCTATTCACGAGTTGGCTAACCATTCAGCTCAAAATACAACTCTCAATTTTTTTGGGGTACTTGGAGATGGATGATCATATGGTCCACCAAATGCTAAGTGGTAACCATTGCCTATAGCAACGTACTGCATCGAAGGTCACGCACCTTAGAAACGTGCCTTACGATGCACTGCCCTGCGTTCATCATCTCGATGCATACAGGTGTGCCTGTAATTTTACCGGAAACCATACCCTTCATATCGAAACAGAAATAGGTATGGCGGTAATACTTCCCCGGAACCCTTTCACAAGGAACTCGACTGCTCTTCCGAACAGAATCAGGACTGAAATGTTAATTGATTTTTTTGTAGATTTTCAAACTTATTCAAAGTCAAACTCAAAACCTTTTATTCAATAAAATCACAAGGATCACTTTGAAACGTCAATTTTACTGCCTGTTCCTTCGCGACCAAACCAGGAAAGAAAGGCAAGAAAACAAGGCTGGTTGTTTTTTTATGATCCTTTTAGAATACATAACAATACAGGATATAAATTACGTCTAAATTGTAACATTTTGAACGAGTTGGAGCAATTTCAATCCCAGGCTTCTCTAGCATCTAAATAATCCGATATTTTATAGTAGGCTTTTTTATAAAGATTTTGTTAAATTGCGTTTTTAAATTTGTAAATTGTCAATTATTATACATTACTTGGGAGTTTGTTACAAAAGCGAACACCTTGCCCTTTAAACGATTTGCATTGCTATATAAATATAACTAGCGACCCGCCCCGGCTTCGCACGGGTGCAATGCTGATACGAAATATACCACAGAATGTCTTTATATACAACGTTCACAGCTTTTTTGTCATTAGACAATACAAACATGTTTTCTTTAGAGGTTACTCTTGAAAGAGTATTAACGAGATCACATTAAAAACCACCAAATTATGAGTGCTTCTCTACAATATTATGCATGTATTATACATATAAACCTTCCTCTTGAAATATTCTATCTATTAAAAAAAACGGCATCAAAATCCATTGCGTAGGTTTAAAGATCAAAGCATACATAGGGACAGACAGACAGCGGAAAGCGACTTTGTTTTATATGTAGTGATGATGTAATCTTGGCATTCAATAGAGAAGTATTGTCATATTAAACTTGCAAGCTGATTTTTGCTTGATACCATTTTATATTTAGGTACCTATTTTGGTTTCATGTCACATGTCAGTCAACTTCGTTGATTTGGTCATTTTGGTGAATGCCATTTGTGAATTTTGACATTTATGACTTCAAAACTGCAGTGCAAGTACATAATTGATGTTTGTTAGACCAAGTTGGTAAATATCTGAAAATGTAACGAATTTCTCAAAATTAAACGAAGGAACTTGTCAATCGAAAATTTGTAGGTATCTACGAGTAACATATGTAAAAAAATAATTAAATTCCTAGACTATATTTTTGAACGTGAATCTTGAATGTGTCTAGATTTATGATTGGGGGGTTTCTGGTTTCTTCTAGACCTAAATAACCTAAAGTTGTGTAAGTTTGTATACTGTTGAAGGGTAGTAAGGTGCTGGGCGGGGCAGGGCGGCGCGACCTCTGACCCGCCTTCACCCCCTCACCTCGGCACCCACGCTTCACCCCCGCTCACCTCAGGGGTGACTGCTTCGACTTTTGGGCGATCACTCTTGTTGGTACCTGTATGAGAAAAGAGATCAATAAATAAATATTGCTGGACATGTCACACAACGCTATCTAGCCCCAACCTAAGCAGAGCTTGTAGGTACTATGGGAACCAGATAACTGATAGAACACATAAATACATTTTTTTGTAAACATAGAGATACTTATCATACATAGAAAAACATCCAGACCCGAAATATTTGTTCATCTGAAACTCATGCAAACATTTGTTCCGCGGCGGGAATCGAACCCGCCACCTCTTGCGTCTCAGCCGGCTATACGCCCACTGCGCCGCGGAGGTAGTCATTTTGACTATAAGTAGGTACTTAACTCTAATTTGGTACCTAAAGTCTGGCTTGCACAACGACCCCTAAACGTATTTAGCTAAACATGTTTAAAATTTAACGTATTTGTATGATTTTACAATTCTCTGAATCATATTTAGCCACTAAAAACGTTTAGACATTGTTGGGCAAGTCGCCCTAAGCAGGTATGTAAAGGTACTATTATATAATATAAGACGTGTAGTAATTTTACCAAAATAAATGCTTATGATAGGGGAAACATTTTTCGATATCTTTTCTTAGTAAGTTTAGTGTTAGGTGCGGAAATCAGTTCATGTCTTAAAGTATGTAGAGTCGTTTAGTAGAGTAGCTTAGCGTTAGTTGAGATCGCTTGCAAGTTATCTTTAGATAACTTTTGTTAAAATTTACATTTCTTCTGTTGGCACTTAAATCCTCAAAAATCAATTCAATCACAAAACATTTACATAATCGACGCACCAAAAGCAAAATCGCACAAGTCTAATTTTCCCAAAACTTAGACTTCATTGTTTATTCAGAGACAGCCCTGAGAGCATCTGAGACCATGCTCAGATGGGCGCCACTGAATGTGAAAATACTTTACTACTAGATATACCCTGGCTTCGCCCGTATAATAGCAATGCGCATGTTACATCATCATCATCATCTACTAACAGCTGGTTTCAATCAATATTATAGCAAGTAAGATCGAATGAAAAAATATATGTTTTTTTCAATAGTACAGTTAATTTTAATGATTACTGACTATACGATAATTGTTATTAAAAATAAAAGGTTGAACGCATGCAAACAACTGGTACCTATATTAATTATAACATCGGATCTTACAACTTGAAACAGAGTCATTGTACCGTTTACAAATCAAAGTCGTAGCCTGACGTCTCATCAACATTTCCAATTGGATGTTTGCGTCAGACAGTGGCACGTCAACTCACGCCGACGTCACGTAGACAAGTGCGCGGGAGTGGCGCCCCCCTCCCGCAGCGAGGCCACGCCCCCTGCGCGCGCACCGCCTACCGATGATCTAGATCGATCTACATCTAAATACGTTTGCACTGAATTGTACCAATTGAAGACTATTTGTTTATCGATGAATAAAGACTTTGAGTTTAGTTCATTATGATCGATTGATTCGACTAAATTAACACCAATTACGCCATTTAGTGGGTCAAAGTCGTAATTAATCATGATTTTACGTTAAATCGTATCACTCAGAATTTAGAACAACCATATCTATTCCAATTTTAGAATTATTTAAATATTAAACATCAAAGATTTATTCATTCGTAACAGATATATAGGTATCTGTCTGATACGATATTAATCGTAAATTGTTATATTATTGTCATTGGACTTTGGGTTATCATAAAACGACCTCGCATATGTAATGATAGAGCCAATTCTCTATCAAACAACATATATTCATTCGACGTAAAAATATGAACTGGTAAATCTAAATCAAGTACCCAGAATAGCTTCCTTTATTGTGAGGACAGTCATAGTAAGTTACTTGATCATTTATGAAGATAGCTAGGTAAGTAGGTATAGTGCCTATCAGCCGAGCAGAAATATGGAGGCGGTAGGAAAGTTGATACAAAGTAGGATTTTCAGGTACCGTGCGAAAAAACAGCGCTGAAATTCCACAAATAGTATGGATGGTAGTGTTTTATTTTTATAATGTCGTTGAACAGACCTGGCCTTGAGGTTATTTGATGTAACTGTCAGTTTTTGTATGGTAACTGACAAATTAAGTAACTGAAAAATGGTGCATGGGAATTGGAACTTTAAGTCTACTCACATAAGCATACCTCACCTATAACGGATTTACAGAAACGAATGCTAACGGCTAATAACAATGCAGTGTATAGACATGTAAACAAAAAACGCCCATCGGTTTTTCTTGCGGACGGTACCCGAGCACTGAAAGATTTTCACCCCCCTCGCGGGAGGGGGCCGGTGTCGAGGTGGCGGGGCCTTCGCTCCCTGCCCCTGCGGGCCACCGGGCCAATGGCGGAGCGGCGCGCCCTGGCCCGACCCGAGCTCAGTCGCGACCGAACCGCGACCCTTGACACACAGCGCGTCGCGCGGCTTCTGCCCTGTGACGGCAACCGGCATCATCACGCACGGAGCGCTAGTATACGGCGGGGTCGGGGGCCCGGGGCTTTGCCCTCCGAGAGGCTCCGACCTCCCGCCTTTGGAGTTGGGCTTCCGCGGCAGTTGGAGGGATGACGACTTGCTGCCGTCGACTCCCGCGAGTCAGGCCGCGTCGACGCAGAGCGGCTCCTCCGCGACTGACAAGGGCCAGAATGTGGAGTGCGTGGTCTGCGGAGACAAGTCATCGGGGAAGCACTACGGCCAGTTCACATGCGAGGGTACGTACCTGTCAAGTGAAAGTGATGTTTTACGTCCGTGTTGCGGAATCGCGTGCGATATTACATTTCGGTAGATGATGTTTTGTAGGTCAGTAGTGCGGTCTGTGAATCTTTGTTATCGTTAACGATGCGTTTACTTTATGAGCAAAAAGTTCTACGAGCGTAAGAACGTTAGCCTAAAAATTAATTTAAAAACATCGTTTTGGAAAAATAGAGCCTAACTAAACGGTTAACTTTTTTTAGCAATGTCTCAGAATTTGCACACAAGATAGGTATTTATTGTGCTTGAGTATACAATTTTAGAACCTCGAAGGTACTTTGCATAAAATCCACTTTTCGTTTGATAAATTGAATTACTTACTTCAAAACACCCCCTTGTGATCCCCTTGTGACCTCAAAAATCTCAATTACCCTCCGGTTTCTAATCAGAATGCGATTAGACAAAGTTTTCATAAACTGCCTGCTTCTACAGATAAGGGGTGTTTCACTTTTATGCAAATCCGCAGAAATTGTTGATTTGTTACTTACGCCTTTGTAGTTGCGGTATCAGAATTAGGGCGTTTAGTAGTTTGGAGAAATTCGTTTAATCAATAACTAATTGATTATTTTATTTTAATGTATAGCTATGATTCTTAACATCTTTATTCATGTCAATACTAGGTACAGGTAGATATTTATATTTAATAGACCGATAGAGACCTGTAAAAAACATGTAGAAAAATCTAAAAACTTGACTCGTTAGTTGTAATAACAAAAAAGAATATCCATTTAATAATAAAAAGAAATTACAATTAAATTTAAAAGTGTATTTTCTTTTATATATTTAATGATGTCCAATAAAGAAATTATCTAATCTAATACTGTCACTTTTACAACTTACAGACGTTTCATTATGCAAGGGTTAGCTCTACAAAAGACTTAGGTATTTAGTAATGATGTCTAATTTTCTTTTAATTCTAAACACAAGTGTAGTTGACAGGGCACTTAAATACTTTGCCAATTAGGTACATTAACCTAAAACACAGTAAAATATGTTTTAGTTGTAGACATTAATAACCAGTTAAATTATTTAAATAGATTTTAGTTAAATAACATTAAACACTGCATTAACCCCACTTAACCTGTTTGTGCTTGCTTCAATAAACTTGGTCGTTAAGACCACAGCCTTGAACTTTGACGGGTTAGGTCCTAACCTGCCGCCGGCGGTCAACTTTGAGACATCATTCAGTATCACTTTATTTATTACTTCAAATGTAAACAGCAGATTCCTTCTTTGGTTAATATTTTATTTTAAAATGTTTTAGAAAAATTTAGATATTTTTTTAGAAAATAATAACCAAATCTAGGTTGGTGTGTTCTGTGCAGAGATTAGTTCGATTAACGAATAAGTTCTCATTGTGTGAGTCTCTTCGATTCAAATTTAATACAGATGAGGCTCCAAATTCAAATCACATTATGCCCGCGAGGAAATATCGAAATTCAGTACAACTTTACTCCCGGCTCAGCCGTAGGGATGTAATCACCTGCTTTCGGTGAGGTTTACATGACATAAATTGTTGGTGTATTCTGTGCAGAGGTTAGTTCGATTTACGAATAAGTTCTCATTGTGTGAGTCTCATTGGTTCAAATTTAATACAGATGAGGCTCCAAATTCAAATCACATTATGCCCGCGAGGAAATATCGAAATTCAGTACTTTACCCCCGGCTCAGCCGTAGGGATGTAATCACCTGCTTTCGGTGATATTTACATGACATATAATTTGACATTGTCGAGCAGGTGGTGTGAAAAACCATTTTGCAATATTTGTATACCAGTAGGTATGTATCTAACACGTATTATTCAATACAAAAGATGCAGTTGAGCCATCTAAAATGTTAACTACTACCAAATTCGTCCCTGGTACGCAAGGATTTATAAGTATAGTCAGGCTATGGATAACATAGGTTCCTATTTGTGAAAGATTTTTCAAAATCTGATCAGAATTTCCGAAGATTACATTCCAAACAAAGTCACAACCCCTTATAATATTAGTAAAGTTAAATAAAACAAAATTTACAAGATAGTATAGATTTGTATAAAAAATGGAGGGATGAGCTCGCTAATTTCCGAGCGGACTGAACCATCTTACCGCCTGAAAGAAGAGGAGACTTTTGTCCAGCAGTGAGACACAGTAGGCTGATAGTATTAATAATAATCACAAGATAGTAATTACCAGATAAAGCCGTAAAAATATTACATGAAATAACTATATAGGTAGGTACACATTAACATTAACAAAAATCTGTAGGTAGGTCCTACCTAACTACGCGAAGAGAAAACCTTGTGCCCCTTTAAATCTTTTTTACGCACGGAGGAGTTTGAGATTTGACAGAGTTGTAGTTTATATGGAGAAGAGGGGACGAATGCAAAAAATAAAATTAAAAAAAATTAATTACTTTTGAATTTTATTGGGACATTGTGTCCTAATATATTTTGTCCGAATCGACAGCAACCCGAATTTTGACCACTGTGCACTTGCAAATAGCAGGTACTTATTGATACTTAGAGCGGCTTGCACATCGATCCCTGAACGTATGTAACGACTAACATGTTCAAATTTGACGTATTTGTATGATTTGAAAACTCTTTAAATCATATTTAGTCACTCAAAACGTTTAGGCATGTAGTGTCATTGCATTACCCATTGTCATTGTGTTTTACTTCCGACAAGAGAGGGCGCTGCTTTCCTGGTATTACCATAAATCTTGTTCGTTCAGGGACTGACAAGTCACAAATGAAAACGTCCACAGGGTTGAATGGCATGAGTGTCATAAACTTATGACAGACGCGTGACAAAATGTATGTGTTTTGTTGTCAAAATGAAAGTGTATCAAAACGTACGATCGTTTAAATTATAAAAAATATATTTATTTGCAACCAAAAAATGTATAAAATAGATGAAATTTTTAAGTAACTATTATTTAGCTCTTCAAAATCCTGTAAGTCGTACTAGGCAAGTATCAAAATACTACAAACCTAAATCTTGTATATGTTTTTATTCATTTATTTTAATAAGGGTTGTATGCGACTATTGGCGGGTTCCTATATCCGTCGGTAACCGACTACGCCTCGTATCTCCTTGAAAAAATTTTCAAACTAGTGACACACTTTTGACACGTTTTCAAGGAGAATCGAGTCGTAGCTGGTTACCGACGGATATAGGAACCCTCAATATGTCAGCCCTGTTAAATCTTACAATGAAATCCTTAATAACTAGACTTAATTACAGTAAAAGCTTCTTATTCGCGCTTCCTTCATTCGCGTTTTCACTATTCGCGGATAAAAAAAATGCGCCCAAAACCCAATTCCTGTATTCACGGTGAAAGATTTTTTTTTTTTCGCGGATCTAAGCGGTATATCGATACATACCTACGTATTAATAAAAATCACTCGGTGTCCTTTGTAAATGCGTCGGCTAATAGACTAATAAAAAAGTAAAATAGACCTTTCTCTCGTTGTCTAGCATCCGTCCCCATCATAAGACTTCCATGGTACCATATTATTGCATTGTCACCGAAGTTACATATGTATTCCAAATTGCAGCTCAATCGGTTTAGGGGAACGGGTTTAAAATTCAGTTGCAAGATTCCACTCGGACAAACATACATTGCAAGTTAACAAAAAGCTTGTAAAAACATAATACATATGTTAACGTAAACTTAGTTTCCACAAATATGTATGTAAAGTTACACAACTTGCTTATATCTAATTTATTTACCACGTTCGTAATTACCAGCGCCCTCTGACGGACGATAGATGTTAATAACTATCTTTAAGGACAACCTGTATAATGTCATGCGCATTGTGCAGCAAAAGTGACCTTACACGTCAACCGTATCACAATCCCGTTAACCCGTGCCTGACAAGTGACATAAGTTAGCGTATGATTACCGTGCCTGGCCCCGCAGACCGCAGCCTTGACCTCTGACGGGTTAAGAGCTAACTTGCATGTTACCTTTTGATGTGCAGGTGTCAGCTTCATAAACTGTTTACCTTTAGCTATATTAATTTCGTGGTTCATCTCGGATGAAACACGTTCTTTCTTTTTTCAAATTCTGATAAAAAAAACGGATAAACCGTTGAAGCTGACCCTGTCGTCATTGTGACAATTAGAGGTGAGATAATTGGTATTTGATAGATATTTTAGGTGGGCTTATTTAAGGTTAAATTTTTATTAAGGATACCTACTTACCGTAGGTATGTGTTCGCTTCGGTCATTGATAAAATGTGGTTTTAAAAATGTGTTAATGTCGGCACTGATCAATCAAATTATTATATTAATTTTTCGGAATTTACCGCCTCAAAAATGAGGTCTGAGGAAACTTACTGAAAATATTTACTTCGCAATCTTCCTTATTTTTTAGCACATTTTTAGCGGTCTGACTGCGGAGGTTGCGGCCTTGTAGTTTCAAATACCGGCCGAATCGAAAACCAAAAATGTACGATAAAGGAAAACATCGCGAAGAAACCGATATGTCCTAGAACCTAAAATTCAAAAACATGTGCCCTTACCTGTCGCGTGATTTTTTTTTATACAATTAATATGGCAAACGAGCATGCAGTCCACCAGATGTTAAGTGGCTACTGCAGCCCATGGATATTCCATAGAATTCAAGACAAGCTATTATGTTGTCTTGATCTCTATGTGTATACGTGGGCATACTATAGGACTTAGCTGGTATGCCTATGTGCCAGTAATGACAGGAACATACCATTACCATCTAACCTATCTACCATCTAATCTAAACTTCAATGCAAAAAGTGGGAATTATCAAACGTAATGTATGGACTTGTCTCTATCTACCCCTTCACGAGTATGTGTACTGAGTAAGAGATCTGAGGGTGTTCATCATGTGGATTATTAAAGTCGTGAGCTGTATCATTATATATGGCTTGCCCAGTACCTATCTATACCTACCATCCTGAAGTTAAAATCATACATTAATACCGGACGCGACTTACAGTAACGACTGATGGACTTGTGGTGTATCTAGACATTAACATTGCATAGATACACGGGCGTAGCTAGGGTGGTGGGGGTTTAGCCCCCCCCCCCCCCCCAAATATTTACCGACGGTGAATGCGTTACGAACAGTGCGAACGGAAGTTGAGAGGGAGATACCAGTTAGTGAAGATAGAAAGAGAGAGTTACGTTTCGTATATTTTTAAACGTAAATGATCGACTTACAGACGTGTGGACAATTTTGTAATTGAATAATTTTATAAATTAATATTTTGAAAAAGAAGTTTTACTTCAGTCGTGTGGAGCACACTCGTTTTTTTTATTATTTCACTTTTTATTACAATCTTGCGAAGTAGGCTAATGAGCAATTTTATGCTAACTTAGTTTTATTATAGAAAAATGTCTCCGTTGGTACTTTTCTTAGTCTCTATATAAGGGGAAGACACTTTGTTCTTGCGTTCGTTATGGATACCACTAACACTGACACTATATTACACTATTGTACACTATAATAACTCAAAAGGTTTTGTCCTTTTCAGCCTTCTCACTATATCCGTGTTGTCGAGGAGCTGGATTGCCTCGACGTTCACATGATAATGAAGTCTTTGTTCGTGAGCTTCTGCATATTTTTGTATTACTCTATCGACGAACTCTATGTTGAGGTCCCGGTGAAGGACGCCATTTCTAATATACCAGGGTGCATCTACGATGTAACCGAGTACTTTATTTTAGAGTCGTTGGATGATTAGATTGTTACTTTTTTTGGTGCAGCCCCAAAGCTGTATAATATAAGTCCATTTGAGGATATGTTTGTACGATACAATCTTATTGTATTGCTGAGCTGGATTGAGCTTTCCAGCGTAGCTTGGCGTCTGATCATGCCCCAACAATGTTAATGAGATGGACATTTTCTTGGTTTTATTTTTATGAACCCCCCCCCCCCCCCCCCTCCCGCAAGTTGTGATCTGGCTCCTAGGATGTTTTATGAGTCGCGGACGCATCCGACGCGTGTGCATGGCGGCGTTGGAGACAAGCGACACGCGTCCGACACGGTGTCCAGTCTAGTACTAAGTCAGTTAGTCGAGTCCGATTTAATTATTAACACAGCCGAAACGTCGGGATAACAAATAAAAAAGGTACATACGCGATAAATGCCCGTTTTAATCAATAATTATGTACAGTGATCGCGAAAGTTTGAAAAATACGAGTCCGATTTATATCGAAAAGGAGCGAATGGTAAAATGAAGCTAAACATATATATATATATTATTAATTACAGTCGAATATCGAATGCACTGGGGACTAATATTAATAAATCTTATCAAACAAAAGTCGGCTCTTCAAAGGAAACAACTGTTCAAAAATAGAACAACATCCGTTGAGTTTTTCCTTATTTTAGTTTTAATTAGTGAAGTGAACATGCTCGATGTTTTTATAGATAAATGTAGATGGCGCCAGTGGGGGCACGACCTCAAATTTATCAGAGCTCAAAATGTCTCAGACGTTGCTGATAAGAACTTAATTGCATACCGTCAATAATATTAGAAATTATTTATATTGGAAAAATAATTCGGTTCTTTAATTTAAATATTGGTATTATACAAAAAAAAATTCAATAACTTCTCAGATCTAATAAAATGCGACAACTCTGAATAAAATGCTCGTAACTACATCATTCTTTACATAGTATAAAATGAAGTCGCTTCCGCTGTCTGTTAAGTACCTTATATCTTTTTAACTACACAACGGATTTTAATGTAATTTTCAGCAATAGGTAGAGTGATTCAAGAGGAAGGTTTATATGTATAATACATACATAACTCATAACAGATTAGTCTATTTTATAATTATTTTAAATATTAGGATTAAAACTTTATCATATTTTTAAGTAGACCTAAGAATATATGTGTACCTAAATGTATCCTCCGAAGTACACCGCACTCCGTATCTTCGTAAATTCTACTCCATCCAAAGGTTGCCTGGAAGAGATCGCTTTCAGCGATAAGGCCGCCCATTGTATTGCCTTATATATTCGAGCCTAGGACTTATTTTTGTGTTATTTCTGTTTGTGTGGTAATCCAATTAAGAGTTATTATCTGTTTGTTTGTTTGTTACCTTTTCACGACTAAACGGCTGAACGGATCGTAATAAAATTTTGCAAGGAGATTATATCGTGGGAAAGGACATAGGCTACTTTTTAGCCAAATGAGGGTCAAACTCAAAGTCAAAATCTTTTATTCATTAAATCACAAGGATCACTTTGAAACGTCAATTTTACTGCCTGTTCATTCGCGACCAAGCCAGGAAAGAAAGGCAAGAAACAAAGCTGGTTGTTTTTTAAATGATTCTTTTACAATACATAACAATACAGGAAAAATATTACGTCCAAATTGTAACATTTTGAACGAGTTGGAGCAATTTCAATCCCAAGCTTCTCTAGCATCTAAATAATCCGATATTTTATAGTAGGCTTTTTTATAAAGATTTTGTTTAATTGCGTTTTTAAATTTGTTAATTGTCAATTTGTGTACATCACTTGGGAGTTTGTTATAAAAGTGAACACCTTGCCCTTTAAACAATTTACTATATATGTTTTATTGAAAAACCACCCGTGCGAATGCTGTATATAATCTTGAATCTTTTAGAGAAAAAAACGACATTACCTGTGGGTTTAAACGTTTTTGCGATTAGATTTTGGTTTATTTCTAACTAAATACCCTGCCCCAGCTTTGCACTGATTATTATCTCATTAAAATGTAGCCTATAGCACTCAGGGAAACTGTAGCTATCTATCAGTAAAAGTATCTCCGGAATCGCTTTAGTAGTTTTCTAGGATAACCTCTTACAAACAAAAAAACTATATACTAGCTGATTAGCCTCGTCTACGCACGGACTTTTATAAAAAAAAATTAAGCAGTTAAGGATAGAGTAGCTTTCTATTCATCATCATCATCATCTCAGCCCACATCCATCCACTACTGGGTATATGCCTCCTCGTTATCACGCCATTCTCTCAAGCCCTGTGCCAAGCGCATCCATTGCCTTCCGCAACTCTCGCAATGTCGTCCGACCATCTGGCTGGTGGTCTGCCAACTGGTATGCGTCCTTTTTGCGGCCACCACTCGTCTTTCCTCCGTGCCAAGTATCCAGCCCATCTTCACTTCAGCTGGTTGATCCTTCTACCCACATCCACGACTTTGGTTCTGCGTCGTATTTCGATGTTGGGTATGTGGTCCAACAGCGAGATGCCTAACATGGCTCGCTTTGTATTTGTGGAAAAAATTTCAGACATCACCTTCCTTTTGCGCAGTCCGGTAAAAAGTCCTATGTCCCAATCTCGGTCATCATAATCTATTTATATACCAAATTTTTCGCGCATTATTATTTTTCATTATATATGGAGCACACCATGCTCAGCATCACACTCTTAGATCGAGTTCCCAATATTGAAATTCGCAAACAGACTAAAGTACAAGACGTCAGCAAGCGAATATTGGGGCTCAAGTGGAGTTGGACAGGACACTTGGCCAGACGTAGTGACGACAGGTGGACTAAGGCTCTAACAGAGTGGAGGCCGGCGACTGGGCATCGAAATACGTCCACCAGCGAGATGGGTCGACGACATCCATAAGACCGTGGGTTGTGCGTGGTTCAGACTGGCACAGGATCGGGAAGAATGGCAGAAACAAAGAGAGGCCTATGCCCAGCAGTGAGTCTTCACGGGCTGAAAATGATGACGATACCAAATTCCATCGAAATCGGTCCAGCTGTAAAAACGTAACAAACACACAGAAACAGAGGGACAGACTTACTTTCGAATCTATAATAATAGTATGGATACGTATATATTTCTATTATCCTATACCACGCTCAAAACTAACTAATAAGTGAAGTTTCCTAAGCATCTTGACGACCTCCGTGGCGCAGTGGGCGAATAGCCGGCTGAGACGCAGGAGGTAGCGGGTTCGATACCCATCGCGGAACAAATGTTTGCATGATCTACAGATATTTGTTCCGGGTCTGGTTGTTTCACTATATATTATAAGTATGTATTTACAAAATAAATATGTATATAAGTATTCTATCAATTATCTGGTTCCCATAGTACAAGCTCTGCTTAGTTTGGGGCTAGATAGCGCTGTCTAAAATGTCCAGCAATATTTTTTATTTTATCTTATCGCATGATTTAGAATTTATAAATACAAACGAACTCAAAAGCATCTAATTTGCATAAAAACACGCGACACTTCATCGATAACAACTTCCAAAAGTTTTATCACACTTATAGTATACTTAAATGCGTAAGTTTGGATGTTTGTTTATTTATTTATTAGTTAATGGGCACGGCAGCTGCTCTCGGAGGACTGCTGCCCGCCCTGAAGGGAGCAAATGTAGGTTGTCGTCGCCTTTACATGGGAGTGGTGCCCTACATGACTTTATATAAATAAATAAATATTGCTGGACATTTCACATAGCGCTAACCCAAACTAAGCAGAGCCAGTATTATGGGAACCAGATAACTAATAGAATACTTATATACATTTTTTTTTGTAAACACATACTTATAATATCTAGAGAAAAACATCTAGATCCGGAACAAATATCTGTAGATCATGCAAACATTTGTTCCGCGACGGGAATCGAACCCGCTACCTCCTGCGTCTGAGCCGGCTATTCGCCACTTCGCCACAGACGTTGTCCAGTGTGGAGCTCCAATGTGGGCAAACGCCATGAATAGCCAGAACATCGCCCTGTTGCGAAGACAGCAACGGGCGATGGCCATCAGGGTGATCAGGGGATACCGCACAATCTCGATCTGGATGCTAATACGTAGATTATATCCTGTATTAACACACACCTTACTTTCTATCCCATAAACCAGATCGCACGGGATAAAAATGAGGCGTCGAGTCTAGTTGCAACAGCGAGTTTAGCTTTATCTCTAGGTTAAATACACATTTAGTAGTGGAACGCTTACGCAGTGCCGTCTTTACCACAAGGGCACACGGGGCCCGTGCCCGGGGCCCCCCATCCTCAGGGGGCCCCGAAGTACCGACAATTTCTCAGACATAAGTATATTCTCAAAACATTTTTGTCGAACACAGTGACAGCGCCACCGTCTAATTTTTTTTGTCGGGTTGTACCTACTCATTAATAATATTTCAGAACGCATCCTAATATACTAAGTACACCATCTAGCGATCACTCATGCAAACCACTCCGATTCCAAAGTCAAGCTGCACAGTCTAAATGAGGTCTAAAATAGATGTTGACATTCTAGTCTCTGGTTGGGGGAATCCTCGGATGATGATAAAATGTTAGTATAATTCGCTTTCTTTGCTTTCCAAAAGCGCGTTCTTTTGAAACACTGGTTTGAATTGGTTGAATAACTGTTTGTTCTCACTTTTAACTTTATTGAAACTATTACGTTATTACTTATATATTATTTTTTACCTTTCTTTTATTTTGAAAATTCTTAGCTAAACAAACAAACTAATTTAGTTATTTTATGCGAAAACATGTAAATGCCAATAAGTGTTTAAAGTTGTTTCTTATTAGATATAAGTACTGTTTGTTTTTCGAATAAAATAAAATAAAAAATAAAAGGGCCCCCAATTCTTGTGCGCCCGAGGGCCCCAGCATAGTTTAAGACGGGCTTGCGTTTACGTCGCGGGCAACAGCTAGTACGTTCTATAAACTAAACTTATAAAACTTTAACCCGACCAAATGATTATCGCTTTAAGAGTGTACCAATAAGCCGCATTAGTGTCGCGACCATAAAGTGTTATTTTGATGTCGACAAATCCACTTTATTAACAGTTGGACCTCCCGCTGATTGTAATACAACCATGTCAAAATAAAACAGAAAGGTGGCCGGGGTAACTTGCACTGAAGCCGTTTATGGTGTTATGATGACAAAGTTCCATCAAAGGTCGCTTCGTTTGAGATAAATGCTCGCGTTATTCGAGTTCGGTTGACACCTGCGCTTAGGGATGTAATTACTGACACCTTTAGGACAGTAAGTACGTTTTAGTCGTATTTTAACTTTCCACGTTTTATGAATTAACAAATTTTTTATGATAGTTTTCCAGGAAATTTGCTTTGAAAGTTGTCATGATGACAGAACGATTACTACGCATTTTACGGAATTATAAAAAAAAACCGGACAAGTGCGAGTCTGGCTCGCGCATCGAGGGTTCCGTAAAAATATATTATTATTTAATTCAATTCATTTATTAAATCAGGCAATAGTTTAAAAGTCTATTGTGTAAGGTTAGTTAGGTTAGGTTATAAAACTTAAATATCATCCAAGTTATTAACGTTAGTCATGTATTTTGTTAAAACTTTCATTCGCATCCTAATCCAATAGCCAGAAGACTATTTGATCAGAATCCGAATGAAAGATTGAATCACAGGCAGGTCATATCTATCAGGTATGACCTGCAGAATGCTGTTGGAGCTGGCCCGTACTCTGCTTAGCAATGAGGCCGTTTTCTTTCTGATTATGGCATGGAAACCCGCGCCTCAGTAAACATGCACTGCAGTATCGAGGCAACCCCTTGTACTGGACGCGTAGGGCACTTTTTTGACCTATAGCTGAACCAAAGGCTGGTCGTGTAGAAAGATTGGCAGTAGGCTTTGAAGAGAGTTTTTTCACTTGCCTACTGCAACGTGCAAACCTTCGAGCCAGCAACTTACTTCTGACCGCCATTGCCCTACGCTTCCTTTCTATATCATTATTTATTGTGATAAAATACAAATTAACGATTTTCAGATTTTTTCCTTTACTTGTGTTGTGGGACCTTGCTTCTTGCCAAATTTCATTGTTCTAGGCCAACGGGAAGGTTTTGATTTATTTGCGAGCAAAATTAGCGGAGATAATGACCGTATTTTTTTATTGTCTTGACTTAGAAGCTTGATTTTATGAAAGCTCCATGGAACCGTAGACTTTGTTTTTGATATTAATTTTAACTATATACCTCCACGTTCCTGAGAAAAAAGAACGTGACAGACGGATAACAAAGTGATCCTATAAGAGTTTATTTTCTTTTGGAGTAAGGAACCCTAAAAACAATTTTTTTAACTGGCTAGCGCTTTTTTTGACCACAATCTCACCTGTTGAAAGTGATGACGTGGTCTAAGATGAAGCACAAAGATCTAGAAGAAATCTATTCACTCTTACCTCAACGAGGCCCGGATTGTATTATTTAGGAAAAACAGACGACGATAAAGTGTTCCATACCTTAGCAGTACGCACTAATAACGTAGAACCTAAACGGTGTATATCAACTAGGTACGGATGGTACTGAGCCGTGCGCCTGCTTGTCCTTTGATGGAAGGACGATGGCGGGATCAGATCGTATAGTTCCTGGGCACATTCCCCAAAATGTATTCTGTAACTTGCAATAAAATTATTACTCTATGAGTTCCAGTCTAAATTTAACTTTTGAAAGCTTGCATGTTATTCAAATTAATGAACACTTTTCTAAATTAGCTGTAGTAAACCAGCAATTAAATGCATTATCGTTAGCTTCTCCGAATGCAAATCCACTTATAAAACGGCGTTCGCGCACACGGCGTAGCGAGACGAGTATCGATAACGCGCGTCACTATCGTCCACTAGAACCGGTCAGTTTATGGTATGTTAGTCCCGCGATACTGTGGCAGTTAACCCTATCTTTACGAGTAACTCTAAACATAAGTGTCTCTCCCAACTTATTTATTTTTATCTCATTCCACTTTTTAAATTGAATCCCGGATCGGCGCGTGTGTGGTTCTTTCCTCGCCACTAAAGCTGTCATTAAACCGCTCGTTCGCGTTGACTCATGCCTTTAATGAAAATTTGACTCTTTTAATACGTTATTTATGTGAATAAAACAAGTACTAGAGCTACGCCTTAATAAGGTAAACATTCAATGTGAGACGTTAACGGCCATTTTGGAAATTTAAAGCCCGCCATATTGTCACGTCGTAAATCGAAAATTTACGCTTTTTTAAACTATGAAAGTAAACGGGCTGTTTTATTAACAATTTATTATGTGCATTTTATGTTTTTATACATTTACATTACAAAGTTTATAATTTTTAGGGTTCCGTACCTCAAAAGGAAAAAAAGGAACCCTTATAAGATCACTCTCTTGTCCCGGTGTCCGTGTGTCACCAACGATTTTATCAGGAGCGGGTGGATCTAGCAAGTTGAAGTTAATACCAGATACTAAGGTATATAGTCCCTATTAGATGTATAAAAATCAAGGTCCTGAGTCAACACGATAAAAACACAGGCAAATTTAGATTTTCGCGAAAACTTGTAAGTACCAAAATTTACCTTAATATTCAACTTTTATTTATTTTGTATAACTTTCCCTTTACTATTGTTGTAAGACCTTGCTTTTAACCAAAATTGACAATTCTAGGTCAATCGAAAGGTCCCTAAAATAAAAATAAATTAAAATTAATGGGTGTCTCCCATACATACATAGTTGACGCCAATTAAGATAATCCTCTGAGTTGTATGGGCGCTCATACAATTTAGAGGACTAGCTTAATCGGAACCAACCTCAAATAAGGAAAATAAATAAAATAGTGCTATTGAATAAAATAAATATTTTAGTGGGGCTCCCATACGAAAGACATTATTTTTTTGCCATTTTTATAGATAATGGTACGGAACCCTTCGTGCGTGAGTCCTACTCGCACTCTTAATGGCTTCAACTATGTGTATATGGGGACACCCTTTAATTTTTAACTTTTTTGTTATTTTTTAGATTTTTTCCCTTATTTGTCCATTCATGATGCTATTTCATGGTCAACGGGAACTACCATATAGGTTTTCGACCCAAAACCTATAGGGTACTTCCGGTTGACCTAGAATTGTTAATTTTGGTTAAAAGCAAGTTATTACAGCACAAGTTAAGGAAAAATTCCGAAAAATAAAAAAAAAAGATTAAAATTATGGTAAATGGTACTTACAAATTTCCGCGAATATCTAAATTTGTCCCATATCTTTTATCGTGTTGACTCAGGACCTTGATTTTTATACACATAATAGGGGCTATAGACCTCAGTATCTGGTATGAATTTCAAAATGCTAGGAATGTTCCTGTTCCTGAGAAAATCGGTAGTGAAACACGGACATACAGACGGACAGACGGACAAGAGAGTGAACTTATAAGGGTTCTTTTTTTACCTTTTGAGGTACGGAACTCTAAAATTAGTTAAGTATTCTATCAGCTGATTCCCAAGTACAAGCTTAGCTTTATTTGCGGTCAGATAGCGTTGTGTGAAATGTCCAGCAAAAAAAGTATATGTACCTAGTCAGGTCATAAGTATTGTCACACAGTAAAAACTTTTCTTTTAGGATGCTGGCCACAAAAAAGTTTATAGAATTCGAATTTCAAATTGTTCATGAACATAAAAATGTATACTTTTTAGAATTTTACTCATTTTTAAATATGGAGTGGACGCTTAAAGAAGATCGTGTTGCAGTTATTGCGTTGCATCGTTGCGGTTACGCGCCAATTCAAATTTTTGACATACTGAAAAATTTTAATATAACCAAAAGATTCGTTTATCGCACCATCAAACGATACAATGAAGATTCTAGTGTAGATGACAGGTCAAGAAGTGGTCGTCCTCGGTCTGTTAGGACTCCAGTAGTGATAAAAGCTGTGAAGGCGCGAATGCAAAGAAATCCCAAACGTAAGCAGAAACTGTTGGCCCTTCAGATGGGGTTAAGCAGAACCACGGTGAAAAGGGTGTTAAATGAAGGCTTTGGGCATATCGAAGAAAAACAGGACATCGTTTGAATGCTCGTCTAATGGACCTGAGACTGAAGAGATGCCGCGCTTTGTTGAAGCGGTACGCGGGAAAAAAATATCGGGAAATTCTTTATTCGGATGAAAAAAATTTTACCGTAGAAGAGAGCTACAACAAACAAAATGATAAGGTGTACGCACACAGTAGTGAAGAAGCGAGCAACCGTATTCCGCGTGTCCAACGAGGTCATTTTCCATCCTCGCTCATAGTATGGTTGGGAGTTTCTTATTGGGGCTTAACAGAGGTACATTTTTGTGAGAAAGGTGTAAAAACGAATGCAGTTGTGTATCAAAATACAGTCCTGACAAACCTTGTGGAACCTGTTTCTCATACCATGTTCAATAACAGGCACTGGGTATTCCAACAAGATTCGGCGCCAGCTCATAGAGCGAAGAGCACACAAGACTGGCTGGCGGCGCGTAAAATCGACTTCATCCAGCACGAAGACTGGCCCTCCTCCAGTCCAGATTTGAATCCGTTAGATTACAAGATATGGCAACACTTGGGGGAAAAGGCGTGCTCAAAGCCTCATCTCAATTTGGAGTCACTCAAGATATCCTTGATTAAGGCAGCCGCCGATATTGACATGGACCTCGTTCGTGCTGCGATAGACGACTGGCCGCGCAGATTGAAGGCCTGTACTCAAAATCACGGAGGTAATTTTGAATAAGCTTTAGTGTCATAAGAATCTATGTTTTATTAAGTTCATTTTGGTATATAAATGGTTACATAATGAATAAACTTGTTTCAATTATTTTATATTAAACATGTGACAGAATGTATGACCTGACTAGGTATATATAAGCGGCGATGGGCTTCTAACCTGCCACGTGAATGCTTTACTTATGTGCAAAAAGTGGGCATGTATCAAACATATATAATGTTTGGACTTACTTCTGACGGTGGACCTCTTTGTGTGATATCTTTTTTTATGTTATTTGTGGGGAAACAGGCTTACGGCCCACCTGTTGTTAAGTGGCAACACCCGGGGTATTGTCGATGTGTTCCCTACACTGTAGTAACCTCTTTACATTTATCTTGAAGCGTGCCATGGCGTAGTCTAATAGGAAAACCTCAGATGGTAGCTCATTCCACATCTTGCAAGTATGGGGTAGAAAAGATCGCGTGAAGCGTGTGGTGCGCGATACTATTGTCGATTATATGTGGATGAGCTTTATTGCGTTGTCAAGAAGTGCGGTGGTAAAATCTCGACGACGGGATGAGATCAAATAACTCCTCAGAACATTCCACATTAGATATACAGGCGGTAGAATACACTGAACGATCCGATGTCACGGCGTTGACTCAGCGGTTCCAGCCTGTCGACGAGTTTGGGATCACCGATGATTCTAATGGCTCTTCTCTGAAGGGAGTCAAAACGAAGCAATTGGTACTTTGGAGCTCCGTGCCAAAGATGGGAACAGTATTCTACGTGCGGCCGAACTTGCGCTTTGTACAGCAATACCCGTTGTTGTGCCGTAAGATACTGTTTGGCACGGTTAAGGACTCCAAGGTTTTTGGAGGTGAGCACAGCTTTTGCTTCTAAGTGACTCCGATACTGGCGCTCATTAGAAATTTCGACTCCCAGAATCCCTATACTCGCCGAGACGGGGAGAGGAATGCCCTGGATCCGTGGAGCTATCTTCTCGGGGTACTGAGTAAGAGACCCGAGGATGTCGCGTTTTAAGAGTATTAGAGTTCCTTATGAAAGGGCTAGCTCGTGGACGTACTACCACCATACCTATTTCTGCCGCCAAGCAGCATTGCTGTGTTTCGGTATGAAGGGTATGGTTGCCAGTGAAATTACAGGCACATGAGGCTTTACTGTATGCCTCAAGTTGATCGACGCAAGACAGTGCATCGTAGGGCACATTTCTAAGGTGCGTGACCTACCAGACAATTCTTTGTTATAGACGATCGTTACTATTTAACATCAGGTGGGCAATAAGCTTGTTCCATCTCCATGTAGCATAAAAAATGTTCATCATGGCAATTGTCATAGTATTTTTTAAAGGCTTGTTATTGTTTCCATTTCCATCAATTATTATCTTGCAGCTCAAACTTTTATAGCAAACTTCTAACTCATTTGCAAAAATCGTAAGCTCATTTCATTAAGACACAAAAGAAAAAAGAATTTAATGAGATATTATCTGCCTTAATGACTGCAGATCGATTTTTAACGACCTAAACCATAATTATAATATACCCAAGTTCCAATGCACCGTGCTCACAACCCTGTTACTTATTGATATGGACTTAATCTTTATTCTTTACACGTAAAATATTTTATCAAAATAACCAAAGCTCCCGAATTATCCAAAAATTGTATGATAAATACATACTAAGTGAGTATTCCGAGTTTCCGTCAATAAAGAAATGCTTATGATTTTTTTTTTGTAATTTTTAGGCTAGCGTTTGACCAAGATCTCGTCTGATGGCGCGCGATGATGCAGTCTACGATGGTACACGCTTGCCTAGAAGAAACCTATTCACTCGCGACTTGATGACTTCTAGGTTGTAGTTATCAGGAATGACAGACTCAGGCAAGGCGTTCCACTCCTTGCCGGTGCGCATAATAAAGGTGAAGAGTACCCCTTTGTGCGTATGGGAGGTATGTCTACCATGTAGCGGTGGCGCACCGTCTGGTTGTCCGATGATAGAATGGGAATGGTGGGATCAGGTTGTAGAGCTCCGCAGCACACTCTCCGAAATGTATCCGATAGAAAACCGAGAGGCTTGAGACGATGTTCGAGGCTGTGGAGCCTTGCATCTGCTAACTCGTCATTGCAAATGAGCATTGCAAACGATGCCCTTTCACAAGGAACTCTACTACTGGCATTACACGGTAAGGCTACTGGGAACGGACCCCATGTTCTAGTAATTATTTGTAAAAGATGATGTACCTAGACATCAATCTTAAATAATCTAACAATGCCTCTGAAGTGAAATTGAATGAGAATTTAATCAATTTACTATGATTATTCTGTTGTAATCAATCATTTGGCGGTAGGACGAAAATCATTACAGGCAAGGTAGATCCAGACTTATTATAATACCTTTAGCTTCCGCTTGTTTAATCCCCATCGCAAAAAGACGGGTGAGTTTGACGTGTCTGTCTATCTGTGTGTGTATTTCTTTAGTAGTCGATCGTAGTTCATAAACGGATTGACCGATTTAGACGCGGTTTTTTTATTAGAAAGCTACTTTAATTGGGGTGGTTCTTTGGTATGTTAGTTTTCATCCACCTACGCAAAAAGGTGGGAATATTTTTTTTTAATTTTGTATAAATAAACTTGATATTTATTTTCGTGGAAATATCAACTAACACTCAATATAGACACATCTATTTATAGATCATATATATATTTATAGGTTGCCAGTGCATCCTTTTTTTTACGTGGAGGAATCCTCATGGATACCGCTCTGAACCCAGGGAGCGGCATGTCGGACTCCTACCGGCTAAACCTCCACGGCGTTCCTCCGCTCGCTTTATACCGGGGACAAGGGAACAGAGAACATTCTTCCGCGACCCCGGTGGCGTTAGTCCGCTCTTGTGGGCCCCATCTTTTAGGGTTTAGGGAATAATGACATTAGTAATTTTTAGCATTGTCAATCGACTATTGAAAGGTTTGCAATACGTTTACTCAATGTTAAAATGTGTACATTAATAACAGCAGATGAAAATATAAACAAAATTCAGATCCTCCATCAGCTAATAACAAATTCAAATGAAATTGCACTTGCACAGAAATTGTTGTATCCCATTATCGATCACGTTGACGCCTGCTATCTTGATTTAACTGAAAATCAACAATAAGCTTGAGCGTCTCAAAAATATTGATAAAAATTCAAAATTCTCATATTTGGCTTGCGCAAGTACGATCATATTTCCGAGTATCGCCACAGACTTAAGTGATTACCTATCCGCTTTCGCCGGAATGCGCACATTCTTTCCCTCCTTTACAGCATCCTTTTCATTCCTTCTACTCCATCCTACCTTAAAGAACGCTTTGACTTTCTTTACCTTTCCAACCACTCGATCCTTACGTTCCTCTGAAACCCTTCTATTAAAAACACCCCATCATACCTCAGTATTTTATAGTATCTCTTTTACTCTGCAGGCTACAAGGCTCTGGAATGACCTACCTGTCTCAATTCGTCACGCTAAATCTCTCCCTATCTTTAAAAACATGGTCAGACAACACTATCTGTCAAACATCGCTCACTAGGCCCTTTATTCATTTATTTATTTTTATGATTTATATATGTAGATATATATATTTTATGTAGATATATTAATATATAAGTAATTTTATGATTATATTACATGAATTTTATTTTATATTATATTTAATAACGCCGCCGTCCTTATTTGTTCACATATATCCTGTCCATCTAAAGGTTGCCTGCAAGAGATCGCTTTTAGCGATAAGGCCGCCCATTGTATCTATGATTTAAAAATGTATTTTCTTTTGTATGTTAATACTTAATGGTGTGCAACAAAGAAATTATCTATCTATCTAATAAGCATTCAATATTAAACAATATCATTCATAAACGTAATTATTGAATGGTTCAATCGATCATTTTATGCATCGATTTTCAAATATTTGCACGTATTAAAGTTATAAGAACGCTCAAGGTCGTTTGCTATGGAGAGGTATGCTTGGTATTTCTCTAAATCAGATATGAGGCGATCTTAGACATACCAAAGTCACCGACGTAGCACAAATGCAAGATCAAGGCAGTGAGCAGGGCATATAGCTTGAAGAACTGACGGCCATTGGGGCAGAAAGGTTTACGCTATTGAAAGTGCAGGGTAGAACGGCCCTCGTTAGATGGAAAGTCGACCTGATAAAGGTTGCTGGGAGCCGGCTTGGGTGCAGGCAGCACATGATCGGCCGAAATAAATAAATACACATTTCACACTGCGCTATCTAGCCCCAAACTAAGCTGAGCTTGTACTATGGGAACCAGATAACTGATAGAAAACTTATATACTTGTTTTTATAAATACATACTTATAATAATAGAATAAGTATTTGTTGAAAAATTACTTTTTCAAAACAAGCGTTTATAAAATTCATAGTCAGAACCGCAAGCAGATCAGAACCGCTCAAACACTAGTAGCCTACTATAATCCATTCAGAAGTTCCGTTGCATCCGTATCCGTCATAAGACCACCATGGTACCATATTATTGCATTGTCACCAAGTTACATATGTATTCAAAATTGCAACTCAATCGGTTGAGGGGAACGAGTTTTAAAATTCAGTTGCAAGCTTCCACGCGGACAAACATACATACCTACATCATCATCATCCACAGCCTGACTTCACTCACTGCTGGGTATAGGCCTCCCCCCCCCCCAAGTTTGTGCCATCCGCCACGATCCTGCGCTAGTCTCACCCATTGACGGCCCGCAACTCTAACGATGTAGTCCACCCATCTCGCTGCCGGACGTCCTACCCTTCTACAGCCATTCCTCGGCTACCATTCAGTTGCTACCCTGCTCCACATGTCATCACCACGTCTTGCCAAGTCTCCCGCCCAAGACCATTTGAGCTCCATAACTCGATTCCCAACGTCATGAACCTTCGTTCTTCTACGGATCATATACATACATACACTGAAAGTTAATAAAAACTTGTAAAAACATCCAAACCCGGAACAAATATATGTATAGGTAAATTATGCAAACATTTGTTCCGCGGCGCGAATCGAACCCGCTACCTCCTGCGTCTCAGCCGGCTATTTACCCACTGCGCCACGGAGGTCGTCTATGGGGGAGAACTATCTTCAGCAGTGGACGTTCTATAGCTAATATTGTGATGATGACGACGTAAACTTGAACAAGCTGGTATTTCGCTTACAAAATTGCAGTAACAGCAAGGCCAAACGGCCAATAAATAGGTAGCCATGCTAATGACCACCTCAGTGTTGATTACTATATTACCCACTTGACATAGCAAAATTGTAGTTATTAGTTATTATCGTATTTAAATGGCTTCATAAGTAAATTCATTGGCGATATTAAAATTTTAGGACAAATTTGCTATTGTAGTACAGATTCAGCGCCGAGTTAGTAGTGGGTAACCTAGAAATAAAGCTAAACTCGCTGTTGCAATTTGACTTGACAACCCATTTTTATTCCATAGGACCTGATTTATGGGATAAAAAGTAGCTTAGCTTTTAATCCAGGTCATAGACTACGTACATACTACATTTCATCGAAATCAGGAATTTCGGGGAGTGTGCGGCGGAACTTTTCAACCCTTCAATCATCCCGCCATCTATTCTATCACAGACGCTCTGCGGTGCGTCACCGCTATATGGTAGAAATACCTCCCATTCGCACAAAGCGGTTCTCTTCGACCTTGCTTATGCGCACCGCCAAAGAGTGAAACGCCTTGCCAGAGTCTGTGTTTCCTGATAGCTACAACCTGGGTATCTTTAAATCGCGAGTGAATAGGTTTCTTCTAGGCACGCGTCGTAGACATCGTAGACTGCACCATCGCTTACCATCAGGCGAGATCGTGCTCAAACGCAAGTCCATAATGTATAAAAAAATCGGTTCAGCCGTTACGACGTGATTGAGTAGCAAATAAATAGACAAATAAATAAATAAACAAACATCCAAACTTTCGCAATTATAATACTAGTGTGATGTCGACTTCCGAGGCGCAGTGGGTGAATAGCCGATTGAGACGCAGATTCTTACGGATTCAATCCCCGCCGCGCTACAAATGTTTGAATGATCTACGAACATTTGTTTCCTTTCCTATCTTGGTGTTTTCTGTATATGATAAGTATGTATTTATAAATAAAAACATATAAGTATTATATCAGTTATCTGGATCCCATAGTACAAGCTTTGATTAGTAATTTTAATTATTTATTTATTTATTTACACGTGAAAATATTAATGGTACTGTAGCACAATCAATTATTGGTCAGAATGTATGGACTCGGTGAAACAGGCGCGTCCTATAACATTAATTCCTGTCGGAATGTACAATCGATATGGAATGAAAGAAAGAAAGAAAGAAAGGATTTATTCAAAACCACACAGAAAAACAATAACAAACGCAACAACAACATCTCACTCAACACTCACAAATCAAGTCCGGTCTGGTATGGAGTACTGCTGCCATATTTGGGATAGTTCGGCCAAATACCAGCTCGCTACCTTAGACTCGATAGAACGTAGGGCTTTTACGCTTATAGGTGAGCAATATATGGCGGAGACTAAGACCCAAAGTCTCGAACACCGCCGTAAAGTTGCAAGCCTATCGATATTTTACAGAATACATTTCGGGGACTGTGGCCAGGAACTGAACGATCTGATTCCGCCATCTCCTTTCCATTAAAGGACAAGCAGGCGCACGGCTCAGTACCATCCGTACCTAGTTGATATACCACGCATTCCCACACACCGTTTTGGTTCTACGTTCTTAATGCGTACAACTAAGGTATGGAACGCTTTGCCGTCGTCTGTTTTATCTAAAGAATATAATCCGGGCCTCTTTAAGGTAAGAGTGAATAGGTTTCTTCTAGATCTTAAACCACATCATCGCTTACCATCAGGTGAGATTGTGGTCAAACGAAGATCTATTTACTTTTTAAAAAAAATCACTTTAACTAAAATACTTTTAAAAGCTCTGTGTGAGGATGAATTGGTACTCTGCTCAGATGCAACTGCATACTAATATGCCGCAGCGTTGCTATTCCACTGAGTTCAGTTTGGTTTGCCTTGCGTACATCTAGATCAAGGGTGAACGGCAGTGAATTTGCAGAGCTAGAAAGAATTACGGGGAATTTGTTCTGAGTTATATTCCGCCGCGTCTCTGTACAGATTGAACGGCAAAAAAGTCAGAAGGAATGCACGTTAGTGGATGCTCCGCTAATGTGTGCGGCCCTCATAATTAAACCCACTAGGGGTTTAATTATGAGGGCCTGTATCCCTCAAGATGATGGACGCAGGGTAGTGCATTGTAGGACACATTTCTAAGGTGCGTGACCTATGAGGCAATTCTCTGTTAATGGTCCATCTCCAAGTAGCATAAAAAAGTACAGACTGACACAAATATAAGATCTCATAGCTAAGCATAACGTTTAAGAAAATAGTAGTCTCTGCAATCATTGGCGAGTGACCGGTAATGACAGAAAGATTACAGGTGTGGTGTAAACCGTCTCACTGACCCACATACAATGTGACGTCATCTTAAGTGAGATTTTGGTCAGGCAGATACACAGGCGTTTCTTTGAACGTGTAATCATTTTATACCAAATCTCGAAACGCGTGGTATAGATACGGTCAGTTGATTGCATTAGAGAAAATAGAGGTTACTTAATAGTTTTGGTAGACTATACTTGGTATATACTAGGTTTATGATGAGATGGTAATGGTATGTTCCTGTAATTACTGGCACATAGGCATAACAGCTAAGTCCTATAGTATGACAACGTATCCACATAGAGATCAAGACTAAATACATAATAGCTTGTTTTGAATTCTATGTGGATATCCATGGGCTGCGGTAGCCACTTAACATCTCTTAACATCTGGTGGACTGCATGCTCGTGTGCCGTATAAGTAGTATATAAAAAAAAAGGTCTTGGTCTTGGTAGTCTTGGTAAACTAGCATGGAAGGTAAAGTTCTTCAACTCTGTATACTTACTTATTTACCTACCCTCATGGTTTCGTAGATTTACTCACGAATGTTACAATATTTTTAGATTACTTATTATGATAATCAAGTAGATAGGTATACTACTGTTTTATAAGAAGATAAATAGATTTATTCTTATTATTATACTCATGTAAATATACCTAGTCAGGTCATAAGTATTGTCACACAGTAAAAACTTTTCTTTTAGAATGCTGGCCACAAAAAAGTTTATTGAATTCGAATTTCGAATTGTTCATGAAAATAAAGATGTGTACTTTTTAGAACTTTACTCATTTTTAAATATGGAGTGGACGCTTAAAGAAGACCGTGTTGCAGTTATTGTGTTGCATCGTTGCGGTTACGCGCCAATTCAAATTTTTGACATACTGAAAAATTTGAATATAACCAAAAGATTCATTTATCGCACCATCAAACGATACAATGAAGACTCTAGTGTAGATGACAGGTCAAGAAGTGGTCGTCCTCGGTCTGTTAGGACTCCAGCAGTGATAAAAGCTGTGAAGGCGCGAATTCAAAGAAATCCCAAACGTAAGCAGAAACTGTTGGCCCCTCAGATGGGGTTAAGCAGAACCACGGTGAAAAGGGTGTTAAGTGAAGACTTAGGGCTTCAGGCATATCAAAGAAAAACAGGACATCGTTTGAATGCACGTCTAATGGACCTGAAACTGAAGAGATGCCGCGCTTTGTTGAAGCGGTACGCGGGAAAAAAATATCGGGAAATTCTTTTTTCGGATGAAAAAAATATTACCGTAGAAGAGAGCTACAACAAACAAAATGATAAGGTGTACGCACACAGTAGTGAAGAAGCGAGCAACCGTATTCCGCGTGTCCAACGAGGTCATTTTCCATCCTCGCTCATAGTATGGTTGGGAGTTTCTTATTGGGGCTTAACAGAGGTACATTTTTGTGAGAAAGGT
Organism: Philereme vetulata; assembly: GCA_918857605.2. NCBI lineage: Eukaryota > Metazoa > Arthropoda > Insecta > Lepidoptera > Geometridae > Philereme > Philereme vetulata. The sequence goes on from OU975442.1 coordinate 7,109,386, forward strand.
GTAAAAACGAATGCAGTTGTGTATCAAAATACAGTCCTGACGAACCTTGTGGAACCTGTTTCTCATACCATGTTCAATAACAGGCACTGGGTATTCCAACAAGATTCGGCGCCAGCTCATAGAGCGCAGAGCACACAAGACTGGCTGGCGGCGCGTGAAATCGACTTCATCCGGCACGAAGACAGGCCCTCCTCCAGTCCAGATTTGAATCCGTTAGATTACAAGATATGGCAACACTTGGAGGAAAAGGCGTGCTCAAAGCCTCCGATATTGACATGAACCTCGTTCGTGCTGTGATAGGCGACTGGCCGCGCAGATTGAAGGCCTGTATTCAAAATCACGGAGGTCATTTTGAATAAACTTTAGTGTCATAAGAATCTATGTTTTGTTAAGTTCATTTTGGTATATAAATGGTTACATAATGAATAAACTTGTTTCAATTATTTTATATTAAACATGTGACAGAATTTATGACCTGACTAGGTATGTGTAATCTATACTAAAATTATAAAGAGGAAAGATTAGTTTGTTTGTATTGAATATTATTTATATAAAAAAATTATAATAATATATTTAAAAATTACTTCACTGTTGGAAAGCTACACTATCCCCGGGTGACATCACAGACTACTTTTTACACAACTGCGCAGAAGGAGGGTAAAGTTTTTATTGAAAAACTACGCATGCGAAGCTACGGATTGGTCAGTTAGTAATCCTACTAATATTATAAACGCGAAAGATTGTATGTATGGATGTATGGATGTTTGTTACTATTTCACGCCGGAACGGCTGAACTAATTACGATGAAATTTGGTATGTACGTAAATCATAACCTGGATTAACACATAGGCTACTTTCTATTGGTAAACCATGCGTGCGAGTCCAATGGCAACAGCTAGTAAATAATATAGGTTCGAATACGTGTCAAAATAGGTACTACCAACGAACAATATAACCAAATGATACAGCACTGGGATATCGTCCGGTGGAAAAATTAATCCCAGGACATATTCTATCAATCTATTTCACTTGTTCAATACAAGTTCAACAATCGCATAGAATTTCCTCTATACCTAAAGATCTAGCTAGTTTACTTTCATTTTACTTGGAATTAACCAGTAGCCGTACTATTGTCTCAGATTTCACTTTAAGCTCGATGTCAATGCACTGTGCACTATCAGGTACAATTTGCGATGGACGATGTTCCCAGCGATAGCGGTAATTGGGTGGCGTCGACGCAGCGCTAAGACATGCCATGAAAACGCTAAAGCAAATCTTGGAGCATTGTTTTCGCGTAAAATAAATAAAACTGTAGAAAATTTAGTTTCGAATCTTTTAAGAAAAAAGTTTTCCGCGACATGCCGTTAAAATGAATTTAAAATCATAATGAAAACTTTGAAGTGAGGGTGCGGTGTACTATTTTATTTAAAACTAGCTGACTCGCCTGCGGCTTCGCAGGCGTATAAATTTTTTTTTTACTACTTAAATGGCAAACGAGCATGCAGTCCACCAAATGTTAAGTGGCTACAGCCCATGGATACCCACATATAATTCAAAACTAGCTATTATGTTGTCTTGATCTATATGTCAATAAAAACATTACTCTCCTTCTGCGTAATCGGGTAATAAGTAACATATTTTATGTCCTAATCCCGGTCATAATACATACTATCCATACTTCTATGCTAATCTATACTTCTTTTGTGTGTATGTTTGTAATGAATAAACTCAAAAACTACTGTGCCGATTTAAAAAAAATTATCTCCATTGGAAAGCTACATTCATCCTTAGTGACATAGGTATATTTATTGCTAGAAAATATTAGGAATCCTTACTAAAACTTAAGTAACGTTACACAAGGTGTAAAAAAGTGCCCTAAAACGTATTTCGTCGCATGCGCTGCGGAAACTATTGATGATTGATGAAACAAAAGTATTATATACAATATTAAAGAACATATCAATATCTACAAAAAACTTCGTTATATTATAAAGAGGAAAGATTTGTTTGTTTGTTTGTATTGAATAGGCTCCGAAACTACTCGACCGATTTAAAAAAAAATTTCACTGTTAGGAAGCTACACTATCCCCGGGTGTCATAGGCTACACTTTACCCAACAGCGCAGAAGGAGGGTAATGTTTTTAATGAAAACTATGCGTGCAAAGCTGCGGATTTGTCAGCCAATCTAAAAATGCGAAAGTAACTCTGTTTGTATGTTTGTTACCTTTTCGCGGCTAAACGGCTGAACGGATCGTGATGAAGTTTGACAAAGAGATAGATTAAACTTTGAAAAAAGACATAGGCTGCCTTTTAGCTCAAGAAATAATCTTGTAAGGGGTGAAATAGGGGTTGAAAGTTTAAATGGACAATACACAATTCCTAAAGTTAGGGATCTAAAAATTCATATTTTCAGATTTGGTGTATAAATAAATTATGACCGAGATTGAGACATTGGATAGTTTTTATACTTTTTTCCGTCTGCGCAGAAGGAGGGTAGCGTTTTTATTAACAAGCAACGCGTGCGCAGCCAAATTTCCTCGAAATCTGTCTATCCGTTTAGTTGTGAAACCGGCAAACAAACAAAGAGACAGAGTTACTTCCGAATTTATGGTATTAGTACAGATTAGATTAGATTAGATTAGAAAATTCTTTATTGCACTTATAAAATTGGCGTACTTAATGCTAATCAGCATTTTCTTCCAGCTAAACTTTGTGTAGTGTGGAGATAGTGGTAGTGCCAGAAAATGGAAATTTAAACAAACTTTAGCTTAGAAATAAACTTACAAAAAATAATAATAATACACATACATAAACGAAATACACAAATATATCTACACGTCCAGAGTCGACATGTGTCACACAATCATCAAGAGTCTGGCGGATAGACTGATGCTGACGGCAGCTTATCGACGTTGGGTGGAAATAGCCATCTAAGTACCTAATTTTTAAATATGTTTTTATTGTATTTTTATTATTGTGTAATTGCTTTAATTTGCTTTTTTTTAATTTTATTTAGTGTAGATTATAAAATATGGATCACTGTGTCTGATATAAAGAATTATTATGATTATGTAAAGTGCTCAATTTTGTTGGGTATCTTGAAGAGAGATGAAATGTTTAAAGAGTTTGGATTTGAAGATTCTCATAGAGGCGGCCTTGCGGATTTCTACTGGAAGAGAGTTCCACAAGAAGATAGCAGTCACAGTGAAAGAGTTAGAGAAGAAAGATGTTTTACGAGTATGCTTAGGCGTCTTGAATAAAAGATGTTGAAAAGAACGAGAACAACGATCAGGTGGAAAAAGAGGAGAAAACCGTTCTATAAGATAGCAAGGAGACAGAGGATTTTGAAGGATGTTATAAAGAAGACAGAGTATATGAGTATCTCGACGAAACCGGATTTCGAGCCACTTTAATTGTGAGCGGTACTGTGAGATGTGGCCGTACTTGCGTAGCCCGTATACATACCTGATGCAGAGGTTTAACAACCGCTCCAGTTTATTAAGTTGCTCCTCAGTAGCGTCGGGATAACATCATCTAGGATAGAATTTGCAAGAGTAATTTTAGCTGAAAAAGGAAGGAAATTATGCATGCGCTTTAGAGCGTCTTTGATCCATACATCTTTCTGCTGACTTCAGTAATATGCTGCTCCCATGATAAGTTATCAGTGATGATTAGGCCAAGATTCTTTACATCAGAGCAGTATGCTAAGGGGACATCGTTATAAGTCGAGATTACGGCCATAATTCTGCACAGAAGGTGCTTATTTGTTTTTAGTATTCAAATCCGCGTCAGTTGTCGAAATAATATGTGTCAGACGGTCTGATTCCCAATATCACCACTCAGGTACGATACCCTAAAAATAACTCTAATTTTATGTTTAACAGAACTTACTCAGGTAAACGGTCTTTAGATGATTCAACTGTTTTTTTTAATGAATATACCATAGTATATACTATAGTATTATGTATATACTATTTTTACTATAGTATTGTTAATAATTGTATACTCTTTCTGTTAATAAATTGTTACTACTTAATAGGTTTTAGCGCGTTGTAGCAAATGATCTAATCGAGATAATATTTTTCTATTTTAATATCCACTAAAAATGGCTAACAGTAAACTGTTTATGTGGGTTTATACTACTTATACTGATCTTTATCCTAAACGTGTTTGGTTGAGGCTTATTATCTATAATAATTATTATAATAAGGCGATGTCACACGGATTTTATGGAGTTTAATTTGATTACCTACAGTTATTTGAATATTATTGCAAATACACGTTCAATTCCTACGTTCGTTCCTATTCAATTGACATAATGGCAATAATTATAATTTTGCGTATCCAATAGTTAAATGATTATTGTTATGAATATAAAAAAACACTTAATATAATTAACCTACACTCGTTAGTGCTCCGTACCGAATTTGAAAAACAAATAAGTTTGATGTTATCCCTACTAGTGTCCGTTTGTAAGTCTGTCTTCAATTCAAAGAATCTTTATTTCTCATTTATAAAACACTAGCTGACCAATCCGCGGCTTCGCACGCGTGTTTTGCCAATAAAAAGTATCCTATGTATTATTCCAGGTTATGATCTACGTACATACCAAATTTAATCGCAATCGGTTCAGCCGTTCCGGCGTGAAAGAGTAACAAACATCCATACATACAAACTTTCGCGTTTACGATATTATTAGGATATCGTCACTTACAATGAGAATGTATAAACTAGGTAACATTTTGTATCGTCTTAAGTCACCGTTAGATAAGTAGGTTGGTAAAATACAGATTTAGGTACATTAGGTAAGAAGGATAGGGTAGTAAATTAAACATAAAGTTAGGAAAGTAGGTAGATAGGTTAAGTGTCTAAGGAAATATTATTTGGAATTTCTTACAATAGTAGTTTTCTTTAGTAGATTTGATAAGTGTTTAGGTTCATATTCTTTCTGTAGTTGTTCGTTATCCGGGTCATCTGTGTAGTTTGCCCAAGCTTGATTCCTTTCTATGACACTTTTGTTGATCCAATCTTCCTCCTATTTTGTCAGTCCTCAAGTTATAATAGTGAGTGTAGTTTAATAGGTGCATTTTAGTGCCTCTTCGTTAGATTTCAGCCATGTTTCGGTAAGTAGTAGGTATGATGTGTAAGTAGTAGGTATGATGTGTAAGTAGTAGGTATGATGTGTATTTTGCTTGCTGTTAATTTTTGTATTCATTTAAGTTCGTCGAAATGTACAGCAACACTCAGAGCTATGGAGAGTCACAGCTGTAACTGCAAGCTCGTTTACGAATGCCACTTAGCCCTAGAAAGAATAGCCATGAAAAACAAGGTGATCTTACAATGGATTAAGGAGCATAGCGGATCACTGGGCAACCATGATACTGCAGATGAACTAGCTAAAAGAGGATCGGAAACCACGGCTATAGGCCCACATCCATTCCTCCCTCTACCTTTCACACAACTACGAACATGGATACGACGTCGTACTGTAAACCTACGCAACGAACGTTGGGCTCCGTCTCGCCACGACTGACACGTCGACTGCTCAACCTTCGGAGACTGGATCTTCGAATCATCGTGGGGACCCTTACAGGACATTGTCCCCTCAACAAACACCTCTACATCATGGGAGCAACAGACAGTCTACTCTGCAGGGGATGTCTCACCGAAGAAGAATCAGCAGCCCACGTAGAGTTGGAATGCGTGGGGGTAACAGCACAACGTACAGAAATCCTGTACAATCCAAGGTCGCTCCGTGAAGCCTGCGAAGACCCCAGGAAACTTCTGCGCTTCTGGTCGGAGTTACGCTGGCTATCCGTATTGCCAACTCTCTCACGCATAATGGATTACTTAAGAGTTCAAAAGCGGAAAAGGGAGTTTACCAACATAACATAACATAACATAACATAGTTCGTCGAAATTTCCTTTTGCTTTTATGCTTCTTACATTGGCGAAGAAAAAAAAAATTAGACGGGATTTGGAGAAAGGTATACTTTGGTAGTTGTTTACCAGTAGGTGCGTTACATTATTGGTTTTGCAGGTTGGTACGGTTTGTAAATCTTCCAATAAGTTGGTCTTCCAATAAGGTTTACAAAGTTCTTAAAATTAAACATAGATTGGTCCGACTTATTTGTACCACAGATGCATGTAAATCATTAAATAAAAATAATTGATTACAAATAACAATATAATTATAATACTAAATTAAGTCAAAAATAAACACAATCAAACAAAAAAACGGCCAAGTGCGAGTAGGACTCGCGCACGAAGGGTTCCGTACCATTATCTATAAAAACGACAAAAAAAAACATGTCTGTTGTATGGGAGCCCTCCTTAAATATTTATTTTATTTTAATTTAATTATTTATTTTAAAAGTTATTAAATAACTTAATATTCTGTGAATATTTCAAGCGTCTACCTGTGGTCGTTATCAATATCGAACAAAAAATCACGTTTGTTGTATGGGAGCTCCCCTTAAATGTTTATTTTATTCTGTTTTTAGTATTTGCTATTATAGTGGCAACAGAAGTACATCATCTGTGAAAATTTCAACTAACTACCTATCACTGTTCATGAGATACAGCCTGGTGACAGACGGACAGACAGACAGCGGAGTCTTATTAATAGGGTTTCATTTTACCCTTTGGTTACGGAACCCTAAAAATACGAAGTATAAAATAAGCTTCCATTTTGTGCAAAACAAGTAGGTTCTGTGGCCTTATTAACTCTTTACAAACGTTTGGAACTATTATGGTTAGGAACACTATTTATCGGATACTATATATCTCAAAAACTCACAAGTCATGGTAAATATCCCGTTTTTGGTAAAAAATGGAACTCTGAACTTTCTCAACTCTGAATAAAACTGAAATGGGTTTAGGTACACTATTTATCGAATACTATATATCTCAAAAACTCACAAGTCATGGTAAATATCCCGTTTTTAGTAAAAAATGGAACTTTGAACTTTCTCAACTCTGAATGGAACTGGAATGGGTTTAGGAACACTATTTATTGGATACTATATATATCAAAAACTCACAAGTCATGGTAAATATCCCGTTTTTAGTAAAAAATGGAACTCTGACCTCTCTCAACTCTGAATGGAACTAAAATGGGTTTAGTTACACTATTTATCGAATACTATATATCTCAAAAACTCACAAGTCATAGTAAATATCCCGTTTTTAGTAAAAAATGGAACTCTGAACTCTCTCAACTATGAATGGAATGGAAATGGGTTTAGGTACATTATTAATCGAATACTATACATCTCAAAAACTCACAAGTCATGGTAAATATCCCGTTTTTAGTAAAAAATGGAACTCTGAACTCTCTCAACTCTGAATGGAACTGGAATGGGTTTAGGAACACTATTTATTGGATACTATATATATAAAAAAATCACAAGTCATGGTATATACCCCGTTTTTGGTATAAATGGAACTCTGAACTCTCTCAACTCTGAATAAAACTGAAATGGGTTTAGGTACACTATTTATCGAATACTATATATCTCAAAAACTCACAAGTCATAGTAAATATCCCGTTTTTAGTAAAAAATGGAACTCTGAACTCTCTCAACTCTGAATGGAACTGGAATGGGTATAGGAACTCTATTTATCTGGTACTATATATATCAAAAACTCACAAGTCATGGTAAATATCCCGTTTTTAGTAAAAAATGGAACTCTGAACTTTCTGAACTCTAAATAGAACTGGAATGGGTTTAGTAACACTATTTATCGAATACTATATATCTCAAAAACTCACAAGTCATGGTAATTATCCCGTTTTTAGTAAAAAATGGATTTTTTTATAAATCTATGGCTTGGAATAGTAACTCTTGTTTAATCTGTGTTCCGGCGTTTATCGTGTACGTGCCCACAGCCCTAACGGTACGAGCTTGCATTGTTACCAAATTATTGCAGCGATTTCTCGGTAGAGGATTAACGTACCTATCTTATCTCCAAGTGTCTATGCAAGAAAATCTTTAGATATTTCAAATACTCTTTTGCAACGGAGCTTTGTTAGGTACATAAGTAAAGACATGGATGAAGGAAACTTAATATCGAAAAAACTGGAAACTTTTGGAGGAGGTATATACCTACCCGTTGCGGATTTTCTTAAATAATAATAAATATTGCTGGTCAATTCACAAAGCGCTATCTAGCCCCAAACTAATCAAAGCTTGTAGTATGGTAACCAGATAACTGATAAAATACTTAAATACATATGTTTTTGTAAATACATACTTATAATAAATAGAGAAACAACCAGACCCGGAACAAATATCTGTAGATAATGCAAACATTTGTTCCGCGGCGGGAATTGAACCCGCTACCTCCTGCGTCTCAGCCGGCTATTCGCTTACTGCACCACGGAGGTCGTTAAAAAATTATAGCGTAAACATGATTAAAATAAGGAAAAAAACTATGTAGAGAAATTTAGAAACAATAATTTAGGCATTGTTATTATATTATAGTGAAAATCTAACATTTTTTAACGCAGGCAATCTAGCAGAGAAGATAATCTAATCTACGAATGCATCGGTTTTTGGATAATCACACTAATATTATAAATGCGAAAGTTTGGATGTTTGTTACTTAATCACGCCGTAATGGCTGAACCGGCTTCGATGAAATTTGGTATATACGTAGATTATATCTTTTCAATCCCTTCTCTCCTCACTATCTGAAAGATAGATTTGAATTTCTCCATTCTTCAAACAACTATACTCTTAGGTCATCAGAAAACTTGATACTCAGAACTCCTTCGCACAGCACTTCCTTTTACAGCGCTTCTTTTACTGTCCAGGCTGTTCAGCTGTGGAATGCTCTGCCCGAAGAAGTAAGACGGTCATCGTCCTTACACGTCTTCAAATTGAAGGTGAAACATCATTACCTGACGATGTCATCTTCCTAGCGTTATTTATTTACTATTTATGTACTTATTTTATCTGTTAGTATAGTTTGCTATATGTATATACCTATATATTAGTCTATTTTATAAGTATATTAAGTATTAGGATTAAAACTTCATATTATTATTATATCTTAGAATATATTATATTATATTAGTAGTTATATTAGTACACCGCACTCCGTAATTTTTAAAAATTTCGCTTCATCCAAAGGTTGCCTGGAAGAGATCGCTTTTAGCGATAAGGCCGCCCATTGTATTGCCTTATTTATTTTAACCCAGTACTTATTTTTTTATTATTTCTGTTTGTGTGGTAATTCAATAAAGAGTTATCTATCTATCTATCTATCTATTATAACCTGGATCACCATATATGCTACCATTTATCTCAAAAATCCGTTCCCATGGGATATAAATTGGACGTCAAAGTCAAGCATACAAAGTATGTATTATGCACCCCTGAAAAACGCGGGAGAAGCCGCTGGCAACAACTAGTCTCAAATAATTCCTCATAAAAAGGCCTCATAATTATTTATTTTAACCTATATTGTCCCACTGCCCCAAATCCAAATCATCTCTGATCTTATCTTTCCCCCACCACCTTTTCTCAAAGGCAGATCGTCTTTATCGTTTTATGAAAAGAAAAAAAATATAAAAGAACTTGTATCATAAAAAACCGTAAACCACGTAAATCTGACATAGCTTATAACCAATTCAGTTAAACTGGCTTTCTTTTTAAAAAAACCGCATCTGAATTCGTCTATCCGTTTGGGAACTACGATGCTACAGACACAGACAGACTTAGGCGTCAAGATCCCCCTCTTACCCCTCTTTTTGCGACTAATAAAACAAGAAGAAAGTATATAAAATATTTTATTGCATTATATAACACCTTTTTTTGGTGCAACTTCCATAATCTGGGACAGTCTACAGGTGGTAGAGCTTTTCTGAACGGGCTCGAGGAAGTGGGCACCACCGCCTTACCTTTATCTGCCGCCAAATAGCAGTACTTGTGCTGCTGTGTTCTGGTTAGATGGCAATGGTATGTTCCTGTATTTACTGGCACATAGGCATACCAGCTAAGTCCTATAGTATGACAACGTATCCACATAGAGATCAAAACAACATAATAGCTTGTTTTGAATTCTATATGGATATCCATGGGCTGCAGTAGCCTCTTAACATTTGGTGGACTGCATGCTCGTTTTCCAAATAACTAGTATAAAAAAGTCAGTAGCAGTATTTCACTAAATAAAAATGTACTGCATCTAAACCTCTTGAGAAGGCATTAAATATACAAGAGTTCATAATCTTGATAGTCAATAACTAAGTTACGGTTCGATTTCTTGAATATTTTAGCGTAAAGTATACTTCTGTTAGCGTTTAAAGTAGTCCAATTACAATTTATGTTGGTACTGTGATTAATGGGTTTCGAACACGCCACTGTCAATGTGGAACTACTTACTATTCTGGCTAAGCGGGTTGTCACTGCGATTTGGACATCATCGCCATCATACCAGCTATACGACGTCCGCTACCGCCATAGGCCTCAATAGACTTCCAGACCGACTCCCAGCAACCTTCTCCCCCAACGGTCATCAGTTCGTCGAGCTATATGCCTGTACATATGTGCTGTGAACATATTTAAAACTAAAATTCCCCTCCACCACGTCCATTGAAGATAAATAAATAAATATTGCTGGACATTTCACACAGCGCTATGTAGCCCCAAACTAAGCAGAGCTTGTACTATGGGAACCAAATAACTGATAGAATACTTATATACTTTTTTTTGTAAATACATACTTATAATATATAGAAAAACAACCAGACCCGAAACAAATATCTGCAGAACATGCAAACATTTGTTCCGCGGCGGGAATCGAGCCCACTACCTCCTGCGTCTCAGCCGGCTGTTCGCCCAATGCTTCATAATGTTTCTTTTTGCTCAGTTAAATTAAGCGACGTTCCTCGCTATCAATACTTAAATTGGTAACTGCTAGTATTATTTTTGAGCGATTCTGAGCTTCGGAGAGCATGCTAAGGATGCCAATCCTGGCTATAAATGTTGGTATATGCCTTCGGGCGGCCTGAAGTCTCCTACACCTTATTTGACCACTTACTGAAAACTTACAGTGGCAAATGATATTTATTGATTCCATTGATTATAGATAGTTTTTTATTTGCTTGATTGGCGCAGCCTTGTAGCAACCGCCATAGCAGTACTTGTGCTGCTGTGTTCCGGTTAGATGGTAATGGTACATCCTGTAATTACTGGCACATAGGCATACCAGCTAAGTCCTATAGTATGACAACGTATCCACATAGAGATCAAGACAACATAATACCTTGTTTTGAATTCTATGTGGATATCCATGGGCTACAGTAGCCACTTAATATCTGCTGGACTGCATGCTTGTTTGTCATATAAGTTGTATAAAAAAAATGTTTCTCTCCATAGAAGAATAGATTGAAATGACATTTAAACATTTGAAACGTAGAAGGTAATTCATAATTCATTTTATTTGCTTCAATGTGGTTTAGTTACAATGATCTTATAGAGATATAAGAGTCGCCCACACACACATATTGGGGATGCAAAAATACGCACTTTAAAAAAAATAAATAAAACAAACCTGTATTCAAAAAACACATGAAGAAACAGGTACGACATACTTGCCAGTGTTTACTGATTTCAGCTATTTCGACCTAAATAGTAGTTGGTATTATACAAACTTCTGGTTCTTAAGGTTGTATTTTTTTATGTTTGTTACCTAAGAAATACGTCTTTTAATAACCTATTTGGATTTTTTTTTAATTCGAAAGGATAATACTTTCAGATTGATCCCATAGAAGTTTAATAAAAATTCTGGAATCTGTTATCTGAAGGTTATATTTTTGTTAAACAGGTATTACCCGTGCGCGATAAGTTGGGACCTGAGCGCGGTGAGGTCATATTGGCGTGTTTGTACCGCCCGCAAAAAAGCGAACATAACAAGCAGCCGCCCGCGGCTTCTTCTTTGTTTTTTTTAACCTAATTTATTATGTTACTCAGGGAGGACGCTGCTTTTTATCTAATCTTTTTTACACTATTTGAATAAAATAAAAATACAATGTTTAAGTTTATACATTTATTTTATCTATTATTTACATTATCTCATCTTCGTCACTACTTAGTGGACAGGTAAACTAAACTGTTTGTTCCGTTTTTCGTTTTCAAAAAACTCTAACACGAGGTTTCTTTCTCCGCTATGCAAAGGTTTACCCTTCATAATGATAACAAAAACACTGAACAAGAACTATAACAACAAAAACTACAACAACAAAACAATGACACAAACTATAACAACAAAAACTACAACAACAAAACAATAAACGAAAACTAAAAGAATTCCAGGGCGCGTCTTTACGTGACGTAGGCCAGTACGAGACTAAAAACCCTAGTAAAAAATAGTGATGCGAACGGTACAATACGGGCGCCATCAGGGAAGTGCAGGGGAAGCGATCGGGGAGTCGCATTCCTAGCAAGTCCCAAGTTATCGCGCACGAGTAATACTTGTATCAAACGAATTTGCTTGAATAATTTAATTATACTTTATTCTTTATAGACTTTAACTAGAGATATACTTTTTAGCGTGGTCATGCTAGCAGTTAGATATACTATATACTACACTCATACTGCAGTGTCCCTTCATCAAGCTTATACCTACAGTAACTTGCTATCAGGCGCTCTACAAATCTTCATTAGATAGATACAAAAGACCTAAGTTTTGAAGTAAAACTTCTTTACGCATGCTTGACTTGGGTAGTAAGCTGGTGAATGCGTTACGAAAAGTGCGAACGGAAGTTGTAGGCAGATATAAGTTAGTGAAGAGAGAAAGAGAGAGAGTTATGTTTCGTATATTTTTAAACGTTAATGTGCGAGTGCGAGTTGCATCTGTCCAGAATGAACATAGACTGTTCGACCTACAGACGTGTGGACAATTTTTTAATTGAACAATTTTAATAATCAATATTTTGAAAAAGAAGTTTCACTTCAGTTGTGTGAGTCTAAAGCACACTCGTTTGTTTCTAGGGTATGGTTTACAAAAATATCGATAGAAAAGTCACCGTACAGTCAGGCGTAAAAAAGCCTTTACAAGTACTTACAGTTCGGATACCGGAATCAAAATTAAGTTGACCCCATAATTGCCTCCCGTGGCTAGAAATTACCAATCTAAGCAATATATTACAAGAAATGAGACTTCTGGTGGTTTAGTCCACAACACGAAAATATTTGTAGATCGTGATAATGATAACTTACCATAAATGATAATTTGTTATGACATCTTTGGTATTTCTTGTAATTGATAGAGATTTTGGTACTTCAAATGTTTTATAATTTATATATATATTTATTTCACAATACACACTTTGAACACAATACACACTTTGAACTCAAGTAATATTCGGAGTTTTTATATTTTTCAATGTAATGGTTAAATTTTTTGAAGTAAAACGTCTTTACGCACGCTTGATTTGGGCAATAAGCTGGTGAATGCGTTACGAAAAGTGCAAACGGAAGTTGAGAGGGAGATATAAGATAGTGAAGATAGAAAGAGAGAGAGTTACGTTTCGTATATTATTGTAGGAGTAAGAAAGAGAGGTGCGCGCGCACGTGTTTTTTCTCTTTTCCTCTCATAGCTAGTGCATGAAATATATATATGTACATATATATATCTCAGTCAGTATTTTGTTTGATTATTTTTCGTTATTTCATTTTGTTGTTGAACCATTTTATAAATTAATATTTTGAAAAAGAAGTTTTACTTTAGTCGTTTTTTTTGTTCTTGTTTTTATAAATCACAGCATAAAAACAATGTTATCTAAAAGAAGGAAACGGATTAGATTGGAGTTATGTATCTAGTCGTTTTAATATAAACAAAACATACAAACAATATTGTTTGTATGCATTGCGTCAAAGCTTGGCGATAACGAAAGCATTCAACCTTTCCCCAAATTGTTTCTTTTAATAAAGTTCACTCATAATATATTCATGAGATCGGTTTTAGCTGTCTTTAGATCGTTAACTTGGTATTCTAACTGTTTTATAAATTCGGTTTTATTTGACGCGTCCATATACATTATGGGATTTTTTTAACGCCATTGATGTATAGGATTATGATAATGTGGATGAACATAAAGTAAGGTCTGGTCAACAAACAAACGGAACTGTTGATGAAACCAATGATTAACTTGTTGAAATCAATGATAAATCTTATAAAACCAAAACATAGTTGATGAACTTACGGTTAGAATTTTGCGTTTTTGTGCTCCGAAATACCGCACTAGACATACAAAATGATTTGATTTATCACACTCATCAACTAACTGCACAACATTCTATCGTTAACAGATTACAAAGAGTTTACAATAAGGAGTTCTTCTCGATTGATATTTGTCATAACAAGGGAACTTTTAAAAGTGAAATTTTAAAAAAAATTATGGAGGATGACACACATGCATGATAACAACGCAATTCTATGAATTTTATCAACCTTTTTGTGTTTTTACACGTAATATGTTTAGTTCGTATTTTTAGTTTAATTTAGACTGTCTAATTATAAATTCTTTTTTATATAAAGTAAATCCGTTTTTGGCCGTATGCTACGCTTAGTATAAGTTTCTATCTTATACATGTAATAAAGGCTGTCGATTTAGTTAAATAAATAAAAAAAAAAAAATGAAACGGATAAAATTATTTATGTTGTGAATTCTCGTCCACAGGTTGCAAATCCTTTTTCAAGAGGTCCGTTAGAAGAAATCTGACGTACTCCTGCAGAGGAAATAGGAATTGTCCTATTGACCAGCACCATAGGAACCAGTGCCAGTACTGCAGACTCAGAAAATGTCTCAAAATGGGCATGAGGCGAGAAGGTGAGTCTCAAACACATTACAAATTGTATTACTGGGTTAATTTTCAAGCATGATACCCACCAATGCCAAATTCTAAATTGTAAAGGAAAATTTTACTAACCCAAACATTGGCTTTGAAATTAACGTAGTAACTAACAACCATGCCTATATTGAGACATTTGAAACTTATGTTACTAAAGTTTTCTTTTTTGTCCACCGGTACTTTACTCATACTCTGTAAGTACTATGTAATTTAAGTTTTAATATTATGTTGTCTGCATTACAATTCAGCGTTATTGCCTTTACGAGTGTTTTATCGTCCTGTACTCCTAGCACATTATCTGTAGAGAAGGATTTAGTCATGTGTCATTTTTCGGATCAAAGAAGACAATTGTCGACCGTCTCGAGTACGGCGATTGAATGAGTGAACGGGAAGAAACGTTGTCAACACTTCCTCGATAGTAGTCTACAACGCCAAGCACGATAGCCATAACTTACTCTATTTTTGACATTTTAGGATAGACAAATTTCTTCTTAAATTTTCTAGGTCTTGCGATGCCTAGAAAACACTATCTTCTCAAGTTCTCTTTAGCAATCTTCTCAATCACGCGCTTTATGGTTAGATATACAAAATATGTTGCTATAGACAGAGGTATTATCTTGTCTAGGAACAAAACTTATTGAGCCTGCTTGGGGCAAAGACAATTTCGGAAGAATCGACAGGGAATGGAATAGAATAACGATTTATTATACATCACACTCAAATTTAAAAACAATATAAAAACTGGCCAAGTGCGAGTCGGACTCGCGCATGAAGGGTTTCGTACCATTATCTATAAAAACGGCAAAAAATCACGTTTGTTGTATGTGATAAATATTTGTTGTATTTTAATTTAATTATTAATTTTTAAACTGAATATATAACTAAATATTCTGTGAATATTTCAAGCGTCTACCCGTTGCCGTTATCAATATCGAGCTAAAACGAGCATAAACATCACTTTTGTTCTATGGGAGCCCCCTTACATATTTATTTTATTCTGTTTTTAGTATTTTTTGCTATTGCGGCAACAGAAATACATCATCTGAGAAAATTTCTACTGTCTAACTATCACGGTTCATGAGATACAGCCTGGTGACAGACAGACAGACGGAGCCTCATTAATAGAGTGCAGTTTTACCTTTTTGGGTACGGAACCCTAAAAACAAATACTTAACAACGTAGAAATACAAGTTGCGGTCAGATCCTTGTCGTCTCTTCGAAGAGTAGACAAGGAAATCGCTGTGATAGCCCTGCTGGTATTCGTTCGAGTTGCTGTTATGGAAATCATCAATGTTGGAATGTGCGGTGTTAATACAAAAAGCTTCAAAGATACAATGATTGTCACTAGTGTAATTAGTTAAATCATCAATCTTGCCGAGTCATTAGTCGGACAACTGCCCAAGGGCACGCTCTAAGTAACTGTTGACGATCAGACTAATATAAAGCTATGAGCTGTAATCCGTAGTGCGTTATTATTGTGGTAGAATTATTACTGACGGTTATTGTTTTAAAGACGCGCCGTGATTGATGGTATACATGACGGTGGTACCTGATGGTTCTAAAACTGATAATGACGAAAATATAATTAACGATTTTCAGACAGTAAATCTTTTTGTCTAGGTAAATGACTATGACTATGTACGTAAATGAGAATATGCGCTAAAAATAATAGATGTCTTATGTCAAGGCTGCCGGAGAATAGACCTTGGCGACACTCGTAACCAACAGTGTGTCTTTTAACAGCCTATTCAAAAACTTGCGTTTTATTAACTGTGATGACATTCCTTTTGTTATATTATATTTCACATTTTATGCAATACATTCGAATTATGACGTCAAATGTCAACATAATAGGTATATTAAGAAGGTTATGTCTACAATCAAAGTTCATGAATACAGTAAAAAATATGCTGCCTGCTGGCAATATAACAAACAAAACAGACGAACGTGTGATAGATAACAGAGTAATTTTCCGTATCGTAAGGGAAACGCTCTTCATGCAGGGTGCAAAGGTTGAAGGAGTTTTATCACCCTTGGGTCTACTGTAGCACCTTTCGGCTCAACGACTGATTAAACTGTTTATAAAACAGATGTTTTTTGTAGTTTATTTATAAATACATACGGCTATATTTCCCATGATAGTCATCGGATCTCTCACTCTGTACACCCATGAAGATATCCCACAAGTTACATGCCCCCATTTTATATAGAAGCTTAGAATTCACATGACAGGTTGCGAGACCGTCGCTGCTTTTTTATACAACACTAGCTTACACCCGCAACTTCGCACACGTAGTTTGTCAATAAAAGTGGTCATGTTTTAACCCAGGTCATAATCTATCTGTGTATAAGTTTTCCTGTAGATGGAGCTAACGGCGCTTTAGTCGTTATTCTGAATCATATCACTAATTTCGACCTGGACGTGAAATGGCCTGGTAGCACAGTAGGATAGTGCACCCTCGTATCAAGAGGAAGGTTGCGGGTTGAAGTCCCGTCTAGGCTTGAAATTTTTGAGATGTTTTTAAAATCTTGGAATTTTCCGTATGTGTTCGAATAACACTATAAACAAAAAAATACTATCTATCTATGTACCAAATTTCATCGCAATCGGTTCTGCCGTACGACGTAATTGAGTAACAGACAAACAAACAACGTGTATTAGTATATGTATCTATACAGATACTAAACAAACATTTCGCTTGTTTCACTATAAAAAATAAAGGTCCTATTCAGCCCTATTCATGAAGCATTTGCTTGATAAATATATCACTGAAAATATGCTCTAAATATAGTGCATGGAGTTCTTAGCTGATTCGAATATACTTAAACTATGCACAAATTTAGAGACAAACATTGAACATATTATATGTGTAATGACGACCTCCTTGGCGCAGTGGGCGTATAGCTGGCTGAGACGCAGGAGGTAGCGGGTTCGATTCCCGCCGCGGAATAAATGTTTGCATGATCTACAGATATTTGTTCCGTGTCTGGGTGTATTATTTTATTTCGAACAAAATCCACAGCTCTAAGTATATAACAGGTCTATCTTATGTTAAAACTTACAGCCAATAAATATATATAAATATAAATATAATATTGCTGGACATTTCACACAGCTCTATCTAGCCCCAAACTAAGCATAGCTTGTACTATGGGAACCAGATAACTGTTATAATACTTATATACATTTTAATTGTAAATACATACTTATAATATATAGAAAAACATCCAGACCCGGAACAAACGTCTGTAGATTATGCAAACATTTGTTCCGCGGCGGGAATTGAACCCGCTGTCTCCTGCGTCTCAGCCAGCTATTCGCCCACTGCACCACGGAGGTCGTCAATAAAGGATTAACATTTTATAATTCAAATACTTATACATTGACGACGTAAATCACTTATCGCACTAAATAGGACCATGATTTTAAATATAAAGAATTACAATAATAAAAAATCTTAAGATAAGTATATGTATATGTATATAACTAACACAACAACCGTAACCACACACGCACACTAAACATTAAAGATATACATTCATACATACATATAAGATACACATTCATACATCACCTATAGGTACACCTACAAATAAATTTAACTATTCAATGTACCTAAGTACGAGTAAGAGTAGTGTAGTGTACACCTACTGTGCGAGCTTTAGAGAAGTAGGTATGTTTAATTAGTTAAGATGTTTATTTAGGACTTGGAAAACTTCCCGCTATTATTATAAGAATTATAAGTATATTATAATTTACAAAAATAAGTATATAAGTATTCTATCAGTTATCTGGTTCCCATAATACAAGCTCTACTTAGTTTAGGGCTAGATAGCGCTGTCTGAAATGTCCAGCAATATTTATATTTTAATGCTTCAGTCAAACGTTGTAAGAGTGTAACAAACTGTATCAAACCAAGATTTAGTCGAAACCAACAAACCATAACAGGAAAATCAAGAGATTAGATTCGCCTAAATTAATAATAACTTTGATAAGACCATATTAAAGTCATACGAGTCCAGGAAAAAACATTATATTTGCTTACAAATCAGATGAAAAGACGACCTACTAAAGATTGCTGGGAGCAGTTGGGTGCAGGCCGCAAAAGATCGGTCGCTCTGAAAATGTATGGGGGAGGCCTATGTTCAGATGTGGATGGCATATGGCTGATAAACTATAATAATATCTTTATTGTATACCATTAAAAATACACAATTCAAAACTAAATAAATATTGCTGGGCATTTCACACAGCGCTATCTACAGCGCCCAACTAAGCAGAGCTTGTACTATGGAAACCAGATAACTGATATAATTCTTACATATTTAGAACTAAAACTTCTTAACACACGCTTGACTTGGGGATTAAGCAGGTGAAAGTGTTACGAAAAGTGCGAACGGAAGTTGAGAGGGAGATATAAGTTAGTGAAGTTAAAAAGAGAAAGAGTTACGTTTCGTATATTTTTAAACGTTAATGTGTGAGAGCGAGTTGCGTCTGTCCAGAATAAACATAGACTGATCGACCTACAGACGTGTGGACAATTTTGTAATTGAACAATTTTATACATTAATATTTTGAAAAATAAGTTTTACTTCAGTCGTTATATAAGTATAAGTTTCTATATAGAAATACATCTAACTAAATTTACTTATTAATCATAGGTACAGTAGGTGACATATCTCTGAAAGTGATCATAAATTGATGATTCATCCTAAACATTTTGCACAGAAGTTGGTTATCTCTCCATAACCCAGAACAATACAAAAAGTTTTCACACCTCGCACCTTTGTATCATTACGGCCCTTTCACACTTCCTAGGAGATAATGCAAAGGGCACAGGATACCGGAAAGGACACAGTAACCCGTTGCTCTCAATTCAACCCTTAAGCACCGCGTTAGGTTTCCTCGACCCCGTTATTTTGCCCAACGATTTGTTTGCTGTCAACAAACAAAAGAAAGGTGCAAACTCCTGGCTACAGAAAATAAAAATATTAAAAAAAAAAAGTTGTAATTCGCTATTCTTTGTCGCTCTATAATCGCCTTAGATATCAAAGATGGAGATAAATTCGAGTTCTTTGTGTTTTTTTGCTCTGTGTCTCATTGTTTTGTACCAGGAGGTGTTTTTTAAAACGTTTTAGTGGTTGAAAGGGTCCATTCAGCTACTACGTAATGCGTTTAATTGTGATACGACATGATCTGTTATAGATAGCCTTTTGTGCACAATGGTCATTGCATGGGTTATGGTATTGTTATAGAATGGTCAGTTGTATTTTATACCAGACTTCGATATATATAATTATATAAGCAGTTCACTTCTGGAAGTAGGTATTCCCCAAATAACGCCATTGAGTTTGATCTTCGGCTCTATGATAACTTAATCTGGCGTAAATTTCGTTAAATTCATACAAAAATGTTGATATTTGAACTAATAACAACCAGGTCATCCCAAAAGTACTAAAACAAAAAAACATCTCCCGTCAAATCGTTCAGGAGACAAAGGATTACGAAAACATGCACACCAAAAGTATATATGTACCTATAAAGTATTGTTGTGAGTGGAGTTCTACACTTAATTGAAATGCGTTACCAAGAAAAAACCAACGATGCGATGAACGAGCAAACTAGTAATAATTATAATGACATTGAATAACTAGCGAATATATTGGATCAGCAATGCCAGATGGTACTCCGCTCACTAATGCAACGAGACAGGCAATTCCCATAATTGCAATGCAAAACAAAGTTCGCAAGCCGACTGATTAATTAACTAACATTAGTCTGACCGGTTTATTTAATAAGTGCAGTATATACGAACAAAACCCGTCAATTTCGCCTGTCATTTTAGATGAACAATAGCCCTTACACCTTTAGGAAGGCCCCTTTTGTTTAGCGCGCATCAATCACTCTTTGTTTGAGTATCTTAATAAGTTTTTGTGTTGGACCGGTCATTTAGAAAGATTTCTGGTATCGCACCAGACATCCCCTCGGTTCGTGAATTTTAATGGAATCGTTTCGAGGGAAAATGGATCTGCTGATAAAAATTTGCAATCGGTGCTTGAGTACATCGATGAATGGAAATATTGATTAAAAGTTTTTAACCTAAATATGATTTGACTAAAATACATCAGTTTAATAGTAAGTAGGTTTACAAAATTTGTTACCTCAATACGTCACGGTCTATAAGAATATTTGCATTGTACTTCCTTAATCCAAGCGCAAAGCTGTCTCGTTTTGTTCAACAAAACCATGCACAATGCGTACATTGTAAGCCCACAAGACCTGTCAAAAACGTCATCGTCTTCATGCATTCCCAGGGGCAAATTACTGCAATGTTTGCATCAATTATTATTGAAAAGAGTAAAGCCCGATGCACGCCTATATCCTACAAAGGACGTCAAAAGAATCGGCGCGATGCATTTGAGGAGGGTGTCATTTTGCGTCCTGACCTGACCCAGGTGCGGTCATTGTTGACCAACTGACCGTAAGGGCTGTTGGGATTAGACCAGTCTAGTTTGCCAAACACCGATCGAACCGTGAGAAACGTAACGTACTATGAATTGACCGGACCAACGATGAAAACAATGAATTTAATGAAACGACTGAATAGAGTGAGGTATTTTCGGGCAACACCAAAAGACACATAATGACTTAATCGTCTCAACAATCAGTACGCGCACTTAGAAATACGAGAATAACCCGAGGCGGTGCTTACTGACTTTGTCTGGTGCGTCACAGAGATATTATCGTTTCTAGTGAGCATAATAACTGTGACATGTTTCGTACGACGCTCCAGGCCGAGTATAATGGTCCACATTCCGGGAAAACCGAGTCTTACTAGCCGAGTCCGACGTAAAGATACTATCGACGGTTTTCTCGCGGCAGCGTTCCCACGGCTCGCGAAAAAACGCTTTAGTGGTGTACCCCATTGCCGGACATCGGTCAGAAGTTGCGCCCGGGCGAAAACATTAATTAATAGCAAGACAACATAGACCGGTTTAGTTTTTGCATGGTCAAGGTGCACGACCCTCGACCTTCTTTAGGGTCCGGGCGTCGTAAGCTAATTATATTTCCACACGTTTTGTCAAGCGATTTGCATGTGAATCGGGGATTGACTACAATAGAAAACGGCTCTAATCTGCTTGGAAAGGTTTTGAGCAAGCCGGGGCAGGTAATACTCAAATACGACGGTGGGTCGCGCTCAATGCCTGTTAGAAACTTGATAGGTTTTCACTATAAACATTAGTTTTATGCCGGACCGAGGAATATAGAGTTTCACATTGTGATGAAAGGATCTTTCAACAGTGAATACAATGAGCTAGTTAATGTTGATGAAAGCAGACGTTTTTATTAAGACCTTATCGCGTAGGTTAAGTTTGTTAACACAATGTATTAACATCAGAACTTTTCAACTATCTTGAGCTTACACAACAAACATTAGTCTCACCAATACATTTTATCGCCATAATGTATCTGTCCTGGATGATCCATCAGGAACACTATTAACACATCTAAAAAAAGTCTCCGAAAATCGAGCGAACAAAATCCAATTCGGTCGCCTCGTAAACTTCCAAAGCGAAATGGACAAAAAGGAATCAAAGTGTAAAATCATTTGTGTCGGATTAAAAAAGGAGCTAGCGAACGACCGTGAGATATACGGCACTATCAATCACTGTGTGATTTATACTCTCCCACTGGGATGATGTATCACCGGCTGACCGTCTGGAAAAGTATTTCGATAATTAACTTTTAAAATTTGACGGACGCCTTCATTTTCGTCAAAAACTCATATGCGATGCAACTTTACACAACATTCCTCTTGTTAACGAAATAATGTCTAACACAGTATCTGATAGGAGCTTAAATATATAGATCAAACTAGTTGATATATCCGGTATTTGGATATTGTTATCTAATGAATTCGTCGAAATGCCAACGACAAATTTTTAACACTATCGCATATCTGATTGAACAAATACGAGTATTTTGAAGCAGACATCATTGGACTGAATAATATTATTTAAAGGTCAATCTCGAGCTGACGTAAAAGCATTTTCAAAGAAATGCCACTAATTCGAAAGTCAATATGTAATTCCAGAGAAAAATAGCCTTAGACATTCATCAAAACCAGCGCGACAGTCTACTGTATAGCACGTCAAAATATTCACCTACAGGGGGTTGGCTCAATGCCGTTCCACTTGCCAGCTCGGGAATCGAAGGTGGACCCCTGCGGAGCAGTCGGCGTGTGCCTAACGAACTATACGGGTGATTTATAGGAACGCACTCGTACGCTCCGACGCTAATTCCCTCACGACGCGACGTGTGATGTTACCACGAGAAATATCACAGAGAATCATTACATTTAAATCATCGACTTTGCATCTCCACTTCCCACATTCAATGATAAAACATTATTACCTTGAATCAGCTGAGGGATAATCCGATTCGAAATTATATATATGCAATGATAAATCGTCAGTGTTCGGTACAGGTGAAATTTTCTCACAGTCGCCGAGCTAACGCCGTATAATCTCGAATACTCGAGAGAGTAATGCACGGTTTGTATGTATATTTGTTACTACGTTAGTAGTCTCAGGAAACCTGTTCCGCCTGGTCGTGCCCTCTGTACCGTACCATATTTTATAATATATTTGTAGGCATCCAGTCTTATGGTTTCACTTTACAAAATCACGATACATGTGGAAACCGAGGTTCGCCCATTCATCATTTTTTATTTCTCTTGATAAACACGTCAAAGATCACTATCGAAGTCAGGATGTCCAGCGTGTTTCCAATAGATTCCAAAACGGATATTTACATTTCGTTGACAGCTTAATGGTCCAAATAAAGCTCTTATCATAATTACAAATACTTGAAACAAATGCACAGCTACTACTAAAAACTAAAACCAATTTAATATGCTAATGTTAGTGATGGCTCAATAAAATGAATGGTAACACTCGGTAATAATGATGACGGTATTCGGTCGAGAGTCGAGAGTCGAGTCTGCTTTCGGGACCTGTCGCTCGGCATGCATCTAGCGTCCGCATCTCATGTCAGTTCGTACGTCCATCATTAGACGTGATTCATCCTCGGTATCGTGCCGGAGAATTTCGTGAGGTCACAGTTTAGTATAGCGGTTTAGGCGCCCTGCGGTCGTTTGCCAGAGACGCTGCGGACCATCCTGGGCCCGAGAATGGGACGACAGACGAGCTCTCTGTCTAACGCCGACCGTTCCGTGACCCCGCAGCTAATCACATATCTGCAAGCGTATTATGATTATCGCAAGCCTTCGTTCCTCGTACGTTGTTGTGGTCACTGACTCGGTGCGCGGTGGTTTCATTCCAACCGACATTATTGTTTCTTGATGCACGATTTTCATTAATATTTCTCACTATTTGAATATCGTACAGTAATCTGTAGTTATTGTCGATATGGTTGTTGGAGATTAATTTGCATGAGTGCGGGATATGACGCTTCAAATAATACTGATACTACTTGTTGCAATTCTTGCAATAACTGGCGCACGGCCCGGTGGAGGCACAGTTGTGTTTGCATCATCTTTTAGCGTCAGTTGTGTGAAGCGAAACAGATTTACCTGTTACTGGCCTCAACATAAATCTCATGCTGCATTTAATAAGTCGACGATTACAAAAACAAGCGTTGGACCTAATAGGGTAGTCGGCTGGAATACATATAATTCCTAGCACGTGCCTCCGATAGCTTTATTATACGATCTTTAGCATATTTCTTAAGAATTTTATCTCGCCCGTAACTTTAATTGTTCACTGTTCCTGTATTATCGGAGTCCGGTTTTTTGGTATAATTTATTGATTTGCGTAGTGGGAGCTTTTGTTTATGTTTATTTTAACGACTTTCTTTTCAACATCTTTAATTATTAGCATTCCATTTATCTTAATATACTATTTAAATTCTTAACATTTTATTGATATTCTCTGAGTTTCGGGTTTTGTAAAATTTCTAGGGTACCTGTCAGTTTTTTTACAGACACCTAAACGGGTTTTCGGCTACTTTATGGATCGCTGTACCCAGTTGTTTAATCGTTGTCATCATTCGTCTCCCAAAACTTTCTCCATTCATTTCCATTAGTCAATACAGACAAATATCTATCTGTAAAAACAATATTTCTCACTGTCGTAAGACCCGCTTTTCTAATGATATCAAAACACAACCGTTAGACCAACAAAGAATCCACAGTTGACAATTTGTCGTTGTCGACTATTTTGTCGCTTGTTGGTCGACATGCCTGTAGTCGCTAGTCGCGTGCTCAGATCTCGATGAAAAATGTACGACATAAATAACAGATTATCAACTTGTATCGAGACTTCGAATAACTTACAATAAATAAAAGGGCAAACGGTAAATGGAGTCTATGGGTGTACAGGGTGTCCCGGAGTATGTAGGTTTGTTAGAATGAAATTAATTATACCTAATTCTTAGTACCACTTAGTTGGGTATATATTAGTATATCTTTAGGTATTTATTTATGTATTAGGATTATAAGTAATTACACTCTGTGCACCGCTGTCCATTACTGCTTCGCACATTACTTTCCATCCAAAGGTTGCCTGGAAGAAATCGCTTTCAGCAAGCATTGGGACGAGATAGGTATAAGCCGTGAGTGGATCTGGGCCTGGACAAGTAAATTTCTCCAGCCGGGTCTAGCCGAGGCGTTTTCTCTGCAACCTTATGTATATATTCTCTATCATAATATTCTTTTTATTATCCTACGTACTGTTTTTGAAGTCAAAATATTAATTCGACATTATAGAGTTTTTGAAAATCTAATGATACGCTAGAGAAAAAAATGGTTCAAGAACAAAACTTGCGAAAGTTGTTCTTTCCCCATATATTGACTTTTTAACTCAATCATTCTCGTAATATCTCACTACTTGCCATTCAAAAATTGTCTGGAAGAGATTGCTCTCAGGAAATCAATCTTGGAAGGCCGCCCATTGTATGCCATTGTATTTACCATAAACTCGTTCTATAAGTTATCCTGGTGTACAATAAAATGCCTCACAGACGATGAAGATGCTCGCCTTGCAATCCAATTGACCATCACATACGGCGAAGACAATACATTACATATTTTCATCTTACATTGGATTGTAAGGCGAGCGATATATTATCTTTACATAAAATATTAAAACACCATCATCAGTTGTAATTATTCTGTTAATCTCTGTCAGTCAAGCCACTATCTAGACCCAAACCTAGAACCGTAGTGTTATTATTTTTAATTTCCATTTGCGACTTTAACATCACTGCGGCCAAGAGGCCTGTTGTTTTTTTTTATACTACTTATATGGCAAAAGAGCATGCAGTCCACCAGATGGTAAGTGGCTACTGCAGCCCATGGATATCCATATAGAGTTCAAAACAAGCTATTATGTTGTCTTGATCTCTATGTGGATACGTTGCCATACTATAGGACTTAGCTGGTATGCCTATGTGCCAGTAATTACAGGAACATACCATTACTATCTAACCGGAACACAGCAGCACAAGTACTGCTATTTGGTGGCAGATAAAGGTAAGGCGGTGGTGCCCACTTCCTCGATTGTTGTGATTGCCACTTGTGTTTATATCGCCCATAGTTCACGGGGGCGTTCAAAGTTCACCACTAAGCTTGTACTGGACCTTACTAACTCTTTTTTGAGATGAAATGATGTGACGTAATGACGTATTTCTAAGACACCTCGTAGGTACAGTGATGGATGGCATATGTTCTGCGTGATAGTGATTATATTCTTAATGGTTTAATTTATTGCTTGTTATATTTTTTGTTCGTTTTGTCTGACATTAGAAATGTTAATGTAACATCTTCATTCAAACGTTTGAGTTTGATGGAAGGGATAAGATATGGTAAATCACATAATCACTGTTTTTTATATTATAAATAAGTAAAATAAATAAATAAATAATGCTGGACATTTCACACAGCGATATCTAGCCCCAAACTAAGCAGAGCTTCTACTATGGGAATCTGATAACTGATAGAATACTTATTTTTTTTTGTATATAGCTTGATGTGTAGCCGTGTGTACACTTCAATCTTAGAATGTGACTGTATCGTGTTATTTATTTCTTCTATGCTTCGAATCCTCCACGTATACTTTTATCTAGTTCCCGCTTTTTTTTGTATTTATCTATCCAGTCTCGTATGAGTCTGTTAGCTTGCTTGCATCACCGTCATCAAAACTGAAATTTGAATAAGGAAAAACAATGTCTATATAATTTTCCTTCTCCATCAATTTTCTAACAACTTATAAGAAACTATGTAAGTAGGCAAAAATTAAGATTGACACGTCGGTTCAGTCCCTTTTCCAATAATAAACTCCATCAATCAATATATGCAAACTATTTACATAGATTATGAGTATATTCTCCTTACGCAATTAACATGGTTCTAGATACAATAAAATTGTGTTTATGTACAATCTTAAATGCACTGCTATTTAAGTGCCTTGCTGGCACGAGTGTCCTATTCATAGAAAAGGATGGATAACTGATAGAGTCATTTCCGTCGTCGATTTCATTACCTATTACTTCTACATGCGAAGCGGCCTGTCCGAATGCGGTTTGTATATCTGGAAATTTACTCTAGGGCTAAGCCAATTGAGCGAGACAGTAACACTTCACGCAAGCCATCCCTACTGCTACGTTGCAGGTACAATGAGTCGGCAAAGGGCGGGCTGGAAGCGTCTCTTCTTTACTTAATAATAGTGTTCTTCTATCATCATTATCATACCAGCAATGGGACGTCCACTGCTAAATACCGGCTTTCCCCATAGATTTCTAGATCGATCAATCTTGTGCGTCCTGCAACGACTCCTGGCAATCTTGCAATCCCACCCACTGTCACTTCAGCTTGCTAATATATCTATATCCTCTATATCAGTGACCTTTGTCTAAGAATCTCTTCATTTATGATTCGATCTCGTAGAGAAACAACAAGCATGCCTAGCTCTCCATAGAACGCTGAGCTACCTTGTGACCTTCTTATGAGGTCCATAGTGAGAGACTTTGTTTCTGTGCTATATGTCATCACTGGTAACACACTGATCACAAAACTTCTGTCTTGAGACACTGAGGTATATTGGACCTCTAACGCTACTCGCATAAACGACCTTTTACCTTTTGGAGTAACAGTTCCTTTTTTTATGTTTTTGTTTCAATTGCCCCACATGTAGGTATAAGATAAATAAATAAATAATGCTGAATATTTCACACAGCGCTATCTAGCCCCAAACTAAGAAAAGCTTGTACTATTGGAACCAGATAACTGATAGAATATTTATGTACTTATTTTTGTGAATAGATACGTATAATACTACGTGTTTTGTTATGTATGACATTAAATGAAAACAAAGGTAGGGCTAGTTTAATTTATTTACTTTTTACAAAGATTAGAGTTATATGTTACAATTATAGCATCTGAAAACCAGTGAGGTTTATGCCGATGCTATCGTGGGTTTACATCACTAGGTGTTTTTACTTAGCAATAAAAAGGTATATAAAAATGTAAGTAGATAAATAATCAGGAGCCAGGTAAGTACTTTTGTTTAAGGTTTATGGCTAGTATTGTTGTAAAATAGGTTTTTTTTCAAATAAATTACTTGCCATGGAAAATTTTCAATTTTTAAACAACCTTAATATCAAGTCCTAAAATATCAATGAAACATCCTGCATAAAATAGCTAAACAAATCATATTCATTCATCATGTAAATACCTGTTTAACTGACTAAGCGGCCTCGTCGCAAAGGCGCCACCACGTTAAAAATTGTTTATTGGAAATATATCGATTACTGGATAAATATTTAAGCGATTCCGGATGTGTGTTTTAAATTAATGTCGTACACAAGAAAACAGGTTGTATATAGAGAAAGAACCAGAACAGTGTGAGGCGAGACGTTATTCTGAGCGGATCGCACTCTCCCTGATGAAGGTTCACGAATTGAACCGAAACATTGTCGGTCGAAACACCGATAAGACGGTACGTGATAAATCCCGTATTTATAATAATGAACCAGAACCGGTTGTATGTGTAAAGCAAATCTAAAAGCTAAATTGTCCCAGTCTCTGCTAAACATAGGTAGGAGGTAACTATACACTAATGTATACAGTTATAATATATATATTTATTATTATTATTATCTGCCCACTGTGTCCCACTGCTGGGCAAAGGCCTCCCCTATTCTTTCCAAACACTTCTTTCAAGCGCTAAGGCGGTCCAGTCCGCTCGGAAATTAGTGAGCTCATCCCTCTTCTTTGGTCTGCCACGACGTCTTCGGACTGTGTCGTGGTTCCACTCAGTGGTGAGCTTAGCCCACTGATCACCATACGGCATAAATGAACAGCCCAGTCCCAATATATATAATATAACATATAAAAATATTTTATAATATATACTAGCTGACCCGCACGCGGCTTCACATGCGTGGTATTTCAATAAAAACATTACCCTCCTTGTGCGTTACTTGGGTAAAAATTTGTCTATGTTCTTCTAGAGGATATAATCTATCTCCTTGTCAAATTTCATTACGATCCGTTTAGCCTCTTAGTCGTAAAATGGTAACAAAGAAACAGTTACTTTCGCATTTTTATTACTAGTGATTCGCCCAGAACTGAGATCTCGCGAGAATTTGACTATCAAAATAGTGCCACGAAACATTAACCAATAAATTTGACCTACAGTTTCATTCAAATTACAGGTAACGGGAATGCATGTTATATGGTTATACTTTTTTGGGGTAAAAATTGCAGTTATTAAAAATAACTTAAGAACTACCAGATTTAAACTAAAAATAAAAATGGGTCGAAATGTACTCAAAAAGACCTTTTATTGGACGTGCCACTTGGCAGGACAGTCCCATTTTGTATATTTTTTTTACTCCATTATCTCAACAACCTAATATCTCACATTTTTAGCTCAGTCACACCAAAATTGTGCCATCACTACCTAGTCGTACCTATATACCCAATTTCACGATGATCGGGCCTTGAAAGTTATCCTCGGACAAACAAACATACATACAACGCCGGTTTGCCCAAGTTGATTTAGAGATCTCGCTTCAATCTATCAATTATCCGGAGGAGGGCAATTCTCAACACTTACGAAAACAATAAAAAAGTTCTACCACTTTTGTGGATTTGTTGATTTTCATTAAAGAATCACTTGGTAAAAATTAACTGATCAACTAAAGTCTAAAAGAACAGCTGTAGGTAAAACTAAAAATTAATCAATGTGATAAAAAATCTATGGAAAATAGGTATTTTTACATACATCGTTCTGGGACATCCTATATATCATAAGGTGCCTATTAGGTATAGCGCAGCGTTAGAACATAGTGGATTGTGAATGAATGAATGAAAATTCTTTATTATACCTTACAAGCTAGACACAACATACATAAATAAATAAACAAATAAAAGTAAGCACAATAGGCGGTCTTATCGCTTAACAAAGCGATATCTTCCACACAACCTTTGGATGGAGAGGATCATTGAGATATGGTATTAGGATTACAGGCTGAAGTGGCATGGGTCAGGGCACATAGCTCGAAGAACTGACGGCCGTTGGGGCAGAAAGGTTCTCGAGTTGACGGACCACGCACTGATGGACCCCGCACTAGACGGAAAGACGACATGATAATGCTTGTTGGGAGCCGTTGGGTGCAGGTGTCACAAAATCGGTAGCTCTGGAAATCTGTGGGGTACGCATATGTTCAGCAGTGGACGTTCTTTGGCTGGTATGATGATAATTAGGTCTTACTTTTTTAACCGACAGAAAACTATTTTAGTAGAACGCAACCCGGGGAACCAAAGTTGCGTCAAAACAACTCCTTTATTTTAATCCCTATTCTGTTAATTTACGTAAATTATACAATCATTTCTTCGTTAAAGAAACTAAACAATTTATATAATTTTTTTTTATTAGTTAGGATTATACATCATTAATATCTTAAATTAATCTGTCTACCATTTTACTAACTTCCATCAGACTAAACTTCCGATATGATCTTGCGTAAAATCAACTGCAGGATTTACAAATTTAAACTAGTTGCGGAAGAGTAACATACATACATACATACAAACTTTCGCGTTTATAATATTAGCGGGATTTACCGTGCACTACACCTGTAAAGGGAACTTCTAGGTAGAATAGAGAACGCTTTAATGTACACAACACTTATATTAACATATTATGATTTGTTAATTAAAATTAAATTATGATTTTTAAATATATGACGACCTCCGTGGCGCAGTGGGCGAATAGCCGGTTGAGACACAGGAGGTAGCGGGTTCAATACCTGCCGCGGAACAAATGTTTGCATGATCTACAGATATTTGTTCCGGGTCTGGTTATTTCTCTATTTATTATAAGTATGTATTTACAAATAAAAATGTATATAAGTATTCTATCAGTTATCTGATTTCCATAGTACAAGCTCTGCTCAGTTTGGGGCTAGATAGCGCTGTGTGAAATGTCCAGCAAAATTTATATTATTTATTATTATTAAACATATACCTACCTAGATAAGCGATAGTACAATTGGCGGTCTTATCGCTGAAAGCGATCTCTCCCAGACAACCTTTGGATGGAGGGGATTTTACGAGAACGATAGTTGAGACACGCTTATTTTTTGGTCGCTATTCTATCGACAGGTTCTCCTTACAGATATAGTGCATGTAAATCCCACTAACATTATAAACGCGAAAGTTTGTATGTATGGATGTTTGTTACTCTTTCACGTCGGAACAGCTGAAGAGATTTCGATGAAATTCGGTATGTACGTAAATCATAATCTGAAACACGTAGGCTACTTTTTATTGGCCAATAACTGCGAATCAGAAATGAGGAGATACGTAGGAGAACTCAAGTCACCGACATAGCCCGACGGATTAGCACGTTGAAGTGGCAATGGGCAGGCCATATAGCGCGCAGAACAGATGGCCGATAGGGCCGAAAGGTTCTCGAGTGGAGCCCACGGACCGGCAAGCGCAGCGTAGGACGTCCACCCACAAGATGGGCAGACGACTTGGTAAGAACCGCAGGTCGGCGTTGGATGCAGGCCGCTTCCAACCGCAGTTCCTGGAGATCAATGAGGGAGGCCTTTGTCCAGCAGTGGACGTCCTAGGGCTGATATGATGATGATGATGAATGAAAACACCAGGATGCTATTTTTTTACTGATAGAAAACTATACTATCTTTGCTATTAGCTATATTTGATTTTGATAAAAATCCGTGATAATTGGTAGGCCTATCTATTATCCAAAGTTAAAGTCAAAATCTTTTATTCATTAAAATCACAAGAATCACTTCGAAACGTCAATTTTCCTGCCTGTTCCTTCGCGACCAAGCCAGGAAAGAAAGGCAAGAAACAAGGCTGGTTGTTTTTTTAATGATCCTTTTAGAATACATAACAATACAGAAATTAAATTATAAAATTATTAATCGTTTACTTTTTGGCCAATATCTGTCCGATGGCCTCGTATATTCTACAGTAATCATAAAGATAAAAATTATTTATTCTCAGAATGTAAGTAAAATTATACACTGGTCTTAATCTATATATTAAAAGCTCAATTAACATTTTAATTATAATGTCCTGGTGTACAAATATTACATAAAATAGTAAGGAATTTAAATTACTGTCCATTCCATACCATAAAAAAATTAAATAAAAATCATATACATTTATTTCAGACAAACAAGGTTCATAATTTGTTAGTAACAATTATATGTTACAGCTAAGTTAGTACCATAACCAGAACACAAAACACAATAAAATACACAGAGCAAAACACAATAATGAACAAGAGTAACAAAGACACAAAAAAAGTTTCACAAGACATGTAGCCCCATGAATCTCCCCAGCACTGTAAATTCAAATTCTTTTATTTACACTTAAATATAACTTTACAGAATTAATCTATAACGCTATATCTAAAAGTACTACAAGAAAAATACCAATTATAATATACATTTATTTTCAAACTTCATCATCATCATTTTCAGCCCGTGTCGACCCACTGCTGGGCATAGGCCTCTTTTTGTTTCTGCCATTTTCCCCGATCCTGTGCCAGTTTGAACCACGTACGACCCACGGTCTTATGGATGTCGTCGACCCATCTCGCTGGTGGACGTCCCCTATTTCGATGCCCAGTTCTCGGCCTCCACTCTGTTAGAGCCTTAGTCCACCTGTCGTCACTACGTCTGGCCAAGTGTCCAGCCCAACTCCACTTGAGCCCCAATATTCGCTTGCTGACGTCTTGTACTTTAGTTTGCTTGCGAATTTCGGTATTGGGAACTCGATCTAAGAGTGTGATGCCGAGTATGGCGCGCTCCAAGGTTCTCTGTGCTACACTTATTTTGTACACAGCCTCCTTCGTGAGCCTCCATGTCTCGGCACCATAAGTCATAGTTGGCAGAACACATTGGTTAAAGAGACGTGTTTTAAGACATTCTGGAATATGAGTGGATTTTAATATGTCAGCTAGTTTGCCGAAAGCTGCCCATCCAAGTTGAACACGCCTGATTTTCAAACTTATTTATAAAAAAAACATATTTTAGGTTAAAAAGGTACACAAAAAACACAACAGTTATACAAGTACAATAAAGACTTAACATAGGTAATTAACATATCAAATTAAGTACTCTCACAATAACTGAGACACACTCGCTCAATTGTCTTCCAGTCATCCGCAAACACGTCAAAATGAGGATGGATTACAGACTTAGGTCTCTCAGCAATCATCTTCAGAATTCCGTTGTTGCTTTCCCGAATTCTACGTTTAAGTGAATCTGAAAGTCGCCTATACTCGCGTCAGCAAACATGCCCGAGGCGCTACAAAATCATATAAACCATATGCAATAACACAAAGAATATAAAAAGAAAATAAATTAGGTACGAGTCTACTAAACTTATATTTATAATAATAAGCAATTGTATAAAAACATTTGTATAACAACCATTTATAAATTCGGCGTTTTAATAAAGTCATAAGTAAATATTTTAATTCGCCTGGTAATTTATTACATATTTTTACGGCCATGCAATGAGCGTTACTACTTAAAAAATATCGAGTTGTGCTTTGGTAGAAACATTCTATTTTTATGTCTAGTGTGTCTGACTAACACTGCTTCTTCATGTCTTGCAAAATAACTAGGACTCTGTTTCATATTCCAGAGTCCTGTGACAAACATGACCAGCACACTGCCATTTCAGCTTGCTAACCCTCTCAGCTATATTGACCACCTTGGTTCGACGTCTAATAACCGTGTTCCTTCAGAGAAATTTCGTTAACTGAGGTAAACGTGTTTTTTTTATTTGATTCGGAAATGGAACAAGCTTTTGCCTCGTCACGCAGCTTAGAAACGTGCCCTACGTCCACCAACTTCAGGCATACAGGTGATAAGCCGAAAGTACCTGTAATTTCACCGGCAACCATACCCATCTAACCGAAACACAGCACAAGTTTGCCGGCAGAAATAGGTATGCTGGTAGTACTTCCACGGGAGAGCTCGTTCACAAGGAACTCTCTCTGTTCTGGAGAAAATATCACTTCTAGGTAAGCGTGGTTTAGGACGCCTGCTGGCTACATGGAGCAATATCTGCGCTATAGCTAACAAAAACTGGAGAAGAGCTGAAGATTGGGCTCAATGGCGTACCTTGGGAGAGTCCTACGTCCACCAGTTGGCTGCTTTCATCATCATACCAGCCAAAGGACGTCCGTTGCTAAACATAGGCCTCCTCCATAGATTTCCAGAGCGACCGATCTTGCACGGCCTGCACCCAACGGATCCCAGCAACCTTTATTAGGTCGTCTTTCCATCTAGTAGGGCGGCCGTCCTACGCTGCACTTTCCAGGGCATGGTTTCCACTCAAGCACCATTCTGCCCCAACGCCCGTCAGTTCTTCGAGCTATGTGCTCTGCCCAACTCCACTTCAGTTTGCTGATTCTCTTTTCTGTCAGTGACTTTGATTCGTCTACGAATCTACTCATTTCTGGATCGATCTTGTAGAGAAACACTAAGCATATAGTGAGTTGCTATAAAGTCGTGGAAACCCAATACGTCAGATTTGATAGGTACTTAACAAATACTACTAACGGACAATCGAACCAAATAATACAATTTTAGAATATCGTGGTGTCGAATTATTGATCTAGGATTACCTACATAGTGTTTGTGGGTGCAATTTTTCAATATAGAAGTTTTCAATACTTGGTGTTTATTAATTGATCGAGCGAAGCGAGATTTCGAAATCATCTAGGGCAATTCGGCGTTGTATGTATGTGTGTGTATGTTTGTTTATCCGAGGATAACTTTGTAAGTATTGATCATCGTGAAATTTAGTAGAAATTGATATGTATATAAATTATGACAGTGATGGCACAATTCTGGTGTGACTAAATGAGCTAAAAATGTGTGTGGGGGGGGGGGGGGGTGGTTGTTGTTGAGATATTGGGATTCAAGAGAGGTAAAAACAACCTCAAACCCGTAGTTTATAAGTTATTAGCCATGATTAAAACTTTGACATATTGAACATATATAGAGAAAAGTCAGATATCCAGAATAACTGCAATTTCTACCCCAAAAAAACAATTTACATGAACTGTCGTTACCTTTTATATAATGAAACTGTAGGTCAAGTTAGCTGGATTTACATTTCGTGACACTGTTTTGATAGTCAAAGATTACAAATAATATTTTTCTGTTTTTTGGAGACTCGCGAGATCTCAGTTCGGGGCGAACCACTAGTTCAATGTTAAGGTGTATGGACTAGTGGTTCGCCTTTTTTTTACGCCTTTTGAACCCCAATACCTCAACAACCCCTCAACATTTTTAGCTCATTTAGTCATACCAAAATTGTGCCATCACTACCTACCGATGTATCAAATTTCACGTTGATCGGATTAACGTTACTAAAGTTATCCTCGGACAAACATACATACATACAACGCCGATTTGCCCAAGTTGATTTAGAGATCTCGCTTCGCTCGATCAATAACATAATAATTGTTTGGCATTGTGGTTAATTTTGCGATTTCTTTTGTAGACGTTCGTTCAAAGTTATCACAGCATCCAAAATGATGAAGTCACATCGACCTAATACATTTCCTCTGTAGACGATGCTACAGAATGATGATAATGAATGTTTGTCGTAATCTTTGTACGCGAATGTACACAGCTTCAACGAACTCGCAAACGATACGACAGATTATCGTTTCCTCGACAATCCGTGTCAAGAGCAAATATTAACACTGCAATTGATATTTTAACACCATCCATATCTTGAACCTTATCGCGCAACCTTTAAGTCCAAAATCGTGAAACTATCTCATAAATTATTTCATTTGATTTTCTGTACGTGCGTTGAATTAAAATAAATAAAAGCCAAGTAAATAGATCGTTTAATCATGTAACCACGTAAATGGGTTAAACGTGTTTTGGTTTGAATATGTTTTCGCAATTTCCTTATGTTTTTGACTTTAGGGGAATATCTATGTCATTTCTTCCGTTTGTTTGAGATGAAATCTCTTTTATTGTGAGTTCTAAAATTACATTCAAGATTGTTTAGTTTAACAAGTAATTTTTAAACAAAAATATAAAAACAACGAAAATATATTTTCCTCATGACGCAAAGGTTAACTGGAAGAGAATTCTTGCTAGCATTAAGTTCGTTTATGTACAGATATATAAACAATTCACACAAATACATATTATAACAAAAATACTCATTAACAAACAATTTAGAAATGCACAAAGAAAGCACAAAACAGACACATGATATAATAAAAGCGGCCAAGTGCGAGTCGGGCTCGCCCATGAAGGGTTCCGTAGCAGCAAGTAACTTAATATAAAAGTTCTTGTAATTCGTTGCAATTTTTTTTATATTTGAGTTGATTGAATGAAAGGTAAATTGCGGTTTACGATTTATGACGTATTAAAAACAACTATTAACTAGATCTCTTTCAAAACAATTTCCGGTGGAAGACTGCATGGTAAGGTACATCATATATTTTTTTTAGATTTATCATTCTCTTACTTTATTTGTTACAGTGGGGGGGGGGGACACATTTTACCACTTTGGATTTGTCTCTCGCGCAAACTATTCGGTTTAGACAAAAACAATATTAGACACCTCAATATCATTTTTGAAGACCTATCCATAGATACTCCACGAGTAGGGTATGATGAAAAAATTGTTTTTGAGTTTCAGTTCTAAGTATGGGGAACCACCAAAATTATTTGTTTTTTTTTCTATTTTTGTGTGAAAATCTTAATGCGGTTTACAGAATACATCTACTTACCAAGTTTCAACACTATAATTCTTATAGTTTCGGAAAAAAGTTGCTGTGACATACGGACAGACAGACAGACATGTCGAATCCATGAGGGTTCCGTTTTTTGCCATTTGGCTACGGAACCCTAAAAAAGAACACAACTAATAAAAATAACATAACAAGATGTTTGCGTTGCGATGTGCCCAATGGGTCATAACTCGGCGAATAATTTTGCTCAAGGAGCAAACACTTATATGTTAATTTTAGTGCAATAAAGAATTTTCAATCAATCAATCAATCTTCATAAAACAGAAAATCGATAGAATTTTAGGAACGGAACTCTTTAATCATCTTAATCTATCTAACTTCCGAAACATATTATTACTTTGGTCTCTGCTGAAAAGTCGACATTCGACCTTATATCTAGGATCGCCATATTTAGACATTTGTACTGTTCAGTCATCTAGTTGAATTGCACTGATTGTTTGAATAGGAATGGAATACGCGATCTCGATCTCAGTTACATAGTGATACTACAGTTAACCTATTAGTACTGTCGCTAATGCATCAATAACTCTTCGTCTAACAGACACGTGCTCGCTTTGTCAGGTTGAACCAATACATCATTGCTACGTTCGACCACAAGCCAGTATAATATAATAGACTGACAATGTCCTACAAAATATCGTAACTCGATATCTGATTACCTGCTAGGACGTGTCGCTAGGAGCTACGAATTGTGAATTAAATAAAATCGTCACGTATAATATATCAATAATATGTAACCTCTAACTTAGTACCGCTCATAATAGTACGAAAATAAATCTTTAGATAACGCTATTTCCAATTTCAAGTGCGCGATAAATTTATTGCGACGTTCTCACCACGCCATCTGCGATTAAGCATATGAAAGTGGTAAATAATCAATATAAAATTTTAAATCTAATTTTACTCATTCAAAAAAAACTAGATATATTTTTGTGTGAAGATTTTATTTTAATTTTTAGGTTATATTAGCCGCTATGAAACTTGCGGCTATGCGTAAGCGCCATCTAGGCATAATACGGGATTCGGAGCTTTATGCGGGTTACGATTTTTCCTATAGACATTGACAGTCTATTAAATTTAACTGGTCTGTGGTTCGACTTTATCGAATGTCGTAGAATACAGAATAGAATATCATAATGCTTTATGATACACCAAGAATACTTAAAAAACTAGTTAATGCTAAATTTCGTACAATGGACGGCCTAGTAAATATACTACAATTTCTTCCCTAGTCGTAGTTGCCTAGTTCTAGCAGGTTCTAGGTACTATGGTACTAACTTTTCATGATACTGGTGTTTTTGGTTGCCCAGAAAAAGGTTTTTAATTAATATCTAAGTATGCATTTTAATAATAGGTACCTATTAATAGTTAGTATTTACTAGTTTCCGCCCGCGGTTTCGCACGCGTGTTTTGTCCATGTGTCAATCCAGGTCATAATCTATCGACATACCAAAATTCATTGAAATTGATTATGATGTGATTGAGTGACAAACAAACAAACATCCTAACTTTTGCATTTATAATATTAGTATGATTTAAAGGCCGGAGATTGCGTGTTAGATTCCTGAATTGAAATACTTACATGGTCTACGTTCCGGGTTTGAGTATTATTCTATATATCATAAGTGTATTTACAAATTACATTTAAAATTTATAAAGTATTCCATCAGTTATCTGGTTCCCATAGTACATGATTTGTTTAGTTTGGGGCTAGATGGCGCTGTACGTATGAAAAGTCCAGCATTATTTATTTAGGTATCCAGATGGTATAGGTACCTGACAAGTCTTATCCATCTAAAATCAAGTCCTAGGCACTAGCAGCTACGCTTTTACCCAGCTAGTCCTAAAACTTGTCACCAGATATTATATAATATAGTTATATAGATAGATATATAAATAAATCTATCTTATTACCCGACTAGAAAAAAGGAGGAGGTTCGCAATTCGACTGTACTTTTTTATGTTTGTTACCTCAGACCTTCCGACTGGGTGAACTGTTTTTGATGATTTTTTTAGTTGAAAGCTGGTGCTTCCCGTGTAGTTTTATTTCCATTTGGTCCAGTTCTGACAATGGCATTCACGAGAAAAACCATGTATGTCTTAAATTTGTTTATTTTTTTATGTTATGTTTGTTAGCTCAAAACTCCGTTATATATTAATCGATTTTTAAAAATAAAAAAATAGTTGAAAAGATATGCTATTAGGTTGACTTTATCGAAATATCATCAAAATAGTTTGGTTTTTACTGTTATCTGAAGTTCGTTATATTTTTGTTAAAAAGTTACTTATTTCGGTTAACTTAATCTATTTACATCTTATGGTTTTGGGACCATCTTTAAGTATGACATACCTGTGGTAGAGGGTCTTGCTCTTCCGTAGTACATGTTATTTAGATTAAGTAGATACAGACACGATTTGATGCATTAAAATAACAAGAACCTATTATATAAAAAGGTATATAAAGATAAAACTTTGAATGAAAATACTTTATCGTACACCATAAAAATTAAACATTACAGACACAAGATACAAAGCAAATAGTGCAATGTCAGGTCTTATCGCGTTGAAGTGATTTCTTCTAGACAATTTTTGGATGGACTTTTAAAACTCAGTACGCGCGCAGCGGTGTGTGAGATTTGGCGATTATATAGAGATGACAATTGCTAAGTTTAAGCAAAAATAAGCCAATGAAATATGGTCTAATTTCGACCACTAGTCATTGTTAATCTACTTTCATGCATGGGAGAGTTTTTTAGTAGGCATATATTGGCCAGCGTAATATTCAGTATTCATTTAGTTATCATAAAACTTGGAATGATAATCAAAATTATCTGATCATAAAAGTCAAGCTTTTATCATAAACGATAAATTAGATTAGGTTCCATTTCTAATTTTATCAAAATCATCTAAAGATGTTTATTATCTTTATGGTTAAGAAATTCAGACAGATTTGCTGTTTTTAAATTATTTATAACTCAGCGATAAAGTTTTTATACTAATTGTCATCGACTTAAAATTATCATTTATTTACAAAACCACCTAAAGTCCCGTATCGGTAGCGATTTATTTTATAACTAATATAAACATTGATAATTTTCACATAATCCGGTCAGGTATGCGCAGCGTTCAACGATTTAACTCGAAGTGAAGAAATACCTACGAGAGAGAAATCCGAAATGAGACGTAGTCATATGCAAATGA
Source organism: Philereme vetulata (assembly GCA_918857605.2). Taxonomy (NCBI): domain Eukaryota; kingdom Metazoa; phylum Arthropoda; class Insecta; order Lepidoptera; family Geometridae; genus Philereme; species Philereme vetulata. The sequence continues at coordinate 7,149,813 of OU975442.1, forward strand.
TGCCTAATGGAGGCAGCGCCCACATCACGGGAATCTCCACTTTACATTCATTTCCATTCATAGAATCGATAACACAAATTATTTCTAACACTCGTGTTAGAAATTAGAGCCGATTTTAAGGCGAGCTTGTTTAGGAACTTTAGGTATTTTACGCTACCTCAGGCCCCGCCAATCTAAACGTATCTGCACTAATTTGAAACGCGGGGGAATTTTCGGGAGACAAACGGAGTGCGTCCGACTTCGAAGACGTCTCGACGGGCACTGGCCGCCCGGCGCGAGCACCTGAACGAGTAGATTTTGATAGATTTTTTTCACAGAGATTAATAATAACTGAATTACATATTGTTTTTCACAATTCCTTAGTTAATAATAAGCTCTATCTTTTGGTATAAATTTGACATGATTTCAAGAAGAAACCTCTTAGTATCGACCGTTTAAATATCAATTTAGTGTCAAATTTATGATTTTTTTTATGGAGAAAAGTATTATTATTCGTGTTTCTATCTTCACAAAGCGGTCGATTATATGTTCAATTTTAATAAAATATGTTTTTTTTGTGCATATTTTACATTTCAGTAGAGATACAGTTGTTAAAAAAAATCTAAAAGTCGTCACCCTTCAAACTTCCCCGCCTTAAAGAATTTTAATAATAGTTGTCGACAAAACAATCGCTTTGTTCGGAGTCGCGGCGAGCGGTCATCGATGATCGAGATAGTACTCGAGTCGAGATGTATCGAGAGATATCGTAATGACGCGCTATTAGTGAGGTGTCGACGGTCGGCCCGTGGGAGAACACTCGCCCTACATTCCCTTCAAACCGGCTAATCACGCGCGCAATTACTCTAATTCAAAGCGAATTATACCACAGATGTAACACTTTAATTGAATTGTTGATGTAACACTATAATTTGTGTTATTTCGATGATTGATACAATGATACCCTGGCATTTACTTGTGCGATTCTACTCACACGCTTAACTCTACATAAATAAACAAACTATAGAGCTGATAAAAATATACCGTGATCTCACAGCTGGGAAAAAGAATATAAATATTTCAGTGCACTTGTCATGGACAAAAAAAATGCAACCTGTTTACGCGTTTATTTTCTTGTCTCCGCGTTGACAAAAGAAATAAGAAATACAAAGCGCGCGTGCGCAAGCATTCGTTCTTGCCGGTAAAAAAGTTTCAAGCGTCGAAATTCTTCGCGCGCTACGGATTTCTTCTTCGGTTCCGTGTTTGTTGCCGGCCAGTGCGGTATATCCGAATTCGTCATTCTTTTTTTAAAATCGTTTCAAGTTTGTAAATTCTTCATACCGTGGATTTCTTTGGTTCCGATTGTTGCTAGCCAGTGCGGTGCGGAATATCCGAATTCATCATTCATTTTTTAAAATCGTTCCAAGTTTGTAAATTCTTTGAACCGTGGATTTCTTCGATTCCGATTGTTGCTAGCCAGTGCGGTGCGGTACATCCGAATTCCGAGCGGCGATTACTCGATTAGACTCGATTCCGCGGTTCACATCGATTTGTCTCGCTTCGTACCGATGATTTGTGGCGTCACGATCTTTGAGATGCCTCGTTGTGATGTGAAACTACAGGTCTTTTTATTGTTGTTTGTAGATCCGTTTGTTGTGGATCGTTGAACTAAATATTAAGCAAATGTTTTTTAATGACTATAAATTGAGAAACGGATATTGAAACTCAAGTTTCTTATAGAAAGCTAAGTAAATACAAATACAGATATTTTCCTTGTCTTGTAATGGATAGTTAGTCAAAGTTTAACTATTATCATATAAATAAATGTGTTTTAGTCTTTAATCGTGTAACAAAGTTAATCGTACAACCACTAGATCATTAAACCTCAAACTTATAAGGTCAACACTTGCGGGGGCCAATTTAAAAGACATTATAGTCATTCAGTTACTTTGATAGAGTCCGTAACGCGGAGAAATCTTAACAGAGTCTATTTACCCGACTCTGGGAAGGAAAGAGAGGTGTATGTAGTGATTTCATTTTACATTTCTTGTAAAAAACTAAAGACTTGGGGCGACGTACTCAACGATGCCTATACGTATTTAGTGGATAAATATAATTACAGAAGTTGTCAAATCAAACAAATATCTTATTTAAAAAACTGTTCTGATTTATTGAATACCTCCGTGGCGCAATGGGCGAATAGCCGGCTGAGACGCAGGAGGTAGCGGGAATCGAACCCGCGGAACAAATGTTTGCATGATCTACAGATATTTGATCCGAGTCTGGATATTTTTCTATATATGATAAGTATGTATTTACAAAAAAGTAGATATATAAGTATCCTATCAGTTATCTGGTTCCCATAGTACAAGCTCTGTTTAGTTTGGGGCTGGATAGCTCTGTGTGACATGTCCAACAATATTTATTATTTCAAACATTATTATTCACCCTTATTTTTCTCCTATTATTTCCAATATTTTTCTACCCCATACTTGCAAGATGTGGAATGAGCTACCATCTGAGGTTTTCCCATTAGGCTACGACATGGCACGCTTCAAGGGAAATGTAAAGAGGCTTCTACAGTGTAGGGAACGCATCGACAATACCCCGGGTGTTGCCGGTGTCAATAGGCGACGGTGACCGCTTACCATCGGGTGGGCCGTAAGCCTGTTTCCCCTCAAATAACATAAAAAAACCCCTGATTGAACCAGTCAGTTCACGAATTGAACCGAAACATTGTCGGTCGAAACACCGATAAAACTGTACGTGATTAATCCCGTGTTTATAATCTATAATATAAAAATTAATCACAAAATGTGTTGGTAAGCGCATAACTCAACAACGCCTGGACCAATTTGGCCAATTCTTTTTCTGTTGTATTTCTTATTGTCAGGAGAAGGTTCTTATGAAAGAAAAAATTAAGAAAATTGCGCGCAAAATTAGATAATTTAAGAATACTTAACCACCATATAAAATTATTTATAATCTAACCTTAGCGCTTTTATAATGTAACCTTATGACGTTTGACATAGAATTGACAGAATGCGTGCTGCAAATATGGTCAAAGAGGATGTAAAAAAAATGAATATCGTTTGAAACAGATGCTTCGGTAGGAGTTATCCCGAGATATATGGTCTATATATATAAAAATTAATTGCTGTTCGTTAGTCTCGCTAAAACTCGAGAACGGGTGGAGCGATTTGGCTAATTTTGGTATTGAATTATTTGTGGAAGTCATTCATTTTCTCATACCTAATGATGGCCGGGGACAATAATTGACAATTCTACCAGGGTGACTTATATTGACAGCCCGCGTTATACCTATGCATGTCAAGCCGATACGAAGTTCGGCGGGACCACTAGTAATGCATACAAATATCAATCATACGTCAAACTTAAACATATTTAGTCGCTAAATACGTTAGTATATTGTTGTGCAAGCTGGCCTTAAAAAACAACATAATGAGCTTTCGTTTCAAAATTGACAAAACCTATTATATATTTTTGTATATGATGAAAACTGCAATTAATAAGGTATTGAATGAGTCCTATGTAAAAAACCACTTCGTCCTAAATTAACAGTAGTCCGATGGATTTGACCGATTTATCATAATATTTGTTAAAGGCGAAGGTTACCATTTTACATCAAGTGATAATTACAGCCTGTTGCAAGTGCACAAGTTTCTTCTAGGCAAGCGTGATCCATCGTAAACGGCATCATCGCTTACCATCAGGCGATATCGTGGTCAAACTGAAGCTTATTTATAAAAAAAACCGGCCAAGTGCAAGTCGGATTCGCGCACGAAGGGTTCCTACCATTATCTATAAAAACAAAAAAAATCACGTTTGTTGTATGGGAATGTAAATAAAAATTTTATTTTTAATTTAATGATTTATTTTTTATATACATAATTAAATATTCTGTGAACATTTCAAGCGTTTACCTGTTGCCGTTATCAATATCGAGCAAAAACGAGCAAAAAAATCATGTTTGATGTATGGGAGCCCCCCATTAAATATTTATTTTATTCTGTTTTTAGTATTTGTTATAGTGGCAACATAAATACATCATCTGAGAAAATTTCAACAGTCTAATTATGAAATACATCCTGGTGACGGACAGAGATACAGACAGCGGAGTCTTAGTAATAGGGTCCCGTTTGACCCTTTGGGTATGGAACCCTAAAAAAGATGGGCCGTATGCTAGTTGGTTAGGAACCATTTTAAAAATCAGATTTTTATACGACCTTGCGATTGAACAAGCTTATGGCCCTGATGTTAAGTGGTAACCATCGCCTATAACAAAGTAATGCCCCGTTGATCATCAAACACCTTAGAAACGTGCCCTACGATGCACCACCCGGCGTCCATCAACTTAAGGCATACATGTGTAAAGCCTCATGTACCTGTATTAATATATAATTTCACCAGTAACCATACTCTTGAAATCGAAATACAGCAATGATGCTTGGGGCAAAAATAGGTATGGTGTTAGTACTTCCCCAGGCGAGCCCTTTCACAATGAACTCTACTTTTATGCCTCACTCATATCATGATATACTCACATGTAATGTTTTATTTGATGGTTTTTTTTTAATTAAGTATATTATCTTACAAAACACCATTAATAAGGTTGATAAAACTATAGTGTGACCATTAGTGCTGTGCACTCCCTGAGGTATGCGCGCGGCGAGACGGGGGGGGGGGAGAATCGGCTGCTGCGCTCTGTCAGTACGCCGTCAACGCTCGTGGCGGCAGGTAGTGTTATTTGTATCGAACTGTCTATGTCATGTGCGTCTGACATTGACAGTCCGATACAAATAACACTACCTGCCGCCACGAGCGTTGACGGCGTACTGACAGAGCGCAGCAGCCGATTCTCCCCCCCCGTCTCGCCGCGCGCATACCTCAGGGAGTGCACAGCACTAATGGTCATACTATACCACACATATTGATGAATTCCATAACAATGCAATCATACATATTAGTAGCATACTCGTACAACAGTTAGAACTCCCATAAACTGTTATTACCACCATAACATAATGATGTTGTTGCTAATTGCTATTAATATGGGGAATAATTTTACGGGAGTTATATGACCCGAATTATATTGTACACTCCCTTTATGTTGAGAAACAAATTGAATAGCGTACTTTATCTATACTAATGTTAGAAAGAGGTAAAATTTGTTGTTTTTATGTTAGTACATTTGTAGGGGGTAATCTCAGAATCTACTGAATCGATTTTGACAGTTCTTTCACTAATATAAAGTTACATTATCCCTAAATTCTAAAGGCTATTAAGCTGTATTTAATTCTAAAAATCAATGCAAAGTACATTAAGCAATTTTCTTGTAGAATTTACCTATGCGATAAACTTTTTCACATATTCCTGACTTCGTGGGTATCTGGTACCATTACACTAAGACCTGGCATAAATATTTGCACATCACGCAAACATTTGTATCGTGCAGTGGCAATCGAACCCACAACTACTTGCGGGGAACGCATATATAGAGAAAACTGAAAATCTCTACCTGTATTAAAAACAGAGTAAACAAATATGTCTATGTAATTTTTTTTATAGGTCATGGTGCATTCTAATATAGAAGACATTTCCAACGAATGGATCCCGAGAAGTTCTCTTAGATCTCTTTGCTTTTATAATATGTATGATATGTAACGTAGATATTAATTATTGATTAGAGCCTTCGGATAATGGTCTGGATCAAATTCCCTCATTAGAAAACTATATTCACATAACTTTAGTAAACTTTAGTAAAAGGTTTAAGATACGAGCGAGTAGCTAACCCAAATGATGTGTGCCGCCTCATAGTATAAGTATTATTTGCAATTTTGTATTGTTTCAGCTGTGCAACGAGGTCGCGTACCCCCGACGCAGCCTTCAGGCCTCACGCTACCCGGCCAGTTTGCCCTCGGGAATGGAGACCCTGCTGGCCTCAACAGCCATCCCTACCTCTCCTCCTACATCTCGCTGCTGCTGCGAGCTGAACCGTACCCCACCTCGCGGTACGGGCAGTGCGTCCAACCTACCAACGTCATGGGAATCGACAATATCTGCGAACTCGCCGCGAGGTTACTCTTCTCGGCGGTGGAATGGGCGAGGAATATACCTTTTTTCCCTGATCTACAAGTGACGGACCAAGTCGCCCTCCTCAGATTAGTCTGGTCAGAGTTATTCGTCCTCAACGCATCACAGTGCTCCATGCCATTACACGTGGCGCCCTTACTGGCCGCGGCGGGATTGCACGCTTCGCCGATGGCGGCGGATCGTGTCGTCGCCTTTATGGACCACATCAGGATCTTCCAGGAGCAAGTGGAGAAGCTAAAAGCCCTCCACGTGGACTCCGCGGAGTACTCCTGCCTGAAAGCGATCGTCCTCTTCACGACAGGTAAAATTTTGGATAGTCTTTTTGGGGAGGCGCGGTTGTTGCTTTACAGGGTGGCTGGCGGTGTCAGTTCTGTTACGAACTATATGCAGCTGGTTACTTTGGTAAGGACGCATTTGGATGCATATGCGGAGGCGGCGAGGGTGCAGCAAGTTCAGCCACCTTCGGCGCCTCCGCCGTCCGCTGCTTCGTCAGGGTACTATTCGAACTTGGACACGTCACTCGGCGTCAACTCCTCATTATCCTACGGGAGCTTCTTATCTACTCCGTCTCGCCTACCTCCAAACTACACTAGTAGTCCACGGTTGGGTGAGCCTAGTACATCATCGCCTTTTAGGTTTTGGGATGGTAAAGTAAAGACGGATCAAGGGGGTTGACGCCGGGTTTGAGAGGGATTGGGATCGAATATGAGGTGTGGGTGGCAAATGGGATTGTCACTGGGCGTTGGGACGCGTATTTATGCCTAAGATAAATTGACTTTTATAAGCACAGTGCGGTTAATTTGAGGATAATAACTCTCGCTCTTCGGTAGGCCCGTTCTAGGATAATCATAGAATAGCCGTTATATTGGGGAGTTTGCGACTTATTGTTCTCTGAGAACAAAGCGATTTGATTGTGATAATGTACGTTTTGTATATTAAGTTAGGTTGTTCCCCGGTTATCGCGGTAACGTTATTTATTTAATGTAGATAATGGTTCTTACTAATGAATATACTTGTGTATAATATGACTAATCCTTTTAGTTTGATTCTTTTACATTCACCCTTTCTTACCTTAGCTTTAGATCTAATATTATTAACATTTGTTTATCACACAAATTTGATAATATTTATTAGGATCTTCTTCTTCTTAGCGTGTCAATAGTTTGTTAGGTATTTGGCTGCATTGATGGCGTAAGGAGAAACCATTTTTAAGTCAACCATTGTGCAGGTGTTCGGGCACAAAGGGCACATTAACAGGTGTTTCATCGACTGTGCAGGATCACCACAGTCGCATTGCGTTTGCCTGGGATACCTGAACCCCCATTTGCACATATTGACTCTGCAGCGACCGACCTGTGTGCGAAGCCTATTTAAGGACTTCCACACTGGTCACGGCAGGTCGTGCCCTGGTGGAAGCTGTTCTTAAGGGGGAATGAAGTCAGGTGGAGGGGGGTTACTATCTTTCCACAGTGTGCGTCTAGCAACGTGCGTGAAACGCTGAAAAATTATTAGGATAATAACAAACTTCCAACATATTTGAATCCAATCATTAAATACCAATATCAATATATTTTTATTTATTTAGTTTCCAATCATAGCGGGATATTTATTGTACGGATTTTATCTTAATTATAATGTTGGCAGATTTATATTAGGAAAAAACAGTATAATTTATTAGTTATGGACAGACTGACATTCAGACATAGGCTAAGAATATCTAGATAAAAGTGTACCTAATATTGAAATGGCGAGGAAAATCTGATAGGTATACTTTGTCAGTATACAACGATGGGCCATTGTCTAAGTTTTAACTACTTAATATAAAATCCGATAAATTGTAAACTTCCACATTATTTTATATTTAGTTACTCGTAAATTATTTTAATAGTTGTTTTTATAGCTTTTATTCACGGAAGGCTTTAGAGGGAACAAATGGTTAAAATAATTATTTGCACAAGAGTGTTTTAGGTCAAGGATAAAAATGTATTTACTATTTTAAGTATCCCGGTGTTTTAACTTCATACCTACGAAATTCTTAACGCTCTATCGATAGTTGAGTAAACGTAAAAATAGGTTAGATCGACTCTTCTTTAACAGATTGTTTACTAGACTTAGTTCTACGACTTTATTAACCTAAAAGCCTAAAACTCTGTGGTTTTAACAATGACAGATTTCAGTAATCATTTATTCACCACTAGCTGCCGCCAGCGGCTTCTCTCGCGTTGTTTGCCAATAAAAAGTAGCCTATGTATTAATCCAGGTTATAATCTACATTTATATAAAATTTCATCGCAATCGGTTCAGCCGTTCCGGCGTGAGAGAGTAACAAACATCCATACATACAAACTTTCGCGTTTTTAATATTAGTAGGATTTCATTACATAAGTATAAAATATGTAGATACAAATAAAAATAAACAAATAAAAATAAATATAAATATAAAATTACATTTATAGGTACATTTATATGACGATCTCCATGGCGCAGTGGGCGAATAGCCGGCTGAGACGCAGGAGGTAGCGGGTTCGATTCCCGCCGCGGAACAAATGTTTGCTTGATCTACAGATATTTGTTCCGGGTCTGGATGTGTTTCTATATATTATTAGTACGTATTTACAAAAAAGAATAGTATATAAGTGTTCTATCAGTTATCTGGTTCTCATACTACAAGCTCTGCTTAGTTTGGGGCTAGATAGCGTTGTGGGAATTGTCCAGCAATATTTATTTATTTATTTATGCAGAGCATGGGAACAAACTATTTGTTACAGCAGATACTACCCATACAGATGAGAAAATGTACCTATTCATGTATTCATTTAAATGTATACGTACAAAAAGAATATTTAATCATTTACAAAACTAAAATACAGAAGAAACAGTTGAATCATCTATAGACGAACGATCTCAGCTCAACTGCTCCAGATCACTACCAGGCGGAGTGTCTCCAAGACTGGCTGCATTGCCCCGTTGAATTCCGGTGCATAAGCGAGTATGTTATGTCATAATGTTACGATTAGTATCATATCAAAACACAAGAGTCACTTGCCTAATCAATGACAAAACACGAGATGGTGAGTTACTGTTGCAACTTGTACGAAACTCGTCAACTCCAGATAATCTGGCGTTCTCTGACAGGTTCCGACGCGACGTGTCAGACACTTTTGTCACTTGAATTCATAAGTCTGTGGATGAGACTAGTGTGGATTGGGTATGATGGTTATGAAAATTCTTAGTTTCGGAATAGACGCATAAGTCTGTGGATCAGGCTAGTGTGGATTGAGTATAATGGTTATGAAAATTCTTAGTTTCTGAATAGATACATAAATCTGTGTGGATGAGACTAGTCTGGATGGGTATAATGGTTATGAAAATTCTTAGTTTCTGAATAGATACATAAATCTGTGTGGATGAGACTAGTCTGGATGGGTATAATGGTTATGAAAATTCTTAGTTTCTGAATAGATACATAAATCTGTGTGGATGAGACTAGTGTGGATGGGTATAATGGTTATGAACATTCTTAGTTTCTGAATAGATACATAAAGTTGAGATGGGACACAAAGGGCAGATACTTTAAAGCCCAAATGTACCTGAATATCTATCTGTCAATTTTTAGTAAATGGTAATATTTAATTTGATTATGTAACTTTTGACTTATAAATCTATAGATATTGTTTTGACAAGAATTTTATAATCACTGTTGACATTTTTTTTTCAATTTGCATTCTGTTAAGTAGACCATGACTCTAGATTGATACCTTTTTTTTATCATTTTTATTACCTATGTTTCGCAGAGAAATATCATGAATTAAACCCAGTATAGCTGAAATACAAAATGTAGAACGTTTTCATGTGATTATTTTAGAAACTATTAATTCTATTTTTTTTTCGTGACACTATTTTGATAGACAAAGATTACAAATAATATTTTTTTTTTGTTTTCATCGGAGACTCGCGAGATCTCAGTTCGGGGCGAAACACTAGTAAAATAATACATAGGTGAACTTAATGCTAATTAGCATTCTCTTCCAGCTATCTTTGGTGTAGTGTAAGTTAAGTGATTGATCTTGCATGTACGGCACGAGGACTTCACAAATGTGTCATAGTGTTATTAATTTCATCCCACTTTTACGGCTGTCTCTATAACGGAGCATCCACTGAACAATTCCCAGCCGTCCATATACGTAGGTATTATATAAACCACAACACTGTCACCAGGATACTAAACAGAATATAAAACTAGTTACTGGTACGTCACGAGCGACCGCCATACCGAGATACTTTTCTCTTTATTCCTGCTTCGGAACCCTTGAACAGACCAGGGGTCTTAGTGAAGTGGGCGGTGGAATATGCCTGGGGGTATGTTGAATATGCAGCGCCAATAAATGTAGTTTTATCTGAGCTAGGTAACTTTCTCCTACAACTTCACCCGCCTGTATAATAGTTTTGAAACTCGCGGCGTTGGATTACCGTGAATCGATTTAATGTGCTTTATCAACTTTAATGTGGAGTTTGTACGTCATCTGTCAAATATGACATTAGATAAATGTCTCTTTTGTATTGATGTCGCGTAGGTATAACAGTTATTTCAAACGAAAACAATTATTGTCTATGCTTTATGTTGGAACTTTTAGACATTTTGGGTTGACTTTTGCATGCCTTTGCATGAAATTTGTTTTTAATTTTTGTTGCATGAATCTAAATTCATAACTTAACATTATATGCTTTTATGATTTACTTTACACGATATATTTTTTCTGTGGTATGAAAAATAATTAGTTCCCATTCTTTTAGTAATTTTCTAAATCATTTTTGTAAATCATGATTTAAATTGTAAGATCACGTATTTTATGAGCTCAAATTGTATTTCACGGATATCACAGATTTATGTTTTGGCATTGTGCTGTTTGTACTAAAAATTATTTTAAATGTTTCCACGAAGGGCACATACAATGTAACAGCTTCTAGTGATGCGGTATTTGATATTTTTTGTATCAATAATTATGATGGAATGTATCAAATTAAAAGATAATTTTGATAAAAATAAATATGTTATTATTGTTAATATCAAAATCAGTTTGGGTTATTCAAACTTAAATCAGCCGTATCTCGGGAACTAGACGTTCTAGACTAGCGGTGTATCGGGACAAATGATAGGTATCAATGAGATAGTGATGATCTAGTGTACTCTTTTCAATCTCTTAAGCGTCTCCAAAAGTTTTTACCCTTTGAAACTAAAATTACTCTTGCTCAAACACTCATGTTACCCCTTTTAGACTATGCCGATGTCTGTTTTCTTGACGCCACCGAGGAACTTCTAAATAAACTGGAACGTCTTCAGAATTTGTGTATCCGATTCATATTCGGGTTGCGCAAGTTTGATCACGTCTCCATGTTTAGATCCCAGCTAAAATGGCTTCCCATTCGTCGTCGACGTGATCTTCATGTTGTAACTTTTCTCTTCAACACTCTTTTCAATCCTTTAGCTCCTTCTTACCTCCGTGAGCGCTTCGATTTTCTTGTCCTACCGGAGATGACTTGTAGGTCATCTAAGTCCCTCCTTCTCAAAACCCCTCCTCATTCCTCCAGTCGCTATGGCGGTTCCTTCACTGTCCATGGAGTCAACCTGTGGAATTCTCTACCACACTCTATCCGCGCAAGTCCATCTCTAAGCACTTTTAAGCTTAGAGTCAAAGAGCATTACCTGTCCTTGTAAGCTTTTAGGTTATTTATTATGTATAAGTAGGTATATTATTTATATTTTGTATAATGTATTATGTTTATCTCTAATGTAGGTATAGTATATAGGTATTATTATTATTTTTTAATATGGTTAAGTGTTGTATTTATTATAGTATATGCTATATATTAGTATTCTACTCCAATGTCATTCTCTGTGCACGTACCCACCACTATAATCAAATATCTCTATCTTCAAAGGTTTGCTGGAAAAAAACTCTTATTAGGGTTAAGCTCGCCTTTGTACATGTCCATTTTGTAAGCTATTTTTATCTGTAAATCTATTTGTGTACAATAAAGAATAAAGAATAGTGTCGCCAACACTACATCATCACTATCACTATCTCTATTTTATATTTTATTTATCAATTGGATGGATTTTTATCAAATAAAACACAATTTAGTAAATTATAAATCAGTTGTCTATCGATCTTAATTTCCTTAAATTTAAGTTTTTGTATAACAATTAGTTTCAAGTGTAAAATCATGCCAAAAATTACCGTGTATTTTTGTTTTGTAGTTTCTTATCAAAAAAGAAATTCAATTTTTTTTTAATTGTACATTACAAGAAAACATTTAAAACTAGGGTTGAGAACTCTTCTTTTAAGTTGCATTAACCTGTGTTAGAAGAGTCCGCTCTTGACTGTGCTCGTTTAGGATCACATCTTGCTTAACAATATGTGTAAACCATTAAAATAAATAAATAGATATTATTGAGTGAAGGCACGCTCTACTAATTCAGAGTAAATGGTATATAAACATTATTTTGTAGGTTACTGTATACATACATATAAGTGTAGTTATCGTTTTACATAAATAAATTTGCATAATAAGTTTTGATTGAAAATAATTTAAAAGTCGCTCAACAAGCTATGGAGAGGGCTATGCTCGGGTTTTCTCTACGGGATCGAATCAAAAATGAGGAGATACGTAGGAGAACTCAAGTAACCGACATAGCCCGACGGATTAGCACGTTGAAGTGGCAATGGGCAGGCCATATAGCGCGCAGAACAGATGGCCGATGGGGCCGGAAAGTTCTCGAATGGAGGCCACGGACCGGCAAGCGCAGCGTAGGACGTCTACCTACAAGACGGGCAGACGACTTGGTAAGAACCGCGGGTCGGCGTTGGATGCAGGCCGCTTCCAACCGCAGTTCCTGGAGATCAATGAGGGAGGCCTTTGTCCAGCAGTGGACGTCCTACGGCTGATATGATGATGATGATGATGATGAATTTAAAAGTTGTAGGTTTAAAAGTTAAGTTAGTTAAATTGTTTAAATGGGTTGGAATTTTAAGACAATAACTATAAGGCATAAATAAACGTAATAATTTTTTATATTAATTAGGACAAGTATAGATCGTCTGCAATCATATGAATTATGACTTATGAGTTCGTCTGTTTAACTCCTAGAAGCCTCGAAATTCGAGTAACTGATTAAATAGCGTTGTGCGCCCAAAATTGAGTATAACCACTTGAACACGAATATAAATATATGTATAATTATAGAGATATATCTCCATTGAAATACCGTATAATAGTTCTCATAGTTACAAACATTGATTGCTTAATACAATGAAATGTAAGAGCCTCTATTAAAGCTTCGATAGCGTACAGTATTTCTCACAAGCGTAACTATTGTCGACTTTATAGCTTTTGCTATAAGAAGCATAGTTGGTTTTACTTTTTTCATGACTGCTCAATGAAACATGACTATAGATCCTTGTGTTAACGAATTACGTTAAGTCACGTTTGATGTATGTTTTGGTATGAAGTTTATGTGAATATATTGAAAATTGCCCAATATATCGTGTAAAGTTATAAATTTTAGAATAATTTAGTACAACACGATTCGCTTTGGAACTTTTGCAATAAGTCTTAAATAAGGTCTTTACGACAGGATACTATTACAAAAGTTTCTCATGATCTAAATTTTTCCCTCATTAAAAAACTTTATTTCAATTTTATGTAAATTATTTTGGCTTTCAGTGATTGATTTGACTTTTGAGATGAAAAAAATCAGAATGCTACTTAGGCACAGCGAGCACAAGGCAGCCAAACCAATCGCAATTTTAAACTATAACGGATCATTGGCACTACAAACTATGACGGATCATTGGCACTACAAACTATGACGGATCATTGGCACTACAAACTAGGCAACCAAAAATGTTCATACATATGTATAATATATGGGACATCATTTACAACATTTTGTTCTTAAAATTTATATTAAACTTCTCAGATAATTTTATTATGTAAAGGCAAACAAAACAGGTACTAATTTTTAGGCATACGGGTATAAAGCCTCATGTGCCTGTAATTTTATCGGCAACCCTTCAAACCGAAACACAGCAATGCTGCTTGGCGGCATAAATAAGTATGATATAACTCTCTCTAAACACTAATCTTATTACCACAAAAAAGTTAAACAACTGTTTAACGCGTGGTTATAAAATTCCTAAGCAATTTTTGTATAGGATTTCTTAAACACGCACTAAACAGTGTTTAATTTTTTTTGTAGTATTACCCTACGTACTTAATGGTACTAAGTCGTAAATGACGTTATATTTCGTATATTTTGGTCGGTAAGTCTGTATCCAAGACGATGCTAACTGTCCCGTTCCAACAATAGCAAGTGCACATAAGATTGTAGAGTGTAGGTATATCAGGTAACGGTACATAGCTCGTGATAGCGCTTGCGGAACCGGTCACGTTTTTGAAAAAGTGTCGGACGGTCTCGACCGGCTCGAGTTTGGCGCAAGGTGTAGGCATCCTTAAACTAGAATTATAATCATTCTAGCTTCTCCCCGCGATTTCGCACGTGTGTTTTATCAGTAAAAAATAGCATTTGTTTTCAATCCAGGTCATAATCTACCTGTACACCAAATTTCATTGAAATCTGTTCAGCCGTTACAACGTGATTGAGTTACTTCCAAACCTTCGCATTTATAATATTTAGTGTGATCACTAGAAAGAACTCAAAGTCCTCCGTTAGGGTCAGATTATTATGTAAATTTATTTAAAACTATCAATCCGGGAATCCCCCAATTTGAATTCAAATTTACATACCTACCTTTATAGATTTATTGTCTGAATAACCTTAGTTCACATTCCATAGTTACTTACAAAGACCAATTTAAAGGTAACAAGTTCTAATATTCATTTATCGAAAAATTTAGATAGATACTCGTAGCTTGGAAATGGATCTCATCTCATTTAATTTATTCAGAACAATCTAAACGTATTTGAAATTACATATTTACAAATTACACTAAACAATATTTCAAATTAACAAATGTCATACAATTCATTAAATAAATAAAAAAACTACCTAATGCATATTATGTAGCATATAGTTTTAATTACGTAAATATATGTTACAAAGTAGGCAATCTTATTGCTAAGTAGCGAATTATACCATACCTACTCCATACCTACTCTAGGTATGGATTTTAAAACATTTACGATAGGTTGGAAGGTATACCTAATAACTTTTTAAACGGATGAATCTTAAAGTATTTTTTAATACTTTATTATTCCGTCAATTCTAAACAATTCTTAGCATTAGATCATTAAAATTTAATTATCAAAAAATCCCGACAAAAAAACTTTCAAACTTACGCGACCTCTGTACATAATTACTGATTAAAATGGGTATTTATCACGCATGTACCTTTTTTATCCTGACGTTATCCGAGGTACATACGCGATAAATACCCGTTTTTAACAGACTTAAAAAAGGAGGAGGGACCTTTCGACTGGGTGAACCGATTTTGATGATTTTTTATTTCAAAGCTGGTGCTTCTCATGTGATTCAATTTCCATTTAGTCTAGTTCTGACAATGGCATTTATAAGAAAAGCATATAAGTTTTAAATTTGTTAAATTTTCATGTTATGTTATGTTTGTTAACTCAGACTCCGTTATATATCAACCGATTTGGAAAACTCGTTTTTTATTTGAAAGGATATACTTTTTGATCGATTCTATGGAAATTTCATCAAAGTTAGTAGAGTATGGTTTTTACTGTTATCCGAAGTATATTTTTTGTTAAAAAGTTACTTGTATTCAGTAATTTTCATTTTACAGCTGAGATCCCTTCACCAAAATAGAAAACTGCTGTTAATCTTCGAATTGGCTGACTTGATCTTCATCACACATATCTAAGAACCATCTCAAACTAGCTTAGTATTAAAAAACCTGCATGTGTATAAATCTCAAATCAAATCAGTTTATTGCGTTATAGGTTACAAGGTGTTTAGTATTACATAGTATAAGTGCAGCCATATTCAGCGTTTTACGCATGCAATGTCGAGTTTAATTAGTATGATCCAGTTTAATTGTAAAAACAATGTCAAAATCCTTGAGTTAGTTATAATTGAACATTTGAAAGATCTACAGATATTTGCTCCGGATTTCTCTATATATTTTACTAGCTGTTGCCAGCGGCTTCGCACGCGTGGTTTGCCAATAAAAAGTAGCTTAAATTGTTAATCCAAGTTATGATCTACGTACATACCAAATTGCATCGCAATCGGTTGAGCCGTTCCGGCGTGAAAGAGTAACAAACATCCATACATCCATATATATAAACTTTTGCGTTTAAAATATTAGTACAAAAAAAATTTATATAAGTATTCTATCAGTCATCTGGTTCCCATCGTACAAGCTCTGCTTAGTTTGGGGCTAGATAGTGCTGTGTGAAATGTACAGCAATATTATTATTATTATTAAACAAGATCCTTGTCATCTAAATATTCTTTACAACTAAAATAAGCTTTTTCTACGAGCAATTTCTTCAGATTTGCCTTGATTATAAAAATCTTTTTGGGAACTACGAACTGTGCCACAGACAGACACACAATGGTCAAACTTATAACACTACTTTTTTGTGTCGGGGTTAAAAATAGAAGCCTTCCATCCACCCTTGGATCACAGTCCACTCCTGTACAGCCTTTATTCATATTACTTCCTCAATATCTGAGTTACGAAGTATCTGAGATCGAACAACAATGGATAGTCATTCAGTGCTGGCCGAGATTTAAACGATATCTTCTCAGATTATTTTCCACGTAAATCGTGAAATGCATGTATAAATATTACCTGAACCATTGTTATCATCATATATTATACTTATCTTTGTAAAGCATGGTTGAGAAAGATAAACAGATACTCCATTATACCTATGAGCCACAGGACTTACTCTACTGAGTAAGATAAGAGCAGAAGAGATACCTATTTCTGCTGTCAAGCATTGCTGTATTTCGGTTTGAAGGGTATGGTCACCGGTCAAATTACTGGTACATAAGGTTTTACACCGGTATGCCTTAAGTTGGTAGACGCAGGGCAGTGCAACTTAGGGCATGTTTCTAAGGCGCGTCACCTACTAAGCAATATTTTGTTCTAGATGATGGTTACCACTGAACACCAGGAACCATAGGCTCCAGGTGGAATAAAAAAAAGTTTTCATTTTGGTATCTCTCTTCAATTCAATCACACTAATATTATAAATGCGAAAGTTTGGATGTTTGTTTATTTGTTACTCAGTCACGTCGTAACGGCTGAACCGATTTCGATGAAATTTGGTATGTACGTATGTACCTGGATTACGGCGTAGGCAACTTTTTGTTGACAAACAACGCGTGCGAAGCCGCTGGCGGAAGCTAGTATTATAAATGTGAAACTTTGGATGTTTGTTTATTTATTTGTTTGTATGTTACTCAGTCACGTCGTAACGGCTGAACCGATTTCGATGAAATTTGGTATGTACGTATGTACCTGGATTACGGCGTAGGCAACTTTTTGTTGACAAACAACGCGTGCGAAGCCGCTGGCGGAAGCTAGTATTATAAATGTGAAACTTTGGATGTTTGTTTATTTATTTGTTTGTATGTTACTCAGTCACGTCGTAACGGCTGAACCGATTTCGATGAAATTTGATATGTACGTAGATTATAACCTAGATTACCAAATAGGCTACCTTTTATCCTATAAATCAGTTTCCATGGGAGAAAAATGGGGTGTCAAGCTATGTTTGTTTGTCTTGGTGTCCTTTAACTGTATTTATAGGTTATTATTTTGACCGCACAGTATGGGAAACATGTGATAGAACCGACAAATGATAGTACCTACCAATCTCCATACAAAAATCTTACATCCGCTTTCAATTTCAGTACAGCATTCTGTTTAAATTAATGAGCTCATTCGTTTTATTCTGTAAAATGTATGGGTTGATTGCGAAAAAGTTCGATGACAATTCAAATTGTAACTTTTGAAGTCTAATTTGAGGTATTGTATTCGACTAATGGCGAATCATTCAGTAATTTGCTATTGGTCGCCTCAAAAATACCTTTTGGTCAAAACCGAATCAATTACGTCCCATTGTAAAGGGCTTACTTGCATATTCTCTTTAGGAATTTTGATTTCCTTTGCTAATTTTCTTATTGAGAATAGATTAATAGTTTTCTAAGAAATGATGTTCAAAAGTACGGTAGTTGCAAATCTGTTATGTTCGGTCTCTCAAAGATTTATGAATTATGTATGACTTTCATGTTTTGCAATAAATTGACGTGTCAGTTGCACGCACTCTCTATAAATAGTAGGAAATGTAAGTTTGATAGTATTTATAGCTTAGGAAAATATAAAGGAGGTGTGTTGGTCTAGTTTGAGTTTTACTCTTAGACATAGACAATCATTTATTCACTACATTAGCAAACAATCCTATTCTACTAATATTATAAACGCGAAAGTTTGTATGTATGGATGTTTGTTACTATTTCACGCCGGAACGGCTGAACCGATTGCGATGAAATCTTGTATGTACGTAGATCATAACCTGGCATAACACAAGGACTACTTTTTATTGGAAAACCACGCTTGCGAAGCCGCTGGCAACAGCTAGTATATAATACAGTTAATTTTAAGAGAGAGTAAATACTTAAAATTATACAATTCAGCAGTATAAACGTAAAACCTAAACAAAAATAAGAGAGAACTTGGTAGATACTGTGTGCTACAGCAGTAAATGGGACTCGACTCAGCATTATGCCCGCCGTAATGGTAAGCGCTGATATTCTGTCGAGACCGCTCCATTTAGCCACTATACCTTGAGAGTATTGTGTTGTCAAGTGAGAATACTATGTGTCATGGTAGATATGTCATGTTGTGTCAAAATATAATCATAATTAAGTAGAGAAAGTCAAAATATTATAATAAGTAATAAAATAAATTCATAAATAACATATATGTATACTTAAGTAAAACAAATTAATAAATTGGTTAAAAGAATAAAAAAAAAATTTAATGTATAAAAGGTAGATAAATTAGCAAATAAGGAGGAATAATTACCATTGGCATTTTAATTTCAAATATATATTGTGTTAGTACCTAACATTCAGCAAAAACAGTAACAATTTATCACTAAAGATCCTTAAACTTCCCGCAGCCGTTCAAACGGCTTCCAAATTATCTAACCACGTTTTCACTGCAACAGATAAGACCGCGCTAACCCTACCCCAACAGAATAACCTTTTTGCGTCACCGTATAATCAGATAAGCAGACAAACGGAGAATCAGTAACCCCGCACTTATCGCACTGATTAATATTTGCGTTCATCAACTGGAACTTACACCATCTAATAACCATCAACCCTATTCCTTTCCATTAAAATTCATTTTTATTGCAACAAAATCACTTGCTACCTTTTGTAGTTGACAGCACCAGTCGTATTTTTTTTGTTATCGGTGCAAGCAAATTTGCAACATTTAGTAAAGACTGTAAAATTCATTTTGCTTTGTTCGAATTGGAAGATGACATTGCATGACACGTGTTTGTGACGAGGGTCCAATCGACGGAATTTCAATTTTCGAATATTTGTTTTTTTTTTATTTGGCTTACGCAAGACGTCGCTGAATTCGGTACGCATATGTTGGTATTTTATTATTGTGTCCTTTTTGTATGTTTGATGAAATTTAATGTTATTTTGTTTATGGGGGGTTAGTAAAATGAGCGTAATCGTACTGATATTGCAACTGGGCAACAGTTATTGGTCTTCAATTATGGCAAAATACAGTGTTAGTGAATAAAATAAACCGATTACCTTTCAAATAACAGCATGAAAAATGTCTCTATGTATAACAATACCACATTAGAGTGAATGGAGGCAATTATGTTTGCATGGACTAGGCAGCTTTGATAATATTAACAACGGATGCAAGGTTTGTGCCTTGCACCCATTATTTTTCTAATACTAATTTCTAGTCACAAAGACCAGACCAAAAAAGAAATATCTCTTACATGATTCAAATTAAAATAATGCCAGTTTTAGAGTTTAATGTACAACTTTCAACTCTCAAAAGTTAAAAACGTAAACCAAATCGATCTGTTTGTACATTCAATATCCGTAACATTGTTTAAATTAAATATTTTATTGACCATTGTTGCCAGGTCAAAATATAATATATTTTATTGTTCTGGCAACAAGTTTAAAATTGGAATAAAATGAGTTCCGCGCCCATTTAATAACCCAAAATAGTACGTTCGAAAATAAATTATACTTAGTAGTAAAAGAAATGGTTATTTATTTCAGATGTTACAGGAACCATATCAATGTTAATAAAGGGTTTAAGTTCTTATTTTTTCTTGTAAAAGATTAAGTCGGAACAAGCACATAGCCCACCTGATGTTAGGTGGTAACCATTACCTAAAGGAAAGTATTAGATCACTTAAATGTGAATTTTATTTTCATATAATTATTTATTTTTAAAGTGCAACTCAATATTCTGTGAATATTTCAAGCGTCTACATGTTGCCGTTATCAATATCGGCAAAAACGAGTAAAAAAACCATTTTTGTGGTATGGGAGCCCCTTTAAACATTTATTTTATTCTGTTTTAAGTATTTGTTGATATAGCAGCAACAGAAATACATCATCTGTGAAAACTTCAACTGTCTATCTATCACGGTTCATGAGATACAGCCTGGTGACAGACGGACAGATAGCGGAGTCTTAGTAAAAGGGTTCCGTTTAACCCTTTGGGTACGGAACCCTAAAAATTTGGTATTTTATCTAATAAAATCAAACAAACCGATGTGTCGCGAATAACAAATATTGAAGACACTGATTGTAAGGTTGATCAAGCAAATACACTCATTTTCACCATCGGAAAACTATGGCTACGCGACTTAGTTAAAATTATTCGAATAACACTATTACAAATACTCTAATATAAAAAACCTATCGAATATTCGAATGCAAGCTCCTCATAAAAAAATCCAAAAGATATCTTAAACAGTCAATCCAACAGCATTAAATCCACTTGATATCGATTTACGAACGGGAGCCAAACCTAAAAAACATAGCGAGGGGGTCGAGAGACAATGAGAGTAGGGTTGCGGTCACAGATGTTGTTTATCTCGCCGCGGTCTAATCTTTAACCCCCCCTATTTGCCTAATGAAAGAAGACTGTAACTCGAAAATCGTATTTTTAAAGATTAGAGGATTTTTTCCCAAAAAAAAACGAGTGTGCTTTAGACCACACGACTGAAGTAAAACTTCTGTAGCTCCATCTATATGTATGTATATATTTAGGCTATTTTGGAATAGGAGACATGCAACAAATCAACTGGCTATGAGAGAGAGAAAGAAAATGTCAATGACAAATGACAAAGTCACTCATTCAAGTATATAAAACATATATAAATGACTTTGAAAAATAGCATAATCTGAAAACTACGTACATTTCTTTTATTTTGGAGAATTAAGTAAGGCAATTAATAATAAGTAATATTAATAATAAGTAGGAATTAAGTAGACGGATTAGCACGTTGAAGTGGCAATGGGCAGGCCATATAGCGCGCAGAACAGATGGCCGATGGGGCCGGAAGGTTCTCGAGTGGAGGCCACGGACCGGCAAGCGCAGCGTAGGATGTCCACCTACAAGATGGGCAGACGACTTGGTAAGAATCGCAGGTCAGCGTTAGATGCAGGCTGCTTCTAACCGCAGTTCCTGGAAATCAATGAGGGAGGCCTTTGTCCAGCCGTGTACGTCCTACGGCTGATATTTTGATGATGATGATGAAGTAGGCAAAGTATTATTTTGATCACTACACTCATACAGGTAAGATGTTGGTCGCCTATTGTTGTATTAAATAGTTGTTAAATCTGTATAATTTGTAATTCATAACTTGATTATACATATTATTATCTCAAGATTGTTTGATAAAGATCGCTTCTTACCGATATTACCGCAAATAGATACATTTTAGATTTTTTGAAGTAAAACTTCTTTACGCACGCTTGACTTGGGGAGTAAGCTGGTGAATGCGTTACGAAAAGTGCGAACGGAAGTTGAGAGGGAGATATAAGTTAGTGAAGATAGAAAGAGAGAGAGTTACGTTTCGTATATTTTTAAACGTTAATGTGCGAGTGTGAGTTGCGTCTGGCCAGAATGAACATAGACTGATCGGCCTACAGACGTGTGGACAATGTTGTAATTGAACAATTTTATAAATTAATATTTTGAAAAAGAAGTTTTACTTCAGTCGTGTGGTCTAAAGCACACTCGTCTTTTACTTTTAAACTGTAAGTTTTAATTTTATCGAAATAATTTTTTATCTTGTATATTTTTCATTTACCGCTCTTTACCTATGACACGTCACTTAGTGTAGATATGCAAATACACACATATCAGTATAACTTTTTGTATGTTTGTCTGAACGAGGGGTGACCGATAATTGAATTACGTGCCAGCACGCATATACACTTTTTGGTGACGCATTAAACTTACTCATTTCGAAGGTTTTATATACATTTTTAGAGGGTTATATTAGTGGTTTTGGTCTGACAAGTGTATGATCGATGTATGCTGTCCAGATTTTATATGACAGTGGGCATTTGGTTAGGGCGTTGGACCACATGTGGAGCAAAGCTTTTTGTTGATTGCAGACGAAATATTTTTCTAACTTCTATAATAGTTAAACTGTGTGTTCCAATATCTATCTATCTATGTATAACAAAGTCGGGGCTAGTTACACCATTTATAACTCAAGAGCGGCTGGACCGATTTTGATGATCTTTGATTTGTTGGATTTGTCTCCGACCCGAATAGCAGAATAACTATTAAAATATCGAAAATCTCGACGCAAAAAAAATATGAAAAAAATTTCATTTTCTCATGTACGTACAGTGACGTACATTGGCAGCTCGCGTCTTATGCATGTCAAATACTACACACAAAAACGATTATTTTTTGTTTAAACTTACAAGTTTAAGAACTTGTTGTATTAATTATTGCTTGTCATTGTAATTAAATTTATAAATTTTTAATTTAAATAATTATTTTAATATTTTTTGATTTAATGATGCTGTAAATTAATGATTAATTAAAACTTGCTAATTCCACAAATAGTTACTCACATATAATGACCATAAATTAATGAAAATGATATACGTATAAATAAGCAAGTGGTTTTGTAAATAATTATTTTCTCGATATCGATGTCCAAAATGACAGTTGGCATGTGTCATTCTCAACAACAGTCTCAAAACGGATAGAAATCACAGTCTCCTCAAAACAAGGACCTTTCTCATAGTTCCTCTTTGAATGGACATCTGAAGCTCTCAGCTAGGCGATTCTAGCAAATTGCTGTGAAGAGTCATATAAAATTATGTCGTTCTTATCACTAGTTACGCACTGTTAATTTTGTTATGCTGGCATTCGGTAAAGTTAGTTCTCCTAACCCGTCAAGGATCACGCCAATACATTTTATATAGTTGTGGTGGCTGACCGACTATGTCATTAATAATTGAGTTATATATCAGCGGCAACATTCATCATGCCTAGAATCTTTTTGGCGATCACTTGGATGGGTGTCCGCTTGTGACATTTACAACTACTTAAGAGATGTATGCTTTAGACGGCACGTTGAGACAGGAATTTCAATCTTGTACTTGTATTCCTGAAATCTAAATATAGAAAATATACGGTACTCTAAGTCTTCGGTAATTTGTATCAGATTGTAATTTATTTAGTCTTGGTCTAGGCTAAAAACTTGTCATGTTGTAAGCCTTCAGACGACTCAAAAATTCGAGCTTTTGAGTTTCCCGATATATCGCCACATATCCCGTTTTTAGTGAAAATATTGTTCATACCATGATAGTTTCAAAAGTGATACAGAATCGCACTGTTGAAACATTCTAAGCATTGATCATTTCGCGGTCGTGTCTTGCCATTGTCTTCCAGCCAAAGTTCGGGCGATAAGACCCACAATGGATAGGTCCCAAGTCTGTTAACATGCGGATTTGAAAAGCCGGTTCACTGAACAGAGCGCTTTGTTTTCTTGGAGAGGTTTGATACAGTGAAGTAGGTTTTTGCATTAGATGTTCTGGTAAGGAGTTAACATTAATAGTAGAGATCTTTACAAAAATTGGTCCATGTAATAAAAAAACATACAATATTTACAATTTTAACATAGGAAAATTACAATTAAATTAAAAAGGATTAGGTACTTATACCAACTAATAACAAATTCATATTCATTTATTTAGAATTATTAGTACAAAACAAATTACTGCACGATGAAACTGCAAAATGACAGAAAAAAATTAGTTTAATTTTATAGGTATACCTACGTGTAAAAACACCTTAATCATCTACTTAGCATTAACTATCAAAACAAATACCACTAAAGACATTCCCTAATCCAACAAAAAGAGGGGATAAACGGAATTTAGTCAGTCCATAGGGTCAACTAAAAATCCAGCAAACCATTCAACATTTACCCATTGTTTACTTAGAGAAAGAATAGTTTATTGATTTTTCATTCAAAAGACTTCAACGCGCACTTTCACAAACAATAAATGTATCAAAAAGTCTATTTATCATTTGCGATTAGAACGCTTAAAATACATTTCTTTGTTTCCCATCTTGGTGTACCTGGCATGAAGAATATAACGAACCAATATAATCTCGGAGTCTTCAAGTCCAGAGTGAATAGGTTCTTTATAGGCAAGCGTGTTCCATCTTCGATCACACCATCACATACCATCAGGTGAGGTAGTTGTGGTCAAGCGCTTGACTATCATCAATAAACAAAAATACGTTATTTTGTGTTCCACTTTTTTTTTGTCATCATTTCTGAAGGTTGTGCCCGTCTTGGAAGGCTTGAGTAGAGTTTGTAATGAGCTGCTTCCATGCTTGTTTGTCTTCGGCTTGTCTCATGGCGGCGGTGATAGGTATACCTTTGGCTTGACCAGACCAGAGGCTATGTGATTGACCTCGAGGTCTTTTTCCATTGAACTTCTCTACTATAGGTAACCAATTTATCCTGGTCATTAGTACGTTTTCGAGCTATATGACCAAAATAGCTCTCTTGGTGATAACAAATGGTCTATAGTCAGCTTTTGATAGCAAGTTGGTTTCAGAGCAATATTATTTATCCTTTCCTAACACTTTTATGCTACATATAAATTAGGAGAAATAAAGAAAAAAAAAAATAATTCATTCGTATTTTTATTTAAGTTTGCAATCTTTATCAACAAAACATCATAAAACAGCAAATCAAATCAAATGCAAATGTTTTTATGCCTTACCATCACAAGGATCAATTTCAAACGTCAATGCAGCAGTTTAACTAAAACCCAGATAAGAAACAACATTTATTTGTGACGGAACAAAACACACATAGCACACAAGTAAAAAATATATATTTATAATACAAAAAATCAATTCACAATAGCTAAACGATGGACGTCACACAAACATAGAACTTAAATAATAACGTTTATTGTATAGATGTAAACGTTGACATACATATGCTCGGCAATTCACAAACTAACCGGAAAGCGATGACGGCCCCCCGGCGGTACATTAACACCCACATTACTGTTATCGCCTGTATCCTCGGGATTACTAAACTATCGTAGAATTTAGGTTTTACCACAGACCAGTATAATATAATAGACTGACAATGTCCTACAAAATATCGTAACTCGATATCTGATTACCTGCTAGGACGCGAAATGTCGCTCGGAATTACGAATTGTGAATTAAATAAAATCGTCACGTACCAATAATATGTAACCTCTAACTTACTACCGCTCATAATAGTACGAAAATAAATCTTTGGATGATGCTATTTCCAATTTCGCGCGCGCGATAAATTTATTGCGACGTTCTCACCACGCCATCTGTGATTAAGCATATGAAAGTGGTAAATAATCAATATAAAATAAAATGTTAAATCTAATTTTACTCATTAAAAAAACTAGATATATTTTTGTGTGTTTTAGTGAAAATTTTATTTTAATTTTTTGGTTATATTAGCCGCTATGAAACTTTCCAGGGTATGTGTAACCGCCATCTAGGCATAATACGGGATTTTGAGCTTTATGCGGGTTACGATTTTTCCTATGGACATTGACAGTTTAATATTCCTATATTTAACTGGTCTGTGGTTTTACTGATGTATTATTGATAAAGACCACACGAACTAAAACACACGTAGATATTTTAACCACCGATGCAAAAAAACAATGTTATAAGTTTGACGCCAATGTCTGCCTGCTGCCAATGTTTTAGCGGTCCCGCTTTCCGAGGAAGCGGAAATGCTAGTCAAACTGTATCTACACTGCCTGCAGATATATTTGACAAGCATCTAAATATCGAAAAAGGTTCATTCTGGTGTCAAATTTAAGTTTTTGCTATAAATGTGTCATTTTTGTACGGGGGTGACATAGTCACTGTGTGACAAAGCCCCTCATTAAAGATAACGAAAAAAAATGTCTGCCTGTGTCCGCTTACAGTGTCTGTCTATGGCATCATAACTTTTTTTATATAAATAGGCGATGAAACGCAGGAGGTTGTGGAACAAATGTTTGCATGACGTACAGGTATTTGTTCCGGGTAATGTGTATCCTTATTAGGGTTCCGTACCCAAAGGGTCAAACGGGACCCTATTACTAAGACTCCGCTGTCTGTCTGTCCGAATGTCACCAGGTTGTATCTCATAAACCGTGATAGTCAGACAGTTGAAATTTTCACAGATGATGTATTTCTGTTGCTGCTATAACAACAAATACTAAAAACAAAATAAAATTAGTATTTAAGGGCGGCTCACATACAACAACCTGTTGTTTTTGCTCGTTTTTGATCGATATTGATAACGGCAACAGGTAAACGCTTGAAATATTCACAGAATATATAGTTATATATTCACTTTAAAAATAAATAATTATATTAAAATAAAACAAATATTTAAGGAGGGACTCCCATACAACAAACGTGATTTTTTGCCGTTTTTATAGATAATGGTAAGGACCCTTCGTGCCACATGGTTCGAGTGTGACCACGATCTCGCCTGATGGTAAGCGATGATGCAGTCAACGATGGTACACGCTTGCCTAGAAGAAACCAATTCACTCGCGACTTAAACATACCCAGGTTGTAGTTATCAGGAAACACAGACTCCGGCAAGGCGTTCCACTCCCGAATTGGCCTGGTTTTGGCATTGGCCTTGGTTGAATTATTTGAACTCTCAAACGGATTGATCGATTCGGACGCGGTTTTTTTTAATAGAGAGCGTAGATTTTAGCTATGTCAGTTCTCAACACAGATGGGGATATTAAAATTTTATAAAAATTATCTTACTGCACTAAACAACATTACATTATAATGTTTGAAGATTATTATGTAAAAAGAGAAAATTCCGGAATTAACTTTTGTGTCCAGAGATTTCGTTCCAAAGAAAAATTGTTGTTTTTCAGATTGATTCTATGCGTATGTTTTAATGGTCTTTAAATTTAATCTCATGATCATAGCACGTCAACTGAACATAGGTAACCCCATAGATTTCCAGAGCGGCTGATAGCAGCCGGCACCCCAACGGCTCCCAGCAACCTTTAAATAGACTAAGTTACTCATTACTAAATATGAACCTGTATCGTGTAGGTACGTAGGTGGCCTAGGCACTTGCTTGCCTGCATAATATACGTTCATCTATATATTTTTATGTTTTGTATGTATTTGTATACACTCATGCCCACCATCTGTGTAACGTAATCTGTGGACAACGGTGCTGGTTATGCCTGTAAGACATCTTGTAATAATTATTAAGTCTTGTAATATTTAGGCATAATCGTTTGGCATAATCGTCAAACAAATAAAAAAAAACAACAGGTATTCTTTCAATCTAGGGCCATCTTACACTGCGCTCTCTAATGCTTGGTCTCTCGAGAAGCTCTATTCCCCAACGGCTATCACTTTTTATAGTATAAATATATCTGTTTAACTTATGTTTACATCATCATCATAATATCAGCCCCAGGACGTCCACTGCTGAACTGTTCCGCCTATTCCCAACGGCTCCCAGCAACCCTTAACATATCGTTGTTCCAACTACACATATTCATTTATAACTTTTTTAATTATTACATAATTTCTATATGTTTAATGTTTAAATGCTGCCACCATTTCGTAAACTACTCAAAAATTTACAAATTTATTTGAATTTACGGGCAAAAGCCGTCATCATCAAATACTCGAAAACATGATAGGTTAAATATAGGTAGTTACAGCATGCACGGCAGTTGCAAAACGCTATTGTTTGCAGAGGTCGAGGAGTGTAGATTAGCTGACCCTTAATTGATTAGCGTCTGTGTGGACGAATCTTAACTAACTGTAATGACAGTCGTTTACTGACTATGAATAGTTATAGGGTTAACACTTAATACACGGTTTGGCGGAAGCTTTTGTTCTGTTATTCATTTTAAGATAAGTTAACTGCTGTAAAAAAAATTATGACCACATAAAAATTAAACGCGTGTTGAACATCTATATAAAAAAAATGTTATGAATTTTTGTATAGGATTTTTTTAATTATTGATTAAAACGGGTATTTGTCGCGAATGTAACAGTCGTGATCACGGGTTGACTGGAGTATTTGGAGCTACCGTCGAGAAGTGTGGGTAGCTGCAGCAACTACCCTCACTTGGTCTTCAGAATTAGAAATGTCCTCGTTTATACGACATACTACACTAACCGTATCTACGCACTGAGTCGACCGATCACGACGCTTATACCTAGCAATCACCGGGTTCCAGGAGGCTGAGAGTCTATAGCCATCTTCCCGATTGAAATTTGGAAATTTCTTAATTTTAATCGCTTCACGAACCACTCTCTTGTAATAATGGCGTTCACTAGAGAGAACCTTAGGATCGTAAATTTCAAGCCGATGATTCAGTCCATTGTTTAATTTTGTTTGTGGTAACCCCTAATATTTTAGCGGGCCAGGGTAGATTTAATAAAAAATACCTATTATCACTATTGCATCATTTTTTGTAAACTCTCTGTAAAAGTTTTTTAAGGTATCCTGTAAGTAATTTATCGGGGTTAAAAAGCCCTAATAATTAAAATAGATATTATTGAATAAATTTGTTTTTATCTTTTTGCAGTTTGTACAAAAATTTTCGAGTAAAGGATTTAAGAATCCGCCCTTGCGTCTTTAATAAAAATTATACCATTTTTTCCTATTTCGTACAAAAAAAATATTTGATTGTAGGTATATATTTATTTTTATATATATTAGTCTATTTATTTTATTTATTATATTCATTCATTTTATTTCTTTCTTTTGGTATATTTCGTTTTATTTGTTTAAGATATATGTACATATTTATGATTCTTGTACACGCACCTATCTTTAAAATCATCTCTCTCTCTAGCCTCAAAGGTTTGCTGGAAGAAAACTCTTCTTAGGGTTAAGCTCGCCTTTGTACATGCCCTCTATTTATGTACTGTTTTAATATATTTTCTTGTGTACAATAAAGAATAAAGAAAAGATTTACGTTAAAAAATAATAAGTGTCACTTTAAAAATAAAATAACTATGTATTTACTAAAAGCTATACATGTCAGTCATTATTATAAATGCAGGATTTATCACGTACCGTCTTATCGATGTTTCGACCGACAATGTTTTGGTTCAACTCGTGAACCTTCATCAGGGTGAGTGCGTTCCGCTCCGAATAACGTCTCGCCTCGCACAGAATAATCGCACGAATAAATCCCGTATTTATAATAATGATTGAAATCAATCACGAAAATTTTCTAAGTAAAATATACATATCAGCTTCTATACAGCTATAATATTGGAGTAAAATCTCCTAAAAATTTGCATATAGCTGACTGTACATTCTCCTGTAAGATCATACAATTTCATCGTGATATATTTACACAATACATTAAAATTCATCCGACGACACTAAGGGCCCTACGGCCGTAAGATCCGCCGATAACCATTAGTATCCCTTAATTTGTTCGCAAGCCCTTCACCTATCCCTTCCGTATCCCTTACAGATCGTTAACACGTGGCTTAGGGATGCTGGATACGATATGTTAGATTAGATTACTACAAAACAACAAAACAATTATATATACATATATTCAAATGAATGTATACAATTGGCGGTCCTACCACTTTATGCTCGACTTCTAGAGATCTTTTCTACTCCATACTTGCAGTTGTGGAATTAGCTACCATCTAAAGTTTTTCCGTTAGGCGACACGGTACGCTTCAAGAAAAATGTATAGGTCTGTACAGGGTAGGGAACGCATCGACAATACCCCGGGTATTGCCGGTGTCAATAGGCGACGGTGACCGCTTACCATCAGGTAAACTGTCGTCTTAGCCCATTAAGTACGTAATAATTAATATATAATGCTGGAAATTACACACAGACCCATTTAGCCCCAAACTAAGCAAAGCTTGTTTTAAACTAATGATGACCTTCGTTTTGCAGTGGGCAAATAGCCAGCTGAGACGCAGCAGGTAGCGGGTTCGATTCCCGCCGCAGAACAAATATTTGCATGATCTAAATATATTTGTTTCGGGTCTGGTTGTTTCTCTATATATATTATATGTATGTATTTACAAAAAAAAAGTTATATAAGTATTCTATCAGTTATCGGGTTCCCATAGTACAAGCTCTGCTTAGTTTGGGGCTAGATAGTGCTGTGTGAAATGTCCAGCAATATTTATTTAAACTGATATTCTCAAATACATTTATTTTTGTAAATTCATCCTTATAATATATAGAGAAACAACCAAACCAGGAACAAATATCTGTAAATCGTACATACATTTGCGCCGCCGATTTACGTTAAAAATTGTTTAATAAAAATGTATTGATTACTGGATAAATATTCGAGCTACCTGTGTCAACCCCACGCTAAAATACGATAATATGGTTCCGGATGTGTATTGTAATAGTACATTATGATATAAGTGCGGTAAGTTGAAAATTACAGCCGAGGCGATATTGCTACAAGAAAGCAGAGGCTGTAATTACCAAAGCGCACGTATGTCATACGACGGTTTATAACATATTTACGAGGAAATAAATAAAACTCGGACTTTCTTAAATGAATAAATCTTTAATCACTAAATACAGCGAAAAGAAAAAGCGCGCGGAATAATTTTTACATGTTTACAAATTAGCGATGCGCGCGCATCAGCGCTTTTTTTTAAGACAAAGGCACAAAAACAGCCAGTATTACTAAGAAAGTAAATTAATAATTTATTGTTTTTGTTACAGATATAACTTATTATCTAAATTAATTAAATTAAAGAATTAAATGTTTATTTGTTTATATTTTATCTCCCAAAGTAAATTTTATTAATAAAATGTTGACCACTTTTCTGACATAAAAACTCTAAGATTTAAAAAAGTATCGTTCGTTTTAGACGACGCATCTTGCTTGATAAACCGTACGTTTTACCAAACTCATGCGTTTTACATTACAATAATGCACAAGTACGTAATGTCATACATTACGATATTGAAATTGGTGAAATAAGAGACCCTTTACGAGAAAATGTGTTATAAATTAATATTGTACATAACAAAACAGGTTATATAGATTTAAGAGGATTTTAATCATTTTTGTGTCATATCCAGCGCTTTACATCTATACCGAGTGTAATGTCTCTAAGCCCTTTCGTTTTGTGTTATATCAGTGACGATATTCTAATGTTATTGTGGGCACAGATTGAATATCTCGCTTGATTTGTGCGCTTTCTTGTTTGTTAGGTCGCCTAATCGCCTCTTTAATGGGCAACGGTCAACGGTTGATAAAGTTTCGGAATTTATTGGGGCAAGGTTTTAAAGATGTTCCGTAATCATTAGGGTTCCGTACCCAAACGGTCAACTCTATTACTAAGACTCCACTGTCTGTCTGAGAATATAACCTAGATTAACACGTAGGCTACTTTTTGTTGACAAACAACGCGTGCGAAGACGCTGGTGGAAACTAGTTTAGATATAAATTTAAGGTCTTCTAAAATACTTATCAATTACTTATTTCCACATCTAGTTATTATTTTTTTTTATTTCTTAGTAGATCTATAGGATCTGCTTTTTTATTTATTTACTGATATTAAATTTGATTAATGTGCTCATACATATTATCTGTTGGTTAGGACTTGCAAAGTTGGACAAATTCTTGACAGTTTTACAATGTAGTATTACATTTTGTTAGAAAGGGAAATGCGTATTCCGTCTGTTTCGTTTTAAATGTACGTTAAAAAATTTTATTATTATAATCAATAAATAAATATAACATTTTAAAGAATAATACACGCTTAGAATCTAAAAGTCAGTAGTCTCGCTTAGAAACTTAGGAGGGAAAAAACCTATTGCTACTCAAAAAATTAAGGAGTTCTATTTTTCAAACTTTTGCGATCACTGCATATTTTAACGGGTATTTATCGAGTATGTACTTTTTTATTTATAATTCCGACGTTCCAACCTTGTTGCAACAGCCGTGGTCGCGGGCAGAGCCTGCCCGATTAAATCAGTAATTAAATTATGGAGCTTTATGTAGTTTTATGAGCTTTATGGCGTACCTTGACTCGTTTAAAAAATATCAGCTGATTTGAATAATACCATTAATCGTAAGCTATTAACTACTGCTTCCGTAAAATAGTAAAGGGCATATTAAGCTGTCGGTCTCGGCTCAACAGTCGATAAGTCACATCAAGCGCTTTAGGCTGTCTGTAAACCATTCATACTAGGAACTTAGTAATATTTTGGGGCAATTCTGTTGGTACCATATCTAAAGGTATAACACCATTTTTCATACGAACATAGGGTGACAGTTGTCAAGTAATCACAATAAACTCCTTTTTTACAAACTTTTTATTAAATTGCAATGTACGTTTGTCCGAGTGGAATCTTGCAACTGAATTTTAAACCCATTCCCCTCAACCGATTGAGTTGAAGTTTGAAATACATATGTAGCTTCGGTGACAATGCAATAATATGGTACCATGGAGGTGGTCTCATGATGGAGACGGATGCTAGACAACGGAACTTCTGAATGGATTATAGTAGGTTACTCGTGTTTGGGCTCATTTGAATCCGCTTGCGGTTCCGATTGTGAATTTTATAAAAGCTTGTTTTGAAAAAGTAATTTTTCTACAAAAAAACTTATTTTTTGTATATGAAGTTCTCTGCATAGATTATGATTATTGTAGATAGCATTAACTACACGTTCAGTGTTGTATCAAAAGCGAATTTCTTAAGCAGCTTCCTCGCATTCATCTTCAAAAGACTTATTGCCGTGTGCCATAATTATTCAAATTGTACCCTTATCAGGTTAAAGCAGTTTGCCAGCACCCTCCCGATGCATACCCTACCATTTCCACTCTTATTCTCTAGGCCATAAGGGTGAAAGTGTGTTTTGGGGGGGAATTATTTTGGAAACACGTCTTGTTTATCAGTTTCGTGTTGCGCTGATGTTTTAATTTATAATTTTGGTAATTAGTTTTTGTTTTTCTTGCTCCTAATGACTTATTTGGTGAATCTTGCGAAAATGTCTTGAATATAATTTTCGGTGAATGTTATCGTCATTTACAAAAGTTATAGCCATTCTGCTGTATGATAAAAGAAATTACGTACAATATACGGAATATCATATGTACTCGCTTGTGTTAACACTATTTAATAAATTGGTCAAGCACGTGTCTAACCTCCGTGGTCCTCGCTTTTAGCGATAAGGCCGCCCATTGTATTGCCTTATTTATTTTAACCCAGTACTTATTTTCTTATTATTTCTGTTTGTGTGGTAATTCAATAAAGAGTTATCTATCTATCTATCTACAGTGGCTGTGGCTCAGGAGGTAGTGGGTTCGATTCCCGCCGCAGAACAAATGTTTGTATGATCTACAGATATTTGTTCCAGATCTGGATGTTTTTCTATATATTATAAGTATGTAATTACAAAAAAATGTATATTTTAAGTATTTTATCAGTTATCTGGTTCCCATAATACAAGCTCTGCTTAATTTGGGGCTAGATAGCGCTGTGTTAAATGTCCAGTCATATTTATCTATATTTAAAAACAACTAACAGTGAAGGGTTCCGAGTACGGTTGTATCTCATTATTATTACATTATATACTGTCTATTTCAACTTGATACCACCACGTGTTCCTGAGAAAAAGGGTCTTGTCTTGACGGACGGACAGACAGATAGGCAGACGGACAAAGAATCGATCCTATAAGGATTCCTTTTTTTCCTTTGAGTTACGGACTCTAAATATCGAAGTATCTTCTCGTGTATCTACGTGTAGATATCAAAACAAGGCATCGATGCCCCGTTATTTATCCCCAGCTAAACAATTTATCAGCTTTTAATTTGTAAGTAAAATCGTATCTGCGCCGTACGTTACTCGCGGGGAGATACCTATCTAATCTATCGATTCACGATATCGACTCATGTTTAAACTCAGGCCTGTACCACTTATAACCAGCTTCAATATATAATAAGCTTTATTGCGCTGGTTTTAAGATTAGATTAGATAATTTCTTTATTGCACAAAATTGAAAATAGAACAATTAAAAGAGAATACACAATTAAATCAAAGGTTCAATGGGCGGCCTTATTGCTAAAAGCGATCTCTTCCATGCAACCTTTGGGTGGACAGGATCTGTGCGAGCAAATGAGGACGGCGGCGTAAATCAAATAATAACTAACAGAACAAGTACTTATATTACTAAAATAATATATATAAATATAAATATTTATAATAATTAAATAATCTACTTTTAAATACATAAGTAAAAAAAATTATATACCTACACAAATTTAAAGTTGCGAAGTCTTACTGAGCGATGGACAACAGTTAATGTTTGTTGACCATGTTTTTAAAATGTTTTAAGATTAAATATTCAAAGAAAAACAGGCACTAGAGGGCTGAGGACATCATTTTAGGATATAGAACATGAACTGTTGAACATAGATCTCATAACTATGCGATCAAAGCGACCATATTGACGCAGCTTGGTAATTGTCAGAATGGTATCGATGTAAAATCTTAAAAAGTAAGTTTTCATAACGTATTTTTTATGTAGGTATATTTTGCAATAATTATTTACCACGTTATCCGCTTTTAATGATTCTTTTTGAAGTAAAACGTTCTTTACGCACGTTTGAGTTGGGGAGTAATGCGTTACGAAAAGTGCGAACGGAAGTTGAGAGGCAGATATAAGTTAGTGAAGATAGAAAGAGAGATACGTTTCGTATATTACTGTAGGAGCAAAAGAGAGAGGTGCGCGCGCACATTTTCTTTCTCTCTTCCTCTTATAGCCAGTGCATGATATATATATTTATAGCTCAGTCAGTAGTTCGTTTGATTATTGAAGTAAAACTTCTTTATGCACGCTTGAGTTGGGAAGTAAGCTGGTGAATGCGTTACGAAAAGTGCGAACGGAAGTTGAGAGAGAGATATAAGTTAGCAAAGATAGAAAGAGAGAGAGTTATGTTTCGTATATTTTTTAACGTTAATGTACGAGTGCGAGTTGCGTCTGTCCAGAATGAATATAGACTGATCGACATACAGACGTGTGGACAATTTTATAAATTATTATTTTTAAAAAGAAGTTCTACTTCAGTGGCGGGTCTAAAGCACACTCGTTTTTTTTTAAAAAGGGTTACTTCAAAGTTGGTCTATATAAATTTGGTCCACATCTAATGATTTTTTATGTCCATAAGTATATTCGCAATTTTAACCTGAGACCAACTTTCGGCTTCATTACGACTTATAGAGATCTTATAATTATGTTCAGACCTCGCAATTAGATCATAACTTGAATTTTACTAGATTTAACAATGGAATTTGGCTTTATGAGCCCTCAACTGTCAAGTTTAAGGTTCAATATCGTACATTCTTTCCACAGATTCACACATAGTGTCAATGAATGCCGTGGGAGTGGAATTTCGGTATGTCAGCACTGTTGTTTCATCTGGTCGTGTGCTGTATCGATGGGGCATTTGTCACGAACGCTGTGTACGGGACAAATATGGAGGACTTTACTGCTTTTAATAATAATAATCCTCCTAGCCGATTTCGGCTACAGAGACTTGACTTTGTGATTATTGGCCTAGGTGTTTAGCCTGTATGTGGCTGATGTACCCTATTTTTGCGCTAAAAGTCCGGTTACAATGAACACAAGTTAAGGCGCCATTAATGTAGTTGTAATTGATATTAGCCGGCGGTCGACTTTTAAGCTGATCTCGTTTTAAGTCTAGTTCTTGCCTCCTTTCTTCTTCAAACTCGTACACTTTGTCCTGAACATGACGCCTCCATTCAGGTCGTTTTTCAGCGAGAGCCTCCCAGCGCGACGGATCGATACAACACCTCTTCATGTGCCTCTTCTGTACGTCTTTGAAACGTAGGAACTGACCTCCGCGTTTCCGCTTACCATGTTCTAGTTCACAGAAGAAAATGCGTTTCGCCCTTCGCTCATCAGACATCCGAGACAGGTGCCCGCACCAACGCAGCTGACGCCGCATCAAATATGCCTCTATGCCACAGACATTAGCCCGTCGTAGAACATCGGTATTACGGACCCGATCCGACCACTTGATGTTAAGAATGTCGCGGAGGCATTTCAGATGGAATCTGTCTAACGTGCGTATGTGTCTGCGATACAGGCACCATGTCTCTGACGAGTACAAGATGTTAGGAAGTACAATAGCCATATACACCTTAATCTTGGTACTCAATTTGATGTTATGGGAGCGAAATACCTGGACTCGTAGTTTACCAAAAGCAGCCATAGCGGAGCCAAGTCTGCTGTTGATCTCCGAGTCAAGGTCGCATTTTGTTGTTATGCTGCTTCCCAGATATCTGAATGTATCGACCTGTTTTATGGGCTTTCCATCGATTTGCAGATTCAGTGGAGCTTGGTTAACAGTGTCCATGGCCATCACCTCTGTCTTTGTAATATTAATTTTGAGGCCAAATCTACAGCACGCAGCGTCAAGCCGAGTCATCAAGTCCTGGAGTCCCTCAGAAGATTCCGCAACGAAACATAGGTCATCAGCATACATCAATTCGGTAATGAGGTCATACGATACCTTTGTGTGCGCTTTTAACCTAGCCAGGTTAAAGATACTGCCATCTGTGCGAAAACGTATGCGGATCCCTTCGGTGTTGGCTTGTAAAGTCTCCCTCACGACAACGGAAAAGTACAGAGCAAAAAGAGTGGGTGCTAATACACAGCCTTGTTTTACACCACAAGTGACAGGGAATTGCTCTGTCTGCTCACCATTGACGGTTACGCAACAAGTCATGTTGTCGTGAAGAAGTCTTATCAAGCGTATAAATTTGTCGGTGCAACCAAGTTTCGAAAGCACAATCCACAAAGCTTCGCGAGGTACACTGTCAAAAGCTTTCTCCAGATCAACAAAACAGAGAAACAGAGGTTGACACTGTTCCCTGCTTTTCTCTTGCAGTTGTCTAAGAGAGAATATGGCCTCGCATGTGCCGCGATTGGGTCTAAACCCAAATTGCGTTTCAGGCAATATACTTTCAGAGAGCTCCATAAGACGATTTAAGAGTACTCTGGCAAAAGTTTTTCCTGGAGTAGACAGAAGTGATATACCCCTATAAGAGTTGCAAACAGATCGATCACCTTTATTTTTATACAAAGAGCAAATTAGTGATACGCCAAAACTAGGAGGAACGAACTCCATTTCCCACATGCGCTGGAAAAATTGCCAAATCTTGTAGTGCAACTCATCTCCGCCATATTTTAATAGTTCTCCTGGTATGTTATCGATGCCGACAGCCTTATTGTTTTTCTGCGCTTTGATGGCGATGATAACTTCCTCAAGAGAAGGAGGCTGATCCAGATCTACGGCTTGTGGTAAGGCAGGAAGTGATGCTAAATAGTTTATGTCAGCAGAACGATCCACATTGAGTAAGCTGTTATAGTGTTCTGCCCAGCGAGTAAGAACTTCTCCTTTGCTTACCAGGAGGGTACCTGAAAGTGATTTCAGTGGTACGTTTACTCGATGTGGACTTCCTACTAACTTTTTAATCTCGTTAAAGAAATCGCCGAGTCTATTCGAATCAGCAAGCCACTGAATATAGCGAACCTTGTTCAGCCACCACTCATCTTTTGCGTTTCGAGTTAGTCTCCTTATTTGGCTCGTACTCTCCTTTATTTTTTCAGAAGCAGTTGTCTGATTTCCCTTTCGAAGGAGCTGGCGGTGTTTTTCTAGGGCGACTGTCAATGTATTATCATTTTCGTCAAACCAGTCTTCACAGACACGAGGTTTTTGGCCTAAGATCTCAGTAGCCGCATTGATGGTATTTGTAGTTAACAGTTTCCAGCCCTCGTCTAACTGTTCATCTTCGGGGTGTATGCCTGCTGTAAAGGTATTGACAGCTTCCCTGTAATTTGCCAATATTTCAGCAGACTCTAGCTTTTTCAGATGGAGACAGTTAGGCTTAGCCCTGCGAGGTCTACGGCAAGGGCTAAGACGCAAAAATAGTTTTGTAACAACAAGTCGGTCATCCGACCAACAGTTTGCGCCCCTCATTACTCTCGTTACTTTGACATCCGCTATATCCCGTTGACGGACTATAGCATAATCAATAAGATGCCAATGCTTGGACCTTGGGTGCATCCAGGTAGTTTTGTATTTATTTGGGAGTCTAAACATGGTATTGGTAATACCCAGATGAAATTGGGAACAGAGGCTTAGTAACAGTTGCCCATTACTGTTCATGTTACCAATGCCATGTCGCCCTATCACCCGAGGCCAAGCTTCAAAATCACGTCCGACGCGAGCATTAAAGTCGCCAAGAAGCAAAACTTTCTCACAGCGCCGGATTTTAGTCAGCACTTCTGACACTTCCTCATAAAATTTGTCCTTGACGTCATCACTTTTGTCGAGTGTTGGCGAATATACGCTGATAACATTTAAGTATTTATTGTTTCGAAGATGGAAACGTAAGGACATGACACGATCAGAGATAGCAACTGGATGTTCTTCCAACTTAGAGGCTAAAGTAGTTTTAATAGCAAAGCCTACTCCTGACCGTCTAGGCTCAGAAGCTGGTGTGCCTTTCCAGAAGAAAGTGTACCCACCACCACGTTCAACAAGCTCACCTTCGTCAGCTAGATGTGTTTCGCTGAGAGCGGCTATGTCGACGTCATAGCGTTTGAGCTCGCGAGCCACAATGGCGGTTTTACGTTCTGGGCAGAGGTTGTTGGGTCGGTCTAAAAGAGTACGTACATTCCACGCACCAAAAGTCATATTCATCTGCATGTTTTTAGATTTATTCTTATTGCGAGGAATGAGCGTTTGTTTGGGGCACCTTTTCTAGCCCCCTCCCCGGCTGAGCGAGGAAAGCAGTGCCTCTCTAAATAAAGCTGCTTTGTCTCAAAGAGTGCTGCCGAACCACACTGTCACCCCGATGCAGTGCTAGAGCGACCACTCTCCTCTCCTTAGGCCACCCGTGTCCAGGTATTAGACCAAGCCCAGGACTTTTTTAAACTCGGAATGACAAAGCCAAGTCAGATGCGCAGGATATATTAAGTTGCATAAGTGTGCGCGCCGTACACAGATGCACCCTCTCCTCCTTACTCCCCTTGACCCAGTGGAACGGAGAACCGCTACGACTGGAAGGGAACAGGACGCAGTATCTGGCAACGATAAAAACTCCTATCGCTACTTTCAGGCCTTCTACAGTTGCCTGGTTGCCTCGCCACTTGAGGTGGATTGCGTTGACGCCGAAGCAACGAGCACTAGCACGGGGAGTGACCGTGCCGACTCGAGGGCCGAAACACGCCGTTGCTACAACAAAGTGTTTCGGCACTCGAGCCCCCCTCTACCAGCCTAGGTTCCTAAGGTGTGGCCGCTGCATGCTATAGCGGCGACCACTAACGACGATCGAATGCGCGCCGCGCGATCTGAGGAGCCTTTTATAGGCGATGTTGCCTCGACCACTAACGACGATCGAATCTTCGTATATTCAACGGGCAGCGTAACGACGCCCCAGAGACGTCCGCACTGTACGACGGCTCGAGCACGACTGCTTTTATCGAAACATGAAATGCTATTAACCTCTGGTTACATTTTCTGTAAAGTTTATTTGTATTTATACTGAGTTTTTAGATTTTGAGATTAATTGTCTAAAAATAAGACCAATATAAGATAATTGGGTACCTACCACATGCGTGAATCGCTTTTACATCCCGTACTAGACTATGCCGATGCTTGTTATCTGGACCTCACTGAGGAACAGCTTAACAAGCTCGTGCGTTTACAAAATTTTTGTATTAGATTTATATTTGGCCTCCGTAAATATGATCATGTGTCTCCCTTCCGTTCAAAGCTTAAATGGCTTCTGATTTGTCTTCGTCGGAATACGCATATCCTTTCTCTTCTCTATTCTATTCTTTTCAATCCCTTCTCTCCTCACTATCTGAAAGATAGATTTGAATTTCTCCATTCTTCAAATAATTATACTCTTAGGTCATCAGAAAACTTGATACTCAGAACTCCTTCGCACAGCACTTTTTTTTACAGCGCTTCTTTTACTGTCCAGGCTGTTCAGCTGTGGAATGCTCTGCCCGAAGAAGTAAGACGGTCATCGTCCTTACAC
The DNA here is from genome assembly GCA_918857605.2 of Philereme vetulata. Classification (NCBI taxonomy): domain Eukaryota; kingdom Metazoa; phylum Arthropoda; class Insecta; order Lepidoptera; family Geometridae; genus Philereme; species Philereme vetulata. The sequence goes on from OU975442.1 coordinate 7,190,599, forward strand.
TTCTTCAAATTGAAGGTGAAACATCATTACCTGACGATGTCATCTTCCTAGCGTTATTTATTTACTATTTATGTACTTATTTTATCTGTTAGTATAGTTTGCTATATGTATATACCTATATATTAGTCTATTTTATAAGTATATTAAGTATTAGGATTAAAACTTCATATTATTATTATATCTTAGAATATATTATGTGTAAATGTAATGTATCCTCTAAAGTACATCGCACTCCGTAATTTTTAAAAATTTCGCTCCATCCAAAGGTTGCCTGGAAGAGATCGCTTTTAGCGATAAGGCCGCCTTATTTATTTTAACCCAGTACTTATTTTTTTATTTTTCTGTTTGTGTGGTAATTTAATAAAGAGTTATCTATCTATCTATCTACCTATTGTATGTCCGAAAAGGGCAATCTGTTTGTTTAAGTATATTTAAAAAAACGTTTCGTTAATAAAAGTTTACAATAAAAATATGTTGTTATAAAAAATGGCTAATTCCCGTTTAGTCGTATAAGATATGACTTATTTCATTCATTTCAGTTGATTTCTCTTTTGACTCGTTCAGAATAAAAGATTTCGGAAATCGACAAACGATTAATTCCCGTTTAGTCATTATTAGGTGTGGATCATTTAAAATACAGTCCTTTGAATGAGTCATGTAACATGACACATAAAACCTTATTTCACTAAAAACACAAATCCTAGCATATTTGTAAGTTTCTGAGTTTTCTATAATCACAGAGCTAATCCGTCAAAATAGTGTTCATGTATCTACTGTTACGTGTATAATTGCATACAATTTATGTGTTTATTACACACTAGCTTCCGCCCGAGGGTTCGCACGCGTGGTTTGTCGATAAAAAGTAGCCCATATGTTAATCCAGGTTAAAATCTACGTACATAATAAATTTCATCAAAATCTGTTACGACGTGATTAAGTAACAAAAAACCAATAAACAAACGACCTCAGTGGTGCAGTGAGCGAATAGCCAGCTGAGACGCAAGAGGTAGTGGGTTCGATTCCCGCCGCGGAACAAATGTTTACATGATTTACAGATATTTGTTCTGGGTCTGGTTGTTTCTCTATATAATATAAGTATGTATTAAAAAAACATGTATATAAGTATTCTATCAGTTATCTGGTTCCCATAGTAGAAACTCGGCTTAGTTTGGTGCTAGATATCGCTGTGTGAAATGTCCAGTAATATTTATTTATTTATTTAAACATCCAAACTTTCATTTTTATCATATTAACGTGATTGCAAATTTAATTATACAGTTTACAGAAGCTAAAATAAACATGAGAGAAGATTATTATTAAAACCACAGGCACTATACCGACTTTGAAAATTTTAGTAAGTTCAAAGCCGGGACCTGCATATTTTTTATTTGTAAAAAACTTACTTCAATGTTGCTGACGTCATCATTAATATTGGAAATAAGCATCTTTATATAACTTATTCAACGAATAAAGCATTACTATAAGATACAAATTAGATAACTCTTGCCTGATAAAACATAATTATACAAAAAACTATGATTACTAATCTTTTTTTCAAAGCATACAGCTCGTGTTTTTAGCTTTTTGTTTTGTGTATTAATACATAAGCAGTAGCGATTTCAGCAAAATATTGTATCTACAAATTCAAAGTTTTAATCGTAGATAACGTCGGGGTCATCACGTTATTATTACATTTCTACATTATTTTTAATAAATCAATCTTTATTAACAGAAATATCACATAATTATTTATGAGACTAAAACACAAAAAAAAAATCCTACAAAATTTATTAAGATATATCAATTTACCGCAAAAATGTAACCGACCATCACCTCTCTTGACAGTCATGCACGATTCAAGACTCTACTATTATCTACTATTTTAGCAAAGACGGTTCGATAATTTATTTTCTACTAGCTGCCCAATCCGCAGCTTTGCACGCGAAGTTTTTCATTAAAAACATTTACCTCCTTCTCCGTAGTTGGGTAAAAAGTAGCCTTTATCACCCGGGGATAGAGTAGCTTCCCTACAGTGAAAGAATTTTTTTAAATCGGTCCAGTAGTTTCGGAGCCTATTCAATACAAACAAATCTTTCCTCTTCATAATATTAGTATAGATAGTATAAACTAATTTTTCAATATTTAAACATGAAAAAAAATTGTAGAAAATAAATACATTGAAAATAAATTTATAATTCGCTGTTTATGATGAAATTTGAATTTGAATTTTGAGCTTTCTAATTCTAGTGTGGGAGGAATAAGTTCTGCACTGACGTCCCGCATTTGGGTGTATTGTGCATTACCCCCCTTCTAACCTGACCCCAGCCATCCCAACTCCTTAAAGTAGTGGAATAGGACTTTGTTGGCAGTAGTTATCCAGAGTTTGATTTAGTATTTTGATGGATTGATTGAAATACTTTATTGCACTTATATAACTAGTACAAAGGCGAACTTAATGCTAAAGAGCATTCTCTTTCAGATTACCTTTGTGTATGCAAGATAAAGATGTAGGTAATGACAGGAAAGGAAACTAATGAAAACTTGCACAGGACTAATAAAATAGCATAATATGGTTACATACTACATAAATTAACTTTACTTAAATACTTTATATGATAGACTTAACTATACCAATATCAAATAAAAATACAGTGTAAACTCCATATAACGTCACTCGTTTTAACGACAAACTCTCTAAAGCGTCGAAATCACTCGGCTTTGGTTGGTTTAGCTTGTCTTGCATACAATGGTACACTCTGTATAGCATTACACCCACTCTCAATAACGACAATATTTATTTTTATTACAAATTGAATAAAAAGTTCTTTTTAAGTTGCCAAATTAGTAAAAACTGCGCAGCTATGTATATCCTTTTGTCGTTTTATTATCCTAGACCATAATATACTCGACTGTTGGCATCATATACACCAAACTTTCTAAGAAATCCGTTCTTTTGTTTACAAAATGGGATTGCTTGCACGTATAGCTGCAGACTGTTGTTAGTAGAAGTGATAAATTTTATCTATACGTTGCCATATTCTTAGTAGCTCACAAACTTTCAAATTGTAAACATAAACTGTAAAACGCAATAGCGTTCAAATTAAAACAGATTTTTATTGTAGGTATTATTTAACAAGACAAATCAGAAATAAACGTTTTCTTTTTCTAATACAGATTTTACTTCTCTCCATTTAACGACAACTCTCTATAACGTCAAAATATGCTCAATCCCTTGAGAGATAGAGTTTACACTGTACATACTTTACAAACAGAAGAAGTGATAAGGAAAGGTTAAGTTGCTCATTTTGGTCGGTTTGACCGAGAATGTGGCTATAGATTCTGCTGCAGTGCTTCCACTGAAGTAGCCTCGAAATAGTTCGGTGGCATATTATTCCAGAGACGAGTAGCGGTTATTGTTTTGTTTATATTATATTATTTTGTTATATTATTAGTATCATCAGTCCACTGTGTCCCACTGCTGGGCAAAGACCTCAGATACGTCTTTCAAGCGCTAAGGTGGTCCAGTCCGCTCGGAAATTAGTGAGCTCATCCCTCCATCTCTTCTTTGGTCTGCCACGACGTTTTCGGGCTGCGTCGGGGTTCCACTCAGTGGTGAGCTTAGCCCAATAATCACTCGACATACGGCATAAATGACCAGCCCAGTCCCACTTTTGTTATATATATGTTTTATATTATTTTGAGCTTATGTTTTGACCCACACTGTCCGGCCGCGTCTCTCCGTCTGACGTCGACCGCTGACAGGTGTTAAATCATTCAAGCGACGTGCGCGCCGTACCCACAGTAATTAGTCCATCACGATTAAGTAATATGACTAATTATGTACTACACTTTACTGATATAGAACGTCCTCCGAACGATATAGGCTTTCCTCATAGCTTTCCAGAGATACCGGTCTTGTGCGGCCTGAATCTATCGGCTCTCAGGCCAACTTTATTGGGTCGTGTTTCCATTTCGTTGTGACCTGCCATACGCTGCGATATCCAAATTTAAGAATTTTAAATTTATAAACGGTAAACTAATAAAAATAATCGAAACCACTGTCTGGTAAAAAGATTATCTGGCAAATAGCTTACAATCTTGTGCTTGAGAAAAACCTTATTTTACGACAAATAGTTACTAATATATTTATTCAGTTTGTCTATTGTTAATGTTGCTCCAACTTGTTCAAAATGTTAAAATTTAGACGTAATTTATTTCCTGTATTCTAAAAGGATCATTATAAAAAACAACCAGCCGTGTTTCTTGCCTTTTTTCCTGGCTTAGTCGCGAAGGATCAGGCAGTAAAATTGTGATTTTAATGAATAAATGATTTTCACTTTGTTAATTTTTTTTTATACCTGAGCTATATTAAACTACTGTAAAAGCTCTTTATTCGCGCTTCTTTCATTTACGTTTTCACTATTCGCGCATTGAAAAAAATCCGACCCAATTCCTATATTCGCGGTGAAAGATTTCTTTATTCGCGGATCTAAACGGTATATTGGTACATACCTGCATATTAATAAAAATCACACGGTATCCTCTGTAATTGCGTCGGATAATTTCAACTGCAACTAACTGGAAACATTGCCGATATTGCGAATGGAATAGGACGAGATCGTCCTATTCCATTCGGACAGATGAATCAAGTGACATTCAGGAGTCTCTTAAATCACAAGATGAAGATTTGACTAAAACCTACTTGGAGGAAATGTTAAATTGACAGCCCATTGTTTTTTTTTTATGTTGTTTGTGGGGAAACAGGCTTACGGCCCACCTGATGGTAAGTGGTCACCGTCGCCTATTGACACCGGCAACACCCGGGGTATTGTCAATGCGTTCCCCACACTGAAGAAACCTCTTTACATTTCTCTTGAAGCGTGCCATGTCGTAGTCTAATGGGAAAACCTCAGATGGTAGCTCATTCCACATCTTGCAAGTATGGGGTAGAAAAGATCGCGTGAAGCGTGTGGTGCGCGATACCCAATTGTCAATTATATGTGGATGAGCTTTATTACGTTGTCGAGAAGTGCGGTGGTAAAATCTCGACGACGGGATGAGATCAAATAGCTCCTCAGAACATTCCCCATTATACAGGCGGTAGAATACACTGAGCGATCCGATGATCCATTGAAGAAGAGGCTTCAACAAGCACTGGAAACGTGACATTTAATTTGAAAACTCTAGTAAAGGTTTATGAACGGATAATGAGCTTTGTGATTTCTTTATGAAAATTGATCGGTCTATTTAACGTCGTATTTTTAAGAGGAAATTTGCTAATACCTCTGCTGAATATCAGTCTGAATTGAAGGAGCTTTTAAAACAACAAAATATACAAAATTCTTTAAACCATTGCCTAAACCTGAAGATAATAATTAATCAATATGTCAAAAACTTCAATTAAACTGTTGTTTTATATATATATTTATTTGGTCGCCTAGGAACGTATACCCTATAATCCCATCAAAATTACCATTCCATATTCACGGTTTCTGTATTCGCGGCATATTTACGGATTAAAGAAACCCGCGAATAAAGAGCTTTTACTGTATGCCAAGAAAAAGAAATATTTGAAATTAAGTTTTCAATTCATTAAAATAACATAATAATGATTGAATAACTCGACCACAGGTGATTATAATGACAAACGCGAGTTTCCTGTGTCTCTACAAAAAATTAAACATCATAGTAATTTTCATCTATTTTTTACAATTCTTAGAATTATGAGTTTGTAACGTTGTCTGTAAAAATAACTGCAGTTAAACGAAGCTTTGCGTCGGATACCAAGAACTGTTTTATTCGTGGTTCGTGATAAAATGAGGGTACATTGTTGTAATTTGATATACGTTTTATGGCATTGTTCTGTTTGAGATTTTCGATGTACAACATTGTTTAAGTCCTTCGTATGCTTTTTTTTTAAATGACCTGATTTCTCTTACTGTTGGGCAAAGGTCTCCCCATCTCCTTTTCCATTCATCGCAATCCATAGTCAATTCTGACCAACCTGGTTTGAATGCATCCAGGTTATCTCGCCATCTTTTTCTGGGCCTGCCTACGTCGCCGGTTCGGTATCCACTGAATGACTTGATCCGCTTAACATTCTACATGTATTCGAATAGCATGGCCTGCCTAATCCAATTTTAAGCGGGCGTCCTTAATGCCTACATCGGCTTAGTTCGTTTACAATAAAATGAATTTTTATTAGTAGATGAAAATAAAATGAAATCTGTTATTAAATTATTCGCGAGAACACAAATGTGATCTATTATGTATGTATAAAACTTATAGTTATAGATGATATTAACATGTTTATGTAATAATTAAAAATCCTCTCCTTCCAACAGTTGGCTGGCAGAGATCGCTTTATTTAGCGATACGACCATCCATTATACATTTTTTTTTTTTTGTACATTGGTTAAATCCAGCTTGTAATAAAGAATGTTGTTTGTAAGAAGTGCTTCTTCTTCTTCTTCGTGTCGATATGTTTCAACATCAAATGTTGTTTTGCCAATACTTGGCCACTGCAACATCGTTATCTGTGGCGGAACTATTATCCCTCAGGGTGCAAGAATAAAGGCATAATAGTCAGCTTAGTAAGTGTGCTATAGTCTGAGGGTCTGGTCTGCATGGCGTTCCAACATGGCGACCCATATGTGTTCTGAGACGGTTCAGTGAATTCCACGTGGGCCAAGGAAGGTCTTACCAAGCGCTAAGTGGTGCATCATCATCATTTTCAGTCCGTGTCGACCCACTGCTGGGCATAGGCCTCTCTTTGTTTCTGTCATTCTTCCCGATCCTGTGCCAGTCTGAACCACGCACGACACACGGTCTTATGGATGTCGTCGACCCATCTCGCTAAGGTATATTATTATTTAGTCCATACTTCTAAAACCACTATGTATCTCTTTACAATCTTAAAGTGATTTATTTTTACCTGGACATTAGTGGACATTCACTTTGAACGGCAGCAATATCTGCAAAATTGATAAAATTAACGACGACATAAAACTTTTATTACTCGACTTCTTTACAAAAGGAGGTTATACGTTCCATACATTTTATAAGGAACACCTAACGGGCGGGCTGCATTCATCAAATGAATATAATCCAGGAACATCCATTCACACTGGTTTTCTATTAAATCAATGTCCTCCGTATATGTATAACTGTGGTTGTCTGTCCGTCCGTCACAGTCTACGAAGAAACATTAGCTCTCTCTGTAAGGACACGATTAACCGCTAATGTGTATTTGAATTTGTATGTCTTTAATTATGGCGAATACAAGATTCTTTGATTGAAAAGCTTATTGAAATAGAGTTATGGATTCAGCATACTCTACCGAACGAGTGATCGTACACATACACGTACTGTACACAAACTGACCTTTCAATACAAATTAATATAAAGCCTAATAAAACGTGAGTCTAACAATTTCATACTGTGGTATATGCGAGCATCGAACGTATAAATGGCATTTTAATAATCGACAAAAACAAAAGGCGTGACCCGATGAAAGTAATCACAAACCACATTCAGGAATTAGACGCTGTACGCCCAATCTATCTTACATCTTTACACTGACATTTTAAAATACCACCTAACGCAGATATAACTATCCACCTGACGCACCAACTCAAACTAGCAGCATAATGCAGATTCACACGTGAACTATAAGGTGAGAGCGATCTACCGGCGGCAAGGCCGAGAAAACGGATCAATTTAAAATGAAACCTACCATCACGTAATAAGGTCAACATTCCCACGATCACTGCTTAAGAGCACAATTAAGAAAGTATCCGATAAGGCTCGTCGGTTCGCCTGGGATTCAGGACCTTAGGTTAAAATATTAAGGTTGGTTTTGTTTTGGGCGGTGTTGGTGGACCGGTTCGTCGGTCGCGAACTTTTACCTATAAATTTGTGTCGGCCAGCCGGCATGCGGCGCGCACGCTTGTCTAGAAGCTCTTTGTAACAAGTGTTTTAGGTCACGAGTGGGTAGCGGGATACCTTTAATTTATTGTTGTCGTAAAATACACTTCTAAAACGTCGGATTAGGTAAGCTTAATTAGCAGGAAATATAAATTATGACAGTACAAGCTATGATTCTAACTCATAAAATTTTAAACGTAGAATGGGGTACACATACAACCGGCAAAGATTATCAAATAACAAAAATATCTACAGTCTTAGAGCGGACATTATTTTTTTTAATAAAGCCCATTTATTTCCAATCTTCAATTACTAATACATGCATTTCTTAAATTAAATTCATTACAATGATTATTAATAAATTTATACATATCTTCTAATAGATAGTAATTAATAATTATTTATTAATATATATTATACAAAAATTAATATTATTATTTTATTTCATTTTAATCACTATCACTGCTGTTTCTATCACCGGTGATCGGAACCCCTTCTTGGGTATAGGCCTCCTCCAGCTTGCTCCAGGCCTCTCTGTCTGTTGCTCTCTTTCTCCATTCACTTCCTGCGATAGATTTTATATCTTCTATCGATCTTTTTTTTAGGATGTCCTCTTCTTATTTTTCCTGTTGGTTCTTCCCATATAGTTGTATCTAGTGTCCATCTTTTATCAGTGCGTCTCATTATATGCCCTGTGCATCGCCACTTTAAATTTAGAACATATTATAAGGCATCTATAACTTTTGTTTTTCGTATAATCTGTTCGCTTTTTACTCTGTGTATCCTTCTTAGCTTTATTACTCTCATTTCCATTGCTCTCTGGCATGTGATTAGTTTAGATTTAATTTTTGTATTATACGTCTACATTTAACATCCATATGTGAGGGTAGGCAGAATGCAGGTATCTAAGACGGCTTTCTTTAGAAAGAACGGGAATTCCCCTTTTAGGATTTCCTTTAGTAACTAGAACTTTTTCCAACTCATGTTGATTCGGCGATCGACCTTTGTTCTTCATTTTTATCTTCAAATGATATTTGCTTTCCTAAATATATGTAGTTTTTTGCATATTTCTATCCATTCAGGTTGATCTTATTTGTGTGGCTGTTCGTCAATATCTTTGTTTTGTTCTCGTTTAATTTTGAGGCCAACTTTTCCACTATCTGTGTTTAATGTATTAATCATTTTTTCTAAACAAAGCGGACATACCTAATATTTTATTTATGCAAGATAGATACACCTAAAATCCGTAGTTAATCTTCAGTGCGACCAATCTTGTACCCAACGGCTTGCAACAACCTGAAAAACATGAAAATTTATCAAATATTATAAATTTTTGAAGTAAAACATCTTTACGCGCGCTTGACTTGGGGAGTAAGCTGGTGAATGCGTTACGAACAGTGCGAACGGAAGTTGAGAGGGAGGTATAAGTGAAGATAGAAAGAGAGAGAGCTACGTTACGTATATTTTTAAACGTTAATGTGCAAGTGCGAGTTGCGTCTGTCCAGAATGAACATAGACTGATCGACCTACAGACGTGTGGACAATTTTGTAATTGAACAATGTTATAAATTAATATTTTGAAAAAGAAGTTTTACTTCAGTCGTAAAGCACACTCGTTTTTTAGTTAAAACTTATCAATTCCAAATCAATGAATCAACATTTTCCTAATTTTTATTAATGATAATTTACCGGCCTCGCTTATAACTTGGTCCAAGCGAGTTCAAGCCTGGGACGATCTCCGTAGCATTTCACAACGAGTCAATTAAAGCTAGCATCATTACTGCAAATGTTCCTACTCCGCGCGGAGCATGCCAATTTCCTTCCACTTTCTGATATATTTTTGTATGGGAATCGGAATCAAAGCAATAGAAATATCACAACTTAAAAGTTATTTTTCAAGACGGTATTAATAACTAAATAGTGAATTGTGTAATTTATAAGAAAAACCGACGCCAGACGAAAGTCCAAGACGTCGGAACAAGGGTGGTGGAACACAAGTGGAACTGGCCGACTGGGCTAGACGAGGTGATGGCAGGTGGAGTAAATCTTTAACCGAATGGTGGCCAAGAACAGACCTAAGAAGTCCAGGATGTTCGTCGGCGCGGTGAGTCGACGACATAAAGAAAGTCGCGGGCAACTCTTGGATGCGCGAGCACAAGATCGGGAAAGGTGGCGTTTACAGGCCTACACCCAGTAGTGGGTACTTATGGGCTGTGAATGATGATGATAAGAAAAACCTGCTAAAGATAGGCCTTCCCCATAGATTTCCAGAACAATCTTGTGCCGCCTGCACCCAATGGCTCCCAGCATCCTAAGCTGCGCTTTCCAATGCGTGGAATCTACTCGAGAACCTTTCTGCCCCAACTAATTGATCGAGAAACTTGAATTGTTCCGTCTAGCCAGAATTTCCCCAAAACCTTGAAGAGTTTATTCTCAAAATCCCCACCGCTACATCCCCAACAGTGCGTAGAGGCATTGCAACTGGGCAATTACCTCAAACATACATACTTTAACACAGGCAAGTTCTTATTAATTTATTTAAAAACAAAATGTCCGTGTTTGTATGTAGCAATTGTCCAGTTACAAAGGCCTCTATGCACCGGTGGGGACGTAGCAGTGGGGATTTCCATAAAACCATTCCTCCTAATAGTTACACAGTGTGAAAATACTTTCCTAAAAGCCTAATTCCTTATGCACCCCGCTTTTTACGAAGTGAATGTGTTTTACTTTGGGCTTATTTATGACCCCAGCTGGGGTCAGTAAGAGATTGCGAAAACAACACGTTTTTGTAATAAATATAATGAATTTGACGTTCTGGTTTTCGAGAAGATATCGACATAGAAGTAATTCCAACTATTGTACATATGATATCAGGGCGCCGACCACAATCTTCTAGAAAACCATCATGTTTCAGGAGTGTTTTGTTTCTAGCTTATAGCAACATCACTTCGATTTAAAATATAACTTTTAAAATCCTAATAATGTTGTATATTAAGTGCTTTCTAGTGATAAAATTACGTTCAGTATAAAGCATTGAGAAAATAAACACGATTTACGATTTAGGATAATTTTATTTGAGTTCTAATGTGAAACGTTTTGAGTGAACGATTTATGGTGACGTCACCAAAACTTCTTCCCCTTTACAATAGTAAAGTAAGCTCACTAATTGAGGTCCAGGTTTGCTGGAAGATAACTCTTATTAGGGTTAAGCTCGCCTTTGTACATGCCCATTTTGTAAGCTATTTTTATCTGTAAATCTATTTGTGTACAATAAAGAATAAAGAGGGTCATGGTATGAAATGTCAGTGTAATATTATTTTAATATTGGTATAAGAGATTGAGGTTGGCCCCCAGAGCCAAATTTTGAAACGTCAAACTGTGACTTCAAGTAGACGCGGTGGAGTGGCGCTTAAAATACTTGCTTGATATAAAACTATTTTAACAAACTTTTTATTAACTTGCAATGTATGTATGTTTGTCCGGGTGGAATCTAGCAACTGAATTTTAAACCTGTCCCCCTCAACCGATTGAGCTTTGGAATACATATGTAACTTCTGTGACAATGCAATAATATGGTACCATAGGGGTGGTCTCATGATGGAGACGGATGCTAGACAACGGACCTTCTGAATGGAGTATAGTAGGCTACTAGTGTTTGAGCTCATTTGAATCTGCTTGCGGTTCCGATTATGAATTTTATAAAAGCTTGTTTTGAAGAAGTATTTTTTCTTCAAAAACTTATTTGATTTGTAATCACGCTAATTTATAAATGCGAAAGTTTTGTTTCATACTCATTCACATCGTAACGGCTGAATCGTTTCCAATTCAGTTTTAGCTAAAATATGAACTGGAATGAAGCATGTGCAACTTTTAATTAGCAAACAACACGTGCTAGTAGTTTAAATAAGACTTATCAACATTTTTCAAGTTATACAATTTCACCGTCTAAATAAATATCAGATTACAAAATGGATGTCCATTCCAACTTATACAAGTATATACATCATTATTAACTAATTACTTTAAAGAAAAGGCAATTAACTCGATCCAAACATTATTTCAAATTAATCAAAAACAACTAACATACAACTGTATTTTTCAAACTTTCGCGATCACTGTACATAATTATTGATTAAAACGGGCATTTATCGCGTATATACCTTTTTTATTTGTTATCCCGACGTTTCGGCTGTGTTGCAACAGTCATGGTCTCGGGCTGACTCAACGGGATAAACGTCGGGATAACAAGTAAAAAAGGTACATACGCGATAAATTCCCGTTTTAATCACTAATTATGTAACATACAACTCTCAAAGCTATTTTTCAGTTTAATGAAGATGTCTTTAAAAAATTAACATCTAACATAGGCCATACATTTATAAACCAGTATAAAATGTTCTAAATTTTGGTATTGCTTGCTTTAAACTAGAGTTCTATTAAAAGGGTCATTTATAATAGATTTTGGAATGGTTGTCTCAATCAAACGGTGTATAAAAAATGTTCCGTTTAGGGTTTCACTACCTCATTATAATCTTTTTATTTGTTACTAATTAAATTTGTTGTCGAAATTTTACGACAAGAAAATTTAAGCACATTAGGATCATCATCATCGTCTACCGGATGTTCCTGACCATAGGGGGCTACATGGTAGGAATTATCCTCAGTGAGGTTCAGTTGGTTTTGTTACAATTCTTTGTGTAATTTTCTTGCATATTAAATTCAGAAAAAAAAATTAATTTTTATGTATTTGAAAATAATATAAGTCTTTTGTAACGATAAAGGTATATTCATAAAGTAATGTAATGTGAAACGTTTTTTTATTTCTCACAAAAATATGTAAACACGGCTACCCGTCAAGCTATACCTATAATGACGACCTCCGTGGTGCAGTGGGCGAATAGCCGGCTGAGAAGAGGAGGTAGCGCGGGTTCGATTCCCAAACTCCTAGATGCCAATCCTGAATGCGATGTGTTTGCTGACGAATGGAAGGAATTGATGCTGGTATGTCTGAGGTATTGTGAGATTGATGTATGAAAGGTATTTAATTTAACAACTCAATTTATGATGTGTGTGATTTAATGAATTTATTTATATTAATGTGTATTATTTTAATTTAATTTTATTGTTAATTTGTATACTGTGTAGATTCTTATTGTAATTTAGATTTTAATTTGACAATCGTTTATGTAATGAATGCTTTAATTATTTTATATTAATTAGTGTAATTGGTTAATCCGTTCTAATTAACCCGCCGGCGAACCCTGAGCACAACTTCAATTCGGCCGCGTCAAAAACTTCGGCCTGAATATCGCTATCCTTGTTTAGTGACGAAGTTTAGCCACGCAGATTGACAGTGATAGCAATAGAACGATCTAAATTTGATTAGATTTTGACCGTGTTCCGTAATACCAAAAATGATGACTGAAAACTTGTTGTATTTTTCTCATTGTGTTGTTATTCTGTAACTAGACGATATGTTGTTCTCTGTATCTATGTTCCCATGACTAGGATACGTAAGATGTTGTTTTTAATACGAAACAATTAGGTTGAAAACAGGTCTTTTGTGACGTAAAACATGCAGAATGCGATACGCTTCTATTTCATTTTACGTAAGTATTTTGATCTAATATATAGTTGGGAACCTAGATAAATACTATTCAAATTAAAATAATATCTTATTAAGGTAGAAATATGCTCCAATTAGAAATGATCTTGGTAGTACGTGTTGTATGGGCGATTGTCCCTCCGGTGTCCTCTTAAATAAATAAATCAATAATTTTACATTTTACGCATTTATTACAGTAGATAATGAATGAAGCTTATTACATTCAGTTAGTATTACGCCATGTCTGTAATAATCAGACTATAAATGAAGTGAAAAGCTCGATAAAACCCTGCCCTTTTAGTTTGAGACAGTATCTCGTCGGGCAAGAAGTACTTAGTAAGAAGTATATGTTCAATAAAAAAACAAAGTGATTAAAAAAGTTTTTGTATCAAAGTTAGGGAATGCAATCCCGATCTCGCGAGATCTCGTGTAATTTTTCGGGATCAATCCCGACGCATCATATGACGAGATTCCGTTCGAGATTGACGGGATTGGGCGGCAGTGGTCAGCGACGCTACACACGTCCACTCGGGGCACAAGCGCGGCGCGTTGACTGACGGCCGCGAGCGGCAGGAACGCCAAACAGCGTTAGAAAACTATTCCGACTATTTCCGAATATTAGCGACACGTGACGATAATTATTTAGTTGGTAAGATTAAAGAATAAAGATTTTTATTTTCTTTCGAGTAATATGTTATTTTAGTTAACCTCACTATCACAAACAAGCAGTTATTAGCTTTTTCAGTCATCCGAATTTAACATTTTTTTTTAAACTAGACGGGAACCCGCGGGATTGATATTTCTAATCCCGCGGGATCTCGAATTTGCAATCTCGAGACGGGATTGCATTCCCTAATCAAAGTAATAGCGTTAACACATTATAATAAACGACTTTCTTGTCAATTTTACTGTTTTCACATCAGTGATTATCTAAGTATTAGCATTTTTATCCATTTTTACTATAATCCATGTTTAATTTTGTTTTGAACTTTATGTGTGGTCTAACATTTACGTCCGAAATAATTTTTGTTTTTTAAAATCGTTTAGTCTATTTGCTAATTTTCTAACCACAGTTAGTTACTAGGCAGGTATTATAAACAAATAATAAAAACAACGTGTTTATGTATAGTTGTAAAAACCACATTTTTATATAGCAGATTTTTAATGCGATTAAAGAAAAAATGTGTTTTGCTGTCACTAGATAATTTTAAAACTTTTATAAATTGTTTTTATACCACTTAGGTGGCAAACAAGCATACAGCCAACCTGATGGTAAGCGGTTACCGTAGCCTATGGACGTTTGTAACACCTTGGACGTTTTACTCGCGCGTTGGCGATCCTTTAAAATTTTCAAAACGCTCTTTTTGAAGAACCCCCCACTGTTGTCCTTGGGGAGAACCTGGGCAGGGAGACCATTCCACAAGCGAAGTGTTCCTCATGGTACGCGACCACATCGTCTCCAAGTTGTGTGGATGGATTCTCTGCCGATGGCGAGTAGTGTATTGATAAAAAGAACCTGCAGGCAGTATATCAAACAACTTCTCAGAACACAACCCATTATGGCGGTGTGTAAAGTGAAAAAAACAGTGAATCTATTATATTAATACGTGAAGAGTAAAGAGTAAACTGTTCCATTTTGGACAAAATTTTAGCAATTTCTTATAGCAGTGCTATTGACACCTCTGATTTATTTGGTCCGGCCTCCGGAATGAATAAAGAACTATTCGAGTATCTATGGGCAGACCATTTGTCTCTTTCCTTTATGGTAAATGGGAGATTTAGGGCTATCTGGCCTGAAGGAGGTTTGCTTATGAACATTTATGAGGGGCATAAAAAAAGAAATAAATCTACCAGCCGAACACTGGTTGTATGATTTGTGTGGGGTGTAGTGTGAAAAGTCAATACAAAATCCAAAAAAATAACATTTTACCATATGCATAAAACATATACATACACGAATAAACGGCTTAACCGATTTCGATGATATTTGGAATATAGCTGGAATAAGACATAGGACTTTTTTGACAAATCACGCGTTCGAAGCCACGTGCGGAAGCTAGTTTTATAGAGTCTAATATAGGGGAACGTCTAATGTGGGGCCCAGAAAAGATCATTCACCTCACTATACTATATTTTGTTGGCGCTGTGTTCCGGTTAGATGGTAATGGTATGTTCCTGTAATTACTGGCACATAGGCATACCAGCTAAGTCCTATAGTATGGCTACGTATCCACATAGAGATCAAGACAACATAATAGCTTGTTTTGAATTCTATGTGGATATCCATGGGCTGCAGTAGCCACGTAACATCTGGTGGACTGCATGCTCGTTTGCCATATAAATTGTATAAAAAAAAATAAAGCATTTTCTGAGCCTGATATAAACTAGGTAAGAATCAGAAAATTATTTACCGTATATTATTATTAATCTTACTACAAATTTCTTATTTTAAAATACAATTTCGTAAAAAAAATAATTACAACTTTTTATGACGGTAATCATGAATGTACCTTTATGTTCAGTATCGCCAATCGTCTTATAATAAATAAAGAACATTAGGAGAACGATTTGCGCAGTGCCTATTAAAAAACTTAAAAAAAAAACTAAACCGGAACTAAAAAAACAAATGACAAATCACCTCGCCCTATTGGCAATATTTCAAAAAGAGAACATTAAACTAAAAACAGTAATACCACAACATTAATAACTAAGTGAAAATACCCATAATGTCCCCCTTGCTACGCCAAAACAGAGGAAACTATTTTTGTCGAACAAAAAATATTTCCGGAATAAAGATTTATTTGGCTCACTCTTGTAGACATGAGAGTAACGATGAGCAAGCTAATACAAATCAAAGTTGCACATTTTAAAATTTAATTACTGTCCTTATTTAGCGACGCCTTCGCTTTGCAATTCATTTTTTATGCTTAGAGTTGTTGATGGCCGCAGGACACTGCATTGTAGGGCACGTTCTAGGCGCGGCACATTTTTTAGATACTTAAAAACCTTAAAAAAGGTGACGACCTTTACATAAACATAATTTTAGACTAACACTTTTACAACCGTCCTATCCACACAAATTACTGTCAACAACCCGTTACCAAAAGTATGTACGCAAATATAACAAAGTTGAATATGCAAGTACTTTTAGTTTTTCATCCATAAATCTACTATTGAATGAAAAATGGCATAATAATTCTCACTGAATACCGAACGCACAGATAATTCACGTGCTAATTTCTTATTTACTTCATTGCTGCTCGTTCCGGTCGAAAGCGGTAGAACATATTCCATATTGCTTTATCTCTTACTAGCTGACCCCGCCTTGACGTTTTATGGAGGGTAATGTTTTATGACAATAAAACATTACCCTCCTTTGCAGTCGCGTAAAGTGTATCCTATGTCTCAAGTCCATTCATTATCTATCTAGGTATATATATATAGGTACCAAATTCCATCGTAATCGGTCGAACCGCCAAGTCGTGAAAAGGTAACAAACAGAGAGTGAGACAAAGTTACTTTCAAATCGGTATGTACGTAGAATATAATCTGGATTAACACATAGGCTAATTTGTGAAAGCTGAAGCTAGCTATATGTACATACATATGAACCTTCCTCTTGAATCAGTTTTTATCTATTGCTGAAAACTGCATTAAAATCCGTTGAGTAGTTTAAAAGATCTAAGCGAACAGATAGCGGAAGCGACTTCATTTTATGCTATGTAAAGAAAGAAGACGACAATACTTTATTACTTAGATTCATACTCGAGCAGCTGCTTATGGTTGGAAATTTTGTTCCATAACTGGCACATTCCCTCTGAGAGTAACTCGCAGACGTCCCTTCGTATAAAACGCGTGAAATGAAGTGTTTCCTCCACCCTCCATCTTCATGCACTCCCAGATTTTTATTGCTCAATTAATCCAATAAATTATCGTTGATTTGCCTTCTCGCTCGTGTAAAAGCTTTGAATTTGTAATTTTGTTTGACTTTACAATCCTCGTTAACATTTTTCCTTACTATTATTATTATTTTAACATATTCGCATGCGTATTTTTTTCTTTTTTTTAGCGATTTTTTTTATGGTAAGTTTCCTAACTAAAGTAAAGTGAAGTAAAAAGTTTTTATTTCTCACAAAAATATACACTTGCAATCAACTCGAGTTAGTAAAGATTTATGAATAACTAGTGGACCCCCCGAACTTCGTATCGGCTTGACATGCATATAACGCGGGCTGTCAATAAACGTCACCCTGCCCTGGTAGAATTGTCAATTGTTGTCCCCGGCCATCATTATGTATGAGAAAATGAATGACTTCCACAAATAATTCAATACTAAAATTAGCCAAATCGCTCCACCCGTTCTCGAGTTTTAGCGACTAACGAACAGCAATTCATTTTTATATATATAGACAATATATCTCGGGATAACTCCTACCGAAGCATCTGTTTCAAACGCCTCTTTGACGATATTTGCAGCACGCATTCTGTCCATTCTATGTCAAACGTTACATTATAAAAGCGCTAAGGTTAGATTATAAATAATTTGATATGGTGGTTAAGTATTCTTAAATTTTCTAATTTTGCGCGTAAATTTCTTATTTTTTTTTTCATAAGAACCTTTTCCTGACAATTAGAAATACAACAAAAAAAGAATTGGCCAAATTGGTCCAGGCGTTGTTGAGTTATGCGCTTACCAACACATTTTGCGCGTCATTTTTATATTATACATTTAAGAATAATATACTAATCAGAACATACTTAAACAGTTGTGCTTAAATTTTACAATATATATTTGAAATGTCTGCATTTATCAGATTAGTTACATATATGATGTGAAAAGCTCGATAAGACCCTGCCCTTCGAAGTAGTCTGAATTTGTATCTCGTCGGGCAACTTATTTTAAACAGATATCCAAACTCTTTAGCACAAAATATTATTAGCCAAATGACATCCACTGCAAAACATAGGCCCTTGATTTCTAGAATAACCGATCTTGTACGGCCTGCACCCAACGGCTCCCAGCAACCTTTATCGTCGTCCATCTACTGGGGGTATTCTACGCTGTGCTTTCCAGTGTGTGGTCTTCACTCTCGAATCTTGGTGCTGGGCTATGTCAGCGACTTTAGTTTGTCTACAGATCTCCTCTTTCATGATGCAATCTCGTAGAGATATACCAAGAATAGCCCTATAGCACATATACTATTTTTGATAGTAGTCACCTATCAAACGTTCAAGTGGTCATGCGGTCAATCAATAACAATAAAAGGTCCAAGCGTCATTCTCCTCACGTACGAACGGTCTTCGCCAGTCCATTTCGGAAATTGATACACTGCGCCTATTACCATGACATAAGGTCCATTTTTATTTATATAACACGTTACTAGCAACCGCAAGCTGAGCTGTGAGGGTTTGGAGTAGTACTGAAGTATAGGGGTCTAGTGAAAATGGTTCTTTTTCTAAGTTTCATGAACTTCTGGTTCGAATGGCTCGTGTATTAGTGGGTTCGTGTGGGGGACGTGAAACCTTGGTCGAATTGGATTTGCTTTTTTTGTCAGCAAAAAACTGTAACTTGATACTTGACTGTTTCGGAAAACCTTCATGGGTTATCTTGTTATGAAATATTGGTGAATATGAGATTATTTTCGTATATACAGAACTGCAAATGGTGTCAAAATAATAAGAAAAGTCTGTTTTTATTAACTGAAATGCCCCGGCTTCGCGCAGATATCAAAATGAAATATGTATTGTATACCTATATGGTCTTCAGTTCATCTAAAAATCCCATAGAAAAACCTAGTTTTTTTAGAGTTTTCCAATGTTTTGGGCTACATTCTTAAAACTCTTGAAACCATGTTTAGACTATAATGAACGATTAAAAAAAAATGTGCAGCTGTTCTCAAGTTAAGCGCTTATTAACGAAATCATTTCATTTTTATTTATATAGATATATTGATAAATAAGTCCTTCAAAACAGGGGTTTTGTTTATTTAAAGCTTTGTTTACGCGCGTGTAATGCCTTTTGTGTTACAAACGTCCATAGTTTACAGTAATTACTTACCATCAGGAAAACCGTATTCATATTTGCCCCCTTAGTAGTATATTAAAAACATTACAAAGCTTTATCGGGATCTATATAAAAAACACGAGGAACTCTAGTATTGAGGTATCAATAAAAAGAACTTTACTTAACCCTTCACCAGCAAAGGTGGGACCAATAAATACAGATCAGTTGAACACCAACACAGCGTAGGCGGACCGAGGGGCGTCACCTAGTGATATACGATACCGTATCGATGTAATTAATTAACATAACTATGCTTAGCAATTTGCAAGTTATTTGTCTCGTTTATATAACGTTGTATGGGGAAAGTTTTGTGGAATGTGGAAGCTTCATTTTGTGTGCTAATTTCCGGAATATAAATTATGTTTGTCTACAGTAAATAAATAAAACTGTATTAGATAACATAGTTCACTAGAACATTCAAAGTAGCATATACACAGGAAAAACTTAAAGAAAACCGCTTGTATTTATCAGTATTTACTTAAGACTAGCTGACCAATCCGCAGCTTCGCATGCATAGTTTTTAACAAAAACATTACCCTCCTTCTGCGCAGTTAGGTAAAAAGTAGCCTATGTCACCCGGAGATAGTGTAACTTTCCAACAGTGAAAGAATTTTTTAAATCGGTCCAGTAGTTTCGGAGCCTTTTCAATACAGACAAACAAATCTTTGCTCTTTATAATATTAGAATAGAGTAGTAGAGTTCATTGTCAAAGGCGAATGCCCAAGGAAATAATTCCATCATACCTATTTCTGCCACCAAGCATTGCTGTTTTGGGGTGTATGGTTGCTGGTTAAATTACAGGCACATGAAATCACAGGCTTTACACCTGTATGTCTCAAGTTGATGGACACGTTTCTAAGGCGTAACTTACAAGACGTTCTAAGCGATGGTTATCACTTACCATCAGGCAGGCCATTGCTTGTTCCATCTCTAAGTTACATAAAAAAAAGTCCATGTAATGTGCAGAGGCAAGGAGCACTCGACTAAGAAAATCCTTACTGTGGAAAGCACCTATCGTGGTTTAGAAATGGTTTAAAAGGGGGGTAATAAACCTCTATGCGGGACGTCAGTGTAGTTATTATTCCTGACCTAGAACTAGAATTCGAAGGATCTGATGACTTTGGGCTTAGACCCTAAATTCACGCAAAAGCTCATGAAGACAATGTTCATTTATTCGCAGAATGTTTGTTCAATTTTACTCTGGTAAATTTTATCAGATAATATCCTGGTGTGCAATCATCATCATCATCATATCAGCCGTAGGACGTCCACTGCTGGACAAAGGTCTCTCTCATTGATCTCCAGGAACTGCGGTTGGAACCGGCCTGCATCCAACGCCGACCTGCGGTTCTTACCAAGTCGTCTTCCCATCTTGTAGGTGGACGTCCTACGCTGCGCTTGCCGGTCTGTGGCCTCCATTCGAGAACTTTCCGGCCCCATCGGCCATCTGTTCTGCGCGCTATATGGCCTGCCTATTGCCACTTCAACGTGCTAATCCGTCGAGCTATGTCGGTGACTTGAGTTCTCCTACGTATCTCCTCATTTCTGATTCGATCCCGTAGAGAAACCCCGAGCATAGCCCTCTTTATAGCTCGTTGAGCGACTCTGAGCTTATTCATAAGGCCTATAGTGAAGGACCAAATGTTGTGCAAATATTACATAAAATAGTAAAAAAATTAAATTACTATCCATCCCTTGTCATAAGAAATAACCTGACCCCAAAAGATGGGACATAAGGGCAGGACAAAGAAGATTATCAGTTATCAGAATTATTACATATTTTATCAACTGTACTTAAATTAGTCGCAAAATATATAACGAATAGGGGCAATATTAGTTATAGAACGTTATCGGATAATTAGTTCCCTCCATGCGTGGGATTTTACGTCAAATAACGACCAAAACAATGTTTTTCCGGCAACTATAATCTCCTGATTAACGCATATAGTTTAATCAACAAAAACTTTTAGTTCACAAAAAAAAACTGGTTTACACAATCCGGTAAGTCAATACATAGCAAACTGATAAGTAGACGGAATATACTACGTGTTTTGTTAAGTACGACATTAATTTAAAACACACATCCGAAATCGTATTACCTGATTTTAGAGGTCGCTTTAGTACCGGTAGCTTGCAATTTCCAATAAACAATTTTTAACGTAAATCGGCGGCCTTTGCGACGATGCTGCTTATACAGTTTAATAGGTATTACCCGTACGCGATAAGTTGGGACCTGAGCGCGGTGACGTCATATTGGCGTGTTTGTACCGCCCGCAAAAAAGCGAACATAACAAGCAGCCGGCCGCGGCTTCGTCTTTGTTTTATTAACCTAATTTATTATGTAACTCAGGGAGGACGTTGCTTTTTATCTAATCTTTTTTACACTATTTGAATAAAATAAAAATACAATGTTTAAGTTTATACATTTATTTTATCTATTATTTACATTATCTCATCTTCGTCACTACTTAGTGGACAGGTAAACAAAACTGTTTGTTCCGTTTTTCGTTTTCAAAAAACTCGAACACTTTTAGCACGAGGTTTCTTTCTCCGCTATGCAAAGGTTTACCCTTCATAATGATAACAAAAACACTTAACAAGAGCTATAACAACAAAAACTACAACAACAAAACAATGACACAAACTATAACAACAAAAACTACAACAACAAAACAATAACACAAAGGAAAACTAAAAGAATTCCAGAGCGCGTCGTAACGTGACGTAGGCCAGTACGAGACTAAAAACCCTAGTAAAAAATAGTGATGTGAACGGTACAATATGGGCGCCATCGGGGAAGTGCAGGGGAAGCGGTCGGGGAGTCGCATTCCTAGCAGGTCCCAAGTTATCGCGCACGAGTAATACCTACTTACATGATGAATGAATATTATTTGTTTACTTATATTATACAGGCAGTCTCATTGATATTTTGGGGCGTGTTACTAAGGTAGTTTAAAAATTTAAAAAAAAACTATTTTAGTATATTTTTACAATAGACGAGCTCCCTGTGCTCACTTTGTGAAGGCAACCACAGCTAACGAAAACCCTAGATACCCGTGTTTTCATTTAATGTCGTACATAACGAAACACGTAGTATAACTATTTCTTTTAATTAATTATGAACTTAACGACTGCACAAGATCGCAGTCAGTCATTCAGTAATGAGTAATGGCGGGTTCCTATTTCCGTCGGTAACCGACTATGACTCGTTTCTCCGTGAAAAAGTGTCAAACTAGTGTCAAACTTTTGACAGGTTTTCAAAAAGGAACGTGTCGTAGCTGGTTACCGACGGATATAGAAACCCGCCGTTAATGAGTAAATTTGTTTATCCTCTGACAAAAAACAGGAGTGTTAACGCCTATGTAAATTTAACGCCTATGTAACTTTAACGCCTATATAAGTTTAACGCCTATGTCTCTGTGGCGTCGTAGTTTCCAATCGGATGGACCTATTCTGACGTGATTTTTAATACAAAACTAATTTAACAGGGGTAGTACTGGTATCTACTTAGCACGTATACTTTATGTCAGTAGCACGTGGGTTTTTTTGAAAAGGGATTTTGTTTTTGAAATTTTACTTATTTTCAATATGCGGAAAGTCTAGTTTTCTAGTTTCTAAATAAAATAAATAAATATTGCTGGACATTTCATACAGCACTATCTAGCCCCAAACTAAGCAGAGCTCGTACTATGGGAACCAGATAACTGATAGAATACTTATATATATATATTTTTGTAAATACATACTTATAATATATAGAAAAACAACCAGACCTGGAAAAAATATCTGTAGATCATGCAAACATTTGTTCCGCGGCGGCAATCGAACCCACTACCTCCTGCGTCTCAGCCGGCTGTTCGCCCACTGTGCCACGGAGGTCATCAGACAGTGACGACAGAGGTGACAGTTTCTACTTACCAAATTGGTTTCTTTTTCATATTAATGACTTGTTAAATTAATTTGATATGTGTTATTTTATAGATATAGATTTATTTTATAGATAGTTTGATATCGTGAACATGAGTGACACGTACAGTGTTAATTTAGATTTTTTTCTTTTGTCTTTTGTTGTTTTCTGTTAGTGGAGACCTTTATATAGCATGTGTTTTTACTATTAACTGTCACTATCGTGTTTATATGTTTTCCTAATATAAATAAATAAAAATAAATGATTTTGAACCAGTAAGTGGCTCCATCAACAGCCTCATCAGTCGCCTCAGCTTAGCAACCCTTATCAGTTTAGTTAGATCATGTAAATCAGCGAGTCATAGCCTATTGTTAAAAATGTTTATTGGCATGTTAGAAGTAGTTTTTTTTGTATTAGTGTTACCGACACTTACGGGAAAATCATCTTAAAAATTTCGAACCGTACGGGATTTGAACACGCGACTTTTCTCATGTCTCTTTAGTCTTGATACGAGGACTGCCCGTAAATGAAACATCTTAATACTTTAACTCCTGACTTGTAGTGGACCCGTTGCAAAATTGGCATCGCATCCTCGTATCAAAATAAAAGTTGCAGGCTCAAATCCAGTCTGGCTCAAAATTTTTGAGATAATTTATAAGATCTTGATAAATGTAGTTTTTGTGTCTGTTTTTGGGTTTTTGTGTTTCTGCATGTTTCGGTGGTGGATGGTTACTGTTGGTGCTGGTAATTTCATACACAATAACAATGCACTAACCACATTCTTTCTGTTCTGAGCGCATTCACCTAAAGTAACCAGTTCACTAGCTATGTACCACTCACTAACTAATTGGAGCCGCCTGGGGGTGCTATGGACCGATGGACATTGTAAGTATTAACATTTTTATTTGGATTTCAATAGAGTAGTATCACAAAATAGATAAATACTGAAGTTAAGTTTGACATTCAATTTCGACTTAAATCTTTCCGAGATCTTCGTACGCGCGCGTCTAGTGTGCGTGCTTTGGCTCGCTGTACTCAACTAAACTTCTGTATCTATTGTGAGTTAGTATTTTAGTGAGTTGCTTTATGTAAAAAAAATACATGAATTATAGATTTTTTTTAAATTATTAATTTAATTTTCTGTATAATTAGGTACATACTTAAAATAACATGAAAGCAGCTCACCGAAACCAACTTTAGTAAATATACTAATTTTCATTTGAAATTTGTAGATAGAATTTCCATTTAAATTTTCGTTGCATTGAACTAATCAAAATACCTACTAAAAATTTAACCCTACTTCGCCACGTCGGGTCCGCAAGACCCCACTGTGGGGAAAAGGGGCTAATAAGTGAAACAGAGATTTATGAGCCTACAGATATGCAAATAGAAATTTGCGGTCCCTCGCCGATAAAAAGACGCGAGTCCCTTCAGGGGACTGTTTGTCCAACTGTCGGGGATGACGACTTATAATTATTTCGGTCGCATAGATGAATTTGCTTTTTCTTTTGAGTTTATTTAATGATTATCTATTGTTTTCGTTTTCATTATTTTTTTATGAATTTATAAAAAGTGTAATTTTTGATATTATATATGTTTATAAATAAATAAATATTGCTGGACATTTCACACAGAGCTATCTAGCCCCAAATTAAGCAGAACTTGTATTAAGTGAACCAGATAACTGATAGAATACACTTATATACTTTTGTTTGTAAATACGTACTTATAATATATAGAAAAACATCCAGACCCGGAACAAATATTTGTAAGTCTTACAAACATTTGATCCACGGCGGGAATCGAACCCGCTACCTCCTACGTCTCGGCCGGCTATTCGCTCACTGCGCATTACAGCATTTCTGTAATGCTAGACAATAGCTGACCCGCCGAACTTCGTACCGCTTTGACATGCATATGACTGGGCTGCCAGACTACGTCGCCCCGCTAGAACTGCCAATGGGCCATCATTAACTGCATCTATGTATAATAATATGAATTTTCTTCATTTTTGCGTGGTTTTTTTCAATATTTTAATATTTATTCTGCTATTCGGAGCGGAAACATATCACACAACTCAAATACCATCTAAATCGGTCCCACCGTTCTTGAGTTATAAATGGTGTAACTGACCCGACTTTGTTTTATATATACAGGGTGTTTGGTAACATACTGACGATATTCAAGTGACGGTTTCTCAAAACATAAAAAAGACTTCGAAAAAAAACTATTATTTTTATTATCAAATTTCAAAGAAAATCGACTATGCCTAGGTGATTAATTCGATATTATACTTACTGCCTACTCTTGCAATCGACATCCAAAAATAAAGGCCGTTAGAAAGGGACAACAAGAGATATCTCGATACATCACCAATACAGTATCTGTGGTTAGAAGGCAAGCATTATGCAATAGCACAACATAAGTTTATTAAAGTGTTTGTTTTTACATGACAAAATAAATTTCTATGGTAAAAAATGTACACAAATTTATATAATATGCTCATCAAAATAACCCTTTTCATTTGTGTGCGTATACTATCAAACACCTTATATAGATGTATCTACATGGATTATGTATTTTGACAGTCAATATTTCATACTATAGTAAAACAAGATATCAGTCTTGTAACACGGCAAATCTTTGTCGTAAACCCGAATTAGAGTGGAATTAGTGCGGTAATCTGATTCGTGACGTCACCGCACCGGTGCGAATAATTAGCGATCCCCCACAAAGCCGAAGATAACTGAATAACGATAGGCATTACACGATAACCCCGGTGTTAGGATTTTGTAAAACAAAGGGTGAGAATCGTTTACGTCTTTCAAAACTTTCAAAAGTTAAGCGTCAAGATACAAGAACTACTGTCTTCTTCTTAGCGTGTCAAGAATTCTACGTTTTCATTTATACTATGTTGGGCAGGTGTTTGGCCACAACAATAGCATTAGATGAAGCGGTACCAAAACTAAGTACCAAAACTCTACAGTTTAGTTGGTTTTACAAAATAATCGTAATCTTGTCTCAAAAATACTTTCAAAATGGTAAAAATATATAAGGTTTTGAGCAAAAATCTTTAAACTTACGTAATTTCTGCGTTTTCTTTCGGATTTGATTTATTTTTCGCACATCACATCTTATTACAGTTGACATCAAAATACGACCAGGTTACCCTATATTTTTATAAGTGTCACGGAATTGATAGGTTTAAAATTTAGCTTTCCTTTGTACTGTTTTCCTGTTTAAATGAGACAATAATGCATTGTATCCTGGTCGTACTCAGAGCCATGCTCGGGGCCTTTGGCGATCAACAAATACCGAAATGCTTAGTAAGGTGATTCAGATTTTCTTTACATAAAAATGTAACATAAAATCTTGGTCAATGTTAAATACCTATAATTTTTAAATTTCTATCTCATAAACTTAGACTTGTCGACCTCCGTGGTGTAGTGGGCGAATAGCCGGCTGAGACGCAGGAGGTAGCGGGTTCCATTCCCGCCGCAGAACAAAAGTTTGCATTATCGACAGATATTTATTCCGGGTCTTGTTGTTTCTCTATATATTTTAAGTATGTAATTACCAAAAAAAATGTATATAAGTATTCTATCAGTTAACTAAGATAGCGCTGTGTGAAATATCCAGCAATATTTATTTATTTATTTATTAAGTTAACGACGTGTGATCCGTGATCTGATGAGCTGGCGCTTATCTGGGGTCTACGCATAAGCATTGCAATTCAGCGGGGCAATGCTGGCTGCATTGCCCCCAGTGTCTTGGGGACACTTCCGCCTGGTAGTGATCTAGAGTAGTTGAGATATCTATACATCGTTTGCAACGGTCTTTAGATGATTTAACTGTTTCTTCTGTATTTTAGTCATGTAAATAATTGTTTATTCAAAAAATATTACTCAATGTAAAATACCTTAGATTTTTAACATCTCTACCGACATAACTTTTTTCGTGGTCATGCAAAACTGGCTGTGTTGGTCTATCTTATATAAACATAGGCATTTAATTAAGTTACAATTATCTTTTCGTGGTATATGAAGGCTGGCACTGCAAACAGACTCAGTAGACCATGAGAGTAGACGGCGTCTCTCTGTTTGCTCATTAGTAGAGGGTATCATGTTATGCCACTTTGTTGTCATATCATGGCACGTGTTGTCATGTTGGTATATCTTTGACGGCCTGCTTTTTGATGTACGTTACAATTTAATGAGTATCACAATGAGATATTAAGTAAAGTAAATGGGTTGAAAATATTATTTTATTCGTTACTGTACACAAACAGATTACAGATAAAAAAGCTTACTAAAGAACATGTGCAAAGGCAAGCTTAACCTGAATTAGTCCCTTTTGTTTTAATACTGGACAGTATTTATACAGAATTACAGAAAACAAAATCAAAGAAAATAATAATTTAATAGATAATACCACCTCTATAATAAGCATCATCATTATCATCATCAGCCGGTAGACGTCCACTGCTGAACATAGGCCTCCCCCTTAGATCGCCACAACGAGCGATTGGTAGCCGTTTGCGCCCAACGGCTCCCCGCGATTCTTACTAGATCGTCGGTCCACCTTGTGGGGGGCCGGCTTACGCTGCGTCCTTCAGTCCGTGGTCTCCACTCGAGAACCTTTCTTCCCCGACGGTTATCGGTTTTACGAGCGATGTGGTCTGCCCATTGCCACTTCAACTTGCTAGTTTTGAGAGCTATGTCGGCAACTTTAGTTCTTCTACGGATTTCCTCATTGCGGATTTTGTCACGCAAAAAAACCTCGAGCATAACCCTCTCCATAGCTTGTAGAGCGACCTTGAGCTTGGTCATGAGTCCATGAGTAAAGGACCACGTTTCAGTGCCATAGGCCTAGAATAATCAATGTACCTTAACTACCAAATATTACTCAAGTAAGTAAGTGAAGTTGCTTTATACATCTTGATTATTGATCGTACTTTAAAACAAAAAGTTACCATTAAAAAGTGTGAGTACATCATCATCCGTTCCAAAAAATCACCAACTATAAATTCAAATTACGAAACAAATATGAAACTTCAATCACCCGTCAATGTCGGTCGTTCAGGCCCCCAACCCCAACGGACGGTTAATACTGACCAACGACCTAACGAGCTGTGACCACATGAATATGCAGGCAAGGACGAATTCATTAATATTTTACACCTCCGATTGTGCCCAAAGGGCTGTACTTATAGTTTATCTGCATATTTTTTTTCTATAAGAAGAGTAGATTTCTGCACATTCAGATATTAATTGGGATCATTTTGACCCACTCGCGTGTTTGGTTAGTAAATATTTATGAAAATATAAAATAAATAAATAGACATTGCTGGACATTTCACACAGCGCTATCTAGCCCCAAACTAAGCAGAGCTTGTACTATGGAAACCAGACAACTGATAGAATATTTATATACATTTTTTTTGTAAATACATACGTATAATATTAAGAGAAACAACCAGACCCGGAGCAAATATCTGTAGATCATGCAAATATTTGTTCCGTGGCAGGAATCGAACCTGCTACCTCATGCGTCATTCGCCCAATGCACCACAGAGGTCGTCAAAACTATTAACATTGATTAAACAAAGTGTTCGTTCTTTTTCTGTTGTTGTGGCTTATAACTTATAAGGTACCTACTTATAATAAATAATTTTAAGAATAAGAATATGATTATTTTACAGCTATAGGAATACATTAACAGATTAACGGCTAATAATAATAGAATTATAAGGTTTTGGAACATAACTCCCGTGCTAGTTAAAAACTGTGTTACGGCGAGGTAGCTCTTCACTACCCATGAAGGTCAAACAGTTATTTTAGTCTAGCTAGTATATTCAACATAATAAGACCAAATGAAATTTTCATTCATTCATTCGTTTGCAACGAGCATAGGCGATGTAATTCCTTATCGCGAATATAATAATTATTATGGGTGTAGGCAGACCAATCTGAAAGTTATGGGGCAAGATTACGTCGTTGGAGAAATCTGAATGGAAAGGAAACTGTAAGGTTTCTAGTTATCTACCTACACTGTGATCAATCAAACAAAGCTTCCGATCAGTAACAAATGACAACTAAGTATAAGGACAAGTAGGACACGCTGCGTGTGGGAAGTGAAACTAAATTAATAAAATCGACGATCTTTTAAACGAATTTGGGAGCAAGCCATACATTTGAATTCGATGTTTTTAAATGAAGGCATTACTATAAAATCTCAATAAACCGTTTAAAATCCAATAATTTATTTCCATCACAATGCGCTATCAAAATAACAGTGAAAACGTAGGCGGAGTTAATCGGAACGAAATTATAATGATCCACGTGCGCCCGCGCATTCAGTGGCGGCGCCCGGAGCGACATCTGTCACTCTGCAATTACACTGGATTTATAACTTAATCACCCGGTTGACGTACGCGATTAATACCCTGTGAAAATAATCACATACTTTTTTGTCTCCGGTGTAATCATCGGTGAATGGAGCAATAATTTTCTTTTTTTTTTAACTTCGCGTCGTCACCACGCATGCTTCGAAACGACGCAAAGTTTAGCATCACTGATGAACGGTTCTGAGGTTTTTGTTGTGGATATAAGTTACTATAATAAAACCTCATTTAGTTTAAATAATTACGCGTCAGATTCACGTAATGATAGAGTTAGTGACTATGACAATGGCTGTCGAAATGACATTGACGTTTCGTTTTTTTATTGATTGGCGGTCAGGGGTGTAGGGGTGTCAACTGAACGTGTCGCTGCTCAAGTGACGTGTGTGCAGATACGATTATCCGCACCCCAAGGGAATGTCAGACAAAAAAGTGCATACATGTTCGGCGAGGTTGCGGAACAATTTGATTACTTTTTTGACATTTTACAATTTGTTAGGGCGTCGGGGATGAAAAGTTTTCGTCACCCTATAGTGCTTACATATAAATTCAGAGCGATGTTTGCTTTAAGAAGTAATTTTTATCACACACTAGTTGACCCGCCGAACTTCGTACCGCCTTGACATGCATATAACGCGAGCTGTCAATATACGTCACCCTGGTAGAATTGCCAATTGCTGTCCCCGGCCATCACTTAACAACCATACTTAACCATAGACAAAATTACGATTAGCCGTTATTTGCGTTTGGTTATACCATGTCAGATGCATTTTTGTTATACCACGTTTATAGTGACTTGTATTTTCTTTGGCGTTTTATGTCACGTCACACGGGAACGCGGTTGAACAGAATAAAAAGTATCTTATGTCCGTCTCCTGGTTCTAAGCTACCTCCCCATAAATTTTCAGCCAAATCGGTTCAGCCGTTCTTGAGTTCTAAATAGTGTAACTAACACGACTTTCTTTATATATATATATATATGTATATATATATTAAGAACGTTAGCTTGTTAAACCATGCTTTCGGCCAAGTTTCGGCCTAACACAAAATCTCGGCAGTAAATGTGTTTTGATATCTCTTCACCAAAAAAAAACATATGAGATAAATTATACCTAATCACGATGGAACTGGATGTCGCTAGTAAACTTGACTTTTTTTATATCTTATCAACATTCTAATAAATCGACAATTACTTACTTTTCCAATGCTATCATTACATTTCCCGATGATTACCCTACTGCACATTGCGTCACAAGTCGTGGTTAGATCACGGTCATTTGGACCGGAGGGTGGCTCGTCTAGGGTTACCACAGCGAAGTTAACAGGATGTAACTACACCACTTGTGAGAATGTACTAGTGGTTCGCCCCGATCTGAGATCTCGCGAATCTCCCATAATAACAAAAAAATATATTATTTGTAATCTTTGACTATCCAAATAGTGCAACGAAATGCATAACCAACACACTTGACCTACTGATTCATTGAAATTACAGGTAACGGGAATTAATGTTAATTGGTTAACTTTTTTGGGGTAGAAATTGTAGTTATTCTGGATATCAGACTTTTTCCTATATTTGTGCCACTAATGCTAAACACATACCAAATTTTAGCACTGTGGGGTCACTGGTTCTTTGTGAATTTTGTCAGAGTTCAGTTTTTATTATGGCTAATAACTTAAAAACTAAAAACGGGGACGAAATGTATTTATAAAGATTTGACGTGCCAATTGACCGGATGGTCCTATTTTGTTTTTTTACACCTCTTGAACCCCAATGTCTCAACCACCCCCCCTCACATTTTTGGCTCATTTAGTCACACTTAATTGTGCCATCACTACCTACCTATATACCAAATTTCACCATGATCAGATAAACGCCTCGAAAGTTATCCTCGGACTAACAAACATACATATACAACGCCGATTTGCCCAAGTTGATTTAGAGATCTGGCTTCGCTCGATCAATAAAGAAGATGGTGCTAGTAAACTTGACCTAAATTTTTATATATTTCTGAAATCTAATAAATATATAATTACCAATTTCTCTATAAAAATGATACTTATCATCACTTGTTTTAATGATTACCCTACTGTGGATTGCTTTGTGGTGAGATCACGGTCGTTTGGACCGGAGGGTGCGTCCCCTAGGGTTACCACCGTGAAGTTAACAGGATGCCTGCGGTTTTTCGTGGATTTGTTTGTTGTTTCTCTCATTATTGCGAAAGCTTTTGGACAAATTAAAACAGAGTGGTGATCATTGTGACTCTGATGATTGGAATATATTGATTTTATAATACAGTTACTGAACAAGTTAGCAGTTAGTTAACATAGCATCATAAGATTTTTGAAGTGTAACATCTTTCCTCTCGGTTTGTGAGAGTGATTTTGGCAAAAGGAATAGAAATGTGTATTACCCGTGCGCGATAAGTTGGGACCTGAGCGCGGTGACGTCATATTGGCGTGTTTGTACCGCCCGCAAAAAAGCGAACATAACAAGCAGCCGCCCGCGGCTTCGACTTTGTTTTTTTTAACCTAATTTGTTATGTAACTCAGGGAGAACGCTGCTTTTTATCTAATCTTTTTTACACTATTTGAATAAAATAAAAATACAATGTTTAAGTTTATACATTTATTTTATCTATTATTTACATTATCTCATCTTCGTCACTACTTAGTGGATTTATGCCTTCTAGAGGTTGTTCTTCGTCCTCAGTCTCACTATAATCACTTGACGAAGAGGTATCCGATAAATTTACAATTACTTGCGATTTATTCGTCTCTTGTAAGAGGT
This sequence comes from Philereme vetulata, assembly GCA_918857605.2. Lineage (NCBI taxonomy): Eukaryota > Metazoa > Arthropoda > Insecta > Lepidoptera > Geometridae > Philereme > Philereme vetulata. The sequence goes on from OU975442.1 coordinate 7,223,292, forward strand.
CATCGTCCCAATACTTTTGTCGAAGCCTGTCCACATGGTTGACTTCTTTTTTCCAGTCACTCTCACTTATGCTGGTAATTGCATCTCTCGTTAATTTTTCTATTTCCCTTTCTGACTCGTTGATATTTTTATCGGCTACTCTTTGCTTGACCAAATTCCAAATGTATTCTATTGGATTGAGGTCACACATGTATGGTGGTAGACGAACTACTTCGTGGCCATGCTCTTTAAAAAGTTCGTCTATCAAATATTTTTTTGGGGACTTATTTATCTGTAACAAGTGATACATTTCAGATTTTGTCATTCTTTCATCAAATGTTATAATGTGATAAAATAGTGATGCGAACGGTATAATACACCATCGGGGAAGTGCAGGGGAAGCGGTCGGGGAGTCGCATTCCTAGCAGGTCCCAAGTTATCGCGCACGAGTAATAACAGGAAACCGGGGAAGCGCGCGCTATTTGATTTGACCAATGAACGCGCGCGGTGGTCAGATGTTACACATCATATGCGACTACTTTAAGGCTCATAGTTTTTTTTTTAACTTTCTTTTTTTTCAGCAATACTCAATGGTTATCTAAAACTTCAGCTCACTCATTCGTTCATTTGACATTCAGTTCACCTTCGCAACTTTTTGTAAATGCAATAATCAATTTTTGATTAATCTAACCAGTTCTACAAAACGTATGCCTAAGACAACACTGTTTTACCCAATTCCAAGAAGAACTTGCTTTAACGATACTTTTATTTGTTTATTTTTTCTCATCTGTTACATCCAGCTAGATAAAGAAAATTCATCCATTCATTCAGTGTCACGTCAATGACATCTGTCACGTCAATACGAATTAAAAATGGCGTCTAAAAGTCCAACCAAAACATTCTAATTCGCATTTCAAATTTCACTTCCCTAAACAATTAAAACGACAAAACTGCAATGAGAAAGCTAATATTACCGAAAAAAACTCATTAAAAAGTTCGCTTCGTTAATTCGAACGTCGTGATTCCCGCCGTCGCCTGGAAACTTCCTTTTGTGCCTGTTTAATTGAGGAACCCTACAAGAGCTGAATTAACCAAATGAGCGCGACATACTGGATACTTTCTGACTACGATTTTTGTACAGTCACGAGAAAAACTAACTAGGAATAGGTTTTTTTTATCTTGATCTTCGCTTGACCGTAATCTCACCTGGTAAGCGATGATGTGGTCTAAGATGGAACATGTAGTATCCACTCAAGAACCTTTCTACCTCTAAACTACCTAGCTTGTCAGTCCAGCTTGCTAATCCTCTGGACTATCAGTGATTTTAATAATAATAATAAATTATACTGGACATTTCACACAGCGATATCTATCCCCAAACTAAGCAAAGCTTGTACACACGGCTACTCATCAAGCTATAATTTCCAGTTTAAGCTGAGCTCTCATTCTACGAAAAGCCTACACAATGCGAGGTCAGTTTACACTGGAACTGTATTGCTTGATGTGTAGCCGTGTGTACAATAGGAACCAATTATCTGATAGATACTTATGTACTTTTTTTGTAAATACATACATTAAAAAATACCCAAACCCAGAAATAATAACTGTAGACCATACATCCGCTACCTCCTGCGATCGAACCCGCTACCTCCTGCGTCTCAGCCGGCTATTGGCCCACTACACCACAAAGGTCGTTTTGGTTTGTCAATTCTAAAAGAGACAGCTGATGTATGCCTTATCAAGATACTAGTTTTACTGTAATTATTTAAAATCACAATTTAACTTAGAGACTTGAGAAAACCAATAATTAGTTTACTTCTAACTGTTATCCCGAAAAAGCATCAGCGACTGTACAATTGAACAAAAGGAGCTTCGTGATCGGCGCCTGCGCACGATACCATTAGCGCTCCGTGGGCGTAATTAAAAGAGTTACAATACACGGTACAGTCACAGCATAAACAATAGAATTTACAAACAGAAGAATCACTGAAAGACGCTAGTTATAAATCTGTGGCATTAAGTAATCGAATACCGAGAACTCACTTCTAAACTTGCAGTGTTTATGTCTTTATAAGATATATATATTTATGGTCAGGTATTATCCTGTAACTATTTTATGGTTTCCTGAATGAAATGATTTATTATTCATTATTATATTTATTATTATTGATCGAGCGAAGCGAGATCTTTATATCAACTTGGGCAAAACGGCGTTGTAAGTATGTACGAGTATGTATGTTTGTCCGAGGATAACTTTCAAAGCGTTGATCCAATCATCGTGAAATTTAATACATAGGTAGGTAGTGATAGCACAATTTTGGTGTTAATAAATGAGCTCAAAATGTTGGGGGGTTTGTTGAGATATTGGGGTTCAAGAGGCTTAACTTCAAGTACTTAAACGGCATTATCGCATCTAGTTGTTGTCGATCCTTGTATGTAAACTCGCTCACTACACTTCGCTGGTACCGAAATGTCATCGCAGAACGTAGTGGTGTGTTTTTGTTAGAGTAATACAAAACTATCCACTCCATACAAATATTGAAAGAAACAAACAGAAATAATGTACCTACTTAATTTTATTGTTAACTAGCTGGTACCCCCGACTTCGTCTGCGCAGGATTAGTAAGTACTTCGAGTAGCTTCGTTTGTTACTACCAAATGTGCATGAGAAATGTATTATCAATTTTTATGGTTTACTCTTTTGGCGATAATGGCTTACTCATAAAAGCTAGATATACGCTGTAGCAGACTTTTTTATAGGACTAATTAAGATAAACATTTCTCATATACATTATATACGTGTAAACTCTACAGTTTTTGCAGCATACGCCAGAATAACTCGTAGATGGAAGATTTTTTTCCGACTTACTTGACAATTGACGTTATATTTTGGACAATTCACACAATATCTTTAAAAATTATAGCCTACGTGTTATTCATATGTATATGCTATATTATTGTAAACTTTCATTAAAATCCATTCTGTAGTTTTTGCGTGAAAGAGGAACAAACATCCATACATACAAACTTTCGCGTTTATAATATTAGAAGGATTTAATGCGCTCGCATACTGTCATAGTTTTATATACCTATTTAGTTTTTTTGAAGTTCTCATATTAAGTGAATGCATAATTCTTTTTTGAGAATAAAGTTTCTTTAACCGTAACATGGGTAAAAATAATTAAAATGAGGCTAACTGAACAAATGAGTCGTCAAATGAAAGGTATTCATTAGTAAATTTAGACTCTGTTTTTATTTTTCGTATATTCTTTATAATTTTTGAGTTATTAGCCATAATAATAACAAAACTTTGACAAAATTCACAGGGTATACCAGTGACCCCAGAGTGCTGTAATTTAATATGCGTGTAGCTTAAGTTACACAAATATAGGCAAAAGTCTGAAATCCAGAATAACTGCAATTTGTACCACAAAACACAAGACATGAACTCCCGTTAACTGTAATTTGAATGAAACTGTAGGTCAAGTTACTTGATTATTTATTTCGTGACACTATTTTGATAGTCGAAGAATACAAATAATATTTTTTTTGTTTTAATCGGAGACTCGCGAGATGTCAGTTCGGGGCGAACCACTAGTTATTAAGTACTGCGTTGAATCAGTAAAACAATAAAACTTATTAATATTAAAGAAGATGGGTCGCCTACCTAAGACATCATAAACTAGAGATATTCCAAGCTAAGGTTGAACGCGCGCCTCTCAACTGCGTCTATGTGACGTGTTAATCATTCCAACAAAAATGATGTTTCAATGTAATCCTTTATTAGTACTTATTACTGAAAAATTTGTCCGATTTGACTTTTTTGAAATGGGGCGTGAAAAAGACTAGAAATTGTTCTCTGTAGACTCCACCGTAAATTGCAATGTGTGATACCTAATTTGAAATAGAATTTAGTTGCCCATTGCAATCGCAAAATCTATTCCACTATCGATGAGACAAGATATTTCGAGATTCATTCAAAATTAGGTTCAATAAAGCTCATTTTACATTGATAGCTGATTAGCTGATAGACACAGGCCTTAAAAAGTCCAGGGGAATTAAAACAAGGGAATTAAAAACAATTAACTCTCCGAATTGAGCACAATGGTCGAGCGCGCACGATATACAAGCGCTTAGTACGCGATCGTAAGAAATTGGTTAAATTAGAACTTATTGCTGATTAGAGTCGAGAAATAGATCTTATGGCAAAGACAGAAACGACGTAGTCGTAACGCTCTTTAAATGTACTTGCACACAAAATCTATAAAAGAAAGTCGCGACACAAAACATAAAAAAAAGACTGGACGCAAGCATTGCGCTTGCGTCCAGTCTTCTTATTATGTTTATTATGCTCTTTATGCTTATTTTATAAAAATACATTGCTTCGTCATAATTTTTTTTATTTATAATTATTGTAAAAGATATTTGCATTAATATTGCCATAAGAAGTTCTGATTGATTTATAACTCTACAAATATTATTGTGACGGAAGTAGTGCTAGAAGATGGCTAGAAGTAACGTCATAATCACTTGAACTATCATAATTTTTAGACTCGGACTTATGAAAAATGCATCGATTCTACTCTCGATTCTAATCAAACTATTTTCAGGTTATGCGTTATTTTAAAAAGATGTTTTTATGTTATACATTTTGTATAAAAAGGGCACGTCTTCGCCCCGTCTTCGCCTCAGATTACTCGTGCGCCTTAAAAACGTGAAAAAATCCTCGCAAAAATGTAAAATTTCAGTCCTAAATTGTGCGCCCGACTAGTTTGAAACGTTTAATAATGAGACAACTGTGTAAATGCGTTTTAGGCCGTAAGATATTACCGCGCAATTTAAAACAGAATTCATAGAATCAAATCTTGCTTTTAAAACTGTTGCCTGAATTGCCATTCCATATTTACTATGATTTTTTGTACTCGACTGTATCAGGAAGAGGCCGAGTCCAATTTGCGAAAATTAATTTTGTAATGAGAACGGATATTGACAGTTGTATCGGACAAGTTGGTAGCACTGATTTAATGACGTGGGTCGGCTGATTTATTCCGACGAATTGTAATGAAGTGTTTAAATAATTATTGGCAGTATGCATTTTTTTAATTTTAGAACGGAACTTGAAACTCACTCTGAAAATGTACTTTACAGACAGTTCTTACTAAAATATGAAAATAATATTTTTCAAAATGGCTCCGTAGCCGTGCTTATGATTGATAATGCCGTGTCTCTGGCCCTCAGTTTAATAATAAATTGCCTTGATATAGTGTTAGCAAACAAAAACATTGTCCAAGGATAACGTGTAGTTTTTAACATTAATCGATTGCGAAGAGTATAAATTGGCTCCAAAAATAAAAAGTAAAACAAAATCGCAGTTTAGGAGCTAAAATCCGCCATAAAACTGATCTCGTTAATCTATACCATAAATCAATCAGCATAGAATAAAAACCGTGTGCTAATCGAGCCGTCAAATTGGGTTTTCAACGTTTTAAGCTCATTCTGTGAAAGTGCTGAATCGCACTGACACCCCATGGCCGGGGGTGTAGCGCCATTTTCTTTTTTTCACGGTACTGCAATTCTATTAGGGCCTGTTAATATCTGCCCGCGTTGGATGAATGACGTAACTGCGGTTGGCCACGCTTGACTTTTTAAAAATCGAACATTCAATTTTTGTATGATAGGTAGGTACAACATTTTCTTTTCTGAATAGGTTTAGTATCATTTACTCATTATTATTTATATAAAAGATTTTGAATAACGAATTAAATAAATCACGAAAGTTTTCTTAGTAAAATTTACTTAACTGGCAGATTTTGATACTAAAATTATTAGTTATAACAAGTTTTGATTATTTGAACTTTGAATTCTTTCCTAAAAACCCCCTAAATACCAATGAACATAAACTCATTCATTAAGTTTCGACTTTTTTAATCAATTGTAATTTTTTGCCCCTGTTTTTTAATAAACCATGGTGGTACAGTACAGAGGTGTCGTGTTCCGACACGCGACCGACAAAAGACCTCGGTTTATAACTGAGGGCCCCTCAGGCCTTTCGCATTGTTATGTCCCTCGCATCGATTTTATCAGTGTTATATCATTTTACAAGTGGAACAAAGGGATTAATACATGATTTTCTCGCATTAGTGCGGTTTGGCCTTTAATAAGATTAGTGTTTTGATTAATAACGGTCAGTATGAAAATAACAATTTTAAATCAGTGGAATAACTTTTAAACGACTAGTTTTATGTTCTAATAAAAACTATATACTGACTTTTTCCTCGGATACGCAGGCTGTGGGCCCCACACCGTCCTAGCAATTATAGCCGGCAGAGTATACTGCCAGAGTACACCAGAAGTCACAGACATGTTCTTAAAAACTCTGTTTATTATGTAATGTTGTGTCCTTGTAGCTCATAGTAGCTCATAATTTGCTTTTATGAAGTAAAACTTCTTTACGCACGCTTGACTTGGGGAGTTAGCTGGTGAATGCGTTACGAAAAGTGCGAACGAAAGTTGAGAGGAAGATATAAGTTAGCGAAGATAGAAAGAGAGAGAGTTACGTTTCCTATACTTTTAAACGTTAATGTGCGAGTGCGAGTTGCGTCTGTCCAAAACGAACATATACTGATTGACGTACAGACGTGTGGACTATTCTGTAATTGAACAGTTTTATATAAGAATATTTTAAAAAATAAGTTTTACTTCAGTCGTGTGGTATAAAGCACACTCGTTTTTTTTATCATAGCTCGAGTATCGATTTACGCTTGAGCATTGTTGATTGACTATATAGGCAAACTTAATCCTAGAAAGAATTTTGTTCCAATCAGTTCTAGAACAGGGCCTTAAATTTCGCAATTCCCTACTTTATAATATAAAAGCCAAATAATTTATACTCGCCTAGAATCGTTTTAAAACGTATTACGGTAAGTTAACGTCAAGTATGCAAACACGGTGAATTTATGTTAAAAATATCTGTGAATGAAAAGGTAAAACAAAGCTGTCTTCACTAGTTGTACACATCACGACAATACCACGAGTTGTTGGTATTGGTCGCCGCTCTCGTGGCTCTTTGAACCGGATTTTTTCACTCCATTCGTCGGAGTGTGCCTTTATTTTACCCCGTCAACGTAGGGTTGATACTGAGGTTTATTATTAATTTTTTTTATGTCTAAAATAGGTGCGTAAGTCATGAATTATGTCATTAATTTATCAATATTGAACCAATTATGTTTATTTTTTTGTCATTTAACGTAGAACGAAACGACTCCTGAGATACAGCTCACGCTAGGTCAGGAGCCAGGGCTTCAACCAGAATTGAAAAAATTGGTTTAAAACGAATAAAAAGTTTTTGATTTGATTTGAATTAGGCGCTGATGTGTGTTTTTATTGTAAACTAGCTGACCAATACGCAGCTTCGCACGCGTAGTTTTTTAATAAAAACATTACCCTCCTTCTCCGCAGTTGGGTAAAAAGTAGCCTGTGTCACCCGGAGATAGTGTAGCTTCCCAACAAAAGATTTTTTTAAATCGATCCAGTAGTTTCGGAGCCTATCCAATACAAACAAATCTTTCCTCTTTACAATATTGTTTTTTGTAGATATTGATATGTTCTTTAATATTGTAAAACATACCTACTTTTGTTCTATCATCAATAGTTTCCGCAGCTCATGCGACAAAAGTCGTTTTAGGGCACATTTTTTACACCTTGGGTTACGTTACTTAAGTTTTAGTAAGGATCTCTAATCTTTTCGAACAATAAATATTACTGTTGCTACTTGAAGTGAGTGTAGCTTTCCAATGGTGAAAAATTTTTTGAAATCGGCAAAGCAGATTTTGAGTTTATTCATTACGAACATACAAACAAAAATATAAATCTTTCCTCTTTATAATATTAGTATAGATAATTCAAACTTGTTAATATTTTTTTCGTTATTGTACACAAATCGATAATACATAAAAAATCTTTCAAAATAGACATGTGCAAAAGTGAGCTATACCATTACAACAGTATTAAGGTTTACAACAGAATATAAATATCAGATAGGAAGTAATATTTGTAGAGGATTAAATTGGTAGCGTCTTAGTTAAGTATCTATACTATATATATATATGTATATACTAATATTATAAAGAGGAAAGATTTGTTTGTTTGTATTGAATAGGCTCCGAAACAACTGGACCGATTTAAAAAAATATTTTACGGTTAGGAAGCTACACTATCCACGGGTGACTACACTACTTTTTACCCAACTGCGCAGAAGGAGGGTAATGTTTTTATTGAAAAACTGCGCGTGCGAAGCTGCGGATTGGGCAGCTAGTGTGATATAATAGTTAAGAATATATTAAATACTTACATAGTTGGCGAAAAAGAGATTAATTTTAATATATTTCATAATAAAAACACGATCTACGTGCTACGCCGTAGCAGATTGCGCGTTGAAGTCTTTTGTTAGAAAAAGATTTTAAAATAAATGAATCAATAGTTGGTAAATGATCGCGATTTCGTAGACAAAATAGTGTCTTTTTCTCAAAACAATTAAACTAAAGTAAACAAAAAATTAAACATGATAATAAAAACAATTTTCATTTTTGTCCCAGCCCTGATACCCCACATTAGTTTCCAACTCGGACAGTAGCCGTCCTCCCGTTCCGTGTACAGACACACAGATAAATGCTTAGCATCTACTGTCACAATGCAACTCACGACGACTGTACCTTGTACGCTGAACGACTGGACGGTGCATTGTAGATTTAATACCGGAATAGTTATTTTTTAAATGATAACAAACATACTACGGTAAGCTTTTTTATTGCGAGAAGACTATTTTATTTTCACAAAAACATCTGCACAGTTCCAGACGCCATGGATCAAGAAAAGTCTTTTTTCAAAATTTAATTTCATAAAGAATTACATAATAATAAAAATAAATCCGACTTTAGTTCAACCTGAGACAAAAACAACCAAACAGCAATTTAATTTAGCATACTTATTTATCAGCTTCTGAACAAAGATGCACGCAAGTGGTAGGTAGCTACTGAGAAGTAATGCGAAGTCACTCTACCACCGACCAGTCGAGTAAAAGCAACGTTACCTATAAATAAAACTGAATAGCCGATTAACCCTGACTCACGATAAAGATCGACTACAATGACTGAGCTTCAACGCCTTTCAAGCGACAAATCCTGCCGAAGTGACTTTGTCAAGTGGTATCGACGGTGTCAAGTACAGCCACTAGCGCCCTCTGCGCCGCTTAGTACGTGATTAAACCGCGAAATGTCAAAGTGCAAAGATCGGGCCTTTGTAGTATCTTCGCGCTTGAGATCCCATCAGTCAATGCTTGCTGCTCTGATGTGTTCATTCATCAAAAAACTGCTGCGGGCGTGTGTACTAGTGTTTTGTTTTTTTTACATTGTGCACGCGTCTTCTTTTCTAAAGGTCTATATAGTTGCGATCTTTGACTTGCCGCGGAGCCGAAGCTCATAAGTCTACATCGAGTCGTAATCGTCTCATTTCTTTCTTTATGAAAAATCCAGCAACAAACGAATTCAAGAAAAAATTGTATATGTGATTTGTTAATAATAGACATTAATGTCACTTTAAAAAATAGAACATTGTTTAAAAGGTCTAAAGTCAATATTGTTTTAAACACGTTCCGTTTAATAATAAAATCTTGCAAACAAATCTAAGACCGGTTCCATTTTATATCAATGGGTATAACGGCACCCTATTACTGAGGCTCCGCCGTTTGTCTGTCTGTTTGTCTGTCTGTCTGTCTGTCTGTCACCAGGCTGTATTTCATGAACCGTGATAATTAAACAGTTGAAATTTTCGCAGATGATGTATTTATGTTGTTGCTATAACAACACATACTAAAAACAGAATAAAATAAACATTTAAGGGGGGCTCCCATACAACAAACGTGATTTTTTGTTAGATTTTGCTCGATATTGATAACAACAGGTAGACGTTTGAAATATTCACAGAATATTTTGTTATATATTAATTTTAAAATAAATAATTAAATTAAAATAAGATAAACATTTAAGTGGGGCTCCCATAAAACAAACAATTTTTCCCGTTTTAATAGATAACGGTACGGAACCCTTCGTGCGCGAGTCCGACTCGCACTTGTCTGGTTTTATTTACTAATGTAAGGTATAGATTAGTATATTATTATAATGATTAAAGATTAGCTAGACTGATAGTAGACTAACCTCAGTAACATAACCATAAAAAGTATATTTGTATTTGACGACCTCCGTGGTGCAGTTAGCGAATAGCCGGCTGAGACGCAGGAGGTAGCGGGTTCGATTCCCGCCGCGGAACAAATGTTTGCATGATCTACAGATATTTGTTCAGGGTCTGGTTGTTTCTCTATATATTATAAGAATGTATGTACAAAAAAAAAGTATATAAGTATTCTATCAGTTATCTGGTACCCATAATACAAGCTCTGCTTAGTTTGGGGCTAGATAGCGCTGTGTGAAATGTCCAGAAATATTTATTTATTTATTTATTTATATATAAGACTAGCTGACCAATCCGCAGCTTTGATAGTTTTTCAATAAAAACATTACCCTCCTTCTGCGCAGTTGGGTAAAAAGTAGCCTATGTCACCCGGGGATAGTGTAGCTTCCCAACAGTGAAAGATTTTTTTAAATAGCTTCACTAGTTTGGGAGCTTATACAATACAAACAAACAAATCTTTCCTCTTTATAATATTAGTATTGATTATAATATTAGGGCCGAGGTATAATGTTTATCCTGCTTTTATTTAGAACGATTTAAAACCTGTTTTCAACCAACACATTGTTTATAAAAAGTACTTATATGATATCAGGCGCCCTCTCGTTTCAAATGTCAATCTTTTTCCAGTGCCCGGTCAGTGCTCTTTGTTATTCAAATCAGCGTGCCCAGATGGGCAGACGCCAGGAATAATTAACTGATGGGGCTTTTTAATACGTAAAAATGTTGTAATAATGCTTGAACGAGCCTTTTACCGAATCAAAGGCTTCAGTTCGGTCGCTTTTCACTCGCGGTAATGTAACTTTTATTTACCTTCAAGTATTAGTTATAATTATTGTTTTGTTTCCGCTTGAACCCTCATTTGATTAAAACTATAATTTTGATTCTCGTAATGTATACAAATGGAAGAAAATGCTTTTTAGCATTAAGTATTCGTTTTATACTTTTTCCTTCTCTTACAATACGGTTTACGGTATAAGATTGTTTTTCTCATACGATTTACAAAATAAACCTCTTTTTTTTTATTTGGCAAACAAACAGTCCAATAAAGAATGGGTAAACAAATCGGTATATAAAGTTAATCGGTACCAGTGAAATTTCCACCTTAACATATTTCATTAAGAAGGTATACAGATAGGAAATACAAGAGAATGGTTTATGAAGCGATTGAAGTCAAGAAATTTCCAAATTTCAATCGGGAAGATGGCTATAGACTCTCAGCGTCCTGGAACTCGGTGATTGCTAGGTGTGTGCGTCATGATCGGTCGCCTCAGTGCGTAGATACGGTTAGTGTAGTGTGTCGTAATATGAATGAGGGCATTTCTAATTCTGAAGACCAAGTGAGGGTAGTTGCTGCAGCTACCCACACTTCTCGACGGTAGCTCCAAGTACTCCAGTTAACCCGCACCACGACTGTTGCAACACAGCCGGAACGTCGGGATAACAAATAAAAAAAGGTACATACGCGATAAATACCCGTTTTAATCAATAAATATATATAATACTAGCTGTTTCCCGCGTCTTGTACCCGTTACACTACTAAATGTGTAGGTAACCTAGAAATAAAGAAAAACTCGCGTAACATGTAAACTACATGTCAAGTGGTAACGAAGGCCAGAATATTTTTTTCCATAGATCTGATTCCAGAGATCCAAACTTCCGCATTCATAATATTAGTATGATACGTCAATTCAATGGAAATAACTAAGTACTATTGTGTAGTAATTATACTTAGGTACTTCGGTTTATCTTAATACATATATAAAACAAAGTCGGGTTTGTACGAACACTTATAACTCGAGAACGGCGGAACCGATTTTGATGATTTTTAATTTGTTGTAATTGTCTCTGTTCGCGATTACGCTAAACTCAAGGCTCAATTATTCTTCCTTACAATGTTGTATTTCTACCAATCCACGCAAGCCACCATCACGTGTTTATATATAACTTATTTCTATTGGTAGTTATATTTATATTCCGTTTACCCGCACCTCGAATTATGTAAAAATGATATACGCCATTACACGCATTGTGGTAACCAGACAAATATCTCTTTTAATTTAAAACTATCCTGAAATCCATCAAAAAAGTATCCAGTAACTAGGCCAATCGTCGAAATAAGTACCTGGCAACGCACAGTAGGTACAGTCTCTGTCCCGAATAGCAGAACAATTATTAAAATATCGAAAAAAATCACGCAAACAGATATTAAGAATAAAAATATTTTTCTCATAAATTGATGCAGATAAAGATGGCCGACGTATATTGGCAGCCCGCGTCATATGCATGTCAAGGCGGTACGAAGTTTGGCGGGTCAATTAGTCTATATTAATAATAAATGTATTTATCCACTTAAGTGGACTTAAGTGGGAATGGGCGGGCCACGTTGCCCGAATGCACTCCGAGATATGGGCCCATATTGCAACACCATGGACGCTTAAGACGGAAGGCGACGTCGGGGTCGGCCGAGAAAGCGTTGGCGGGACGATTTCGACACCTTCCAAAGAGGATTGTGGGAGATATCGACTGATAGGGATGCTTGGAGGGACATGGGATCTTTGCTCAGAATTGGGACGAGATAGGTTAGGAAAAATAAATTCACTTAAATAGAGTAAGTTACAAGATATCAGTTTAATTTATTTATTTATTTTATAAGGCAAACATTACAGCACAAGCAAAAAAAATATAACTAACTTATTGTTTGGTTCATCTATTTAGCCTCGCAGGAGACATGAATTATTTTATATGACAAGTATATTATCCTAGCAAGTATTGCTCTAATTATTTCTACAGTAGCTATTATAACGTTATCATTCTAGACACTCTTTGTTTTATGTAAAAAACCGGCCAAGTGCGAGTCGGACTCGCGCACAAAGGGTTCCGTACCATTATCTATAAAAACGACAAAAAAATCACGTGTGTTGTATGGGAGCCCACCTTCAATATTTGTTTATTTTAATTTAATTATTTAGTTTTAATGTGAATATGTAACCTAGTATTCTGTAAATATTTCAAGCGTCTACGAGCAAAAAAATCTTGTTTGTTGTATAGGAGCCCCCCTTAAATATTTGTTTTATTCTGTTTTTAGATTTTTTTTGTTATAGCGGTAACAAAAATACATCATCTGTGAAAATCTCAACTATCTAACTATCACGATTCATGAGATACAGCCTGGTGACAGACAGACAGACAGCGCAGTCTTAGTACTATGGTCCCGTTATACCCATTGGGTACGGAACCCTAAAAAACGTTCAACTTTATGTGACTATTTATACCAAAATAATAAATAAAATAAAAATTGTGTATGCATATAATCTTACAGGTAATATGCAAATGAACAAACTCATTGGCGTTACCAGTGCAACCTACTTTCATTAAATTAAATAATGGTGTCTATAAAACCATAAAATAATATTAAATTATAACAGAAGAAAGATACCACCCAACACTCACGTCACGTCACTTGTAATCTCGCTACTCTAAAGATGGTCTAACAGGTGATTTACTCCATCGTTAGCTCACCGCTAATTCTTCCGCGTTCCGTGGCGTATCTCGACTGTTTCTATCTCTCTCTACAATCCGAGGCGAGTTTACGACGTCATTACGGTTATCAAGACGATAGTACGTCGTTGCGAGCACACGGCGAGCGCAGCGTGCGGAAAGTAGACAGATTTTTGATATAGACCGACCGATTTGGTTGGCTGCCAAGTAGGTTCTACTAGTCTTGTTATCAACAACATACAGTCACAAATGTACATAGATCTTCTCCGGTCTAACATTGCGCAGCCCACTGCATTTTCTTAAAGACAATCAATCTATTTTACTTAAAAAACTTTCGTGGTTGATTTCAATCATTATTATAAATACGGGAATTATCACGTACCGTCTTGCATCGTCTTCATAAAAAAACGTCTCGCCTCGCACTCGCTTTCTGTGCGAGGCGAGACGTTCTTCGAAGCGGATCGCACTCATCCTGATGAGGTTCACGAACTGAACCGAAACATTGTCCGGTCGAAACAACGGTACGTGATAATTCCAATCAATCTATATTTATTGCAGTTATAATCATCATTTTAAAACGTCTTGCTTTATATAAACTTCGAGAAGATGCGGCAGAAGAAAGCGTATAGGTTGTAATTGGAACATATCTACAATGAACATAGTTTAAGATAATTTTTATACATTATGTTTTCTGAGTTCCACCCGACATTTCCAATTGTCGATTTGGCTGGAACCCATTTGCTGCAGTAGCAGATACACACCTACTTGCCTCTTTTTAATTTTTCCCTGACTACATTGTAAATTTATTATTTCATTCTATTGTTCCTATGTTTGTTGTATGTAATTTTCTGTTTTCTCTTACTTGTGCTTCCTCCTTGATGTTATATACCATTTGATTGTATTGTGTGAATTTGTGTGTGCTGTGGTAGCAAATAAATGTCTGTTTATATCTACATTTACATATCTGCGACTTGTGGTTGGCACAATTAGCCCGAATCGACAAAATAGAGTTTCTTGATTTAGTGACAGTTGCAAATAATGGTTACACTAGTGATGTTCGATTGAACAACGTTCGCTTCACAGTATCGTTTTGTAAAATCTTATGGGCCTGTGGTACTCTGTCCTGTGATAAAACAGTGTAGTTTCTATCATGAAACAAAACATGATTTATCAACTCAACCAACTGAATCTGCTTAGTTTACCATTCACATCTGTGTCTATTCGTTATCGTATCACGAGATGCACGTTTACCTAGTTGATATCTAGTATAATAACTTTCCCACTGCTGGGCAAAGATCTCCCCATGTTCCTCCACATCTCACGATCACTCGCCACGTCCCACCAGCCATCTTAGAATGCATCGAGGTCGTCACGCCAACGCTTCCTCGGCCTGCCCCGGCTTCGACGCCCATCTGCAGGCACCCATTGTTGTGACGACTGTTGCCCATTTGTCTGTGACCATACGACTGACATGACACGCCCAGTCCTACTTCAGCCTGGCAGTCTTGTCGCCAACATCTGCGATGCCGGTCTTCACGCGCAGTTTGGTATATATCTGTAAATATATTCCATTATTTTGTTCTTTGCTATATTTTTGTAATAATTATGATAATCGTCCTATTAATTGTGCAATGTGCTAACCTGTACGTGATTGTCACAATTCAATTATTTGTTTTGGAAACGTGAAGCCTTTAGTTTTTGAAAAAATAACTTATTTGGACTACAAAGCCCTTTCTTACCAAACTTACGTATATGATACCGTACTAACGTACCCCTTTAAAAAATGTCTGTCAGACATTAATTGTAGTCATTGTACAAGTCTAGACTGTCACCCATCGTCTCGTCTGTATAACCCCGTCTGAGATAGCCGGTACATGTAATGCGAAAACGCTTGTTAAAACTTTATGCGAGCCCGATAGCTCTATTTATAGCCGGTGTTCGCGATTATACCACTATGTTCTATATTCAATATCATAGTGGCTCTCGCTATCGTTTTGATGTCGTTCAGAAGTGTTTATATGATAAGAAATAAACACATCCCTTATTACCAAATTACAACTTAAACACTGTTTAACGCGTGTTTAAAAAAATCCTTACAATTTTATGTTTCTAAGAGTTTTGCCATGCTGTGTTTCGGTTTGTAGAGTATGGTGGCCGGCACATGAGACTTTACCACCGTATGCCTCAAGTTGATGGACGCAGGACAGTGCATCGTAGGGCACATTTCTAACATGCCTGACCTAGAGTATGAGTCAGTGACTCTGAAAGTACACTCCTCAAAGATCCTTCAAAAATTACTTACAACGTCTTGACTACTGAAACAGGTTATTTAAAAATAATGTTCAATTAATTCAATAATCAAATTATTAAAACGCAATAATTTATAGAAAAATCGCAGTTAAGTACAATAAAACTCATCATTATCTACTTATAATTAACTAATTTCAAGCATACGTCGAGACACCCGCTGCGACAGCTCAAAATCTCAGCGTCATTTGTAAATTCTATATTTTAATGTCCATTTTAATTTACAGTAATAATATTAATCGTTTTATTAAATATTTAAATTGTTAAGCGGAGTTTACACAGCGGGAGGTGACTTGGAAGTAGGAAAGTATGTAGGAGTGCTGTCAAGTGTCAGATTCATTTTATATGACAACTCAAGTCGTCAGGAAACAGTATACCCAACATAAAGAACTGCGCTCTGGCCATCAGAACTAAATTTTAAATAAAAAAAGTTAGGTGTCAAATATACTGACAATTTCTTGTTTAATACTTCCTACTAAATAACCGGTGTATCTACTACGTAGATTACAATGGTAGTAACCAAAAACGCTTTAAAAAGCCTTTTGTGTTGTTCTTAACAGATAAGCAAGGTTCTACACAGTCATTACTTGGGTAGGTGACCACTGGTCTCGGTAATCGGATGTCTCAGGGCCTAAAAACTCCAACGCCACTAAAAGCCACTAGCTCATACTTTAAATTTACCTAAAAATATAAGTAGGTATGTGTGCTCTAAAGAATTTCTGCAAAAAAACACTGAATCTCAGGTGACGTCACCGTTCCACATTCAAACTGTAGAGTCAAAACTAGTTCCACACTAGTTGTGAACAACCGCATTCCGTGATGCGGTGACACTGACGTCGGACAGGGCGCCATTATGCGGCTGAACTCAGACCCCGCTATCGACGCTCTGACACTTGAGGCTCTGTTCATGGTCCCGTGACCCAGTTGAACGCATTGTCGTTTGTGAGTTGAGATGATTTCGCGGGACTGTTTGTTTACAACAACGCTATTGACAACTCAATTTAGTTAAGCGCCTGAAATTTATTTCAATGAAATTTGTTTCAAAATTGGACTTTAGGTAGAAACGCAGAAGGCCTGCCGATTATTTCTTTTTGGAATCGCACTGTTTGTAAGTTTGCCATAATCATAAAAACAATGAAACATATTATTAAAAAGCAAAGGCGAGAGATAATTATTTTATGGTAATAATATCATCTTAAATGAATAAGCTCAGAGTCGCTCAACGAGCTATGGAGAGGGCTATGCTCGGGGTTTCTCTGCGGGATCGAATCAGAAATGAGGAGATACGTAGGAGAACTCAAGTCACCGACATAGCCCGACGAGTTAGCACGTTGAAGTGGCAATGGGCAGGCCATATAGCGTGCAGAACAGATGGCCGATGGGGCCGGAAGATTCTCGAATGGAGGCCACGGACCGGCAAGCGCAGCGTAGGACGTCCACCTACAAGATGGGCAGACGACTTGGTAAGAACCGTAGGTCGGCGATGGATGCAGACCGCTTCCAACCGCAGTTCCTGGAGATCAATGAGGGAGGCCTTAACCAGCAGTGGGCGTCCTACGGCTGATACGATGATGATGAATAATATCATCACAAAAAAAACTACAATACTACGCCTATACCTTGAGCTTATCACAATCGAGTATTGTGCCTTCAGCGCAACTTTATTGTTACCCGATAAAACCCAGTAGCTATCAACAGTTTCCTAATTAACTCTATCGCAAATATAACTTCGAACTATCTCCCGGATTCCCCGTAACTTCGGTAGCCAACTAGTATTTTTGTAACATCGTAAAGTGCGCTTGCGTCGGTAGCGCCACCCGCGGCGTTGTTTATGTCGCGCGATCTTGCGATAACGCTGCATTGTGTGCACGCACCTTTAGTATAGAGTTTCGCGCCATATACGTCTTGGCGTATTCTATTCGAATTTGTTCCTGTTAATCCGTTTTAGGTAAATTCTAATTTTGAACTCTCCTAGACGTGAATCTTTGTTGCTTTTGAATTAATTTGACGTGATAGAGAATTTACTGAATTTATGCGAAGAGGGAGATTAGTACTTATCTACATTGTGTAACCAATCTTGTTTCTTGCCTGAGTCTGTTCTGGCTTGGTTGCTGAGGTAGAGGCTGTAAAAATACCGTTTTAAAACGAACCTTGTGATTTTAATTAGGTAATAAACTTATACTTACCTTTTAAATGAGTATCTAGACTTATCGTGCGAAAGGTTTTAATAGTTTTAATATATACTAGTGGTCTAGCACAATGGTCGAAATTCTACCGGAATTTTTGACCATATAAACTTTAAATAAGCAAAATTTCACACTCCTCAGTGCGAGCTCTTAAAAAGGTGTCCTAAGTTTTCTCTTCGCGTAATAATATATCCCTTTCGTAATAGTAATGCAAGAATGGCTGTAAGCTGATAAATATCTATTTACAAACTAGTGGTTCGCCCTGAACTGAGATCTCGCGAGTCTATCAAACCACAAAAAAAAAATTCTTAGGGCGACTCTCGCAATGATGCCTAAACGTATTTAGCGGCTAAATATGATTTATAACAAATACGTTAAATTTAAACATGTTTAGTCGCTAAATACGTTTAGGGATCATTGTGCAAGCCGGCCTTAATCTTTGACTAATAAAATAGTGCCACGAAATAAAAACCAATTAACTTGGACCCACAGTTTGATTCAAATTATAGGTAACGGGCGTTCATGTATAGTGTTTAATCTTATTTGGGGTACAAATTTTAGAGATCTCGCTTCGCTCGATCAAAAATAAATGTAGAATAACAAAACCTAAGCATGTAGGTCCCTATTACCATTATGAGTATAGTCCCGTTTAACTCATTGATTTATTTTTGTGTCAATTTCGGTGTCCCATAAAAGTATATTTATGACCTAATTTTCACCTATTAGATAATAGAAAGGCAGACAAAATGTACGTTGGTACAAATTGCAGGGCACGTGGCAACACACGTTTGCAAGACGCTTTTCAAAACATCCATAAAAGAAAAAAAACCCATTGTCATTTCGATAACAAAAACCTATTTACAAATACTCGCGCGCCCGCCCACTCTAAAGGTGTTTATTTAAAAATTTCGCAACACAATACGAATGTCACATTTTTTCACTTTTCGCGTCATTTAATGTTATTTCTTGCCATTTGTACGCCTTCACATATTTTCCCTCTTGAAGTTAACCTTCAAACAATTTTTGAACGTATTCCTTTTGACATAGAGAAGAATGAACTTTGAAATTTTGATTTTCGAACCGTTTCTTATATTTGTCGGTGAAATACTGGCCATTTCTTTTTCACTCGGAGTTTTAGACACGTGTTTATGGACGTCCAATTTGTGTCTATTGATTTGATTGTAGCAAATCTTTTGAATTTATTACTTTTCAATGCTATCAATGTTTTCGAAAATATTTAATACAAAAATTTACAATACATTGTAGGTATAATCAGAAATGTTAAAGTCAGGCCATTTTAATAGGTAACATTTGACAGCTCATCAATATTCAACAACGTAACCTTGTAACGGCGGGCATTAAATAATATATTGTTTCGTTTTGTTAGAACTGTACAATTGCTTAACTTTTTTCAATTATGATTTTTTTTTTTTTTCGAATGGACTTATCTCGCTGTTGGCCTCTGAGGCCGTTGCAGCTTGACCGAGCTTTTGGCGAGCGCAGAAGGCGATCAGCTCTATAATTTTATTTTTGATGAGGCACCTAGCGCAAGGGCACCACTTAGGTACGAACCTCGGCTTGGGCTGTTGCCGGGACGGGGATAGGAGAGAAACGCCCGGGTACGTGCTTGTACCTCGCGTAGGCGGCGACTAATGGGACTCGTCGACCTCGCCGGCGAGGTCGGTGTATTTGTGGAGTGTTTGCTCTGTCTAATGTGGATAACTCACCCGCTTTAGCGGAAGTGATTTCGTCATCCGGGTCTCCGAGAACGTGTCTCGGACGACGGAGGGTTTTCCTGTGTTCGGACGGTTCAATCGAATAGTCCGGAATGGTATTCCAATTATGATTGCATATTTATTGTAATAATGACCGAACTTGTACGGTACGAGTTGTACCAAACTGACAGACGTCAACAGACGTCAAATGTTACCTATTAAAATGGCCTGACTTTAAGTTAAATCCAGAGCTAATTTGATAATAATCATTAATAATAATCATCATCATCCGCACACCAACTTTACCCATGGCTGGATGGCCTTTCTAAGTTTTTGCAATTCACCACAATTCTACGCTGATCGTATGCCTGCCCGCAATTGTTTGATTAAAAAAAAGTGGCACTCCGGGAGTGCTGACAGAAGTGAAACAGAGATATTGGTAACAGTAACAGTGTCACCAGTTTAATGGTTTTTTCCAATCTCAAAAAATGTCCAACGCGACTAAAGTAGTTTTCACTACATATACAGAGGTGGCAGTAACGATAACGGTAACAGTGTCGCAAGTTCAATGGTTTTTTCCCATTTCAATAAATTTCCAACGCGCTTAAAGAACTTTTCCCTTCAGAAATCAAATTATATACAGAGGTATCGGTAACAGTGTCGCGAGTTTAATGGTGTTTTTAAATCTCGAAAATACCCAACGCCCCTAAAAAAGTTTTCACTTCAAAAAAACATGCCTTACGTAAATACAATTAGTGCTCAACTGCTCAACCATCAAACTGTGACTTACAACAAGTTCCTATTCAATATGAAACGTAATCTGTGTAAAACACGGCTACACATCAAGCTATACATTCCAGTATAAGCTGACCTCGCATTGTGTAGACTTTTCGTAGAATGAGAGGTCAGCTTATACTGGAGGTGTATAGCTTGATGTGTAGCCGTTTGTACATTGCGAAATCCAAATCTCGAGTTATAAATACACATCTTACATCTTGATAAGAAAGGGTGTTCCGATTGGAATCACGGTGACAAACATCGGGGCGCTATTGTTGTTGCTAAATTTGTTTCGCCGTTTCAGATCTGCCTACGAGATTATTTTATTATGTAAAGCTGAAGATTATATCGGATATGTATCTTATTTTAGGTTTAAAGAAGAAATCTCAAAAATAGTCATCTTAAGAAAATAATTCCTAAATTACGAACCAGACGGGATTTAACCCCACAACCCCTCGATACGGAGACGCGATTTTTTTTCAGATTATTTTCAAACTTTAGATTTTTTTGTTCAAAACCTCAAAATTAAAATAAGTAAACGGTATAAAAAACGCGTGTGCTTTAGAAAATTGTTCAATTACAAAATTAACCACACGTTTGTAAGTCGATCAGTCTATGTTCATTCTGGGACAGACGCAACTCGCACTCGCACATTAACGTTTAAAAATATAAATATACGAAACGTAATTCTCTCTCTTTCTATCTTCACTAACTTATATCTCCCTCTCAACTTCCGTTCGCACTTTTTGTAACGCATTCACCAGCTTACTCCCCAAGTCAAGCGTGCGTAAAGAAGTTTTACTTCAAAAATAACTCCATGTAGAAAAAAGTTTTTCTGAATTTGATGTGAACCATGTCATATATATTAAAGTACTAAGTTCATCGTCCGATGTTCCAATTTTATCGACATGACTGTCTAATTTTTTCGGCATGCAGGCTTCGAAATTCAAGAAAGCATTCTCAATTGTCGATCCTTGTGTTCGCGTCAGTTATAATAAGATTCGGTCTTCGGTCGGCATAAAGAGCCATTATGTCCATTTAGAATTGTTAGTCTAATGCCGTTCATTCTTCGTTCATTCTTTTCGGATCATCCCGAGTTTAGGCAAACATCTGCTCACTCGCCTTCGCATTTTGAAAATGGATTGTGTGGGTTTATTCTTTTGAGGTTTTTTTTTTTGCAAACATTGGATAGTTTTTGTTGAATTTTTACTACAAATATAATGCAATATTTTTAGAATAAAATAATGGAGAAGGAGAGGCGAATGCAGAAATTAAGCGAAAAAAAACAACTGTATTTCGACCACGTGCTAGTTTGAATAATTATATCTAGGTTGCCATGTATAACAACATTATTATAAAGTCAAAGTAAAAAACTTTTGTTTATTAAAATCACAAGGATCACTTTGAAACGTCAATTTTACTGCCTGTTCCTTCGCGAACAAGCCAGGAAAGAAAGGCTAGAAACATAGACTAGTTCTTTTTATTAATGATCCCTTAACAATAAAGAAAATAAATTACGTCTAAATTGTAACATTTTAAATGAGTTGGAGCAGTTTCAATCCCAAGCTTCTCTATCATCTGAATAATCCGATATTTTATAGTAGGCTTTGTTATAAAGATTTCGTTTAATTACGTTTTTAAATTTGTTACTTGTCAATATTTGTACATCACTTGGGGGTTAATTATAAAAGCGTACACCTTGCCCTTTTAAACGATTTACTAACTTTATGGAGTCTACCTATCGGAACTATCGTAGCAAGTTCAAGGAAAATTCTTCTCTTTATAATAGAAAGTGCATAATCATCAAAGTCCTCCAAATAACACAAACTGAGTCGACATTATTGACGGCGATGTCAACAGATCTGACCTTTGAATCAATGTTGCAGTAAGTACCTAATCAACGTTTATCAGAGCTGGCGCCGATCGAAGGACAAACTGACCTATACCAAAAACATTTTAATTTTCACTGTTTCCGCTAAAAAATCCTACTGCTTTATGATTCTTTGCACTACTTACCTAAATCTATATGAAGATCAAAATACCTCAAATGTTGGTCACTCCTTAACAAGATGCCTAAGAAAGAATAAATGTAAAAAATGAGTGTGCTTTAGACCACACGACTGAAGTAAAACTTCTTTTTCAAAATATTAATTAATAAAATTGTTCAATTACAAAATTGTCCACACGTCTGTAGGTCGATCAGTCTATGTTCATTCTGGACAGACGCAACTCGCACTCGCACATTAACGTTTAAAAATATACGAAACGTAACTCTCTCTCTTTCTCTCTTCACTAACTTATATCTCCCTCTCAACTTCCGTTCGCACTTTTCGTAACGCATTCACCAGCTTACTCCTTAAGGCAAGCGTGCGTAAAAAACTTTTACTTCAAAAAGGTAAAAACGCCCACAATATCCGCATTGTAACTGATACGGTGCTTGGAGAGAGCTATGCTTGATGTTTCTCTACGAGATCAAATCTGAAATGAGGTGATTCATAGACGAACTTATGTTCAAAAAATTTGGAAGCTGAAGTAGCAGTGGGTAGGGCACATAGCTCGAAGAACTGACAGCCGTTGGGGTAGAGAGGTTCTCGAGTGGAGACCACGCACTGGAAAGCGCAGCGCAGGACGCCCCTCTCAATAGATGGAAATACGGCCTGTTAAAGGTTGCTGGGAGTCGTTGGGTGCAAGCCGCACATGACAGGTCGCTCTAAAAATCTATGGGGGAGGCCTATGTTCAGCAGGGAACGTTCTTTAGCTTATATGATCATGATAATGACCAGACACGTGAAAAATTTGCGTGTCTATTCCTTTTTGTGTAAATTATTAGGTACACTATAATCTGAATTGTCAACTAATTGAAAGGAATTGCAATTCCAGAACAAATGTAGACATTTTATGTAGACATAATATTAGATTTGCACCTACTATGATCATTTAGATACATCAAACGTAGCGCGCTTCATTAAAGAGCAAAGGGTGATAATCGAGCGAGTTAAATCGAAGCCCGCATTCAACATTAATAATCTTTTATGAAAATAAAATAATTGTCACTTATTAAACGGGCAATGCGGGTATTTTGTGCTTTTGAATCAAGGGTTTTTGACTATCAATTTGAATTTATATAAATATGTCATTGACTTAATACGAGTATAGTTTTTTTTTATGATAGCCAAGCACTTGACCACTACCTCACCTGATGGTAAGTGAAGGTGTGATCGAAGCTGGAGCACGCTTGCCTAGAACCTATTCACTCTGGACTTGAAGACTCCAAGATTATACTGGTTTGGAAAAACATACGCCAGAAGTGACTTCCACTCGTTACTTGAAGCAAATCGTTTGGTACGGCAAGGTGGTATGCCGACCAGGTATGGGTTCTTGGTACGTCTACTTGACCAGTGGTGGAAGGGGGAAGGTGAAATAAGGTCATGAAGATCTTGCGCATATTCACCAAAATGAATATTATAAAAAACTGAAAGTCTGGCTACTCGGCGTCTGTGCTCCAGACTTTGTAAACTGGCTTCCACTAGAGAGTCATCACCAATAAGTCTAGCAGCACGTTGCTCAATCAAATCAAGAGCTTCAAGCTAATACTTGAGAGTTGAGAGTGGACCTGTGCTTTGAGAGTTGAAGAATTGATATTAAAAGTATGCGACGAAATCCTTTCAATCAATTTTTTTAATGTATTGTAGTCAAGCGCTTAGACACTACTTCACCTGATGGTAAGTAATGATAGAACGTTTCTGCCCCAACGGCCGTATCTTCGAGCTATGTGCCACACCCACTGCCACTTCAGCTTGATTTATCCTCTGTGCTAAGTAGGTGACAATAGTTTGCCTACATATATTTGAACATGTTCGTCTATACTACCTCAGAGAACTTGATATAATCCGACATTTTATCAGTAATACCATCATTTACTATGTTCCTACTTATTTAATATTATGTAAAAAATAAATATATAAGCTAAGTATCTACTATATAAAGCGAAAAACACGATTCCCTCGATAGAAAGAAAATAATTTCAAAGTCGCGTCGTAAAAACTTATAATAAACCTGAATCTATTTAGAGTTTTTTGCTATAAGTAGTCATTATTTTATGCAACTTTGTTTGGTTTCGCGCCGTGAATTAGTCCTTCTCGCACTGCGCCAACTTTAGCATGGAGTGACAGAGATAGGTGCACAATGTATGAGCTCTTAAGGGGGCACCGGAGGGACAATCGCCCATACAACACGTACTACCAAGATCATTTCTAATTGGAGCATATTTCTACCTTAATAAGGTATTATTTTAATTTTAATAGTATTTATCTAGGTTCCCAACCATATATTAGATCAAAATATTTACCTAAAATGAAATAGAAGCGTATCGCTTTCTGCATGTTTTTACGTCATAAAAGACCTGTTTTCAACCTAATTGTTTCGTATTAAAAACAACAACATCTTACGTATCCTAGTCATGGGAACATAGATTATATCGTCTAGTTACAGAATAACAACACAATGAGAAAAATACAACAAGTTTTCAGTCATCATTTTTGGTATTACGGAACACGGTCAAAATCTAATCAAATTTAGAATCGTTCTATTACTATCACTGTCGCTCTGCGTGGCTAAACTTCGTCACTAAACAAGGATAGCGATATTCAGGCCGAAGTTTTTGACGTGGCCGAATTGAAGTTGCGCTCAGTGTTCGCCGGCGCGTTAAGAGTATCCGTTGACGTATCATCTGCAATTTTCTATTAATTAATGCCGAGATGTTTCATAATGATTGTGTCCATTCATGCGTAGTCTTGAAGCGTTCATTCCATTCAATTATACTCGTTGAGAGCAATGTTTACCGGCACCCATTGCAAAGCACCCTGGAAGACAGCTAGATCAATCCTAATAATTTACTTAGCAATCTTATATGTAAGAATAAAGTCCTGACTGTATACATCGCACAGTCAAAGTCAATAAAATCTCATTTTATCTCATTTTAAGCCTATGTCATAACTTTATAAGTTACGTACGTTGGAAATAACAAATTTTTTCATGTTTTCAATATTTTATTTGCACGAAACACAGTAAGTTGTACAACAAAGGTTAACCCCAAATATAAGAAGATTTAATAAAAAGTGTTTTAATGGGTCATAAATAGGATTTTTGCACAAAAATGAAAGGGGTTATTTTGATGAGCATAATAAATACATGTGAAAATATTTACCATAGAAATGTGAAATTTATTTTGGCATGTAAAAACAAACATTTTATTAAACTTATGTTGTGCTATTACATAATGCTTGCCATCTAACCACAGATACTGTATTGGTGACGTCTCGAGATATCTCTTGTTGTCCCTTTCTAACCCAAAACGCAGCCAAAAGAGATATCAAATCGGCCTTTATTTTTGGATGTCGATTGCAAGAGTAGGCAGTAAGTTTTATATCGAATTAATCACCAAAATTTAGTCGAGTTTCTCTAAAGTTTGATATATACGAGTAACTAGTAGTTTTTTTTTCGAGAAGTCTTTTTATGTTTTGAGAAACCGTCACCTGAATATCGTCTGTATATTACCAAATACAGTGTATACAATGCATGCTTAGGTTTTTACAATATTACCTTATAAATTAACACAACCATAAAGAAATGCACTCATAAATGCTAAAATGTTAATTCATGGAACGTTAAAATTATATTCAATTCTGATTTTAGCGTAAAGCTTAGTACCCCGTTACTATAATAGATAACGATATAGATAATAGATCGATCTTAAAGACGATGCAGATGTTGAGAGGGAGCGTAGAGCCTTGGCGGTCCGAGGTAACATGTTGGCCCGTAGATTTTCCCGTTGTACTGAACAAGTTAAAGTTACGCTTTTTAAAGCGTACTGTCAGAGCTTTTACACGGGAAGTCTGTGGGTCCGAAATACCAAAAGATCATTGGAGGACCTACGCATCCAATATAATAACATCTTCCGGATGATGTTGCGGTTGCCCCGATACTGCAGTGCATCGGGGATGTTTGCCTACTATCACACAGATGGCTTTCACGCCATCATGCGCAAAAAAACGGCATCGCTGATGAGCAGAATTCGGGGCAGTCGCAACAGCATCCTGAGGACAGTGGCTGAGTGCTGCACATCTCCGCTCTGGAAGTGTTTTGTGCGGAGGGTGATTAATGAAGGAAATAATTTCCTCAGTTAGTCACCCTTGGCACAAAATGGTGTTTTCTATTTTGACCCAGTGCCTATTTTTTATTTTTGCCTATTTTTTATTTTTGTATATTTAGCTGTTCTTCTTTGTTGTTATATATATATTTTTTTTGTGTGTATGTTAGTCTTAAGATATGGACTCTAGTTGTCTGAAATAAAATATTTTTATTTTATTTTATTTTATTTATAGTAGGATGTTTTGGTTAGGTTAATAAATGTAAAAAAAACTAAGTCATCATAACACAAGACTACTAGATTAATGGCCGTAGTAAGTTCTCCACGCGTATTTCAGTAACAGTTTCCAAACACTACAGCCGTTGTAGCGTTTTATAGTATTGAATCTCAGCTTGCTGTGGATCAGCTGTTCATGTATATGCTATGGTCATCGGGGTCGTATCAATTAAACAATATTACATTGTTACGATGTCCGGCGAATGAAGGGTTAATTGCTATTTGGCCGTCTAAAGCTGATCTTTGGTCGTTGAGACCATTGTCGTACACCTTTCGATTTGATCGCTGCAG
Source organism: Philereme vetulata (assembly GCA_918857605.2). Classification (NCBI taxonomy): domain Eukaryota; kingdom Metazoa; phylum Arthropoda; class Insecta; order Lepidoptera; family Geometridae; genus Philereme; species Philereme vetulata. Next base: position 7,250,714 of record OU975442.1, read on the forward strand.
GGTTAACGTATCATTAATGCTTTCAATACTTGTCAATTAAGTCGGTAATATTTAAAAAAATATATGATTTGCTAAAAAAATTCAAATTTAATAATTTTCATAATTAAATCTAAGGTTACAAGTTTGTATTTCTCAGAAACGTCGTAGTATCGCACAAATAATTTATATATTAAGTAATCGCATTTATCAGCTTATCTTTATATACCATATTAATAATATATATATATATATTATAATTCATATTTTATATGTATCTATATATATTTAATGTAAGTACATATGTTCCATTTGTATTCATACTTATATATATATATTTTAGTATTTAGTTCTATTTTTATTTTGGTATTAGACGCACTCTCTTCATAAATAGTTTGGCCATAAATGTACACCCCCTACCATTATTTTTGTTATAACAAAATCCTCTCCATCCAAAGGTTGTCTGGGAGAGATCGCTTCTAAGCTATAAGACCCCCTATTGTACTATTTGCTTTGTGTTTTCTATTTTATTTATGTTTTTTTATATTGTGTACAATAAAATGTTTTCATTCATTCATTCATTCATTGATTAAATGGAAAATACAAAATACTATTCTAAAAAAAACAAAAACCATTTTATCATTCTTGGAATGAACATATATATAGGTGTATACTATTCTGAACTAGCCAGAAGCTATTATTTTCTTATATCTACTCTTTCATCTTTTATTTTCATAAAACTTGACTTTTCAGAATAATTCAAAATGTTTGGTCTCGGAGTCTTCAAGTCCAGAGTAAACCGGTTCTTTCTAGGCAAGCGTGCTCCATCTTCGACCATCACTTACCATCAAGTGAGGGAGTGGTCAAACGCTTAACTATTCCCTATAAAAAACTTCCTACACTTGAGATTCCGCATATGTACTCAATAAAGTAGTTTAACAAACAGTACCCTTCCTTTCTAATAACACTGAGGGTGACTTGCGCAACGATGCCTAAACGTATTTAGTGGCTAAATATGATTTAAGGAAGTGTCAAATCATACAAATACGTCAAATTTAAACATGTTTAGTCGCCAAGTGCAAGCCGACTTAAGAATTGTTACTAAGACATTTGTTAGTCCGTTTCATTCATAACTTCAAGGAAATACAAATTAACTAACATCAACCAGCTGACAAAACAGTTTTATACCACATCCTTTCCCTTACTCGCACATCCTTTAATCAATTTACACAATTATTAACTCTATTGTCACTGCTGTAGCTTTCAAAATTCAGTAAAATTTTCAGGTTTTCAAGATTTTGTACCTACAAAAAAACCAAAGCATTAAAGGATAGAGTACTAAGATTTTCTAATAACGATGACTAACTTTTGCGTTAATAAATTCTATTATTTTGTCGTCAATTCTCTCAAATTGCATATGAAGGGTAAAAAAATACAAACAATTATTTTCACCGTCGCATAGCGCATTTCTTTCATTCTAATATTGCCTAGAAGAAATCGCTTTAAGCTTGCTCACAGGCCAAGTCTGGGTTGTATGTAGGTAATGCAATTTTTATAGACAGTGGTAACCACTCACATCAAGACGGCCAAGGGTTGGTGTCTTTAGATAACTTTCGTAAATGATTTCATTGTTATAAATACGGGATTTATCACGTACCGTCTTATCGGTGTTTCGACCAACAATGTTTCGGTTCAATTCGTGAACCTTTATCAGGGTGAGTGCGATCCGCTCCGAATAACGTCTCGCCTCGCATTGTCGGTCGAAACACCGATAAGACGGTGCGTGATAAATCCCGCATTTATAACAATGATTAAAAGCCTCTTACGTCATCAACATACCTACCGAATATTTATTTCAAAAGCATCGTAATACGTATCAATTATCTTGAGCAGCTGTCACCGTTTAGTGGCATCGCACGGACAATTAGAACAAGTGAGCACAATTACAGATGGCGTCACCGGCGAAGACGTGTCCACAAATTAAAACTAATGGAGTTCGTTTGTCAAATGTAAATGTAGGTTACGAGTGGGGTTTTCCGATGGGTGCTTGTGCTTACAAGGTTCATTTCATATCTATGAAATGAATGAATGAATCTATGAATGAATGAATGATACCACTGTGAACATCTGTTAACAGTGGTATCGAACTATTTATCGAATCTTTCATTGATCGATTTTAAAGTACTTACTTCTAAAAAAGCCCTCTTTTTGTCAGCTCCTTTATTCCAGGACTTCGCCTCAGCATAGCCAACACCCTCTCAATACTGGGCGTCGACATCTCTAGCGAAGTGCAGTTTAGGGGTCACTTGGAAAGCAAAGCTTCTCTTGCCTCCAAGAAACTCGGTGTACTAAACCTATCAAAGCGGTACTTCACGGCGGGGCAGCGTCTTGTGCTCTACAAAGCGCTCATCCGGCCCCACATTGAGTACTGTTCTCACATTTGGAACGGTGTACCAAAATACAAACTGCAGCCCCCTAGACTCCTTGCAACGCAGAGCCGTTCGTATTGTCGACGACCCAGTAGTATCTAAGGATCTGGAGCCGCAGAGTCTGCGCCGTGACATCGGAGCGCTCAGCGTTTTCTATAAAATATATAACGGCGAATATTCTGAAGAGCTGTTCAATTCAAACCCTGCTTCTTACTTCTACCATCGAACCTTCCGCAACCGGCAACGAGCTCACCCACATATTGTAGATGCGTGAAAGTCTCAAACGGTGCGTTTCACCCGGTCGTTTCTTCCACGCACCTGCAAGATGTGGAATGACCTTCCTCCGCCGGTTTTTCCGGTGGGCTTCAAATTGAACGCCTTCATGAGAGGTGTAAATAGGGTATTAAGTGGTAGGCAACACAACTGCAGTACCACGAGTGCTGCAGGAGTTTATAGGCGACGGCGACCACTTAACATCAGGAGGCCCGTCGGCTTGTGTGTCTACAAGTTTAATATAAAAAATGGAGAAATTTAAATTTCGAAAAGCGTTTATATAAACATTCGATATTGTTTCGCAGTTTGGACTGTTTCACTTGACAATTATTTATAAAGTACTAAATGGGGATTAATTCTTTACGTAGTAACGAACATAGTAACAGTATATTTCTGACACTATAGACAATTATTATTTTTTTCAAACTCCTTGGCCACTAGTCTAAACTATAAAATAAAAAAATAAAAGTACAAACTTCTTGAATTTATTACATCAAAGTCTATTCAAAACGACTATTCCTAAAATTAAAATACTTACCACGTCGCATGAAACGCAATTAACATGGAACCGCCTTTTGTAAGTAGGTTAATTTTTAATTACAGATACAAGATGAACTGTCAGTTATAATGTAGCAATATGTCCCTAAAGACATAAATGAGGACTTTTAATTAAAAGAAATATAAATTGGGCCATCGTTTTACTAACACATACATAGACTTGTCCGATTTTGGAAAAACCACGCCTTATTTTAAAAGCTGTGTAAAACATTACACATTACTGAAGTGAGTAAAACATTTTTTCAAAGTAGCGGACAGCCTCGAAAAAGGTTTCAAAAAGTTATAAGTGTCCGTCAACTAGGAAAACGTTTTTTGTATAAACCACTTCCGGGTTTTGCTCTAAACTTTTTTGATTGACATGAATGAATGAAAATTCTTTATTATACCTTACAAGACACAACAGATATAAAAAAATCAAGAGGGTGGTCTTATCGCTTAACAAAGCGATCTCTTCCAGTCAACCTTTGGATGGAGAGGATCATTGCTTAAGAGGAAACACCAAGGGCTAGAGAATGCACAAATAGGTATTTGTAAAATCTATTGCTGTCGCGCAGTATGGCGCAGTGCCTGAACAAGCGCTAGAGACAACTGCAGCTTGGACCGAAAATACCTTTTAAAATTACACAAAATCAACGATTCGTAGTCCCCTGATTTCTTCTCGAAAACTTGACCGATATAACTACTTTTTTCGTTATAAATTAAAAATAGGCTTTGACCGTGTTCCTATGTTTTCCTTTTTTTATATAATCTAGTCAAATATGTTTTCTGGATGTTTGAACACAGCGGAAAATCTGACAAATTGTATACGTTTTTGAATGTTCATATCGCTTTTAATAATTAATTTATGAATAAAGGATTATTGCAAGATTGTATAAAATTTGACAGAATTTTCGCTTTGTTCAAACATCTAGAAAACATGGAAGATTGGTCGAGGTGTAAAAAGAATAAATTTAATAATAGAAAAAGAAAAATTACTTAACCTTATATAGTTAAATACATACATATTAGGTACATAAATAATTTTAAATAAATGAGTTAACAGATTGACATAACTGGCCAATCTCACACCTAAAATAGTTAATGGTAAACCTTGAACCTTATTTCCTACACATTACAATATCATGTAATGTGTAGGAGTGTGTAGTGTAAAGTCTTGTCTCCTTGTTTGACGACCTCCGTGGCGCAGTGGGCGAGCAGCCGGCTGAGACGCAAGAGGTAGTGGGCAGGAGCCACCGCGGAACAAAAGTTTGCATGATCTGCAGATATTTGTTCCGGGCCTGGTTGTTTTACTATATATTATAAGTATGTATTTACAAAAAAAATTGTATATAAGTATTCTATCAGTTAACTGGCTCTCATAGTACAAGCTCTGTTTAGTTTGGGGCTAGATAGCACTGTGTGAAATGTCCAGCAATATTTATCTATTTTTATTGTACCGCGCGCGCCACCGTACCTTAAAGATGAAAACTCACAATCTTCTCTCCCAATTACTTCTCCTTACCGAAATACTCGTTACGGAGGTTTGTTTATCATCATTTCCTTGTGCAACAATAAAAAATATTAATGTCTCACCGGCTCCTTGCCAAATGTACAGTAAGGGACTAATGGTATTAGATGCCTGCATCCGTTCACGGGCTGTTATGTTGATTCGTTTTTATTTTAGGGGTTGGTACACACGGCTACACATCAAGCTATATTATTCCAGTATAAGCTGACCTCTCATTCTACGAAAAGCCTACACAATGCGAGGTCAGCTTATACTGGAAATGTAAAGCTTGATGTGTAGCGGTGTGTACGATGGCAAGGATTCATCTTTGTGAGGAATTAGGTGTGTGGCGGTAAAAATAATTATCTATAGTTTTTTCGTTAGGTTCGAAATGAACTTCCTATGATGATGAAAATACAGATAACTAAGATACATACAAATAAATAAATATTCCTAGACATTTCACACAGCGCTATCTAGCCCCAAACTAAGCAAAACTTGTACTATGTTAACCAGTTAACTGATAGAATACTTATATACATTTTTTTGTAAATATATATACTTATAATGTACTAGCTGACCAACCCGCAGCTTCGCACGCGTAGTTTTTCAATAAAAATATTACCCTCCTGCGCAGTTGGGTAAGAAGTAGCCTGTGTCACTCGGGGATAATGTAGCTTCCCAAAAGTGAAAGAATTTTTAAATCGGTCCAGTAGTTTCGGAGCCTATTCAATGCAAACAAACAAACAAATCTTTTCACTTTATAATATTATTTTTGTAGATATTGATATGTTCTTTAATATTGTAGAACATACTTTTTTTCTATCATCAATAGTTTCCGCAGCGCATGCGACGAAAGACGTTTTAGGGCACTTTTTTACACCTTGGGTTACGTTACTCAAGTTTTAGTAAGGATCCCTATTTTTTCTAGCATTAAATATAGCCTATGTCACTCAAGGTGAATGTAGCTTTCCAATGGTGAAAAAAAAATTTAAATCGGCACAGTAGTTTTTGAGTTTATTCATTACAAACATACACACACACAAATACAAATGTTTCCTCTTTATAATATTAGTATAGATAGAGAAACAACCAGACCCGAAACAAATATCTGCAGATCATGCAAACATTATTCTGCGGCGGGAATCGAACCCTCTACCTCTTGCGTCTCAGCTGGCTGTTCACCCACTGCGCCACGGGAGTTGTCCTAAATTATTCTACTGTTCTCTTTTTAAAACATATATAATGGAAAGAAATTTATTTTTTACATTGAACCAAACGAGTGTTATACTATAACAAGATTAAGATAAATTTTTAATGTTGTTACGAAATCCCATAAAACACTCATAAACCCATAATGTCCACAGGTGATGATATGAAGCCATAACCTTTGCTTAATATGTGCTATTCGGTTAATAATTTAACATGTAAGCGCTAATTCTCACTTCACAAACAATAAAACGCGGTTTACAACACTTACCTACTATGACAACCGTTACATCATACTATAATATTGTAGGCCTCCCCCTTAAATCGCCATAACGAGCGGTTGGTAGTCGTTTGCGCCCAACGGCTCACCGCGATTCTTACTAGATCGTCGGTCCACCTTGTGGGGGCCGGCCTACGCTGCGTCTTCCAGTCCGATCTAAGGGGGAGGCCTATAAAATAAAAAAAAATGTTTATTTCAGACACAAAAATACGACCCATATCACATACTCGTATAAATGAAAAATACACTAAAAACAACAAAATTGAGAACCTCCTCATTTTTTGAAGTCAGTTAAAAATACTGAATATGCCACGGAGCAGATGCTCCAGTGTAGTCATTTTTTATTTCCGTCCAGGTGGACGGAAATCCAATACTTACAAATTCCATTATTATAAATCTGGTTAGAGACAGCCCTCAGTACGCTATTGTTGGAGCGACTCAGCCTACTCCAAAACGACCGACGCTTTGCGAGCTCGGATGATAGCGAAAAAGTCGGGAACACCCGCTTCCGAGAACATTCTATGTTCAGCAGTGGACGTCTGCCGGCTGATGATGATGATGATAATATTGTATTCGAAGAATAATTTACAAAACATGCTTCTCTTGTTATGAATTGCATCGGTAGTTGATAACTGCAAAAGTGACTACTCAAGTAAACAGTAGTGAAAATAGGTACGGAACGGTAAAATCTCTCGACTAAGTCGGTATAAATTCGAGAATATTGCGGAATTTTAACAAATTTTGTTGAATTTAAACAAATTCCGTAGCTACTTGCATTGCCAGGTTACAGAGAGAGTCTTTTATAACTTTGCGTAGATAAATATGAAGAAGTTTTCTGACCAGTTTTTCTTCTTTTACAGATGCGTGTGGACTATCAGACGTACCGCACATAGAGAGCCTCCAAGAAAAATCTCAGTGTGCCCTCGAGGAATACTGTCGAAGCCAGTACCCCAACCAGCCCACACGCTTCGGGAAACTCCTCCTACGACTGCCTTCCTTACGCACCGTCAGCTCGGCAGTCATCGAACAACTCTTCTTCGTTAGACTAGTCGGGAAGACACCGATCGAAACCCTGATCAGAGACATGCTGCTGTCCGGTAGTTCGTTCTCGTGGCCGTATATGGCGACCATGTGACATACGATGTGGCGACAGCTGGCAGCGGCATGATCCACGCCTTACGGCTTCCCGCCGTATCTGCCGAGCCAGCGCTTCGACCCCTTCAGGTTCACTCGTGAGATCCCCCAGGCAGAGGATGCTGTGACGTCATCCAGCGAGTTTCACGAGAACACTGAAGGGAGTGAGGAGTACTTCGGGTCGCGAAGCAGAGACGGCGAGAGAGCCGAGCCGATGTTCGAATCGGCATTCTACGCTCCTAAGACGACGGAACAGGAAATCTTCGAGCCGCCAACGACATCCAGCGAGCCGCAGAAGAAGAACAGTCTGACGATCGACAGCCTCCTCAACCTCCGCGCTCAGGATCCGTGTTCCGTGCCAGAATAGGAAAAATAGACTTTTGTAGACATCGGTTAAGTGTGGGGTCAGTAGTGTCTATTAGTTCAAGATTTTTGTTCCTCTGTAAAAATATCGTAGATTTATTATTTAATGTAAATAAAATGTTTTTATTGTTGTACATTATTTGAGTAGGTTAAGTGCTATTTTCTACTATGTAACGATTGACTTGAGAGTTGTCATGACAAGTTTGTTTCTTGGGGCCGTACCTACGTAATATACCTACTCAAACAGCACAGTGCAAACAGAAGCTCTAGTAGACTCATGCCCTCAATAACAAGTCCTTACCAGGATGGCATTTACTACGAGCTTCTGTTTACACTTGGTTTAAGAATACGGCTCTTGAAGTCAGTGTAATCTTAGGGAAATGATGTTGTGGGAAAAGCAATCTTGGATTGAAACGCAATGAAGTGTAAATTGGTCGTGCAATGTTGGTGTGTAGTGAACCTATAGAAATATTAGAATGATATTAATCGAAGAATTTGGATATGTGAGTTTTTATTTTGAATTTATAGTAGCTGATGTATGCAGGTTTGGTTTTTTGCCGGGTAATAAAATTATATTATGGGTAAATTTATTTCAATATTACTAAGTAAATAATAACGCATTTTGACCTTCATAGTAATCCTGGATTTATATCAAATAGATAATATTATAAACAATATACATATGATATATTATTTTATCCTACTTTCTCACTGGTGCTGTTTTTTCAAAGTATTTTTAGAGACGTGGTCCTTCACTATTGGCCTTATGAATAAGCTCAGAGTCGCTCAACGAGCTATGGAGAGGGCTATGCTCGGGGTTTCTCTACGGGATCGAATCAGAAATGAGGAGATACGTAGGAGAACTCAAGTAACCGAGATAGCCCGACGGATTAGCACGTTGAAGTGGCAATGGGCAGGCCATATAGCGCGCAGAACTGATGGCCGATGGGGCAGACGACTTGGTAAGAACCGCAGGTCGGCGTTGGATGCAGACCGCTTCCAACCGCAGTTCCTTGAGATCAATGAGGGAGGCATTTGTCCAGCAGTGGACGTCCTACGGCTGATATGATGATGATGATACATATGATATATTATTTTATCCTACTTTCTCACTGGTGCTGTTTTCTCAAAGTATTTTAAGTTTTCTATAAGTGAACCTATAGACACAAATTCCACGAAGCATTTATAAAAAATTCCTGCTACATTTTGCCTTTTTTTACTTGTTGTAAATAATAAAATGTTAATAAATAATTCGTACGCAATATTAAATTTATTTGTGAATCTAAAGTAAATTGATGTTTATAATCTAAACCAAATTCTCAAGTTAGAAACGAAAACGGAATTGCATTTTAGAACTCGTTTTTTTTCACTTTTTCCTACCAAAATGTGTGTATGGCATTACCTATGTAATTCGCAATAACGTGTACAAAGGTTGTATGTAAAATAGCGTCGTGTGTATGAGACTGTATGAAAATGTATAAAAGTATACACATATTAAAAATGTCAATCTGGATTTTGAGTTTTTTGTTTTATTCAATCCTCGACAAATCCTACCAATACCTTATTTCTGCAGCCAAGCAGCATTGCTGTTTCGCTTTGAAGGGTATGGTTGCCGGTAAAATTGGTGTATGCAGGGCAGTGTATCGTAGAGCATTTTCTAAGGTCTGACCTATGAGATAATACTTTGTTATAGGCGATGGTTACCACTTAACATCAGGTGGGCCATAAGCTTGTTCAATCTCCAGGTAGTACAAAAAAACAATGAGAAATTAAAAACGAATGTGAATCTTCCAACTTCATAACTAAAGAAATCTGCATCGTCCATCACAAATAAATAATGCTGGACATTTCATACAGCGCTATCTAGCCCCAATCTTAGCGAAGCTACTATGGAACCAATATATACTTATATACTGATAGAATACTTATATACTTTTTTTTAAATATAATAATAATAATAATCCTCCTAGCCGATTTCGGCTACAGAGACTTGACTTTGTGATTATTGGCCTAGGTGTTTAGCCTGTATGTGGCTGATGTACCCTATTTTTGCGCTAAAAGTCCGGTTACAATGAACACAAGTTAAGGCGCCATTAATGTAGTTGTAATTGATATTAGCCGGCGGTCGACTTTTAAGCTGATCTCGTTTTAAGTCTAGTTCTTGCCTCCTTTCTTCTTCAAACTCGTACACTTTGTCCTGAACATGACGCCTCCATTCAGGTCGTTTTTCAGCGAGAGCCTCCCAGCGCGACGGATCGATACAACACCTCTTCATGTGCCTCTTCTGTACGTCTTTGAAACGTAGGAACTGACCTCCGCGTTTCCGCTTACCATGTTCTAGTTCACAGAAGAAAATGCGTTTCGCCCTTCGCTCATCAGACATCCGAGACAGGTGCCCGCACCAACGCAGCTGACGCCGCATCAAATATGCCTCTATGCCACAGACATTAGCCCGTCGTAGAACATCGGTATTACGGACCCGATCCGACCACTTGATGTTAAGAATGTCGCGGAGGCATTTCAGATGGAATCTGTCTAACGTGCGTATGTGTCTGCGATACAGGCACCATGTCTCTGACGAGTACAAGATGTTAGGAAGTACAATAGCCATATACACCTTAATCTTGGTACTCAATTTGATGTTATGGGAGCGAAATACCTGGACTCGTAGTTTACCAAAAGCAGCCATAGCGGAGCCAAGTCTGCTGTTGATCTCCGAGTCAAGGTCGCATTTTGTTGTTATGCTGCTTCCCAGATATCTGAATGTATCGACCTGTTTTATGGGCTTTCCATCGATTTGCAGATTCAGTGGAGCTTGGTTAACAGTGTCCATGGCCATCACCTCTGTCTTTGTAATATTAATTTTGAGGCCAAATCTACAGCACGCAGCGTCAAGCCGAGTCATCAAGTCCTGGAGTCCCTCAGAAGATTCCGCAACGAAACATAGGTCATCAGCATACATCAATTCGGTAATGAGGTCATACGATACCTTTGTGTGCGCTTTTAACCTAGCCAGGTTAAAGATACTGCCATCTGTGCGAAAACGTATGCGGATCCCTTCGGTGTTGGCTTGTAAAGTCTCCCTCACGACAACGGAAAAGTACAGAGCAAAAAGAGTGGGTGCTAATACACAGCCTTGTTTTACACCACAAGTGACAGGGAATTGCTCTGTCTGCTCACCATTGACGGTTACGCAACAAGTCATGTTGTCGTGAAGAAGTCTTATCAAGCGTATAAATTTGTCGGTGCAACCAAGTTTCGAAAGCACAATCCACAAAGCTTCGCGAGGTACACTGTCAAAAGCTTTCTCCAGATCAACAAAACAGAGAAACAGAGGTTGACACTGTTCCCTGCTTTTCTCTTGCAGTTGTCTAAGAGAGAATATGGCCTCGCATGTGCCGCGATTGGGTCTAAACCCAAATTGCGTTTCAGGCAATATACTTTCAGAGAGCTCCATAAGACGATTTAAGAGTACTCTGGCAAAAGTTTTTCCTGGAGTAGACAGAAGTGATATACCCCTATAAGAGTTGCAAACAGATCGATCACCTTTATTACTTATACAAAGAGCAAATTAGTGATACGCCAAAACTAGGAGGAACGAACTCCATTTCCCACATGCGCTGGAAAAATTGCCAAATCTTGTAGTGCAACTCATCTCCGCCATATTTTAATAGTTCTCCTGGTATGTTATCGATGCCGACAGCCTTATTGTTTTTCTGCGCTTTGATGGCGATGATAACTTCCTCAAGAGAAGGAGGCTGATCCAGATCTACGGCTTGTGGTAAGGCAGGAAGTGATGCTAAATAGTTTATGTCAGCAGAACGATCCACATTGAGTAAGCTGTTATAGTGTTCTGCCCAGCGAGTAAGAACTTCTCCTTTGCTTACCAGGAGGGTACCTGAAAGTGATTTCAGTGGTACGTTTACTCGATGTGGACTTCCTACTAACTTTTTAATCTCGTTAAAGAAATCGCCGAGTCTATTCGAATCAGCAAGCCACTGAATATAGCGAACCTTGTTCAGCCACCACTCATCTTTTGCGTTTCGAGTTAGTCTCCTTATTTGGCTCGTACTCTCCTTTATTTTTTCAGAAGCAGTTGTCTGATTTCCCTTTCGAAGGAGCTGGCGGTGTTTTTCTAGGGCGACTGTCAATGTATTATCATTTTCGTCAAACCAGTCTTCACAGACACGAGGTTTTTGGCCTAAGATCTCAGTAGCCGCATTGATGGTATTTGTAGTTAACAGTTTCCAGCCCTCGTCTAACTGTTCATCTTCGGGGTGTATGCCTGCTGTAAAGGTATTGACAGCTTCCCTGTAATTTGCCAATATTTCAGCAGACTCTAGCTTTTTCAGATGAAGACAGTTAGGCTTAGCCCTGCGAGGTCTACGGCAAGGGCTAAGACGCAAAAATAGTTTTGTAACAACAAGTCGGTGATCCGACCAACAGTTTGCGCCCCTCATTACTCTCGTTACTTTGACATCCGCTATATCCCGTTGACGGACTATAGCATAATCAATAAGATGCCAATGCTTGGACCTTGGGTGCATCCAGGTAGTTTTGTATTTATTTGGGAGTCTAAACATGGTATTGGTAATACCCAGATGAAATTGGGAACAGAGGCTTAGTAACAGTTGCCCATTACTGTTCATGTTACCAATGCCATGTCGCCCTATCACCCGAGGCCAAGCTTCAAAATCACGTCCGACGCGAGCATTAAAGTCGCCAAGAAGCAAAACTTTCTCACAGCGCCGGATTTTAGTCAGCACTTCTGACACTTCCTCATAAAATTTGTCCTTGACGTCATCACTTTTGTCGAGTGTTGGCGAATATACGCTGATAACATTTAAGTATTTATTGTTTCGAAGATGGAAACGTAAGGACATGACACGATCAGAGATAGCAACTGGATGTTCTTCCAACTTAGAGGCTAAAGTAGTTTTAATAGCAAAGCCTACTCCTGACCGTCTAGGCTCAGAAGCTGGTGTGCCTTTCCAGAAGAAAGTGTACCCACCACCACGTTCAACAAGCTCACCTTCGTCAGCTAGATGTGTTTCGCTGAGAGCGGCTATGTCGACGTCATAGCGTTTGAGCTCGCGAGCCACAATGGCGGTTTTACGTTCTGGGCAGAGGTTGTTGGGTCGGTCTAAAAGAGTACGTACATTCCACGCACCAAAAGTCATATTCATCTGCATGTTTTTAGATTTATTCTTTTTGCGAGGAATGAGCGTTTGTTTGGGGCACCTTTTCTAGCCCCCTCCCCGGCTGAGCGAGGAAAGCAGTGCCTCTCTAAATAAAGCTGCTTTGTCTCAAAGAGTGCTGCCGAACCACACTGTCACCCCGATGCAGTGCTAGAGCGACCACTCTCCTCTCCTTAGGTCACCCGTGTCCAGGTATTAGACCAAGCCCAGGACTTTTTTAAACTCGGAATGACAAAGCCAAGTCAGATGCGCAGGATATATTAAGTTGCATAAGTGTGCGCGCCGTACACAGATGCACCCTCTCCTCCTTACTCCCCTTGACCCAGTGGAACGGAGAACCGCTACGACTGGAAGGGAACAGGACGCAGTATCTGGCAACGATAAAAACTCCTATCGCTACCTTCAGGCCTTCTACAGTTGCCTGGTTGCCTCGCCACTTGAGGTGGATTGCGTTGACGCCGAAGCAACGAGCACTAGCACGGGGAGTGACCGTGCCGACTCGAGGGCCGAAACACGCCGTTGCTACAACAAAGTGTTTCGGCACTCGAGCCCCCCTCTACCAGCCTAGGTTCCTAAGGTGTGGCCGCTGCATGCTATAGCGGCGACCACTAACGACGATCGAATGCGTGCCGCGCGATCTGAGGAGCCTTTTATAGGCGATGTTGCCTCGACCACTAACGACGATCGAATCTTCGTATATTCAACGGGCAGCGTAACGACGCCCCAGAGAGGTCCGCACTGTACGACGGCTCGAGCACGACTTTTTTAAATATATAATTATAATGTACATATATAGAAAAATACTCAAAACCCGGAACAAATATCTGTAATTCTGTAGACCATGCAAACATTTGTCCCGCAGCGGGAATCGAACCCCTTTATCCTGCATCTTAGCCTGCCATTCGCCCACTGTGCCTCACTTATCTATACTAATATTATAAAGAGGAAAGATTTGTTTGTTTGTATTGAATAGCTCCGGAACTACTGGACCGATTTAAAAAATTCTTTCAGTGTTAGGAAGCTACACTATCCCCGGGTGACATAGGCTACTTTTTACTCAACTGCGCAGAAGGAGGGTACTGTTTTTATTGAAAAACTACGCGTGCGAAGCTGCGGAAAGGTCAGCTAGTATTTCATATATGGCAAGTACAAGAAGTACTTATTACTGTGTCTGCTATACCGCGACACTAAGGCCGGCTTGCACAACGATCCCTAAATGTGTTAAGTGCCAAAATATGATTTAATGAGTTGTCAAATCATACAAATATGTCAAATTTAAACATGTTTTGTCGTAAAATACGTTTAGAGATCAATGTGCAAGCCGGGCTAAAAATAAACCCGCCAAAGACGTCACTATAAAAAATTAATTCATCATTATCATCATATCAGGCACAGAATGTCCACTGCTGAACATAGGTCTCCCCCATTGATTTCCGAAGCGACATTGTGCGGCCAGCACCCAACGGCTCCCACCAACTTTTAACAGGTCGCCTTTCCATCTAGTCCCTCCTACACAGGAAAGCAAAGCTGAAATTAATTGATCGGGCGAAGCGAGATCTCTAAATCAACTTGGGCAAATCGGCGTTGTATGTATGTATATTTGTTTGTCCGAGGATAACTTTCGTAGCGTTGATCCGATCATCGTGAAATTTGATTCATAGGTGGGTAGTGATGGCTCAATTTTGGTGTGACTATATGAGCCAAAAATGTTAGGGGGTTGTTGAGATATTGGGGTTCAAGAGGAGTAAAAAAAATTAAAATGAGACTATTAGGTCAAGTGGGATGTCAAATGAAAGGTAACCTATTCATCATTATATTTTAACATCGTTTTTATTTTAGGTTAAACTTTTTTGAGTTCTTTATAAGCCATAATAAAAACAAAACTTTGACAAAATTCACAGGGTACACCAGTGACCCCACAGTACTGAAATATAGTATGCGTGTAGCTTTAGTGACACAAATATTGGCAAAAGTATGAAATCCGGAATAACTGCAATTTGTACCACAAAAAACGCAACCAAATACATGAACACCCGTTACCTGTAATTTGAAAGAAACTGTATGTCAAGTAGTTGGTTGTCCATTTCGTGGCACCATTTTAGTAGTGAAAACAATCCCTAAACGTATTTAATAACTAAACCTGTTTTAAGTTTTACGTATTTGTATGATTTGACAACTCCTTAAACCATATTTACACTAAATACGTTTAGGCATCGTTGCGCGAGTCGCACTAAGAATATATTTTTTTTGTTTCGCGAGATCTCAGTTCGGGGCCAACCACTAGTTATTTTGATGTGAAACTGCTATTGACGAGCCTGGGCAGTAAAACCGACATGTATCCCGTGACGGCAAATGGCATGACGCTCTCTTATGCCACCACGCTTCCTCAACGTCACCGCTCTCAATTAACTTTAATGTTTCACATCTGCAGATCGTTCTGTGACAGCCAAATTAAAAACAAATTTAAAAAGTTTTATATATTAATTGCCTCTGTAATTTTTAACCGTTTAAAATATAAAATAACTAGCTGACCCGCCCGCGGCTTCGCACACATTTTTTCGTAAAACATTACCCTCCTTCGCAGTCAGGTAATCGATGTTTTTAAAATATACATATCCGTAGTGTACAATTCCGTACAATTCCGGATGGACAGCGTTTGGAAAACTTCGCAACGTCTTTTCGTCCAACATACCTGAGTACCTTAAAACGAAAGTCTTCAATCAGTGTGTGTTATCAGTGATGACATATGGAACCGAGACGTGGTCCTTCACTATTGACCTTATGAATAAGCTCAGAGTCGCTCAACGAGCTATGGAAAGGGCTATGCTCGGGGTTTCTCTACGGGATCGAATCATAGCCCGACGGATTAGCACGTTGAAGTGGAAATGGGCAGGCCATATAGCGCGCAGAACAGATGGCCGAAGGGGCCGGACAGTTCTTACATGGAGGCCACGGACCGTCAAGCGCAGCGTAGGACGTCCACCTAAAAGATGGGCAGACGACTTGGTAAGAACCGCAGGTCGGCGTTGGATGCAGGCCGCTTCAAACCGCAGTTCCTGGAGATCAATGAGGGAGGCCTTTGTCCAGCAGTAGGCGTCTTACGGATGATATGATGATGATGATGATGAATTCCGTAGTACATTAATTTGATCTATCTCGTATGGTTTAGCCAGCGTTTGCGATTTAAGCGCACAAAAATATATTTTTAGGCTTTTCTTTTCTTTTTTGTATATATTATACATGACGGAGAATGGTTCCGGGGCATGCCGTCCGGTTTGTCTGATATGACCGGAAACCCAAATAACCAACTTTTTAGTCCAATCGTTTAATCACCGATCACAATCAAAAGATTTCACTCCAAAGATTTGTTCTGATCAGACGAACAGAAACGCGGTAAGTTCAAAACACAAGCTCTGTGGGCCACCGATCAGTTCGCAGCTCAAAAAGAAGTGAAGTCAGTCTCTATCCGTCTTCAACCGGAATGCATCTGTTGCTCGGTGGCGCTCTCTAGCTGATGCTGGCTTTACCCAAGTGACAAATGACGTCTACTTGACGTTTCCAAACAAAAGTTGTTGATTGACTATCCGGAACACGGAGTCATCAACGCTCCGACATACATATTATAATTTATCCTCTTGAATCACTTTATTTGCCACTATTGCTGAAAAATGCATTAATTTAAATTTTTAGATTTAAATTTTAAATTAAATTTTTGCGAACTAGATAGATACATAATTTCTTTATTGCACACCATTAAAAATAAAACAAACAAAAGAGAATACAAAATTAAATCAAAGGTACAATGGGCGGCCTTATCGCTAAAACCGATCTCTTCCAGGCCACCTTTGGATGGATAGGATCTGTGTGAACAAATGAGAACGGCGGCGTTAATCAAATAATAACTAACAGAATAAGTACATAAATTACTAAAATAAAATATACATATAAATAAATTTAAATAATTTTATAATATTAAATAACCTACTTCTAAATAAATAGGTAATTAGAATATAACAATAAAAAATTATATACAAAATTTAAAGTTGCAAAGTCTTAGTGAGCGATGGACGACAGATAATGTTTATTAACCATGTTTTTAAAAACAGGAAGGGATTTGGCGTTACGAATTGAAACAGGTAGTGCATTCCAGAGTCTGGTAGCCTGAAGAGTGAAGGAGTTAGTATAAAATACTGAGGTATGATGAGGAGTTTTCAATTTAAGGTTTTCAGCGGAGCGTAAGGACCAGGAGTTGGAAACATGAAGAAACTCAAAGCATTCTTTGAGGTAGGGCGGAGTAGAAGAAATGAAAAGGATGCTGTAAAGGAGGGACAGGATGTGAGCATTCCGACGAAGGCGGATGGGTAACCACTTGAGCCTGTGGCGATACTCAGAAATGTGATCGTATTTACGCAAGCCAAATATGAATCTGATAGAGAAATTCTGGAGACGCTCAAGCTTTTTGAGTTGATCTTCAGTTAAATCAAGATAGCTGGCGTCAGCATAGTCGAGAATGCACAACAATGATTATGCAAGTGCAATTTTGGTGGAAGTCGGAAGGAAGTTTCGCAGCCGTTTAAGAGAGGTAGCTGCAGCAAAGGTCTTTCGGCTTACTGCTGCTAGTTGAGGTCCCCAAGATAGATGGCTATCCATGAGTACCCCCAGATTTTTTACTACCTTGCTGGTTGCTATTGAAGTACCGTCAAATTTTACCTGTGGAAGATCAAGCCAATCGATTTGAGTAATCATCCGCGAGCTTCCCATTACTATTACTTGGGTTTTTGATGGATTGACTTTAAGCCCATATGATTTGCTCAACTGTAGTATATTCTGTAAATCACTGTTTATGCTATTAATTGCTTTACCTAACCACCTAACAGGGGTTTGGGTATAAATTATACTATACTATATAACTATACTCTTGTGTTTAAGCAAAAGTCAGTCTCTCGTGACCACAGCCGATGTAACTTGGACGAAACGTCGAGGTTAGTCGTAGTAGTTAGTAGGTTAGTTTTGTCTTAAAAAATCTGTTGAGTAGTTTAAAAGATTTAAGCGAACAGACAGTGAAAGCGACTTCATTTTATACTATGTAAAGATAAAGATAAAGATGAGCAATCCTACTAATATTATAAACGCGAAAGTTTGTATGTACGGATGTTTGTTACTCTTTCACGCCGGAACGGCTGAACCGATTGCAATGAAATTTGGTATGTATGTAGATCGTAACCTGGATTAACACATAGGCTACTTTTATTGGCAAACTACGCGCGCGAAGCCGCAGGCGGAAGCTTGTATGTTAATATATCAAAATCGTGTGAACAAACATCCCGGTATGAATACAAAGAATTTCATCGCATGACCACAACCACAGTATAAACCACAGTAAGTTTTGCACACTATACAAGCACAGTTTAATAAACAGTAAGTATTGTGCAGATTACAACAGGTGTACAACCGAACACGCGATCTGTGATTCGGGATCACTCCCACGCGTGGGAAACTAAGTATTGTTGACGCCAATTACGTTCGGGAATGATATGGGGCTGGCGCTTGATAAATAAATAACAGAGTAATGATCATTATCGATACCTATTATTAGCGATAGCCTTTCACAATCGAATTATAAAAAAAAATATACACTACGGAAGAAGGTCATTCCACATCTTGCAGGTGCGTGGAAGAAACGAGCGGGTGAAACGCACCGTTTGAGACTTCCACGCATCTACAATATGTGGATGAGCTCGTTGCCGATCGCGGGAGGTTCGATGGTAGAAGTGGGAAGCAGGGATTAAATTGAACAGCTCTTCAGAACATTCGCCGTTATATATTTTATAGAAAACAATGAGCGCTCCGATGTCACGGCGCAGACTCAGCGGCTCCAGATCCTTAGATAATACTACTCCATGGAATTCCATTAGGAGTAAATTCTGACCCTGACATGCAGTCTCAATTAAAGAGGTTAGTATATTTTAGGTGTATAGTGTATAGGTATGTTTTTAATATTATATAGATGCACTACCGTCCTCTGATCAATCGTTATCCTGTCCATACAAAGGTTGAATAGAAAAGATCGCTTTTAGCGATAAGACCGCCCAGTGTACTAAATCTCTTTGTAAAAATTATGTTCTGTATTTTACTTTGGTGTACAATATCTTATCTTATCTGTAATTATCTTACCTTATCTCAATTGAAGATGATGTAAACATCTCGTGAAAAGTTGCGGCTTCGCAGCCCAAGATAGGAACCTACATAAAAACGAATTCACAAAATAAAAAAAACCTATTGGAGTTTTACTACGTGTTTTGTAATATATCACATTAATATATGAAAATATGGTTAGGGCTAATGTCTACTGTTGTAAAATAGGTTCTTTTAAATTCATTACTATGGTATTTATTTAATTTTTATAACAACCTAGCCTATCAAGTCCTAAAATATCAATGAAATAGTCTGTATAAAATAAGAAAGTTCATGTAAGTAAGTTTGCGGGATCGCCACAAAGACACCGCCGATTTACGATAATTTTTTTTTTCTTCAGGCCTTTTCCCATTTTTATTTGGGGTCGGCTCTCCTAATCACTTGTCTTCAGATATGTTTTCTGGATCGTCATTGCGTCTATATTGTCATTCTTTAGGTATTTCTGTATTACAGCCATCCAGTCGGGGTCTTCCGCGCTAACTCTGTCCGATCTTCAAGTCCAGAACTTTAGATTACGTTAAAAATTATTTATTGAAAATGTATCGATGACTGGATAATTAGTCAAGCTACTTGTATTAAACCCACCTCTAAAATCAGTTAATACGATACTGGATGTATGTAATGGACGTTTCAAAAGGATCCTTGCGATTTTTATTAATAAATGAATTTTGATTTTTAGGATGATAGTGTATGTTACAAGGACACAAGCTTTGCAACGCCTTCCCAGCATCGCACAGTTAGGTTGGAGATGACGATGAGGTTTAGCCAATCAGTACTTAAAGTTGGAATGTGCCTGACGATAGATCATTTTTATACCAGCTGCATGACGTCCAAGGCTGAATATAGGCATCTCCATCGATTTTCAGAGCTACCGGTCTTGTCCAGCCTGCACCCAACGGCTTCAACGGGCAATGTTATCTTGGAGTCTTCCAGTCCAGAGTTAACAGGTTATTTCTAGGCAAGCATGACCACACTATCACTCCCCATCATTTGAGGCAGTGGTCACGCGCCTGACTATTAAAAACAAGGTTATTATTCTACCAAAGTTTTTGCTAAAATTAACAATTATTGAAACAAAATGTCTTATTTATTCATGACTTCGTACCGCGGCTTCGTACGCGTGGTTAGTCAATAAAACATTACCCTCCTTCTGTTCAGTCGCGTAAAGTGTATCCTATGTCTCAAGTCCATTCATATTATTACATAAGCAGTGCCTACAACACAAGTCCCGTACTTAGTGTAAATACTGCACGCCAATATTCACAACAAGCCATTGTAAAAATTGTATTCTTTATTTCTGTATTCTTATAATGCTTGATTTGAGAAATAAATGATTTGATTTGATTGATTGATTGATATTCGATCTAGGTATATAGGTACCAAATTCCATCGAAATCGGTCGAGCCGTTAAGTCGTGAAAAGGTAACAAACAGACAGAGAGAAATAGTTACTTTCAAATCGGTATGTACATAGATTATAACCTGGATTAACACATAGACTACTTTTTGAAAATGAAAATGAAATGAAAAATGATTTATTGGTTTACATAAGAGTAAATACAAAGGTAACATATATCAGTATAATGGTGCGTCAAAAACTGGACTAGATTTTCTGTATCCCAGTTTTTGACGTCTTCCATTGGACAATCGAGAGTGATCTTATAGTATTTATCTTAGACCAATGTTAAGTTATGGCATAAATTTAAATTTATTTATAAAGCTAGGTATTTTAATTATTATTTTTGTATTATTAGCAAATCCTCCGTTTCATGGTATGATAATTTCTGAAGCCAGGATTTTACAGTGTGCTTGCAATTATGTATATTTAAAGTCAGTATATTTAGGATTTTATTAATTTTGTTATGGAGATGATTTGACTTAAAGATAAATTGGTGTTGCATGAAGGTGGTTCTGCAAGCAATATTGAGTATGTGATGACCCCTTCTTTTTCGTGTGTGTGAGGGATGCATTGCAATTTTAGTGTGGATTCTAAGGATGATATTAAGTATGTATAGTTAACGGATTGTTAATAATTTACAGGATGCATACAAATCTTTGGTAGGGTAGCGGTATCTTTTAAAAAACATAGTTTTGAGCACAGATCTCTGTGCCCTCTCTAAGGGCATCATATGAGACTTATATGCTATACTTTATGACTAACTTTTTGTTGTCATACAACGCGTGCGAAGCCGCTAGCGGACGCTAGTTATACATATTAACCTTCCTCTTGAATCACTCTATCTATTGTTGAAAACTGCATTAAAATCCATGCATTAAATGAATGAAAACGCTTTATTCTACACATTAAAAAAATAGAAAATACAGACAAAATAGAAGACACAAATCAAATAGTACAATGGGCGGTCTTATCGCTTTGAAGCGATTTCTTCCTGACGACCTTTGGATGGAGAAGATATACCTAGTCAGGTCATAAGTATTGTAACACAGTAAAAACTTTTCTTTTAGAATGCTGGCCACAAAAAAGTTTATAGAATTCGAATTTCGAATTGTTCATGAAAATAAAAATGTATTCTTTTTAGAATTTTACTCATTTTTAAATATGGAGTGGACGCTTAAAGAAGACCGTGTTGCAGTTATTGCGTTGCATCGTTGCGGTTACGCGCTAATTAAAATTTTTGACATACTGAAAAATTTGAATATAACCAAAAGATTCGTTTATCGCACCATCAAACGATACAATGAAGACTCTAGTGTAGATGACAGTTCAAGAAGTGGTCGTCCTCGGTCTGTTAGGACTCCAGCAGTGATAAAAGCTGTGAAGGCGCGAATTCAAAGAAATCCCAAACGTAAGCAGAAACTGTTGGCCCTTCAAATGAGGTAAAGCAGAACCACGGTGAAAAGGGTGTTAAATGAAGACTTAGGGCTTCGGGCATATCGAAGAAAAAAAGGACATCGTTTGAATGCTCGTCTAATGGGCCTGAGACTGAAGAGATGCCGCGCTTTGTTGAAGCGGTACGCGGGAAAAAAATATCGGGAAATTCTTTTTTCGGATGAAAATTTTTTTACCATAGAAGAGAGCTACAACAAACAAAATGATAAGGTGTACGCACACAGTAGTGAAGAAGCGAGCAACCGTATTCCGCGTGTCCAACGAGGTCATTTTCCATCCTCGCTCATGGTATGGTTGGGAGTTTCTTATTGGGGCTTAACATAGGTACATTTTTGTGAGAAAGGTGTAAGAACGAATGCAGTTGTGTATCAAAATACAGTCCTGACGAACCTTGTGGAACCTGTTTCTCATACCATGTTCAATAACAGGCACTGGGTATTCCAACAAGATTCGGCGCCAGCTCATAGAGCGAAGAGCACACAAGATTGGCTGGCGGCGCGTGAAATCGACTTCATCCGGCACGAAGACTGGCCCTCCTCCAGTCCAGATTTGAATCCGTTAGATTACAAGATATGGCAACACTTGGAGGAAAAGGCGTGCTCAAAGCCTCATCCCAATTTGGAGTCACTCAAGACATCCTTGATTAGGGCAGCCGCCGATATTGACATGGACCTCGTTCGTGCTGCGATAGACGACTGGCCGCGCAGATTGAAGGCCTGATTGGCCTGAGGTCATTTTGAATAAACTTTAGTGTCATAAGAATCTATGTTTTGTTAAGTTCATTTTGGTATATAAAAAGTTACATAATGAATAAACTTGTTTCAATTATTTTATATTAAACATGACAGAATTTATGACCTGACTAGGTAGTAATGTCAAAGATGGTCGGGTGTGCACTTAAGATATGGATGTAGGGAGTGCAACTAATACATAAATAAAATATAAATAGACATAAATAAACTGTTAAATTATATACCTTAATATAACATATAAAAATTATGATATATATAATATTTATAATACATACATTAGATAAATACGATAAATAAAAGATGTAAGGTATCAGACAGCGGAAGCGACTTCATTTTGTACTATGTAAAGTTAAAGATGACAGATGAAGCTCTTTAGCACTAACACACTCGTACATTCCAACACACAATATAAAACAAACACTGTTCCGGAAGGACATCACACACCACCTGGCGAAAATTAAACAACACGAACAAAATTCCCACAAACAAATCACGGAAGACTGAACTACAAATTAAAATGCAACAGTTTTACAACACCTGCTTCTATTATAATCGTCACGCACGACGACACCCACCCTATTCGACCAACATCAAGTAGGACAACTATTTTTTTTATCTAGCCTATGCTGTCCCACTGCTGGGCAAAAGCCTCCCCCTCATCTCTCCACTTTTCTCGACTGGCGGGATTTGTTCCCGCCAGTCCCTATAAAAAGCGTCCAAATCATCGCGCCACCGCTTCTTAGGCCTTCCACGGTGTCGCTTTGTGGATGGAAAGCTACACCGTGGACAGCTATTAAATTAGAAAACTATTTCATCCTCATCATCAGCCGGAAGACGTCCACTGCTGAACATAGGCCTCCCCCTTAGATCGCCACAACGAGCGGTTGGTAGCCGTTTGCGCCCAACGGCTCCCCGCGATTCTTACTAGATCGTGGGTCACCTTGTGGGGGGCCGGCCTACGCTGCGTCTTCCAGTCCGTGGTCTCCACTCGAGAACCTTTCTTCCCCAACGGTTATCGGTTCTACGAGCGATGTGGCCTGCCCATTGCCACTTCAACTTGCTAATTTTGAGAGCTATGTCGGCAACTTTAGTTCTTCTGCGGATTTCCTCATTGCGAAAACTATTTATTACACTAAAACTATAATACATAGGCGATCCTTATGATAATTAGGATTTTCTTCCCGCTAACCTTTGTGTAGATAAAGTGGTAGTGCCAGAAAACAGATAGATAAACAAACTTTAGCTTAGGTACCATAAAATAAACTTATAAACATTACTAATAACTAGCTGACCAATCCGCAGCTTCGCACGCGTAGTTTTTCAATAAAAACATTACCTTCCTTCTGCGCAGTTAGATAAAAAGTAGCCTGTGTCACCCGGGAATAGTGTAGCTTCCCATCAGTGAAAGATTTTTTAAATCAGTCCAGTAGTTTCGGAGCCTATCCAATACAAACAAACAAACAACAAATCTTTCCTCTTTATAATAATAATAATAATAGATAGTATAGACTAGCTGACCCGTCCGCGGCTTCGTACGTGTGGTTTGTCAATAAAACATTACCCTCCTTCTGTGCAGTCGCGTAAAGTGTATCCTATGTCTCAAGTCCATTCATAATCTATCTAGGTAGGTATATAGGTACCAAATTCCATCGAAATCAGTAGAACCGTTAAAAAGGCTCGTGAAAAGGTAACAGACAGACAGAGAGACAGAGTTACATTCAAATCGGTATATAAGTATTAAAATTAATAATAGATTATAACCTGGATTAACATATAGGCTACTTTTTTTGACAAACAACGCGGGCGAAGCCTCTGACAGAAGCTAGTTATACATATAAACCTTCCTCTTGAACCACTCTATCTATTGCTGAAAACTGCATTAAAATCCGTTGAGTAGTTTAAAAGATCTAAGGGAACAGACAGCGGAAGCGACTTCATTTTATACTATGTAAAATGAAAACGTAGAACTCTTGACACGCTTAGAAGAAGAAGAAAAAAACTATGTCAAGATACACATACATAAACGAAATATATAAATATACCAACATAAAGTGCTCAATTTTGTTGGGTATTTTCAAAGGAGATAAAGTGTTTATAGAGTTTGAAGTCTAAGACTCCCATAAAGGCAGCCCTGCGGATTTCCACAGGATGAGAGTTCCACAAGCGGATAACAGTCACGGCGAAAGAATTAGTGAAGAAAGAAGCTCAGGCATCTTAAGTAAAAGATGTTGAGAAGAACGAAAAGGATGATCAGGTGGAAAAATAAGAGAAAAACATTGCAGCATGGAGACAGAGGATTTTGATGAAACTATCCAGTATAAAAAAAAACGAGTGTGCTTTAAACCACACGACTGAAGTAAAACTTCTTATTCAAAATAATAATTTATAAAATAGTTCAATTACAAAATTGTCCACACGTCTGTAGGTCGATCAGTCTATGTTCATTCTGGACAGACACAACTCGCACTCGCACATTAACGTTTAAAAATATACGAAACGTAACTCTCTCTCTTTATATCTTCAATAACTTATCCCTAACCCTCTCAACTACCGTTCGCACTTTTCGTAACGCAATCACCAGCTTACTCTCCAAGTCAAGCGTGCGTAAAGAAGTATTACTTCAAAAAGCTTGAATTCAGTTACCTGTTAGTATCGGTTTTTTTTTCAATTCTCGTACCATAAACAGTGACTGATACAAAAAACATTTTTGCACCAATTATCTTGAGCTACGAGTACGAGTCCCTGACCACATCATCGCTTCCCATACATCAGATGAGATAGTGCTAATAAAAATGAAACTCGAGGACTTGCGGATGATGGCGGTATCACCCCAGGACACTGCGAACTAAATCACCATCTCCCGAAGACATCTCAAGACATATCTAAGTAATGATAGTGGGCAACGTCGGGAATGCATACAGGATGCACGTGTGTGCAGGATGGACAGTGGAGCACGTTCTGCTGCACTGTATGGCCACCCACGAAGCCAGACTGAAGACTACATGAAGAGTGGGACTACATGAACACATCGAGCTATCTTCGACGTCAGCAACGACCTCGGGGACTCTGGAAAACTGCTGCCACCAACTCAAAGGAGTTCCTACTCCACTACATTAAGGAGTTGGGATGGCTGGGGTCAAGTTAGAAGGGGGTAATGCACAATACGCCCCTACGCGGGACGCCAGTGCAGATTTTATATCTCTAGAATTATGATTAAAGATAGTGGTAAAAAATGATCTAACAAAAACAAAGTAGGTATGAAGTGACTTCGTATGAGCAAATGGCATACTCAGTTGTCAGACTTTGTTTTATCTGTTTATTTTTTTTCACTACACAACGAGTAGAACGAGTATGTGAGTGAACTAATATGAAGCAACGTTCAAGACCTTGTTGCAGAGAGACCTGAGTGGAAGAAGTGATGGAAAAAAGCACCATAAGCAAGTCTGATTTGTCACTTTAGCTGACAAATAAGCAAAAAATCGACTATCCTGAGAATGTTTTTCCCAACCAGACGCTGTCTAAGTCTAAACCATCTGCAACAGATGAACAGGCCGATGATGATGATGACTCATGAGAAAGATGAATACTTGGCCCTAAAGTTGATCACATCCCTTCCGTTTTACTGTATCTACAACAGCATAAGGAACAACCAAGAAATACAGTCTTTGGTCAGGAATTACGATAACCTCTTGCTAAGTATTTTCTAGGGGAATTCCACGCTCAATCACTCCGATCGCCACGCAAGGGCGACCGTGTGCGCGACCACACGTGGCTGCCACCTGATATTTATTAAAGACTAGCTTCCGCCCGCAGTTTCGCACGCGTGTTTTGTCAATGAAAAGTAGCATTTGTGTTAATCCAGGTCATAATCTATCGACATACCAAATTTCATTGAACCTGGTTGAAACTTGGTGAAACAATTGAAGACAAACGGCTGACTGAGTAACAAACAAACATCAAAACTTTTGCATGTAATATTAGTGTGGCTGGTTGGATACTAACCGTGCCTAACCAACAATCTTATCTCATTGAGTATCAATATTGAAAGACGATAGGAAATACACAAACAAGGGAATATGACTCTAGCTGGGTAAAGCATGCAACCACATGGTAAGAACCTATACCCTCCCCTTAGCTTTGTCAGCCTTAAGGTACGCGTCCACAGATCCGTATCGTACACATCGGAAGGATCGGATCAAACGGATTAGTTTGTGTCAGTGCTTCCACCGTATCCGCAGCAATCAAATTGCCGATGCCATTTTCGTAGCGAGCGGACGAGTGGACACTATGTGTGAGACAACAATGGAATGTTGCGCAGAGTGCGTCTACTGATTGGCAATTCATATGACGTCATCAGCACGCATCAGAACAGTAGCCTCTTCGAGCAATGGCATCAGCATTACCGAGTGAGACGGGCTGATGTGTGTTGTCTGTACGATGCAGATCCGTGGACGCGTACTTTTAATATGTATAGTAATAGAAAACCTAAGTAACTCCCGCGTTATTTACGATAGAAACCGGTTCGTCACAAACTGTGTGTATTATGAGATGCCGACTTCTGACCTTTAACTGCACTGATTGTACACCTGTCACGTGGTCATGTAGGAAAATTACTACGTCAACATTGCTTATCTTAAAAACATGCCGAAAGTAGTTATAATTTAGCAGCCTTTTTAGCCATAAAACAACTGGTATTCAACCCCATTCAAATACATAATTAGGCACGAAAAACTAGGTAAAAGAGTTTTAAAAATTAAGCCCGGCTTACACAACGACCCCTAGACGTATTTAGTGGCTAAACATGTTTAAATTTGACGTATTTGTATGATTTGGGATTTGACAACTCCTTAAATCTTATATTTACCCATACACATAGACATCGTTGCGAAAGTTACCCTAAGAAAAAGAACAACAAAACAGTATGTTGGTAGGTATCTACTTATTGCAACGGTTGTCCCAAAGGTTTAATTAGTGTGAATAATTTGTGTGTTTAATTTCACTACAAGATCATGTAACAGGTCTACAATCAGTACAGTTAGAGGTCAGAAATCGGCAACCGTCGCGTCGTCACGCATCGTGTTCCTTATACGGTGACAAGTGTGACAACATGCTAATAAATCAGTAATGGTGTTAATGGCTTCCTCCATTTTTTGTTTAACAAACACTTCCAATATGCATTGTGTTTATTATATAAATAAACTAGCTGAGCAATGCACAGCTTCGCACGCGTAGTTTTTAATAAAAACATTACCCTCCGTCTCCGCAGTTGGGTCAAAAGTAGCCTGTGTCACCCGGAGATAGTGTAGTCGGTCCAGTAGTTTCGGAGCCTATTCAATACAAACAAACAAATCTTTCCTCTTTATAATATTACGAAGTTTTTTGTCGATATTGATATGTTCTATTGTAGAACATACTTTTGTTCAATCATTAATAGTTTCCGCAGCGCATGCTACGAAAGACGTTTTAGGGCACTTTTTTACACCTTGGGTTACGTTACTTAAGTTTTAGTAAGGATCCCTAATCTTTTCTAGCAATAAATATAACCTATAACACTCAAGGTAAATGTAGCTTTCCAATGGTGAAAGAATTTTTAAAATCGGCACAGTAGTTTATAAATTTATTCATTACAAAAATACAAATCTTTCCTCTTTATAATATTAGTACAGATAAATAAAATAAAATTTCTTTATTGCAGGAACAATTTAGACCAAAATATATATATATTATATTACACAAGAATAAACAAATATTAAAACCAAATACGCACGCAGAACAAAACATTGCTGTGTCATTTTTTATTTCCGTCCAAGTGGACGGAGATCCAATGGCTAATTTCTGTTATTGACCGAGCGAAGTGTCTCAGTTTCGAGATTGGCCAAAAATGCTTTTGTCCGGCTGTCTGTCTGTCTGCCTATAGGTCAAATTTTTCAACCGATTTTGACGAAAATTGGCGCACAGGTTTCTTGATCTATTTACATTTTTAATTTGCTGTAGCGTTATTTATCGACGGATTTCAATCAAACTTGAGAGGCACACTAAGGACTTCATTCTTCATAAAATGTTTTGAAATAAAACTCAAAAGGGAGGAGTGGAGGAGAGAAACGAGGGGGGAAGTTTGCTGTAACGTTATATATGGACGGATTTCAATTTTTGACTTTTTCTCTGAAAATGTATACCTACCTATACCAATCAGACTACGCAGTCCTTTACACCCTCACGAGACAACCCCGTAAACACCAGGTTAGACCTCTTATGACGCGAGGAATGCCAAGGGAACGCGAGTAATCGCTAAAACCTAAACCAATATTTGTAAATTATCGTGCATTCTATGTCATAAAAAATAAGTTCTGTTTTGTTCCCTACAGACACATAATACAAAAAATAACAATAAAACATGATAAATTAGGTACATACTTATTTATAAATTAGAGCTAATTATAATTAAAATATTTCGCAATGGTTTAAAATCATTTGGATAATAAGCATTTATTAATTCGGATTTTAAATAAAGTCAACGGTAAATCTTTTAATTCGCCTGGTAATTTATTTAATAGTTTTACTGGCATTGAGCGTTACAGAACACGTGAGCAGGTGTAAATACCCAGTACAATCAGTGCAGTTAGAGGTCAGAAGTCGCCAACGGTCGGTCACGCACTGTGCCCTGTGGCTTTGTGGAGGCGCTCACCACCGTACTGTAATTACCGATGACAGTGGTTTAACGGCTGTGATTTCATTTGACTTTTTGTTATGTTATTTGTGTCAAGTGTGACATGTGACGTCATCATCATCATCAACCTATAACAGTCCACTGCTGGACGTAGATCTCTCCCAGGGTGCGCCATTAAGCCCGATCCTCAGCTCTTCTCATCAGCGCCGGCCCCGGGGAAGAGCACTAGGAGCGGTCACTCTAGGTGCTAGATGGCAAGGGACACCAAAAAGCCATAGGCGAAAAATAATTTCCATCGCAAAATAAAATTTTGGGATGCCTTTTGAGAGGCGCGGGAGCGGTGTTGTGTTGCCAGGGTGATGCTGAAAAATCCGCAGATCTACAAACTTTTTAAACAGCTAAATCTAACTGTTTGGAGCGGCCAGACAAGCCTTAAACCTAGTCCGTAAACAGAGTTTCTTATAAAACTACATGAGTGACAGCTCATTTGTGCACAGCTGAATTCGGCTTCATAACGTTATGCTAAATAGCGGTATAAAGTGTCACATCCTACTAATATTATAAACGCGAAAGTTTGTATGTATGGATGTATGGGTGTTTGTTACTCTTTCACGCCGGAACGGCTGAACCGATTGCGATGAAATTTGGTACGTACGTAGAACATAACCTGGATTAACACATAGGTTACTTTTTGTTGGCAAACCACGCGTGCGAAGCCGCTGGCAACAGCTAGTAACGTTATAAGCATCGATATACATATATGTACTACGCATTAGATTTCGCGATCCGAACACTCACTCTGTTCGACCGAGCTGTACTGCAATCCGTACATCTTACTAAAATATAAATTTTAATAATTCATTTTTTTAATAATTATTCATATTCTTAAATCTATACTAGCTCAAGCTGATTGCAGGTGTATATTTTCTGTGAGAAATTAAAACTTATTTATTTTTACTTTCCTTATCTATAGGGACGACAGGTTGTTACACTATGTTGAACGGAACGCGTAAGCGCCATGAATTCCATGGCGCTGAAAGACAATTTGGCACTACCCTGATCAAAGGCTATGGCCGGCGCTGCTTCTCATCCGATCTTTGGCTTCTCTTTGCTAGCCACAGCGCGCAAATCGTCACTCCATCTAGCCGCAGAGCTCATGTGACGTGCTTTAGAATAAATTGGAGCTTTTTTTACTATCAAGTCCTTACCATTAAATAAATAAACGAATAACTGTACTGTACTTCATTTCTGAAACGACCCCGTAGAGAAACCCCGAGCATAGCCCTCTCCATAGCTCGTTGAGCGACTCTGAGCTTATTCATAAGGCCAATAGTGAAGGACCACGTCTCGGTTCCATATGTCATCACTGGTAACACATACTGATTGAAGACTTTCGTCTTAAGAGAGAGTCTTAAGAGAGATTAAAAATGAGGAGATACTTAGGAGACCTAAAGTCACCGACATAGCCCAACGGATTAGCACGTTGTGTGGCAATGGGCAGGCCATATAGCGCGCAGAACAGATGGCCGATGGGGCCGGAAAGTTATCGAATGAAGGCCACGGACCGGAAAGCGCAGCGTAGGATGTCTACCTACAAGATGGGCAGACGACTTGGTAAGAACCGCAGGTCGGCGTTGGATGCAGGCCGCTTCCAACCGCAGTTCCTGGAGCTCAATTAGGGAGGCCTTCGTCCAGCAGTGGATGTCCTACGGCTGATATGATAATGATGATGACTGTACTTTAGGAATACTTTCAGAATTATATTATGCTAAGAATATTACAATGGGTGGCCTTATCACTTAACAAATTTTCATTCAAATATTATTGAAGTAAAACTTCTTTACGCACGCTTAGCTTGGGGAGTAAGCTGGTGAATACGTTACGAAAAGTGCGAACGGAAGTTGAGAGAGAGTATAAGTGAAAATAGAAAGAGAGAGAGTTACGTTTCGTATATTTTTAAACGTTAATATGTGAGTGCGAGTTGCGTCTGTCCTGAATGAAGATAGACTGATCTACAGACGTATGGACAATTTTGTAATTGAACAAATTTATAAATTAGATAATATTGTGAAAACTAAGTTTTACTTCAGTCGTGTGATCGTTGTTTTTTATTATGCACATTCGTTTTTTTTCTGTGACATTTTGTCAAAGTAGAATTCGAGTTTCCATACTTACTACACATACAGTTACTATACATACAGATACGATATCTAAACGTGACTATTAAGTCACGTTTAGATATCGTATCTGACTATATAAAATCTCCAAAACATGATATAGACAGCCTATACAACTAATTGACTGTAAAAGAAAATATTTAAATTTTCAGTGGTAAATTTTTTTAGGAAACATTTAATAAAAATTTAATTTTAGCTGAAATTTAATGTTGACTTATACCTACAAGAAAACTACTAACAACTCCATGCTCCAATCCGCTGCTTCGCACGCGTAGTTTTCAATATAAACATTACCCTCCTTCTGCGCAGTTGGATCAAAAGTAGCCTATGTCAGCCGGGGATAGTGTAGCTTCTCAGCAGTGTTTTTTTTTTAAATCGGTTCAGTAGTTTCGGAGCCTATTCAATGCAAACAAACAAACAATCAAATCTTTCTTCTTTATAACATTAATATAGTATAGATTAATTATATAGCGATTAAAAAACACTATAAGTACGAATTCATAGTTTTATCAAGCGCAGCTAATTACCAGGCAATCAATTAAAATGATCACTTAACCTCGTTCCATCCTTTTCAGCGAAGTTTCAGTTAGGTATAGGCGGTGGGCGTGGCAAAGGTCGCCCAATGGGGTCACAGGTCTCGACCTCGCGGGGTCGACGTTTATAGGTGAGCTAAGCGCAAACTCCTTCGCCTCATCGCGCCGATTGATTTACTCGAGCCAAATGTTGCACGCCCCTGAAACTGTACACATTTCCCTATACAGGAAATAAAGTATATTTATAAGTATATTATATATATATATATTATATATATATATATATATATATATATATATTATATTTAGTATATATATTTAGTAAGTATATTAAGTAAATGTACCGAAGTTCCTACTGCTTAAGCTTTTTCAACTTTTTCGTCAATTATCACTGAAAAAACATTACACTAAAACATAACATCAGACTAATATTATTAATTCTAAAGTGAGTTTGTTCGTCTGTTACGCTTTCGCGTTGTTCCGGCTGAACCGATTTCGATTAAAGGAGAACGGGCATCCTGGTCTACAGTCCAATAAAAATGAGCAGCACATTTTCGAATTGGCATACAATAGTACATCAAAATATACTATTGGAACTTTCCCCAAAAGTCTGTCCGTTTTGAGTTACAGCCATGCAAACACCAGCATTTTTTGTTTTAAAGAACATAAAATAACGGTTTCACGATTACTATATCCATACATAAAGGCTCCTATACAATGCAGTAGCAAGAGCGAGAAGGGAGAAGAGCGATGTAAGGGCCGTGGGGAGAGGGATGCGTACGCGGGGGAGGGGAACGGTTGTGTACGCGCCGCGCCGGACGGCTACAATAATCAGTCGCATCGCATCAAGTGAGTGGCTACGTCACGTCTTGTTACGATAGTGCTGTGTTTGAACTTCTTTCTCTGTTTTTACTGACCCTGGCTTGTTTTTGGACCCTGTTTCTTTCCCTAATGTGTTAACTTTGGCTCGACTTATTGACTTTTGAACTGCCTACCGATAATGGAAGTTTTTCGAAACTGTGTGATGTGTCGTCGAGGACTTTACCGCGGACGGTACCAGCAGCATATCTTGGCTGATAACCTGCAAAGGGAACGACCAGAATTCGCCGCGTTTATACAACAACATGCTGTGTTGGAGGTTAGTTACCTTTTATTTTTATTATATTGAGTAGTTAGGCATAGGATTTATTTATTTTAAGTATTAATTGTTATTATTTTCAGGTGGTGTTCGACAGTACTCGAAGCTTGTGTCACCGATGTTGGCAGAGGACTGAGCGTGATCATAGACCTGCACAGCAAGCGGCGCGAGCGCCTGGTACATTGCACTCTCAAGAATACACGAGGGCACCGAACACTTCGGTGCATTGTATTTACAACAACTGTGCTAATATTACCCGTAATCATATACCAAACGCGATAAGAATTAATGTATTTTGTGAGAGCAAGCTTTTTATTCCTGATAGCGCTAGGGTGTGTACAGAACACTTACAAAATAATGAATGGAGCAACCTGCCGCAAATGTGTAATGTGACACATGATTTTAATGACGCTCAGTTTACATCGCTCTGTGACTTGATGAGAATGGCTGCTAACAACCAGCCCAGAATCGACTTCGAAAACAGAGGCACCTTGTCTAATGAAGAGATGCACTTATGGACTGGGCGCACTTACGATCAGTTCGAAGCTATATTAGAACAAACTCCGTCACTAAGTGAACGTTGTAACCAGCCTAGAACTGCATTAGGCATCTATTTAACAAAACTTAGAACTGGAGACTCTGATGAGAGACTGGCAACGTTATTTCATATGTCTCGTCGAAAACTAGAACGTTTTTTGCCTATAGTTCGAGAATGTCTGAGCAACGATTACGTTGTGCTGCATCTAGGTGTGGACCACATTACCAGAAATGATATCCTTCAAAGAAACTTAACAATTCCAAGGGCTTTATTTGGAAACGATGAAAACATCAAAGCCATAATTATATGTGACGGTACATATATATATATATTAACAAAAGCTCCAACTTTTTGTTTCAACGGCTGTCATACAGCTTACACAAATATCAAAACTTGTTGAAACCGTTTTTAATGGTATTCACGGACGGCTATATATTAGATGTCAAAGGGCCATTTGCCGCTACCAGAACCGATGCCCAGATCATGAGTGAAATAATGAATAACGAAGATGAGCCGCTGCATTGGTTACTCGAACGTAATGATGCGTTTATCCTAGACAGAGGATTTAGAGATAGTTTGCAGGATATAGAAGCTTGTGGCTACGAACATCATGTGCCACCAACTAAAGACAAAAGAGAAAATCAACTCACTACAGAACAAGCTAATCAGTCTCGTTTGGTCACCATGTGCCGATGGGTGGTGGAAGTAGTAAATGGGAGATTTAAGCGAGATTTTAAACTTTTGCGTCAAAACTATTTTAATAAAACGTTGCCAAAAATGTTTGTTGACTTCAAAATAGCTGCAGCCATTCTAAACCACTTCCACGCCCCCATCGAAGATAGTTCACACGCAGCAGCCTTTTTGAATTCAATAAGAGCTAAAATACACATACCAAACACATTGCACAATTATGTGGAAGCAAAGAGATTGAATTATAGGAGAGCAGACTTCATGCGAATCGAAGCAAATGAAATAGAAAACTTCCCAAGGCTTAGTGAAGAACAAGTCATACATTTTGCCTTGGGAACTTACCAGTTAAAGCTCGCTCGATCATATTGTAGCGAGCACTTACAAAATGGTCTTTATATAATCGAGACGTATAGAGATAACGCTCTAGAAGACTTGGCACAATATGATATCAACGAAGAGGCTTGGCTATTACGTGGACGTATACAGTCTCGACATGTCCGAGCCAGGAAATATTTTTGTTATATATTAATCAATAATATTAATAACAATATTACACAATATTATTGTACCTGCTTGACAGGGCGACGTACTATAGGTACTTGTGCCCATGTACTGTCAATTATATGGTACGTAGGTTATGCCCGTCATGAAGGGTTCAATGAACCTGCATTGTTCCTTAACAGTATTCTCATCGATGATGATGATGATGATAATGTTTAATAACATATTGTTTTGATTTTTTAAGAAGATGTTGTTTTTATTTGTATTACTACTTACCTAACTTAAATAAAATCATTACATTACACAAAATGTTTTTTTAATTACCACGATATTCAATGTTTGGCACTAAATATTATCAGATTCAATTTTTAGTAGAACTCAGATCGGACAATACTTAGAGAAATGCTACTTTCTACATATGAAAATACATAGAATTACCTTTATATTGACATATGACTCATTTTTATTGCAAGGTAGACCAGCTTCCATACACTTATGCCCGTTGTCCTTTGGTATAGATAGATTTTTTTATACCACTTATATGGCAAACGAGCATGCACTCCACCAGATGTTAAGTGACTACTGAAGCCCATGGATATCCACATATAATTCAAAACAAGCTATTATGTTGTCTTGATCTCTATGTGGATACGTTGCCATACTATAGGACTAAGCTGTTATGCCTATGTGCCGGTAATTACAGGAACATACCATTACCATCTAACCGGAACACAGCAGCACAAGTACTGATATTTGGCGGCAGATAAAGGTAAGGCGGTGGTGCCCACTTCCTCGAGCCCGTTCAGAAAAGCTCTACCACCGGATTATGACTTGAATTGAGAGGGTCTACTTTTTTACAAAGCACGCGTGCGACGCCGCTGGCGGGAGCTAGTTGCTTATAAATTCAACTTTATAATAAGTAATAAGTTAAGTTCACCAAAACAATACATGCAGCTTACTTAGAATTCAAACTAAAACATAAAATTTCAAATAGAACTAAGTAGGTTCCTAGGTAAGTAGGTAGGGATTAATAGCGGTTTCCTATATCCGTCGGTAACCAGCTATGACTCGTTTCTCCAAAAGTTTGACATTAGTTTGACACTCTTTCAAGGAGATAGGGTTGTAGTCGGTCACCGCCGGATAAAGAAACCCGCCTTTAGTAGGTAATCTAGTCATATCATCATGGTTAGATAAACTAAGTAATAGGTATAAACTCTCACACTAGAATCCCTTCCTGTGACGACGTAAGAACCCTACATTTTGTTTTAATATAAAATATTAGTATTATTCAAACATTCGCGATCACTATACGTATATAATTATTGAGGGTATCAGTAATTATGTATGTAATTATATTTATAGCTGATCCGCCGAACTTCGTACCGCCTTAACATGCATATGACGCGGGCTGCCAACGTACGGCGCCGGTAGAATTGTCAATCGGCTATCATTGGCTGAATCTATATGGCATCAAACTCTTACTCTCGTATTTATAGTCAAGTCAAAGTAATTACTTGAGGAAACGTAATAACTTGAGCAACACTTCGTATTTCATAGACAAGAAATCGATCGAAGTAAGAACTGTCAAAAGCTAGAATACTTAGTCAAGTAATAGAAACCATTTTGGTTACTTGAGCAACGTACATTACTCAGCCAGCATTGTGGTACCTAGTTATTTATAACCTTTCTTATTATGGTACACATTTCGAGAAACTCAGTTATAAAATTTTGCCAATATTGAGCATCGACTTTTACTTAAGCCCTTGCTTACCTAAATAAATAACGTGCATTACTTAACTCTATAATAAGATTTCTTATCCAAGAATTCTATCCTCAAGTAATGACTTAGTGAAGTAATTACTTAGCAACAAGTAATTACTTGTTTATAGATACGAGTGTTAGATCGAGTTCCAAACGTCGAGATCCGTAGAAGAACGAAGGATCATGACGTTGGGAATCGAGTTATGGAGCCCAAATGGTCTTGGGCGGGAGACTTCGCAAGACGTGATGACGACAGGTGGAGCAGGGTAGCAACTGAATGGTGGCCGAGGAATGGCTGTAGAAGGGTAGGACGCCCGGCAGCGTCTAAGACTAGCGCAGGATCGTGGCAGATGGCACAAACTTGGAGAGGCCTAAACCTAGCAGTGAGTGAAGACGGGCTGTGGATGATGATGATGATATATGATAAAAGGAATTTTATTCATAATTTCTTTTGGCGTGAATTTTCCCCATATTTTTTAGTTATTCTGCTATTCGGGGCTGAGACAAATCCAACGAATCAAAGATCATCAAAATCGGTCCAGCCGTTCTTGTGTTATAAATGGTGTAACTAACCCGACTTTGTTTTATATATATAGATTTTGTATAAAGGTACCAGTTTGTAATTCTTGTTATGTCCTAAAATATGTTATCAATAGTATTTTCTTTGTAATTTTTGCGGTAATCATAACCCTCCTTCAGCACTGCAGTAAAATATTGTTTTCTCCCATTGTGCGCTATGTGGGGACTGAGATGAGAAATGCAGATAAAGCAGACAGACAGACAGATCTCTGGTAAACGGCACGATGCGTGTACACCTAGCTGATTGTAGCTATCGGACAGAAGTGGTATGGAGAATCATGGAATGAATAATAATGATTAATATGAGGGAGTCTTTTTTCATGATGGTAAAACCAGAACTTCCGGTGCGAGTTTGTCCGAAATTTTTACAGATGATGTAATTCTGTTGCCGCTATAACAACAAATACTAAAAACCGAATAAAATATTTTTTAAGGGGGCTCTCATACAACAAACGAGATTTTTTTGCTCGTTTTTATAGATATATACATATACGGAATCCTTCGTGCGCGAGTTCGACCCGCACTTGGCCGGTTTTTTCATTGTTACTATTATTTTAGTGCGTGCGGTGTTTACCTATAGTTGGTTGTGCAATTAGTACTCACATTAATCTTAAGTTAAGCATGAAATATTGTAACAATCATATGTAGACCTAATAAATCAAACAAAATATTAAAAATCTTTATTATAACCAAAAGAGCGAAAATGGTGAAGTGAACAGATGAAAAATTTCGAAAAAATACCGTTCCTCTTACTGGTACAATACAGGTTCCGCCAAACACTGGGTACACAAACCAAATACAGGATGTTCGGTAATAAACTGACGATATGCAAGTAATGGTTTCTCAAAACATAGAAAACGACTTCTCGAAAAAAAAACTATTAATTATATTATCGAATTTTAATGAAAATCGACTAAGTTTAGCTAATTAATTCGATATAAAACTTACTGCGTACTCTTGCAATCGACATCCAAAAATAAAGGCCGATTTGATATCTCTATTGGAAATGGCTTTGGAATGGTTTTGGGTTAGAAAGGGACAACAACAGATAAATAAATAAATGAATAAATATTTCTGGACATTTCACACATCTGGCCTCAAACTAAGCAGAGCTTGTACTATGGGAACCAGATAACTAATAGAATAATTATTTTTTTTTTGTAAATACATACTTATAATATATAGAGAAACAACCAGACCAGGAACAAATATCTGTAGATCATACAAACATTGGTTCCGCAACAGGAATCGAACCCGCTACCTCCTGCGTCTCAGCCGGCTATTCGCCCACTGCACCACGGAGGTCGTCGGGGGGAATATATCGTGACGTCGCCGATATAGGTAGTATCTGTGGCTGTGGTTAGAAGGCAAGCATTATGCAATAGCGCAACGTAAGTTTAATAAAGTGTTTGTTTTTACATGCCAAAATAAATTTCACATTTCTATGGTAAACATTTCACAAATTTATTTTCAACACACTTGCTCGTAAAACGCGCCATAGTACATCGTTAATAGGGCCTTATACCGAACTATAACACACGGGTGCGTAATAATATAACACACTAGTGCGTAATAGAATTATCCCTATAAAGTTAAGTTAGTACCTAACTGAAAATTATATGCGAGTAAACAGAGCATTTTTAATTTAACCGGTTAATACAGTTTTTGTAATAACAAAGAGCTTTTATGTCGCTGAAAATCCTTTTAAATTTTTGGAATAAATAAATGTATCCCTAATTAAGATGAAAAAACATTTATTATTATCAAATTACTATAATTCACAATAATTTGTTGTAAAATATTTGCATTTTATCACTTAAATTATAATTTTGAAGTAGGCTGTATGGCTATATGTAATCAATCAACTTACATTTGGCGCGTGCAAAAAAAAACTTGCGCGCCATTTCCCATTTTTTGTTTGTATCGCATTTGTTGCTGTGTGGTAAATAATTGTAAAAAATGTCAAGTATTCGTATAGAAGATTAACAATTGATCGATTTAACCCCGCCAGAAATACTAAATGCAGCACAAAATGCTAATGAAAGCCTAATGCCTGCAAAATCTAGAGCGTATTTCTCTGAACTCACCAATACATACAAATCCAGCTCCCTGTGGTGCATCTATTCCATGTTAAGAAGCATGGTTAAGCTCAGACATTGTGTTGAAATCAAAACGTACTGTAACCCACAACCATGTACATCTCGTAGCATGAGTTATTTGATACCTTCTCCTTCCAGTAATTTGTATAATTTACCTTTGTCGCCGACATTTACAGAAGAAGTTAATGAAGATACTAAAGAAGTGGCAAGTACCAATGTAAGACAAACTGTGAAATCGCCATCAAAAACCATCCAATATCGTTTTGAAAATTGTACATTTACCAATTGTTTTAATAATTAAACGATTTTTGCAATAAGTACGTATTTGTTTTTTCCTCGTAAGTGTGTTGAAAAAGTACGTATGAAACTCGTGAGCAACTAGCGCACTAGACACTCGGCTGATTTACGCCCTCGCCTACGGCTCGGGCTGCAAACAACAGCCTCGTGTATAATGAGCAACTTAGCTCACTTGTATCATAATATATAGGTATATATGTGCGTATATTATCAAACACATAGGGTGTGATACAGATAATGGTTACAATCTAACTTTTTAAATAATGTATTTCAACTCTTCTCCATTCCATCATAGTTTCTTAACCTGCGCCTAATCGCGCGGGTGGTCGGACCTGATTGTGATTGACAGCCTCGCGTCACAGCAGTCTCCACCACCATCCTACCACATCGCACACACGATACACAATGCTGGCTCTCTACCAAAATCCAGAAATAGCATGTTTTATTACCACCAATGGTTGTTATATTGAGAAATATGATAGTGTTGGATAGTTTAGGATTGTACCGAAAGGTCCCTTTAGAATGTAAGTGTATTGAGTGACGGATCCGTGCTAGGATCGACAGTACAGAAGACGTAGATTGATACTGTTGGCTATAAACAACGCTAATAGCACATTTGGTATTGAATGAGGTTATTACTTGTACGTAGTATAATATTTCTCTTTGTGATTGCCATTTCAAAAAGGGATATACAGCCAAAAAGGACATCATCATCCATCATACAGAAGCATATGCATGAAAACATGCTGAAGCAAATGCTGAAAACACGTGCCTTTGTTATTGGTAATTGATCGAGCGAAGCAAGATCTCTAAATCAACTTGGGCAAAACGGCGTTGTATATATGTATGTATGTTTGTCCGAGGATAACTTTCGAAGCGTTAATTTAATCATCGTGAAATTCACTACATAGGTAGGTAGTAATGACACAATTTTGGTGTGACTAAATGAGCTAAAAATGTTGGGAAGGTGTTGAGATATTGGGGTTCAAGAGGGGTACAAAAAAATGAAAATTAGGTTAACTGGTCAAGTGGGACGTTAAAAAAAAGGTAATTATTAGTATATTTAGACTCAGTTTTTATTTTTCGTAATTTTTTTTAGTTTTTGAGGTATTATATTAGCCATAATAAAAACTAAACTTTGACGAAATTCACAGGGTAGGTACACCAGTGACGCCACCGTGCTGTAATTTAGTATGCGTGTAGCTTAAATAACACAAATATAGACAAAAGTCTTAAATCCAGAAGAACTGCTATTTTTACCCCAAAAAAGTATAACCAATTTGATGAACTCCCGTTACCTGTAATTTGAATGAAACTGTAGGTCAAGTATTTTGGTTATATACTTCGTGACACTATTTTATTTTGATAGTCAAAGATTACAAATATTATATTGTTGTTTTAATCGGAGACTCGCGAGATCTCAGTTCGGGGCGAATCACTAGTTTTATGTTTAATGTAAATACGTTTACATATAATTGTTTGAGATTATATTCTCATGATTCTTTTGTGATGCGAATAAATGTATTTTCTTTCGGACGTCTACAGTTACTGCTGAACATTGGCATTGGACTCCCCCATAGATCTCCAGAACGACTGATCTTATGCGGCCTATACCCAATGGCTCCCAGCTACCTATATCAGGTCGTCTTTCCATCTAGTGGGGGGGGGGGGGGGTCCCTAGCAAGGAAAGGAGCCAAGCTTACACCAAACACAAATGATAACAACATCTCCAATCCGCCGCCGACGTAATCAAAAATAGACTGAGGATGAACTCCGAAAAGGAGCACCAAAAAGTCTGGAAACGCAGAGCTGACTGCAAACAAACAAAGATAATGTTCCCTACAAAGAATCTAAAAACAACAAATGCCATGTTAAAAATGAGACACTGTGAACTTAACCATCACCTCTTGAAGACCTTGTTCGAAGAGACGGTGGAGCACATGATGCTTCACTGTACGGCCACGAACGATATCAGGCTGAGGACGGACTCTGCAGGAGCTCATCGAATCCTCGTCCACTAACACCACAACGGGATCCGCGGGGATCTTGGAAAGCTGCATCCGTCAACCCAAAATCCTGCTCCGTTGCTTCAAGGATAGCTGGGGTCAGG
Source organism: Philereme vetulata (assembly GCA_918857605.2). Taxonomy (NCBI): domain Eukaryota; kingdom Metazoa; phylum Arthropoda; class Insecta; order Lepidoptera; family Geometridae; genus Philereme; species Philereme vetulata. Next base: position 7,292,507 of record OU975442.1, read on the forward strand.
TTAGAAGCGGGGTAATTCACAATACACCCCAATACAGGACGTCTGTGCAGATCTTATTCCCCCCACCCTAGAATTAGAATTAGTGGGGGGGGGCGTCCTTCGCTGCGCTTTCCAGTGCGTGGTCTCAACTCGAGTACTTTTCTGCCCCAACGGCCGTCTTCTCGAGCTATGTGCCCCGCTAATGCCACTTCAGCTTGCTAAGCCTCCTGGCTATGACTGCAATCTTGGTTTGTGTACAGATCTCATTCCGATTCGATATACTAGAGAAATACCAAGCATCAATTTTTATCATTACGTTATCAATTGTTGATCGTTAGCATTTTGTGAACGTTGCTCCACACCATGTAACTTCGGTAAGGGCGCACCTTTAAAACAAGAAGATCTTATACAAAAGCGAACTTTTTTTTATATTTTTCTTATTTCTAATGTTGTAAACATTTAAGTCTAAGCGCTAAATATGTAGACGTTCACAACTTATTATAAATACACATCTATTTCGGTTTTACGTTACGTAACTTAGAAAACTTTCGTGTTTTTTTCAATCATTATTATTATCATCATTATTAAACAGGATTTATTAGTAGTATCACACGCGTAGTTTTTCAATAAAGTCATTAGTTCATTACCCTTCTTCTGCGCAGTTGGGTAAAAAGTAGCCTATGTCACCCGGGGATTTTATTTATTTATTTTTCTTTATTAAGAACAACAAACAATTATACAATTAGGTTACATAATGCTAATACTAAATAAGGTTCTTTATGTATAATCAGCCCCGGTGTCCACAGATTGGCTTGACAAATTATAAGGGCATAAAGTGCATGCTTATGAAGGAAGACAAACAATATCTGTAGGTCATTACATACAAGAACAACATTATAGGATTAGGGATAGTGTAGCTTCCCAACAGTGAAAACAAACAAACAAATCTTTCCTCTTTATAAAATTAGTCGGGTCATTGTCAATCGTAACACCGATAAAACGGTACGTGATATATCCCGTTTTTATAATAATGGTTACGTTATGTGTCTACTTATAGCTTAAAGTAGGCGCTACCCACCCTCACGGACTAAACATCCCTTCGTCTACTATCCTAAAGTTATTGGCGATAAGTGGGCGACGTCAGGAGACGTCCACAATTCCCGGAAAGTGCGGATAAGGACACCAGAGACCCAGAGACGTTTGTTTTTTCACGTCCACGCCAATTCATCGACGTCAACCGACGCACAGGAGACATAAACCGAGGATAGCTCTTAAGATAGGGAAAGTGGATATCATATAATTTGAACTATCTTATCCTGAGTTGGAACAGGAGTTTTTTTATATTTATACTACTTATATGGCAAACGAGCATGCAGTCCACCAGATGTTAAGTGGCTACTGCAGCCCATGGATATCCACATAGAATTCAACACAAGCTATTATGTTCTCTTGATCTCTATGTGGATACGTTGCCATACTATAGGACTTAGCTGTTATGCCTATGTGCCAGTAATTACAGGAGCATACCATTACCATCTAACCGGAACACAGCAGCACAAGTACTGATATTTGGCGGCAGATAAAGGTGAGGCGGTGGGGCCCACTTCCTCGAGCCTTTTCACAGAGGCTCTACCACCAGTATAAAGGCTATTGAAATAACACGAAAAATAAGTAAAAAATTACAAAAAATATTTGGTTTTTTAGCTATTAGTAGCGAGTAACACCTTCGATATAGTTTTAGATGGTGCAGCAGCTGCTAGGGAGTCGTTGGGTTCAGACTGCACAATAAATCTATGGCCCTTGGTTCAGCAGTGGACAGCATTTCAATGAAATTTTAGACTATCTATGGGGTATTCAGCATTCCCCATAAATATCCAGAGAGGGCGCTTTTGTGCGGCTTGCACCCAACGTGGAGCCGTTGGCAACCCTTATCAGGTCGTCTTTCCATCTGGTGGAGAGGCGTTCTACGCTGCACTTTCCAGTGGTGGTCTCCACTCCAGTACACACCGTTTTGTGCTGTAGAAGAGGGATGTTCGTGCAATTTATAATATGGGCCCCAAAGAATCATTACGCAATAAGTTTAAATAAATAAATACTATGACATTCCCTTGTCAATACATCTATGAAAATGTGATGTATGTTCAAAAAAATATTAATTTATTTAATAAAAATAGCGATAATCATAATTTATATACTAGAAAAGAAGATAAACTCGCTGTTGCCACTTGTAGACTCCATAAAATTAGTAAATCGTTTAAAGGGCAAGGTGTTCGCTTTTTTATCAAACTCCCAAGTGATGTACAAAAATTGACAATTAACAAATTTAAAAACGTAATTAAACAAAATCTTTATTAAAAAGCCTACTGTAAAATATCGGATTATTTAGATGATAGAGAAGCTTGGGATTGAAATTGCTCCAACTCGTTCAAAATGTTACAATTTAGACGTAATCTATTTCCTGTATTGTTACGTATTCTAAAAGGATCATTAAAAAAAACAACCAGCTTTGTTTCTTGCCTTTCTTTCCTGGCTTGGTCGCAAAGGAGCAGGCAGTAAAATTGACGTTTAAGTGATTGATCCTTGTGATTTTAATGAATAAAAGATTTTGACTTTGACTTTGAACCTCTCTGCTCCAAAGGCCGCCAGCTCTTCGATCTATGCGCCCTGTCCACTGCATCTTCAGCTTGCTAATCCTCTGTCTGTGTACTTGGTTTGTCTATGGATATTCTAATTTCTGATTCTATGTCGTAGAGAAACGTGTATCGATATCTTCAATTAAATCTCCAGAAGGCTTGCTCCCTTGCGCCCTGCGGTCGTCAATTTCATTAGGGTCGCGCTTGGCACTAAAACAATGTGAGGGCCTCTTCCGATATATTGTCACTTTCGCTTGTGATAGGAGGGTGCATTAGCTTTTTTATCGCACGCCGTTGTTTATTGTTTTTTCCTGGTTTTCGAAAATACGCTATCACAAGCAGTGCCGTAATCAGCCATTTATGCGGCCGGTGTGAGCTGCTATAACCGCGCCCTTGAAATATTTTCTAATCATAACCAGTTCTGACAATAAAATTGATTGTGAAAAATAAATCTATCATCTAAAAACCAAGTTTTTGTAAACTTAATTTTGAGTACCTACTTGGTAAAGTTCTGAATAAGGAAGTTCGAATAAATTGCGCTTATAAATTAGGTGACACGTATAAATATATAAATAATAGGTATTGTTAGTGGCCCTTCTCTGGTCATTTCTGCGCCCCTCCAGGGTCTGCGCCTGGGCACCGCCGCTCGCCGGCACTGCCCTAGTTACGGCACTGATCGCAAGCTAAATTCTATCTAAATCCTACTATCCTACTAATATTATAAACGCGAAAGTTTGTATGTTTGGATGTTTGTTACTCTTTCACGCCGGAACGGCTGAACCGATTGCGATTAAATTTGGTATGTACATAGATAATAACTTAGATTAACACATATGCTACTTTTTATTGGCAAATCACGCGTGCGAAGCCGCGGATTGGTCAGCTAGTATACCATAACAATCAAAATAATGAATTATTACTATTTATATGCATATTGGCGGTCTCAAAAACACTATATTTTTTATCGTAGATCTTATTATAAAAAAACTAGTTGATCCACCCCGGGTTCATACGGATTTCAAAATCAAATATAGAAAATTAAAAAACCGGCCAAGTGCGAGTCGGACTCGCGTACGAAGGGTTCCGTACCGTTATCTATAAAAACGGCAAAAAAATCACGTTTGTTGTATGGAAGCCCCCCTTAAATATTTGTTTTATTTTAATTTAATTATTTATTTTTATAGTGAATATATAACTAAATAGTCTGTAAATATTTCAAGCGTCTACCTTTCGCCGTTATTAATATCGAGCTAAAACGAGCAAAAAATCACGTTTGTTATATGGGAGTCCCCCTTAAATATTTATTTTATTCTGGTTTTAGTACATGTTGTTATAGCGGCACCAGAAATACATCATCTGTGAAAATTTCAACTGTCTAACTATCACGGTTCATAAGATTCCGCCTGGTGACAGACGGACAGACAGACAGAGAGAAAGACAGCGAAGTCTTAGTAATAGGGTCCCGTTTTATCCATTCGGTACGAAAGTGTAAAAAGCACTTCCAGTCTTTCTTAAAAAAATTATTGTAATTTCTAGTATTTCTTTACTTCTGCCCGTTTCTACTTCTTTGTCCTCTAGTTGTATTTAGTAACATAACATCGAAACCGTCAATAAGTGGGTATAAAATGTTCTCGGTAAAACAACTTCAGCAGCAATCAAAACGCCCCACTCAAAGACATCTGTCGCAAAAAAAGTAAATTTTTCCAACCTTTTAGCAAATTTGGAATTCCAAAATGGAATTGGAACAATTTACATAGTCATAAATACATTTGATTCGAGCATTGTCTTGGGTTGCTGAGGGTGGAAAGTCACCCAGGGGCTTTCCCCAGTAGGGTTGAGAAAAAATCAAAGGGCCGGCCTTTATCGAAAAAACTCAGTATTTTTACGCAACTTTTTTTTTTTAATTTTATATTACGCAATCAACAGCAGTTGTTAACAATGTAAACAATCCGTACAGCTAATGCTTAATGCTAATAATTATTTGATGATTTTATTTGATGATTGATGATTTGAATGCTTTTCAATTTATAGACTTAACTTTTAAGAAATTAGTCACCTAGAGAAATTGATTAAAAAACATAGTATATTAATCAAATTTTTAAGAAATTTAGTAATTTAGTAGGTACGCATTTGAAGAACGAAAGAGAGGGAGGGATGCTGTGTAAAAGTGTATGCTTGAGGGGGTGAGGGAGGGAGTATAGTGTGTGTTGAGTGAGTTTCTGAGTTGTTTCATTTCGTTTATAATAATAACAGATTTATTAAACCATTCAATAAAACCCCACACTTCAATAGATGATATTTGACCTTTGACAAAACCAACAAAAATCTCTCAAGACTGATGCTTCATTTTTAATATTACAAAAAAACAATGAACAATGATAATTTAAGTAACTAGTGGTTCGCCCTGAACAAAAAATCTTGCGAGTCTCCCTTAAAACAAAACAAAACTATTTCTAAGTAATTATTAAAATAGTTAAAAAAAAAATAGTGCCATGAAATAATAACCTAGTTATTTGACCTACAGTTACATTCAAATTACAAGGAACGGGAGTTCATGTAAATTGGTTCTATTTTTATTGCAGAAATTGCAGTAATTATGGACTTTTCCCCCTATATTTGTGTTACTAAAGCTACACAAATACCAACTTTTACCGCCACCACATTTCAGCACTGTGGGGTTCAGTTTAAAAACTACAAATCAAAAACTAAAAATAAAAACGTGGTCGAAGTTTACTGATGAAGACCCATCAGTTAACGTCTCATTTGATCTGATTGCTCAACAACAACCCCCCCCCCCCCCCCCCACATTTTTAGCTTATTTGGTTTGTACCATTAATACTACCAAAATTTACGACGATCCGATCAACCAACGTTTCGAAAGTTATCCTCGGACGATCAATTACCTAATGGGAGGGTACGTCTATTAAATACTACACCTTCCCAATGTCTACGTGTTTGTCCTAAATTGACAATAATATAATTCAATAATATAGTTTGTATTTTAAAGTTATAGGTACACTAGCTGACCAATCCGCAGCTTAGCAAGCGTAGTCTTTCAATAAAAACATTGCCCTCCTTCTGCTCAGTTGGGTAAAAAGTAGCCTATGTCACCCGGGGATAGTGTAGCTTCCCATCAGTGAAAGAATTTTTAAATCGGTCCAGTAGTTTCGGAGCCTATTCAATACAAACAAAGAAACATTTCTTATTTATAATATTAGTATAGATACCTATATCGTTTCGAATACAGAAAACTCATTAGCCCTCGGCTTTTTCTGTATATTTCACCTACTACTACTATACCGTGTCAAAAATTGTTCCTTGAAAAATAAAATGACTGCAGTTTAAGTGGGATTGGGCAACTCTAGCAACCCCAAGGGTTTTTTTAGCAAAGATAAGACATGTCACGGGTTGACAGATGCCGTTGACGTTTACTGGTTGAGTAAAACAAGCGACTGTCACTTGTTACATTACTGCATTTTGTTTTCTGTGCCCCTTTTGCAAATGGCTGTTTAGTCAGAAAAAATGTGGGTGTATTGTGGTAAATTTTCATAGATATTGAATGGCTCAAAATGGCTCAATTGTAGATTTCAAAAAAACGAGTGTGCTTTAGACCACACGACTGAAGTACTAACTTCTTTTTCAAAATATTAATCCATAAAATTGTGCAATTACATAATTGTCCACACGTCTGTAGGTCGATCAGTCTATGTTCATTCTGGGCAGACGCAACTCGCACTCGCACATCAATGTTTAAAAATATACGAAACGTAACTCTCTCTCTTTCTATCTTCACTAACTTATCCCTAACCCTCTCAACTTGCGTTCGCACTTTTCGTAACGCATTCACCAGCTTACTCTCCAAGTCAAGCGTGCGTAAAGAAGTTTTACTTCAAAAAATCAATTATAGGCGTCTTACGCAACGATGCCTTGTGCTAAATATGATTTAAGGAGTTGTCAAATCATAAAAATACAACAAATTTAAACATGTTTAGTCGCTAACTACGTTCAGAGATCAATGTGCTAGCCGGCCTAAAGGTAAGTAAGTAAAGCACAAGGTGTAGGTTGCAAACGATCTATCAAAAATCCTTGGAAATCTATGGAAAAGGCCTATTTCAACAGTGGACATCCTATGATAATATATTTTTGAAATATTTATAGGTAAGTCAGAATGTATATTTAAATGTTGGTCCCGACTGCGGTTATAAAAGCGAAGGTCTTCGCGTTGCCTTTAAAACTTCTCTAGCTTAACATCGTCAGCCTTTTCGTGTTTTTAGATGGTTTAAACAATTTCTCGACCTCATACTTAACTTACATTTTTACAATATAAAGAAATCTTTAAGGCTTTATTTCTGAAGACAGTTTTCTTTTACTCTGTCGATATTCTAGCATATTTTGTATCAACATCAAATCACACGTCATATCAACAGTAGAAAATAAACATTGTGATATACAATCAATTACCATCCCTATATTTTTAACAATAGATATCAGGACTGCTTGCACTGATCTATCATACATTACTGTCAGGATTCTAAATTCAACTCCATTCTACAGTTCCCGGTCGCTGCTGTGGCTCAAATTTACATGAGAACCCAATGAGATCTTTTAATTTATGATTAAATAAAATTGTTCTAACTTGTTCAATTTACTGACGAACATTTAATGTTAAAAAATATTACTTAGTGTTTTTTGTTTGTTTCTGTCAAATTAATAATGTATTTTAATTTCTTTGGGCAGCTTATCACAATTTAACGTTATATATTTTGGTCACAGAAAGTTTGATTCAAGACGGCGGCTGTGAATACTCCTCATTAAATATAAATAAATAAATAATAATAAATAAATATTTTTGAACATTTCACACAGCGCTATCTAGCCCCAAACTAAGCAGAGCTTGTACTATGGGAACCAGATAACTGATAGAATACTTATACGAGTATACTTTTTTTTGTAAATACATACTTATATTATAGAGAGAAACAACCAGACCCGGAACAAATATCTCTAGATCATGCAAACATTTGTTCCGCAGCGGGAATCGAACCCGCTACCTCCTGCGTTTTAGCCGGCTATTCGCCCACTGCACCACGAAGGTCGTCAATAATATAGTTATATAATATAATAATAATATAGTAGAATAATATAGTTTTGTATATTGCTTTCTTAAAATTATGATTATTATCAAGTTTAAACTGATCCGTTGGTCACCGCGTAATCGTAAGCATGACCAAACAGATGTCAAACATTTTGCAATTTTACTTATGTTTCTAACAATAAAGTTTTACATGACTAAAATACAGAAGAAACAGTTAAATCATCTAAAGACCGTTACAAAGGGTTTATAGATAGCTCAACTGCTCCAGATCACTACCAGGCGGAAGTATCCCTAAGACACTGGCCCAAGACCCCTCTGAATTGCAATGCTTATGCGTTGACCCAGATAAGCGCCAGCTCTCGGATCACACGTCGCTTCGACCAGACGCTTAGAAAGAATTTTGAAAACGCGATGGGCCCTGGTATTGCATGGACCAAGGGTCTCGACCCCAAATGGTTCAAACACGTAAGCTCTGTCGAGACTTCCATATGTGCGCCGCTTGAGATCTTCGGCTGAAATTGCCGCTGCACCGGCCCCGACTGCTGTACCAAACAGATGAGATAGTGCAAGGGTATCGACGCACGTGGCATCCCACACCAAAGGCCTACCCTTCTCCTAAGGTACAAGAGTCATACCGTTAGGCCTCTTACCATCGTCACGTATCAGACCGGTGAGAACGGCTGGAACGTTGAACGAAAAAGCCCGGAGGATGATATCATTAAGGCTAGCGTGGCGGGAAATTCTACTGGCCGCCCTGGAACACGATAATCCATTATAGGTGTTTCTAATAGATAGATAGATAGATATATACATTTATTTCGACACAAGTAACAAACACACAGAAACTACATACAGTGGATAATTAAAGACAGACAATCAAAAACACGTTAACATAAACAATAAAATGAAAGTAAAACAATAGATAAGTGCCCAGTCACTATGAGCCCTGTGCCGGAAAAAGGAGAATGGCTCAGCATTATGCAGAGCAATACACTATAATAGATACACGAAAACACAAATTCGTTACAACTTTGGTTTGTAATTTTTTATTCTACGTGGAGTGATTAAAAGTAGTTACCATTTGTAAGCATTGTCTCAATTTGCCTCGCAAGTCACGCATCTTTGGAACGTGCGTGCCTGCGGACGCAGTGCGGTAATATAAAATATAATGAATTATCCACGATGCGTTAATGTGCCATAGCAAGTGACCAGTCCTGTGCTTTACCTCGTCACACAATTCTCATATTTGCTTACCGTTAATCAAAAAACGTTTGTCAAGACTGTCCGATGCGTCTCCAAAGATTAATGATCAACCCCAAACCCGCAAACGGAACCTATACCTAAACAAAACGAACGAATCAAACTGCTAATGATACTACGTAATGGTGCAGAATAATTGTAGGCGAAACCATTAGCGGCCTTCTGGACCCGTTAAAGGTTCCATTTAAGGTAAGAATGACCTGTTTGCTGAGACCTCGGGATGATGGCCAGTTGGGCAAATAAAAGTCGTGACATCATTAATTACAAGCTTTGTTAACTGATTCGCACGGTCGGAACTACCATTTAGGATTTTAGCGAACGGTTTTCTCACAAATTATTGATTAATAGAATAAGTACAGGAAAAGAGGACTTAGGGCGACTTGCGCAACGCAACGATCCCATATTTAGTGGCTAAATATGATTTAGAGAGTTTTCAACCACATCAAATTTAAACATGTTTAGTCGCTAAATACGTTTAGGGATCATTGTGCAAGCGAGGTTTAATGACGTCCGCCAAAACATTTTACTATAGTGTGACCATTAGTGCTGTGCACTCCCTGAGGTATGCGCGCGGCGAAACGAGGGGGATGTGTCGGCCGCTCCGATCTATCAGTCTGCCGTCAACGCTCACGGCGGTAGGTAGCTTTTGTACCGGACGGTCTATGTCAGACGCACACGGGATAAATATTCAAAGATGGGTCGTGCGTTATCTCGTGATATGAAATGGAAGATGAAGTTGAAACAGAATCTATGTCAGAATAACTTTCGTTAGAATATATAATTGTTTGTAAATATAAAAAATGTTCAATAAAACAAGTCCTTTGAATTATAAGTTTAGTTCTTATTTATCACCTGCATATTTTTAATAAAATATGAGTATATTTAAGTTACATTTTAATCAACTAAGTAAGTATAATATATTACACATAGATAGCCTCCGACCATCGTCCCGCCACAAGTCTTGCCTTAGAAATGCAAACTGATATCGTAAGATATGTCCGACATGTATTGATCTCATGTGAACTCATGCAGTTTTTTCTTTGCCTCCCACCTCGCCGCGCATACCTCAGGGAGTGCACAGCACTAATGGTCACACTATACCTCGAGTTTTATATTTGTCAAATAATAGAAGTAAAAATAGTGAAATAAAGTAAAACAGTTTTTATTTCTCACAGAAAATATACACTTTCAATCAACTCGAGCTAATATAGATTTATGAATAATTTAAGAAGAAGAATAACTTATTAAACAGAACATACTTAAACAGTTCTACATAAATTTAATAATTTAAATATATTTTAAATTTCTGTATTTATCAGATTAGTTACATGTACGAAGTGACAAGCTCGATAAGACCCTGCCCTCTGAACTAATTTGAGACTGTATCTCGTCGGGCAGCAAATGCAGCAATGGTATCGATAAAACGGCAAGATTATGAAAAAAGTAAATAACTTTACAAATTAAATTAAATAATAAAAAAATCGTTTATCACAACCGTGATCAGGATTAAAAAGTTTTGATAAAATTAATGAGAAAAGTTTAAATGACACGACATAATTAATAGAAGATTTTTAAAACCATCTCAAAAACTTTAAAGCACCGCGGGACTTGAACCCGCAACCAATCTTGATAGGAGTGGCAACACTGGCTGTCGTCATGTAAACATTGGCTTCATAAATATTTTTGTTAAATAAATATTTAAAGTAAATAATCATTGTCAAAAACTCACCAAAGGATTAACAAAAGTTTAAATATAATGTACAAACGTTATCAAGTGCTATAAATTGGAATATAAACGGAGAAGTGTCAAAATTAAAAAGTGTAGGTACCTAAACAAGATCACTCATAGCCGGTTCTATCTATTGAATTATCAAGCAGTACCTACCAGAACCATTTACCATTGATATTGAAGTGCATATTATTGTGTTATTTGTGTGGAAATAGTGCTGGATTGTTATAAAACAAATGTAAGTAGTTAAGAACTGTTACTAAATAACCAAAGACGGTAACCGAACATGTAGATACAATTCACACCCACATTACAAAAAAAAGTAAAAAAGAAAAAAAGAGAAAGAGAGCAACGACGCACTACAACCTATGCTTAATTTTATCGACGATAATACCCGACAACTGGCCCAGCGTCCGAGAGTCTTACTGTATCATTGCGTTCCTAAGAACTGCGAGTTCAAATCTCTGTAGATGAAAGTATTTTTTTAAATCTATATAAATATTTTTTTAATATATTTTTTGCAATATTTTATTAATTTATTTGCAAAAATGAATACACGATCAAAGGCAAAAAAAACTTGGAACGCAAGGAAGAAGGTGCAATTGGATTTAGCACTTATAGTAAAAACATGGAATATGTTAAAAACATGGAATATATGAAGAAACAATTAGACTCTAAAGATAAATTAAACACTGCACTTTTAGAGGAGCAGGAAAATAATTCTAAGGAATTTGAAAAGATGTGTAAGCAAATCAGCACACTAAAAAAAAGAGTCTTTGAAGAGGAGACAAAATATCTTGAACTCCAAGAGACAGTCGACTCGTTACTCCAGGAAAATAAATTGCTAAAGATGGAACAGGATGAATGTGGTAATATGATAAAACATACTGATTTAATTAAAAAACTGGAAGCAAAAAATGATGAACTATTAGAACTCCAACTCAAATACCTTCTTTTAAAATCTATTAACTCATCCTGCATTAAGAAGAGATATAATACTGGTCTAAAAAAAAGATATAATAATAGAAAACATATTATGAACAACAAACAAAGAAAGAACAAACACAAAATAAACATATTAAGCGAAAAAAATAGGCTTATGGTAGAAGAACTACAACGTAGAGATCAAACTGTACTAACTCTTTAAATGGAAAGTGACAAACTACTAAGCTTAATACTAAATTATGAGGAAGATTTAAAAAACAATGAAATTTCTTTGGAAAAGATCTCATTTGTAGAAAACAAACTCAAAAAACTACAGCATATTATAGAGTACAAAATAAACGATAAGACAGTAGACGAAACCACAGCTGGTGCTAAGGGAAACCATCAGATGGAAAGGATAAATGATTCAGAACATGGAGCAGCTACGCTCAAAGAGAAAGCACGGAAGTAAGAAATAATGCTACTAAAATAAAAAATAACACAGTGAACAAACCGAAACATGTAATAAATATGTATTCTGACAAGTCTGGAAAGGATATGGCTAGCAAAATAACAAAACATCTCCCAGGCTCACTAAAAGTAATTAATAATTGTAAACCAGGACGTTATTACATTGAAATAATTGACGAAAGCTCTAAAGAAGAAATTAATAACGAGACTATCATATTCATGATAGGAAACTACAAAAGTGTAAAAGATAATCCAATGGAGTATATATCTAAAATAGAAAGATAAGCAAGAGAGAGAATAAGTAAGAAAGTAATTGAAACTACGATTGTATACGAACGACAACATTTCATAAATATGCAGATCAGGAAGATAAACAGTAAGCTATATACTCTCGCATCGCTACTCAACTATGTCAACATAATGGAGCTAAATAATGACAAGAACACGAAGCAATATTGGAAATACCAGGAAGCATCTGCTAAATATATAGTCACTGCATGTCTGTACGGTGTTAATAGAAGTAACTTGACAATAATAAGTAAAGACCAGGCCTATACCAAAGAAGATTTCATGACAACTTCCCAACAAAATTTTCTTCAGGAAATGTCAATAAGGGCCGTCAAATAAAAGTATGTCATCAGAACGTCGAAGGGGTATATCATAAAGAAAACGATCTCAGCTTATTTTTAGCAAAGGAACATATTGACATTATGTGCATGACCGAGACACATTTGAAATGGAGTAATGAACCAATATTTAATGTAGATAATTACAAAAAAGCATCTGTTTACTGTCCGACAAAAATTGCACGGGGTAGTTGTCTTATCTTAATAAGAGAAAGTATTAGGTATAAAAAAAGGGACGACATCAATAAAATGTCAATAGAGCAACACTTTGAAGCTTGCTGTATAGAATTGTGTAATGCTATAATATTGGTTGTATACAGATCACCATCAGCCGACTTAAATATATTCATAACGAAATTAGAGCATTGTCTTGATAAAATTACAACAAATAATAATAAGACAATAATTTTATGCGGCTATTTCAATGTTCATTTTTCACTTATAAGAGATTCTAAGCACAGTTTGTCTGATGTTCTTGATAGCTTTTTACTTAAACGACAAATATACGAGTATACTAGAGTTATTAAGAATGAATGAATGAATGAAATACTCTTTATTGCACACCAAATAAAAATACAGTAATAATGGAAATAAACAATAAATAAAGGTACAATGGGCGGTCTTATCGCTAAAAGCGATCTCTTCCAGACAACCTTTGGATGGACAGGATAAACAAAATCAAAAGATGGCGGTGTAAGAGTACCTACAGACATAAACAGAACCCACAAAATAAAATTTATCTATTAATTATAATAATAAAAATAAACTTAAATACATACAAATAATATAAGTATAAATAAACTACACTACATAAAGAGGATAAATAACATAAACACTAACTAGCAGTTACGAGACTACGAAAGGAAATGGTTGTATACCTTGACTTAGAAAATAGGAAGAGATTGGGACGACCTTACAGACAAAGGTAAGGCGTTCCACAGTCGCAGCTTGTACTGTAAAGGAGTCACCATAATGAACTATGGATGGGAGCTCGAAGCTGTAGAGCTTCGGAAGAACGAAGGGTTTGAGAGTGTCCCTGATACAGAAACTCGAAACGCTCCTTTAGATAAGAAGGTGAAGTGGGATTATAAAGAATGTTATAAAGAAGTGATAGAATATGTGCATTCCGGCGAAGACGTATAGGGAGCCACTTGAGTTTTGCGCGGAATTCTGAGACATGGTCATACTTGCGCAAGCCGAATATGAACCGAATACAAAGGTTTTGAAGGCGCTCAAGTTTACTCATTTGGACTTAGGAAATGGCGTCGGCGTAATCTAAGATAGGAAGTAGAAGGGATTGTCCAAGCGTAATTTTGGTGGCGGTCGGTAAAAAGTTACGAAGTCTACGCAACGAAGCTGAAAAAGCAAACATTTTGCGGCTGATCTCAGCAATACACGGCACCTATGATAGCTTGGTGTCCATGATAATTCCCAAGTTTTTCACCGTCTGACTGATATTTGTATTCCATTAAAAAGTACAGGTGGGAGTTGTGCAAAATCTAGCCTAGGAATCATTTTGTGACCGATTATGATCACTTGTGTGTTTTTAGGGTTTACGGTAAGACCAAAGGATTTGCTCTAGTCACAAATTCTGTCCAAATCTGAGTTTATTAAACTGATAGCTCCGTTAATGTTGTCAATCGGGGCTTGTGTGTAAATTTGAAAATCATCTGCATACAAGTGGTATTGAAAGATTTTGAGATATTGAATGAATAAAAACACTGAAGTGGAGAGGAGATAAGACGCCGCCTTGTGTGGCTGTGGGACACCAGCAGAAAGGCTGCACCATGAAGAGAGAGAATTATCTTCAATACGGATGCGCTGCCGGCGTCCAAACAAATAACTACGAAACCAGTCAATAGCCGTTGGAGATATGTTAAGAGAGCTTAATACACCCAGAAGTATGTCGAAATCGACGTTGTTGAAGGCATTGCTGAAATCAAGTAATGACAGTACTGTCACCTTCCCACTCTCCATTCCAAACCGAATGTCATCGGTTTTCTTGACGAGCGCTATGACTGTGCTATGTCCGGGGCGAAAACCGGATTGGAGAGGATTTAACAGGATATTATTGGATAGGTAGGTACTGAGTTGTTTATGGACAAGGCGTTCAAGTACTTTTGATAGGAAGGGAAGTATAGATATGAGACGGTATTCAGAAAAAGAAGATGGATTGGGTTTCTTCTAGACCACATCATCGATTACCATCAGGTGAGATTGCGGTCAGACGAAGTTCGATCCAGTTTAAAAAAAAACTATATTACCTCACTAATTTCGACCCTGACATGACAAGAGTTCGGTACAGGCGAGATCTCTAAATCAACTTGGGCAAATCAGCATTGTATGTATGTATTTATATTGTATGTATGTATGTTTGTTTGTCCGAGGATAACTTTCGAATCGTTGATCCGATCATCGTGAAATTTAATACGTAGGTAGGTAGTGATGGCACAATTTTGGTGTGACTAAATGAGCTAAAAATGTTGTTGGGTTTTTGAGATATTGGGGTTCAAGAGGGGTAAAAAAAATGAAAATGAGACTATTAGGTCAAATGGGACATCACGTAAATTAGTACGTTTAGATTCCGTTTTTGTTTTTAGTAAATTCTTTATAGTTTTTGAGTTATTATATTAGCCATAATAAATACTGAACTTTGACAAAATTCACAGGGTACACCAGTGACCCCACAATCCTGTAACTTGGTATGCGTGTAGCTTAGGTCACAAAAATATAGGCAAAAGTCTGAAATCCAGAATAACTGCAATTTGTACCCCAAAAAAACTAACCAAATGACATGAACTCCCGTCACCTGCAATTTGAATGAAACTGTACGTCAAGTGAGTTGGTTACATATTTCGTGGCACTGTTTTATTGGTCATGGATTAAGAACGGCTTGCACAACGATCCCTAAACGTATTTAGCAATTAAACATGTTTAAATTTTACGTATTTGTTTGATTTGGCAACTCCTTAAATCATATTTAGCCACTAATAGGCGTCGTTACGCGAGTCGCCCTAAAAATATTTTCATTTGTGTTTTGGGAGGCTCGCGAGATTTCAGTTCGGCGCGAACCACTAGTAGCTATTCGCCCACTGCGCGATGTAATATGAATATTGTCTAATATGAATAATAAAAGCATAATAGAAAACCAATGAGCAACATCTCAAAAGAGGAAACTGCTGCCTACTCCTGCTCGTCGCACCAAAACGACAAGAGTTGTCATCAAATACGCATCCTCTGAGGGCGGAAATCAGTTTTAAAAGCCATTAGAGGGTAGGGGGTAGGGTGTAATTAGACTGCGTTAATATTTAACAAGTGCGACGCAGATTAGCGTCCCCAGCTGCGCCCGGACACCTTCTGTGACACTCAAAAAACCACTCCGGTTCCTCAAATATTAATTAATTGCGGTAAAAAGTCTGGGGTAATGGTTTTGTAATCAAAAATTTGCTGGGAGCCGCATAAGATCGGTTGCTCTGGAATCTGACTTAACTTTCTGTGGCACAATAGAAATCGTCATCAACAAAAAGAACTTTTTTAAGTAAAACTTCTTTACGCAAGCTTGACTTGAGTAAGCTGGTGAATGCGTTACGAAAAGTGCGAACGGAAGTTGAGAGGGCGATATAAGTTAGTGAAGATAGAAAGAGAGAGAGAGTTACGTTTCGTATATTTTTAAACGTTAATGTGCGAGTGCGAGTTGCGTCTGTCCTGAATGAACATAGACTGATCGACCTACGTACGTGTAGACAATTTTGTAATTGAACAATTTTATAAATTAATATTTTGAAAAAGAAGTTTTACTTCAGTCGTGTGGTTTAAAGCACACGTATTTTAATATTCATTCATTACCTACAGAAACAACAGCACTCGATATCAATGTAAACAAACCCTCATAGCGAATACTTAATGTCAATAATAGATTTTCATTTTATTGATAGAGCGAAGCGAAATCTCTAGATCAACTTGGGCAAATCGGAGTTGTATGTATGTATGTTTGTCCGAGGATAAATTTCGAAGCGTTTATCCGATCATCGTGAACTTTGGTATATAATTAGGTAGTGATGACACAATTTTGGTTGACTAAATGAGCTACAAATGTAAATTGGGATATTAGTTGGTTGGGTTGTTGAGATATTGAGGTAAAAAAAATCCAAAATGAGACTATTCGATCAAGTGCCACGTATAATAAAAGGTCTTTGTGATTACATTTTGACATCGTTTTTATTTTTAGTTTAAACCATGTAGTTTTTAAGTTATTAGTCATAATAAAAACTGAACTTAGACAAAATTCACAGGGCACACCAGTGACCCCGCAGTGCTGAAATTTGGTATACGTGTAGTTTTAACGACACAAATATAGGGAAAAGTGTGAAATCCGGAATAACTGCAATTTCTACCCCTAAAAAGAACCAATTAACATCAACTCCCGTTACCTGTTAATTTGAATGAAACTGTAGATCAAATAAGTTGGTTATGTATTTCGTGGCACTAATTGGATAGTCAAAGATTATGTACAATACAAATCATATTATTTTTGTTTTTACGGGAGACTCGCGAAATCGCAGTATCACAGAACAACCAGTACACATAAATAAGTTTTTAGAAATTAGTCACCTGGAGAGAGTTATTAAAAAACATTTTTTTAAGGAATTTAGTAAGTACGCCTTTACGATCAAATTAGAAATATTATTTTGCAAAAACATCTAAATTTTATTTCTTTTTAATACACAAAGGTTAACTGGACATAATGATATAACATATGAACAGATTGATTTATTTCATGCATAAGATATTGTTAAATAATCTCTTTACCTGTTACACCATGATTAATGCGAAAGTTTGTATTTTGTTTAATTTTTACTTAATCACGTCGTAATGGCAAAACCGATTTCGATAAAGTTTTGTTTATAGGTTGATTAAGACAATATTAGTTGTATTTACTACGCGTGTGAAACCGCGGCCGGAAGCTAGTTTTAACATAATCTCAAAACTACGAGAAAAATACACAAATATCTATTTCGGTTCGTAATGCCGATCAATTTATATGTATTGCTTTAGATCACACGACTGAAGTAAAACTTCTTTAGCTCCATCTGTATGTATGTATAATATTTATATATATTTGCAGTTTATAAGTATAAGTTAGGCTAATTTGGGATAGGAGATATGCGACAAATCAACTGGCTATGAGAGAAAGAGAGAAAGAAAATGTGTGCTCGCACCTCTCTCTCTTGCCCCTACAGTAATATATGAAACGTAACTCTCTATCTTTCTATCTTCTAACTTATGTCTCGATCTCAACTTCCGTTCGCACTTTTCGTAAACCATTCCACAGCTTACTCCCCAAGTCAAGCGTGCGTAAAGAAGTTTTACTTCAAAAAATATTTTGTTTACTACTAAAGGATTTTTCGTAGACCTTTTTGATATTATTCTTTCATTACTGCCGAAAAAGCTTCTTCTATTTAGGATGTTTTCAAATGAAAATTAATTCACAAAAACCTACCTTCGTTTCTCGACTTAGGACGTTTGAAAATTAATTCTCAAAAAGTGGTTAAGTGGGATGGGTTTAATCCCTTCATCCTTTGCAATCAGAATTAGAAGATCGCCAGCATCTGTGGGTTAACTAATGGCCGATGCATTATTAAAGAGAAGGGTTGAGGACAGATTATGGTATTAGGAATTTAGCTTTCTGCGCTGATGTAAGAGCATGGATGATGTAATGCATAATTTATGAATTGTGGTGGATGTTGTTGAACAATTAGACGTTTTTAAATGTCATTTATTCAAACCAATATCTATCCTCGTTACTACAATAAACGCTAAACCGTAAAATACAGGCTATTTTAAAACAGAGTTTGTGAGTTTGAGTTTATGGTAAGACCCTGTCTTTAATATTTTTTAACTAGAACCTCACGTAAAACATTGGAAGACTTAACTTTGAGCAATAAAGTCGCACGTTGCACCTCAGTGGTTTTCATAAGTATATAAGAAGTATAAGTTTCTAAATTATCGAATGAAATGAATGAAAACACTTTATTGTACACAGTATAAACAAAAAAAATACGATAAGACCGCCCATTGTACTTTTTGCTAGAAAAAGTACAGTGGGCGGTCTTATCGCTTAGAAGCGACCTCTTCCAGACAATCTTTGGATGGAGAGGATTTTGTTATAACAAAGATAATGCTCGGGGGTGCACATTAACGGCCAAATTAATTAATGTTATGTGATCCTAGATTTTGTATTCACAATTAAGAGTTACCTATCATTCAATCAATCTAATAAAAATATATCCTACTTAGTAAAATAAATAATGAATAGAAAGGAAGGTTTGCCCAGCAGTAAGATCCAGCGAGATCTTTATAAAAAACTAGCGTCTTCCAGCGGATTCGCACGCGTTGTTTGTCAACAAAAAGTAGCCTATGTTTGAATCTATCAACACACCAAATTTTATCGTAATCGGTTTAGCCATTACGAAGTGATTGAGTAACAGACAAATAAGTCGTATGCAAAACCAGCAACATTCATTTTTTTCACAGACAGCTTTCGACCAATCAGAGCACAGTATTTCGACGCCATTACAATGGCGACTTTATTGTTTTTGTATTAGTGCGTTCGTGATTAATTAGTGTTTTAAACTGGATCCATGTTAAGGATGCAAAAACTGCAATATGCTAACACAATTATTATCTATTTTGCAGATTATTATATTTATTTTGAAAGTTTCGTACAGTTAATATTATTAAATATATTTTTCAACAATATGATGTAATTATTATTGATTGACTAGTTGTATCAGACACCTAATAATGAAAAAAATCTTCTGCACTCTTTTCCGTTAAAATGGATGCTGCTGGTTTTGCATCTCAAATAAACTAACATCCAAACTTTCACATTCATAATTACCAATGATGACTTGGAAAAAAAACATTTTGATAATGTATACTGGGTGAAATGGAAAAAAAGAATTCACTGCATTAAGTTTTATAAACAAAAAAATTGACGGTCGCTAAAAATACCGTTACGGTTTTATGTTTTAAAAATAGCAAGTCACTAATTCACACCTTTTCGTATAAGCATCATTAGTTGACCGTCCTGGGAACCCAAATCCAATCAGTCACCGTCCTTCCCGGTAACATTTGCATACAAAATCACAATGGTCTCTCCGACCAAGAAGTTAATGCGTCCACGAATAATTTAATGCGCGCACAATAGGGTTAAACAATACAACTTCTATGATATAGAAAAAAAAAATATATATATAGAATAAAAGCTATAAAAACCGGCCAAGTGCGAGACGGACTCGCGCACGAGGGGTTCCGTACCATTATCTATAAAAATGGCAAAAAATCACGTTTGTTGTATGTGAGCCCCCCGCCCCCCCCCCCCCCCTTAAATATTTGTTTTATTTTAATTTAATTATTTATTTTAGAGGTGAATATATAACTAAATATTCTGTGAATATTTCAAGCGTCTACCTGTTGCCGTTATCAGGCTCGAGTCGATATCGAGATCACTTACCAAATCGTCGAAGCTGACGCGTTTCATGGGTCCGGCCGTCTACAATAAGCTTCCCGACACAGTCACGCAGACTCCTAGCTTATTTATATTCAAAAAAAAGAATAAAACGCGGGCATATTGAGCAAAATTTTTATAACTACGACTAGCTTATAGCTCTTAGGTGAAGGATTATTTATTTTGTATAAATTTATTGTTATTATTGTTGTTTTTATTTATGAATTAATTAATTACATGTTATTTGAATTTTATTAAAATTGTATACAATGTACTTACATACAAAACAAGATGTTGTCCTAAAATGTTTATCATCAATAAATTACTATTATGACTATTATCAATATCTAGCAAAACCGAGCAAAAATAATGTTTGTTGTATGGGAGTTCCCCTTAAAAAATTATTTTATTCTGTTTTTAGTATTTGTTGTTTAGCGGCAACAGAAATATATCATCTGTCAAAATTTCAACTGTCTAACTATCACGATTCATGAGATACAGCCTGGTGACAGACGGACAGAGAGACAGACAGACAGCGGAGTCTTAGTAATAGGGTCCCGTTTGACCCTTCGGGTACGGAACCCTAAAAATTAAAATAAAAGGTCTATTAATGTGATGGATTATCGCGGTCCGTTGGACCAGTGTGCTCCGGAGTTTATAAAATATTTAGCTATTGTCATTGCTAAAATCTTTCTCGTATATACTCGTAGGTACTCGTGATATTAAATTATGGCGCTACGGTCATCTACATATTATATCTTGAGTAGTTTCGTTTCTTAGTTAACTTACAGTGTATTGAAGAACCGGCTTTAAAACACGATATTTGGTGAAAAGATTTAGAAACAGAAGTTATGCTAAACGTCTGTTTCTAGATCGTATCCTCAAACATCGATTTATAAGCTGGTTCTTCTGGTTATTTGGTGAAAAGATTTAGAAACAGAAGTTATGCTAAACGTCTGTTTCTAGATCGTATCCTCAAATATCGATTTATAAGCTGGTTCTGCTGGATATTTGGTGAAAAGATTTAGAAACAGGAGTTATGCTATACTTCAAATCGTAGCATCAAATATCGATTTATAAGCTGGTTCTCCTGGATAATTGGTGATAAGATTTAGAAACAGGAGTTATGCTATACTTCAAATCGTATCATCAAATATCGATTTATAAGCTGGTTCTTCTGGATATTTGGTGATAAGATTTAGAAACAGGAGTTATGCTATACTTCAAATCGTATCATCAAATATCGATTTATAAGCTGATTCTTCTGAATATTTAGTGATAAGATTTAGAAACAGGAGTTATGCTATACTTCAAATCGTAGCATCAAATATCGATTTATAAGCTGGTTGTTCTGGATATTTGGTGATAAGATTTAGAAACAGGAGTTATGCTATACTTCAAATCGTAGCATCAAATATCAATTTATAAGCGGGTTCTTCTGGATAATTGGTCATAAGATTTAGAAACAGGAGTTATGCTATACTTCAAATCGTAGCATCAAATATCGATTTATAAGCTGGTTCTTCTGGATATTTGGTGATAAGATTTAGAAACAGGAGTTATGCTATACTTCAAATCGTAGCATCAAATATCGATTTAAAAGCTGGTTCTTCTGGATATTTGGTGATAAGATTTAGAAACAGGAGTTATGCTAAACGTCTGTTTCTAGATCGTATCCTCAAATATCGATTTATAAGCTGGTTCTTCTGGATATTTGGTGATAAGATTTAGAAACAGGAGTTATGCATAACTTCAAATCGTAGCATCAAATATCGATTTATAAGCTGGTTCTCCTGGATAATTGGTGATAAGATTTAGAAACAGGAGTTATGCTATACTTCAAATCGTATCATCAAATATCGATTTATAAGCTGGTTCTTCTGGATATTTGGTGATAAGATTTAGAAACAGGAGTTATGCTATACTTCAAATCGTATCATCAAATATCGATTTATAAGCTGATTCTTCTGAATATTTAGTGATAAGATTTAGAAACAGGAGTTATGCTATACTTCAAATCGTAGCATCAAATATCGATTTAAAAGCTGGTTCTTCTGGATATTTGGTGATAAGATTTAGAAACAGGAGTTATGCTATACTTCAAATCGTAGCATCAAATATCAATTTATAAGCGGGTTCTTCTGGATAATTGGTCATAAGATTTAGAAACAGGAGTTATGCTATACTTCAAATCGTAGCATCAAATATCGATTTATAAGCTGGTTCTTCTGGATATTTGGTGATAAGATTTAGAAACAGGAGTTATGCTATACTTCAAATCGTAACATCAAATATCGATTCATAAGCTGGTTCTTCTGGATAATTGGTGATAAGATTTAGAAACAGGAGTTATGCTATACTTCAAATCGTAGCATCAAATATCGATTTACCTATATAAGCTGGTTATTCTGGATATTTGGTGATAAGATTTAGAAACAGGAGTTATGCTATACTTCAAATCGTATCATCAAATATCGATTTATAAGCTGGTTCTTCTGGATATTTGGTGATAAGATTTAGAAACAGGAGTTATGCTATACTTCAAATCGTATCATCAAATATCGATTTATAAGCTGATTCTTCTGAATATTTAGTGATAAGATTTAGAAACAGGAGTTATGCTATACTTCAAATCGTAGCATCAAATATCGATTTAAAAGCTGGTTCTTCTGGATATTTGGTGATAAGATTTAGAAACAGGAGTTATGCTATACTTCAAATCGTAGCATCAAATATCAATTTATAAGCGGGTTCTTCTGGATAATTGGTCATAAGATTTAGAAACAGGAGTTATGCTATACTTCAAATCGTAGCATCAAATATCGATTTATAAGCTGGTTCTTCTGGATATTTGGTGATAAGATTTAGAAACAGGAGTTATGCTATACTTCAAATCGTAGCAACAAATATCGATTTATAAGCTGGTTCTGCTGGATATTTGGTGAAAAGATTTAGAAACAGGAGTTATGCTATACTTCAAATCGTAGCATCAAATATCTATTTATAAGCTGGTTCTTCTGGATAATTGGTGATAAGATTTAGAAACAGGAGTTATGCTATACTTCAAATCGTAGCATCAAATATCGATTTATAAGCTGGTTCTTCTGGATATTTGGTGATAAGATTTAGAAACAGGAGTTATGCTATACTTCAAATCGTAGCAACAAATATCGATTTATAAGCTGGTTCTGCTGGATATTTGGTGAAAAGATTTAGAAACAGGAGTTATGCTATACTTCAAATCGTAGCATCAAATATCGATTTATAAGCTGGTTCTTCTGGATATTTGGTGATAAGATTTAGAAACAGGAGTTATGCTATACTTCAAATCGTAGCATCAAATATCTATTTATAAGATGGTTCTTCTGGATAATTGGTGATAAGATTTAGAAACAGGAGTTATGCTATACTTCAAATCGTAGCATCAAATATCGATTTATAAGCTGGTTCTTCTGGATATTTGGTGATAAGATTTAGAAACAGGAGTTATGCTATACTTCAAATCGTAGCATTAAATATCGATTTATAAACTGGTTCTTCTGGATATTTGGTGATAAGATTTAGAAACAGGAGGTATGCTATACTTCAAATCGTAGCATCAAATATCGATTTATAAGCTGGTTCTGCTGGATATTTGGTGAAAAGATTTAGAAACAGGAGTTATGCTATACTTCAAATCGTAGCATCAAATATCGATTTATAAGCTGGTTCTTCTGGATAAATGGTGATAAGATTTAGAAACAGGAGTTATGCTATACTTCAAATCGTAGCAGCAAATATCAATTTATAAGCGGGTTCTTCTGGATTTTTGGTGATAAGATTTAGAAACAGGAGTTATGCTTTACTTCAAATCGTAGCATCAAATATCGATTTATAAGCTGGTTGTTCTGGATATTTGGTGATAAGATTTAGAAACAGGAGTTATGCTATACTTTAAATAGTAGCATCAAATATCGATTTATAAGCTGGTTGTTCTGGATATTTGGTGATAAGATTTAGAAACAGGAGTTATGCTATACTTCAAATCGTAGCATCAAATATCGATTTATAAGCGGATTCTTCTGGATATTTGGTGATAAGATTTAGAAACAGGAGTTATGCTATACTTCAAATCGTAGCATCAAATATCGATTTATAAGCTGGTTCTTCTGGATAATTGGTGATAAGATTTAGAAACAGGAGTTATGCTATACTTCAAATCGTAGCAGCAAATATCAATTTATAAGCGGGTTCTTCTGAATATTTAGTGATAAGATTTAGAAACAGGAGTTATGCTATACTTCAAATCGTAGCAGCAAATATTAATTTATAAGCAGGTTCTTCTGGATATTTGGTGATAAGATTTAGAAACAGGAGTTATGCTTTACTTCAAATCGTAGCATCAAATATCGATTTATAAGCTGGTTGTTCTGGATATTTGGTGATAAGATTTAGAAACAGGAGTTATGCTATACTTCAAATCGTAGCATCAAATATCGATTTATAAGCTGGTTCTTCTGGATATTTGGTGATAAGATTTAGAAACAGGAGTTATGCTATACTTCAAATCGTAGCATCAAATATCTATTTATATGATGGTTCTTCTGGATATTTGGTGATAATATTTAGAAACAGGAGTTATGCTATACTTCAAATCGTATCATCAAATATCTATTTATAAGCTGGTTCTTCTGGATAATTGGTGATAAGATTTAGAAACAGGAGTTATGCTATACTTCAAATCGTAGCATCAAATATCTATTTATAAGCTGGTTCTTCTGGATAAATGGTGATAAGATTTAGAAACAGGAGTTATGCTATACTTCAAATCGTAGCAGCAAATATCAATTTATAAGCGGGTTCTTCTGGATTTTTGGTGATAAGATTTAGAAACAGGAGTTATGCTTTACTTCAAATCGTAGCATCAAATATCGATTTATAAGCTGGTTGTTCTGGATATTTGGTGATAAGATTTAGAAACAGGAGTTATGCTATACTTTAAATAGTAGCATCAAATATCGATTTATAAGCTGGTTGTTCTGGATATTTGGTGATAAGATTTAGAAACAGGAGTTATGCTATACTTCAAATCGTAGCATCAAATATCGATTTATAAGCGGATTCTTCTGGATATTTGGTGATAAGATTTAGAAACAGGAGTTATGCTATACTTCAAATCGTAGCATCAAATATCGATTTATAAGCGGGTTCTTCTGGATATTTGGTGATAAGATTTAGAAACAGGAGTTATGCTATACTTCAAATCGTAGCAGCAAATATCAATTTATAAGCTGGTTCTTCTGGATATTTGGTGATAAGATTTAGAAACAGGAGTTATGCTATACTTCAAATCGTAGCATTAAATATCGATTTATAAACTGGTTCTTCTGGATATTTGGTGATAAGATTTAGAAACAGGAGGTATGCTATACTTCAAATCGTAGCATCAAATATCGATTTATAAGCTGGTTCTGCTGGATATTTGGTGAAAAGATTTAGAAACAGGAGTTATGCTATACTTCAAATCGTAGCATCAAATATCGATTTATAAGCGGGTTCTTCTGGATATTTGGTGATAAGATTTAGAAACAGGAGTTATGCTATACTTCAAATCGTAGCAGCAAATATCAATTTATAAGCGGGTTCTTCTGGATATTTGGTGATAAGATTTAGAAACAGGAGTTATGCTTTACTTCAAATCGTAGCATCAAATATCGATTTATAAGCTGGTTGTTCTGGATATTTGGTGATAAGATTTAGAAACAGGAGTTATGCTATACTTCAAATCGTAGCATCAAATATCGATTTATAAGCTGGTTCTTCTGGATATTTGGTGATAAGATTTAGAAACAGGAGTTATGCTATACTTCAAATCGTAGCATCAAATATCGATTTATAAGCTGGTTGTTCTGGATAATTGGTGATAAGATTTAGAAACAGGAGTTATGCATAACTTCTGTTTCTAAATTGTATCATCAAATATCGATTTTTTTAAGCTGGTTCTTCATAAATCACGCAGGCGCAAACATGATGAAAAATAATTAGGATTCGTAGAAGTTATTCGTTCTAGAAATAATTGCATGCTTTTTATTTTAATACAACGATCTAATTAATTTACTCCCTCGGCATAAAATATGAATGCTAGCAATCTTTAATTATAGTAGCAGTAAGATTTATCATTTGTACGTGTGACCGCTAAATATTGTCAGTGTATGCTATGTTGATGACTCCTACATCAGGCAAGATTAACTATCGTGAGCATAAAATACCAGCTGACCAATCCGCAGCTTCGCACGGATAGTTATTCAATAAAAAAATTACCCTCCTTCTGCGCAGTTGGGTAAAAAGTAGCCTGTATCACCCGGGGATAGTGTAACTTCCCAACAGTGAAATATTTTTTTAATCAGTTTAGTAGTTTCGGAGCCTATTCAATACAAACAAACAAATCTGTCCTCGTTATAATAATAGTATAGAGTACAGATAAATACGATCTTATGTATAAAACGATCTATTAGATAGATTTTATGCGCCCGCATGTTCAGAAACAAAATTGATAATATCGTGCCTAAAAATAAACTAATAACAAAATTTAAGACTCCAATAATTGTCCAAACAACGCAATAAAATTCATATTTTATATAGTAGTCATCTGAATTCGTTTGCCGAGCCATTCAACCACGTTTAAATTAATGATCGCTCCAAACAGATGGACAGACACACTGTTCATTGAATTTATTACATGTACGGAATGCCCGTTACCGGAGAAAATTTGAATCTGATGGAAATTATTATTAGTTTGTATAAACTACTAAGAACTAAGAAGGCAGTAAATAAATAAATAATAAAAAATAAATAAATATTGCTGGACAATTCACACAACGCTATCCAGCCCCAAACTAAGCAGAGCTTGTATTATGGGAACCAGATAACTGATAGAATACTTATATACTTTTTTTTTGTAAATACATACTTATATTATATAGAAAAATAACCAGACCTAGAACAAATATCTGTAGATCATGCAAACATTTGTTCCGCGGCGGGAATCGAACCCGCTACCTCCTGCGTCTCAGCCGGCTATTCGCCCACTGCGCCACGGAGGTCGTCAAATGGTGTTGATTAGAAAAAGGTAAGTATAAAAGTTAATGTTATTGGTTAAGTTAAGTTAAACCACGGTTAACCGTAAGTTATTCTGTTACAGAGGTCGTAGGTTCAGATGAACATCTGGTTCAGATTCTAAGTTATGGTTTGTACGGCTAGTATCTCTAAGCTATTGGAATCAATTGCAATTTGGAACTTGCGCTTGCTTTGTAATACAAACGCAAGTTAATGTTATCTTGTAACTTTCCACTAATATTATAAAGCGAAAGTTTGCACGGATGTATGTGTGGATGTGTGTTGCTCTTTGACGTCGTAGCGGCTAAGCTGATTTCGATGAAATTTGGTATGTACGTAGATTATAACTTGGACATAGGCTACTTTTTGGTGACAAACTACGCGTGCGAAGCCGCTGGCGGAACCTACAACTATATATATTTTTTGTTTCTTCAAATATGTTTTAATATAATTTCGATTTGATATTTGTGTATCAGAAGATTATTATGCTGTTTATTGTGGAAATATTTCTGTGGTTTGGCATGCAAACTAAAATTTATGAATTTCGGACTAAAATAAAAGATATTTTCCCCTCGTTTAAGTCCATTCTTTAAACCTATTATTGCCGCAATTCACAAGAATAATGCCACCTGAGCAACTCGGATTACTCATAATGAGAACACTACCTTTGTTACTATTCAGCCACCGATATTAATAAAAAAGGGATAGTGACTAGCCCTTTGTATGGACTTGTTTACTTGACGGAATGACATGAATGCTTAGAGGCAAAAAAGCGGGAGATGTAACGGAGTAACGAAACAAAACTAACAATACCGTTGGTAAGGTAGTTTTTTCTCTAGATGTTACGACATAGAGCTCAGTTTCCTATAACAGGAGATATATCTAGGTGTAGAAGAATGTGGTTTTGGTGGTAGAATATGATGATCGGCGACCTCTGGCATCTTGTTGTGTGGTACTACTTGATTGACGTTTGTATGACGCGAGCGCAGCAAGAGAAATTTCGAGAATTTCGGAGACGACAGGATTTCTAATTGTTTTGGTAACGCTACTTCGTAAAGCACAAACATATTTCGAAACATCAATAGAATAAAAGGATACTAAACTAAGGTCACTAAACTATTCTTAATTCTGTCAAAAAAAATGATAGAACCGATTGCATCACCTGAATATTTAAATATGAACGAACTTGGTTTGCTAAAAAAATTATAAGTATTTTGAAACCAGTAGCCACAAAATACCTGTAACTGTTGCCTAATACCGCAACTACAAAGGGCTACAAAAAAACAATGACAAAAGGGCACAAAGGTGATAATACTGACAATAGCTCTATGGGAACTTCACAAAAGTCTTCTTATTTATGCATTGTTTGTATAACAGATCTAAGAGGTGACGGCAGAAAACAAATAACCCTTCTACGCAACCCCATCTTGGAAATAACCAGTCGGATTTGACACGCCAAAGGTTTTGATAGCTTTGGTGGTAAGGGTCTGCTTTTGGTGGTTTTTGCTATGTTTTTCATAGTTCTAATTGCCCATTATAATGATACTTGATGCGTCTCAGCTGGGTGAAATGGGTAAGCTTCTTGCGTTACTGCAGACCGGAGCCATTTCGTTCGTAATAATTTTAGACAGTGTTTTTTCATGAAATGTATCTGTTATATAATTTAATTACAATACATCATATTTTAAGTTATGTCACGAAGACTGTATGAATGAAGTTTGTGAGCCTATGGCCGGCTTGCACAACTATATGTAAACCTATTTAACAACTAACATGTTTAAATTTGACGTATTTGCATGATATGACAACTCTCCTAAATCATATTTAGCCACTAAATACGTATAGACATCGTTGTGCAAATCGCCCTTACCTACTAAAATAAACTTGTGTAAAGGTCGGTTTTTTTAGATCGGTTTCAAGGCTTTTCTCCAGAGATGAAACATGATCGATACAAATATAATAAATACACAAAAATAAATAAATTATCTGTCACCTATATAAAACAGACGACCCCATATTATAATTTAAATTCCATGTATCCTCTCCCTACTTTTTATCAATTTTGGCTCGTGTCTTTCCCTTGGACATCATAATCATCTCATTTCAATTCCCCATTTTTATTCATCCCAATTTTTCAGAAGCGTGCTTAGCTCGTGGCTTTAAAAATGTAAAAATTGTAAGAAATGACCCGAATCACCTCCAGGGCAGATGAGGGGATGCTGGACAGGTCAGTTTGATTTTACTGCATCTTTTGTGATGTATATTTTTGGAGATATAAAGCTATAAAAAGAAGTCAACTACATTGTATTTAACCACAAAACATTGACCACACCTACAAGATCAAACGGGTGGAAAACAGTTTCTTTTATCAAATTAACAACTATTTTTATCTACAATACTACTTGTTGAAGAAATGTGTTTAGTGTTTTCCTTTATCGTCATCACCATATTGTCTATAGAATGTCCACTGCTGAATTTAAACCAGCCCTATAGAGATAGTTAAGTGTTTTCTTTATTTTTTGAAAACATTTGATTCGTCTACAAAATTTTTAACGTTACATGCTTCGCCATTTTCTATACATTTAATTCGACCCTTTCAGGATTCCCGTTTCACGTTTCCAACGGTTTCGATATCATTATCAGTAAAACAGGAATTTGACAATAAATCAAAACTTTCAAAACTGACCCCTTAGCCGATAGATTTTATGGGAACCCTTATAGCTAATAATTCATATTCGGACATCAGGAAGGTCCGGTAAAGACGAAACCAGTTGCCAAATCCGTCATTAATTTGAACATACACGCACAAAGGGCGAAGTCTTCGCCCTTCGAAAGAACACGACTAAGGATAATAGCAGATAGTCTCCACTCGTTTAAGAATGATAAATTACCTAAATGGAGTCGGTATGTCCATTCCCACAGATATTAAAGTCGGGGACAAAGGAGGTACCCCAAGTTGTGCGGACCCATGCTGCGGTATTGAAAATATTGCAAAATACAGCTTTTGTGTGGACTGCGCATGCAAATCCTTTTGGAGGGCTTCTGGGATGAAAATTGGAAAAGTTTTCTATTGGCACGACTTTGATGTTCTTTGTCTTAGCGCCGGCAATGTGGAGTGGCGTAATATCTAGAACAAGAGCGTAAGTACGATCCAACTCCATTACTATTTTTGGGATTGTTCGTTCGTCTGTCGTGTCTTTGGTTCTTTTCTAGTAGATTAGATAGTCTAGGAGCAGAGGTTCCCAATTTTATTTGGCCATAGAACTTTAATTGATCATACATTTTTTGGCGGAACCCTAGCTGGCTATTTTGATAACTAAAGTGTTTACCTTGTAGTTTGATATTCATGTTAGACTCGAAGAATGAACAAATTATAAATGAAAATAATTATTATAAGTATTAACAAAGAAATACAATGTACCTAGCTAATAATTTATTGTAAAGAATGAAATTTTTTCACATTATTTCTTATAATAGCCGTAAAATTAGGCTTTATATCTGACAATTGAACGCAAACCAATCTCGCATCGGTAAGTCTTCACAAATTTAATCAGAACCAGGACAGCTTTCTCAACGATTGCCGGGTATTCATCTTTAAGTACAATTCAACTTTGTAACTCGCGGACAGATCGCGGAACCCCTGTGACCCATCCACGGAACCTCAGGGTTCCGCGGACCACCTTTTAGGAATCACTGGTCTAGAGCACAGACGCCGAGTAGCCAGACTTTCAGTTTTTTACAAGATACATTTTGGTGAATGTGAGCAAGATCTTCATGACCTTATCCCTCCTTCCCCCTTCCACCACCAGACAAGCAGACGTACCGAGAAGTACCACCCATACCTGGTCGGCATACCACTTTGGCGTACCAAACGATTTGCCTCAACTTTTTTTGTTAGCACAAGTAAGGAGTGGAACTCACTTCCGGCGTATGTTTTTCCAAACCAGTATAATCTTGGAGTCTTCAAGTCCAGAGTGAATAGGTTCTTTCTAGGCAAGCGTGCTCCATCTTCGATCACACCTTCACTTACCATCAGGTGAGGTAGTGGTCAAGCGCTTGGCTATAATCAATAAAAAAAAGATCGATCACACAGGAAATCAGTAAAAAAACCAGCCAAGTGCGAGTCGGACTCGCGCACGAAGGATTCTGTACCATTATCTATAAAAATCGCAAAAAAAAATCACGTTCGTTGTATCGGAGCCCCTCTTAAATATTTGTATTATTTTAATTTAATTATTTATTTTTAAAGTGAATATATAACTAAATATTCTGTGAATATTTCAAGCGTTTACCTGTTGCCGTTATCAATATCGAGCTAAAACGAGCAAAAAAAATCACGTCTGTTGTAAGGAAGCCCACCTATATTTATTTTATTCCGTTTTTAGTATTTGTTGTTATAGCGGCAACAGAAATACATCATCTGTGAAAATTTCAACTGTCTAACTATCACGGTTCATGAGATACAGCCTGCTGACAGACGGACAAACAGACAGATAGACGGACAGACAGCGGAGCCTTAGTAATAGGGTGCTGTTTTACCCTTTGGGTACGGAACCCTTAAAACTAGTGGTTTTGGTGAAGTTTTGGTATTACTCGATTTTCCCTTGTTTTTTTAACTGATCTGTTTTTAGGCAACAGGTAAACGCTTGAACTATTCACAGAATATTGAGTTTTATTAATCACTTTAAAAATAAATAATTTTAATCACATTAAAATAAATAATTAAATTAAAATAAAACTAATGTTTACGGGGGGCGACCATACAACATACGTGATTTTTTGCCGTTTTTATAGATAACGTAAGGAACCCTTCGTGCGCGAGTTCGACTTTTTTTAGTGTTGGTTCTACCTACATGCCATCACTAGTAGATACACTAAAGTTATCTGTGATGCCACTAACGTCCACCCATTCAATTGTTAACTCTGCTGAAAAATGGGCTAACTAGCTCCGACACAAACGCTGTAATAGCTCTTCACTAATTTCATCCTATTTTACACCCAAAAAGCAATCAGATAAACAGCCTTCCCTCTTCTAAGCTAATCTGTGTACAGGTTGACAAATAGTTCGGTTGACACCACCCCGCTGGTGTCTAATGAAAGTATTATACAGGATACCATCAGATTGTATCTCAACACTTAAAATGTAAAGAAGTGATTTTTAAAAAGATTCTGTAATATCTTTTTATGTTGAACGCTATGCGGGAGGGATTTTTCTTCTAAGAAGCTACCTGTCATATTTGATAGGCCTAATTCCTTAGGAATTAGTTACACTCATCATCTACACAAAAGTACTAAAGACATTATAATATCAGCCGTAGGACACTATTGAACTTATAGGCCTCCCCATAATTTTTCCAAAGTGACCGATCTTGTACGCCCAATGGCTCCCAGAGACCTTTATTGATGAGACCGTCCTACGCTGCTTTTTCTAGCCTTTCTGTCCCAACTAAGTTTCGAGATTGGCAATAAATGCTTTTGTCCGGATGTCTGTCTGTTTGTTCTCGCCTACAGGTCGCATTTTTTAACCGATTTTGACGAAAATTGGCAAGTTCCTTGATTTATTAAAATTTTTCAATCGATCGCGATTATTGATTGGGGGGAAAAGAGAGAAAGAGACTTAATGGTAGATAAATGAATAAATATAAAAAATTGCTGTTTTGGTAAATTGTAATAGATGGGTGGACTTTTAGATAAATGGAGAGATATTAGGGTTACAAATGTGTATGTTTGTGTATTTAGATATGGATAGATAAATTGACAGAATACTCATACTACTTCTACGTGTAGATGCATTAAAAAAAAGCAACGTAACTATAATATTTAGATGGATAGATAAATACATGTAAAGATGGATAAACGTATGGATTGATAGATTCTAATATAAATAGATGGATGTATGTTTCTTTTTGGTGATTGTCGTTCTTATTTAATTTTAGATCTATAAATTGTATATCCGTTTTTGGCTGTAGGATAGACACATACGCATTGTAAAGTTTAATTTTTAAGAGGTGTGGATTTTGTTGATAAATAAATAAAAAAATAAAAAATAAAGAGGCACAGTTTAAGAGGCACAGTAAGGACTTCACTTTACACAAGATTTTGGGGAAAAAATCAAAACGGGGGAATGGATGGGGGGGGGGATTTGCTGTAACGTTATATATGGACGGATTTCAATTCCTAATTTTTTTTAAATGTATACCTACCTATACCAATCAGACTACGCAGTACTCTACGCCTTCACGAGACGTACCCGTAGATACCAGAGTAGACCTAGGACCAAGAGAACGCGAGTAATCACTAAAACTTAACCTACCAATTTTTTAATCATTCGTTTACTTAGGTAGATAAGCCTATTGGAAAGTTCAAGGACCTGAAATTCGATTTAAAATTGGACTTTCTTCGTAAATTTTATTGCGCAATAACTTTTTGGGTTTGGGACGCGAGGTCTACTGTTCTCACAGAACCACTAGTATAATATCTCTGACAAATTGATTGATTCTTTTTTTTTAACTAAATAGATCATCGTTTGACCACAATCTCACCTGATAGTAAGCGATGATGTGGTCTAAGATGAAGCACGAAGATCTAGAAGAAACCTATTCACTCTTACCTTAAAGAGGCCCGGATTGTATTCTTTAGGAAAAACAGACGACGGCAAAGCGTTCCATACCTCAGCTGTACGCATCAAGAACGTAGAACCAAAACGGTGTGTGCGAATGGGTGGTATATCAACTAGGTACGGATGGTACTGAGCCGTGCGCCTGCTTGTCTTTTGATGGAAAGGAGATGGCGGAATCAGATCGTAAAGTTCCTGGGCACATTCCCCGAAATGTATTCTGTAAAAGATCGATAGGCTTGCAACTTTACGGCGGTGTTCGAGACTTTGGGTCTTAGCCTCCGCCATATATTGCTCACCTATTAGCCTAAAAGTCCTACGTTTAATTGAGTCTAAGGTAGGTAGGTATTCTATTTATATTATTGCACCATTTGATGCAATAGCAACCATTAAATACACCTTCACTAGCACTACATATCGGACTAGCCTGCAAGTTTTATCTGAAACGGTAAAGCACAATAATATTGATTCCGTGGCCTGCAAGATGTTAAACTGAATGCTACCGCATAGTAAGGCAAATCGTATGAGATTTTATCCTAGGATTATCTCGGGTTATCGCGCATCTTCTCTGCTACCACCGCTCAATAAATTTACATTACCCGATATTTACAATCACAACTGCATACACTACTCGATTCATACAAACAGTGTAACAAAAGCTAGTATAAAATAAGCAATGGTTGTGTTGATTAATCGATTTGTAGTTGGGTTTTAAAATTTTGGAGCGCATAGAGGAGGGTGGGGACAACAGAAGCGTGATCGCGATTACATAAGGTATTTATGTAAAGTCTTACGTGGCTTATCGTTGCGCCGATCAGGGCTAGATCTATGGACATTGGACTTTGTTCGAAGAGAGAATAAATATTGGCATTGCAATATATTCGATATAGTTCCGTTATCGATTAATTTCTTGGAAAACATTGGTGTGTTAGGGTATAAGGTTTCGTATTTACTCTTTTTTTTTTAAATGAAACATAATTTAGACAAACATCGTCCCTCAGACTGTCCCAAAAATTAAAAATAACACAACTGCCTCAGTTCATAAATATGTAAAAATGTATTAAAAAAATCAAATGACATAACATTCCTATTAGACAACAATAATTTTACACGACAGCAAAAAATTACTTACTAATTAAAAAGTAAAAAGTTTAAAAACTTCATCAAGCCATAAACAGACAATCAGAAAAGCTCTCAAGAAGTTAAAAACAATTAGCCAGTAAGGCATTATAACGGACTGATTAACGCTACCCTAAAAAAACAATAGCAAACATGGCGGCAAGGGGAGGCCGGAGAAAAAAAGATGAAAAAGTTGTCTCCAAATTTGTTCGCTGACAACATCCATCTCAATCAATTGTGGCCGTCTCCCTGAGGAGTAACCCTTCAGTCCCCGGAGGTATAACCCTCTTGGTAACCCAATTAATGGTTAGAGGGTACTATTGCCTGGGTCTCCTCGTGTGACCGCAAAAAAATTTAAATTGAAATGTTAATTTGATCTGTGAGGCGATGAATCTTCCTAATTTAATTGTATTATGTTTTTTGAAGTATGGATCAGCTGTGTATAACTTGTAGACAAATTCTCTCAATATTTGATTGATGTTTCTTTTGCTTACGATGTTTATAACTTTGTTTTTGATCCCATATAAATATATACTTATATAGCTTTAAATTTAATCTAATTATTTTTCTTTATATACCTACTATATAACATCGATAAGAAGTAGATCTTCTAGATCCAGTAGTCTAGTAACAGAATCGAAATATTCTTATTTGATACAATAAATAATTCTAATAAGAATAAATAATTAAATTAATAAAAACATTTTTCATTCACCATCTAAATTTAATGTCTCCATTACAAACGAGTGCAGTGAGCGATTCCCACTGCGGAACAAATGTTTGCATGATCTACAGATATTTGTTCCGGGTCTGGGTGTTTTTCTATGTATTATAAGTATGTATTTACAAAAAAAAAGTTATTTTTAGGGCTCCGTACCTCAAAAGGTAAAATAAGGAACACTTATAAGACAACTCTCTTGTCCCTTTGTCCGTCTGTCCGTCTGTCTGTCCGTGTGTCATCACCGATTTTCTTAGTAACGGGTGGATCCAGCAAGTTTAAATTTATACCAGATACTGAGGTCTATAGTCCCTATTAGGTGTATAAAAGTCAAGGTCCTGAGTCAACACGATAAAAAGATATAAGCAAATTTAGATTTTCGTGAAAACTTGTAAGTACCAAAATGTACCTTAATTTTCAACTTTTTTGTTTTTCGCACTTTCCCTTTACTTGTGCTGTAAGACCTTGCTTTTAACCCAACTGACAATTCTAGGTCAACCGGAAGTACCCTTAAGGTTTTGGGTCAGAATCGTATATGGTAGTTCCCGTTGACCTAGAATCACAAAATTTGGCAAAATGTAAGTTCTTACAGCACAGATAAATAAAAAATCACAAAAAATTAAAAAAAATTAAAAATTAAAGGGTGTCATACATACATAGTTGACGCCAATTAAGATAGCCCTCTGAGTTGTATACACGCTCACACCATTTAGAAGACTAGCTTAATCGGCACCAACCTCAAATAAGGTAAATAAATAAAATTGTGCTATTGAATAAAATAAATATATAAGTGGGGCTCTCATACAACAAACATGATTTTCTTGCCGTTTTTATAGATAATGGTATGGAACCTTTCGTGCGCGAGTCTGACTTGGCCGGTTTTTTTTAAGTTATTTGGTTCCCATAGTACAAGCTCTGCTTAGTTTGGGGCTAGATACAACTGTGTGATATGTCCAGCAACATTTATTTATTACAGATCCAACTAATCTAACATCTAATCTAAAGAGCCAGCTAGATCCCACTGCTGGGCAAAGGCCTCCCTTCCCCTACAGATCCAACTGGTTAACAAAAATGTATTTTCACTATAATAAACAAAACCTCTGAAGATGAGCATTGAAGATCAAATTATTTTCAATAATCTTAGGATAATCTTAAACATGACACTACCAGTAAACCTTATAGCGTTGATATAATTACGAGTCAACATGAAACGTTCTGCAAATCCAGACTAAACCAGTTAAATGTACTATAGCTCACATTACCGTCTATAAATAAAATCCTGTTTCAGATTAATAGTGCAGTCAACGTGTAACTTCACCCTACTCTCCCCTAGATTTCAACAACCATTGCGTGTATCGCACGGAAATCATCGTTTAGATCTGAATAAACACAGCAATGTGTATCGACTATGTAAAGTTTTCGTAAGGGAAACGTGTCAAGGGTATGAATAACAGTAGGTGTCCACATTCAGTGTGGTCATAATGTTTGTGAAGATAGATGAAAGCATCGTTATAGTACAGTCAGCTGTAGAAATAAGTGTCAAGATCCATAGATAATTTCTTTATTGCGTACCATCTATACTAATCTATACTAGTCTTCTATATCTATACCTCTATACTATCCTACTTCCTACTAATATTATAAACGCGAAAGTTTGTATGTATGGATGTATGGATGTTTGTTACTCTTTCACGCCGGAACGGCTGAACTGATTGCGATGAAATTTGGTATGTACGTAGATCATAACCTGGATTAACACATAGGCTACTTTTTATTGGCAAACCACGCGTGCGAAGCCGCTGGCAACAGCTAGTATTATAATATTATAAAGAGGAAAGATTTGTATTTTTGTGTGTATGTTTGTAATGAATAAACTCAAAAACTACTGGTCCTATTTCAAAAATTCTTTCACCATTGGAAAGCTACATTCACCCTGAATAACATAGGCTACTTTTTATCCAACAGCGCAAAGGAGGGTAATGTTTTTATTAAAAAACTACGCGTGCAATGCTGCGGATTGGTCAGCTAGAAGAGGATAGATTATAAAGAGGAAAGATTTGTTTGTTTGTTATTACCTCAGAATTACGTCATTTATCAATCGATTTGAAAATTCTGTTTTTGTTTTAAAGGATATAATTTCATATTGATCTCATAGAAATTTCAGCAAAATCAGTTAAGTTGTTTGGTTTAAATCTGTTATATTTTTGTTAAAAAGTTTGTTCTCATTTTTTCACATTGATCCTGTCCATCCAAAGGTTTCCTAGAAGAGAGATAGAGAGATTTCGCTTTCAGCGATAAGGCCGCCCATTGTACCTTTGATTTAATTGTGTATTCTCTTTTGTCTCTTTATTTTTAACTAGCTTACCAATCCGCAACTTTGCACGCGTAGTTTTTCAATAAAAACGTTACCCTCTTTCTGCGCAGTTGGGTAAAAAGTAGCCTATGATCATTCATCTCATTCAAATCCTTAGCACGGAGGAGCTAACAGTTATCACTCCTAAGAGTATCCTACAGTTTCTAACAGGTGTAGGGATGTGGTGAACTTTAAACAGCCGTGAATTAGGGTCCACAATAAACTTGTGATTGTGAACATTGTGACACTTGTGATTAAGTAGAGGCTACATAATCACACGTGTCGTTCACAATAGGTGTCATGGCCGCAGTGATACTAAAGTCCATTAAAAGCTAATAAAAAACATGCGCATTTTTTAATACGGGTCTGGATTTTGTTTCTTCTTATACCCAAGATACAGGAAGTTCTAGCATTTGGGTCTACGTTTTTTTTCTGTCTTTTCATTCAGCCCTATCTAGCAGTAAACTAAGCAAAGCTTCTATGAAAACAAGATAACTGAAATATTTCTTATAAATATTTCTTTTTGAAGTATAACTTCTTTACGCATGCTAGACTTGGAGAGTAAGCTGGTTAATGCGTTACGAAAAGTGCGAACGGATGTTGAGAGGGAGATATAAGTTAGTGAAGATAGAAACAGAGAGGTTACGTTTCGTATATTTTTAAACGTTAATGTGCGAGTGCGACTTGCGTCTGTCCAGAATGAACATAGACTGATCGACTTACAGACGTGTGGACAATTTTGTAGTTGAACCCAGATGTTGGGGGTCCAGGTCCTGGGGGTCCAGGTCCAGGGAATCAAGGTCCAGGGAGTCCAGGTCCAGGGGCTCCAGGTCCAGGGGGTCCTGATGCAGAGGGTCAAGATACAGGGGGTCCAGGTTCAGGTCCAGGGTGTCCAGGTCCAGAAGGTCCTGGTCCAGGGGGTCCAGGTCCAGGGAGTCTTGATCCAGGGAGTCCTAATCCAGGGAGTCAATGTCCAAGAAGTCCAGGTCAAGGAGAACCAGGTCCAGGGGGTCCTAATCCAGGGGGTCAAGATCCAGGGGGTGCATGTCCAAAGGGTCCAGGTCCAATAGGTCCTGATCCAAGGGGTACAGGTCCAGGGTGACCCGGTCCAGAGAGTCCAGGGCCAGGTCCAGGGAGTCCAGGTCTTGGGGATCCAGGTCTTGGTCCTGGTCAAGGGATCCAGATCAAGATCAACTCATTACCGCAGTATTATTATCTTATCACCGCAGTATTATCAACTTATTATCGCAGTATTACCAACTTATTACTGCAGTATTATCAACTCATTACTGAAGTATTATCAACTCATTACCGCAGTATTATCAACTAATTACGGCAGTATTATCAACTCATTACCGCAGTATTATGAACTCATTACCGCAGTATTATCAACACATTACCGCAGTATTAGCAACTCATTACCGCAGCATTATCAACTAATTTTCGCAGTATTATCAACTCATTACTGCAGTATTATCAACTCATTATCGCAGTATTATCATCTAATTACAGCAGTTTTATCAACTCATAGGGGGTCCAGGTCCACGAGTTTAGGTCATATGGGTCGTGATCCAGGGGGCCCAGCTCAAGAGAGTCCAGGTCCAGGGGGTCCATGCCCAGGAAGTCCAGGTACAGGAAATCCAGATGCAGGGGGTCCAGATCCAGGAGGTCCAGAATTAAAGGGTTCTTATCCAGAGAGTCAAAATCCAGGGGGTCCAGGTCCAGGAGGTCAAGGTCTAGGGAGTCCAGGTCCAGGGGGTTCTGATCCCGGTAGTCCAGGTCCAGGGGGTCCTGATGCAGGGGGTAAAGATCCAAGGGGTCCAGAGGGTCCAGGTCCAGGGGGTTCAAGTCCAGAAGGTCTTGATCTATGGGGTCCAGGTCCAGGTCTAAGGGGTCCTGATGCAAGGTGTCCTGATCCACGGAATCTTGATCCAGAGGGTACTGATCCAGGGAGTTCAGGTCTTGGGCTCCAGATCCAAAGGTCCAGGTCCAGGTCAAGAGGGTCCAGGTCCAAAAGGTCCAGGCCAGGGAGTCCAGATCCAGGGGGTCCAGGTCCAAGGGGTCCTGATCCAGGGGGTCAAGATCCAGGGAGTCCAGGTCCAGGGGTCCAGGTCCAGGTCAAAAGGGTCCAGGTCCGAAAGGTCTAGATCTAGGGGGTTCAGGTCCAGGTCCACGAGGTCCTGATCGAGGGTATCCTGATCCATGGGGTCCTGATCCAGGGGGTCCAGGTCGAAGGAGTCCGAGTCCAGGGGGTCTTGATCCAGTGAGTCCAGGTCCAGGGGGACCAGGTCTAGGAGATGCAAGTCCAGGGAATCCAGGTCCAAAGGGTTTTGACCGTACAGGTCCAATGGATCCTAATCCAAGGTGTTTAGGCCATGACCTAAACACCTTGGATTAGGGTTAAGGTCAAGGGAGTCCAGGTCCAGGGGTCCAGGTCCAGGGGGTCCTGATCCAGGGGATCAAGATCCAGGGAGTCCAGATCCAAGGGGTCCTGGTCCAGAACAAAAGGTTCCAGGTCCAGAAGGTTCTGATCCAAAGGGTCCAGGTCCAGTGGGCCTGATCCAAGGGGTCAAGATCCAGGAAATCCAGGTTTAGGAGGGCCAGTTCCAGAGGTTCCAGATCCAAGGGGTTCAGGTCCAGAAGGTCTTCATCCAGGAAGTCCAGGTCCAGGGGGTAAAGGTCCAGATAGTCCAGGTACAGGGGGTCCAGGTCCAGGAAGTCAAGATCTAGTGGGTCCAGATCCAGGAGGTCCAGGTCCTGGTTTAGAGGCTCCAGGTCCAGGGGTCACGAGAAAGTAGCTTACTTTAATCTAAATATTAAAACAAGATACATGACCCCAAAAATCTCTGGAAAAATCTAAAAAATACATTTTTACCGAGTAAAAATTTAGAACTTCCTCCACATTTTCAAGACCCTTGTATAATTAATGATCACTTTTTGAATATACCTGGCACCTCTGATGTATGTAAATCGCAGCTCTCTTACTTCGAATCAAATAAATTCAGCGATGCTATCTTTCAAATGGAACCAGTTAGCCTTAACGTAATTGCTAAAATAGTACGAAATTTGAAATCAAATGCTGAGGGATGTGATCTTATTAGTTTAGACATGCTTCTTATGACTCTGCCTAACTCGCTAGAAGCTATAACAGATTTGATAAACTCGTCGTTAAGCATATCTTCTTTCCCCGATATTTGGAAAGTGGCAATCGTGCGCCCATTACCTAAAATTCCCAATCCGACCGAGTTAAAAGATCTTAGGTCAATAAGTATCTTGCCTTGCCTATCAAAGATTCTGGAGAAAGTAGTCTGCACTTAAATGACTAACTACCTTGAAAAAAATAACATGCTACCAGGATTGCAGTCTGGTTTTAGAAAGGGACGCAGCACGGTAACTGCCTTGTTAGACGTAACCGATAATATTCTATATGTGCAGGATAAGGGCATGTGCACGTTATTGGTACTTCTCGATTTTTCTAGGGCTTTTGATTCCATAAATGTTGACTTACTTATAGCAAAACTAAAATATTACGGTTTCGACCACAGCGCTTTGCAATGGTTTAACAGTTATCTCCATAGCCGCTACCAATATGTAAAGCTGTCTGCTAGTAATATTTTCACAAAGTTGCTGTTGAGAGAGGAGTACCGCAGGGTTCTATCTTGGGGCCTATATTGTTTATTTTGTATTTAGTGGATATATGGTCACGTATACATTTTTGTCAATATCATATATATGCAGATGATATACAGATCTATATCTCATGTAAGGCTTCTGAAATCGACAATGCTATTACAAAGCTAAACGCTGACTTGACGAATATAGCTTTATGGTCCGTAGATAACAGCCTATTGTTAAACCCCATTAAAACTAAATATTTAATCTTCGGAACCCGTTATCAACTAGCTAGTCTTAACCCCTCAGCGAGTGTTATGCTAATGAATGAGCCGATTGAGCGTGTCTACAAGGCAAGGAACCTAGGCTTGCAGATGGATTGCGACTTGCGGTTGAAGGATCATATCGCCGAATCTGTTAGGAACTGTTTTTATAGACTTAAGGTGCTGTACAGGATGAGGCCGTACATATCGGAGGAACTTCGTATACAGCTAGTGGAATCACTTGTCTTATCAAAATTAAATTACACTGATGTTGTTTTTGGTCCACGGCTTTTAGCCAAAACGCAAAGACTTATACAACGCGTCCAGAATGCCTGTGCTCGTTTCTGCTTCGACATTCTGTTCAAAAGTCATGTAACACCCTACTTAAATGCACTCTGTTTTAAAAATGAAGCATCGTAGGAAGCTTCACTTAGCATGCCTCCTGTTTAGTGTTTTAAAGCATGAGGCCCCTAAGTATCTCATTAACAGGCAAAAAAGTGCGTCAAGTTTGAGGTCCTGCGAGCCCCGACAGGGTCCGATGCAGCTCTTAACACAGCGGCATAGATCTACTGCTTTCAGAGGAAGTTTCCGCTACGCTGCATCAAAATGTTGGAATAATATTCCTCCGCCAATAAGGAACCTGCAGAGTGTTTATAGATTTAAATTAAAACTTAAAAATTATTTGATCAACTGGCAGAAAAAGCAGGAAAGGCTTTTACACCACAGAACATAAAAAACAATAGAACTAGCATGATGACTTTTTACTAAGAAAACCAGTGTAGCTAAACTCACACATGTAAAAACTAGCACACTTAGAAATAAAAGTTATAATTGGTTGAAAGAGAACGTTCAAAGAGGCCTAAAACCATAAAACCAATTTAACGGATATAAAACCTTAGCTACTATGGAACATGGTTTAAAATTCAATAAAATAAACAGTAACAAAAAATTAAAGTTTACTTCTTCTACTCGGCAAAAGATGGCGCT
This sequence comes from Philereme vetulata, assembly GCA_918857605.2. Classification (NCBI taxonomy): domain Eukaryota; kingdom Metazoa; phylum Arthropoda; class Insecta; order Lepidoptera; family Geometridae; genus Philereme; species Philereme vetulata. The sequence continues at coordinate 7,335,497 of OU975442.1, forward strand.
TTAGAAAATATTTTTATTTTAGTCTCTATTAGTTAGAAATAAGACTGACAATGCAATGGCTGTTACTTGATTACCTACAAAACAAAGCCACTCAACAACAGATGGCGCTGTCGCTAACGATTTTTGTTATAATTATTTTTGTCTCTAACTGCAAAGAATAAGATTAATAATGCAATGGCTGTTACTCGCATGCTCAAATAACAGCGCTACTCACTTAGTGATGTACCAATGAGCATACAAGACGAATGTATCGATGTCGATTATCACCTACCTACTACGGGTAACGAAATAGGTACGTCAGGTTATATTTGTGGTGGTCGAAATAAAAAGCTTTTCTTTTCTTTCTTTCTTAACATAATCACAGGTATCCAACTCATAAATAATTACTTAAAAAATATTATATAACTGGAATATTATATACTGAATTATTATTTGAGGCGCACACTACAAGTTTCCGGAATCAATAAAAAAATACTAATAATGGTCAAAAATGAATTTATTGTTTCTCAAAATATTCTCCCTTTGCGTCAATGCACTTTTTCATAAGATTGAACAAATTTTGAAAACATTTGTGCCACTCCTCCGGTGGTGACGTCAGATACATGTTAATCATACTCTTCGACAGCCTCTTCTGGTGATGAAAACCGTTGATCGGGTAATTGGTTCTTAATTTTTGGGAACAGAAAAAAGTCACACGGTGCCAGGTCATGTCTCTGTATGCTGGATGACTCATAAGTTGTACGTTTTTTAATTTTTTTTATGTCTTGTGCCTTGGGGAAACTGAAAACAGAAGTTATTACATTATTTCACACCATAGATCTAAAATACATTCAGAAAATCATCAATAAAACAACAAGGAATTAACGCCCTAAAACTTATACACCTTTTAATAGAGGGTAACTAATTAAAGCTATCAATAACACATTCATCAGTATATTGGGGTCACATCCCTAATTGAGTAGCTTAAGTTGAGGTTTAAGTGAAACGCGACCTTAATGAGTATGATTCACAGTCTATTTTGTTTGACGATTTTGCATTTTAAACAAGTCTAACAAAAAACAATAAAATAATACTTACCGGTGATAGGATATGCCCCCTTTCGTTAAATTTTTGGTTCGGCTATAATATATACACTCCAAAACGGCACAATAAGGCATTTTTATATTTTTTTGAAGTACGTTTACCGTCATACCGAAGTATGACTGAAGTGATTCAGTCATGTTTCAATTACTGTGGGGTGCGAAGCTTGTAGTGCGCGGAACCCCGCGTACTTGGTGTTACGCAGGCCCCGCCTACTTACGATTTCTATTGTTTTTTGTGTTCTGTGTTTTACACGATACGAGTGCTATATAGTTGTTTGTGTTGATGTTATTGCTCTTATAAAATTAACTTCGTCTAGGGTACCACTGAAGTATGTAAATTAGTTTAATTTAATTTAATCTTTGTCTTTTATGTAAATTTTTTCACACTTTTATTTATTTATTTTATTTTGTTTGTTTTTATTTGCTGTCTTATTTTGTTAAACATGTCCGCAACTAGTAAAATGGCCTTAACGGAAGACCAGCGCTGGTTGTTGCAACCAGCACATGCTGAGTTAAGGACCATTTTGCAACTATACTTTGTGCATAAATACATTTATATTTGTTTTGTGTTATGTGCTTTTTTACTTTACTTGTTTTTTTAATGGTTTTTCTGTGTTAAATCTGTAAGTTACAAATAAATAATATTCTATTCTATTCTACTGATCCAGGGAATCCGGTTGCAAAAGATGCTGATGCAGGGGGTCTAGGTTTAGAGGGTGAAGGACCAGGGAGTCCAGGTGCAGGGGATCCAGGTTCAGGGGGTCCTGATCAAGGGGCTCAAGATCCAATGGGTCCAGGTTCAGGGGGTCCAGCTCCAATTCCAGGGGGTCAAGGGCCAGAGATTCCAGGTCCAAGGAGTTCAGGTCCAGGGAGTCCAGGTCTTGGGGGTCCAGGTCAAGGTTCGGGGGTCCTGATCCAAAGGCTCCAGGGGGTCCAGATCCAAGGGGTCCAGATCCAGGGAGCTCAGGCCCAGAGGGTCCTGATCAAGGGGGTTCAGGTCCAGGGGATCCAAGTTCAGGGAGTCTAGGACCAGGGGGTCCAGGTCTTGGGGGTCCAGTTCCCGTTGCAAGGGGTCGTGATCCAGGGGTCCAGGTTAAGGGGGTCCAGGTTCAGGGGGTCCAGGTCTAGGGCGTCCAGGGGATTCAGATCCAAGTACAGGGGTCTAGGTCCAGGGGGTCCAGATTATGAAATTATTACAATGGCATTATCAACTCATTACCGCAGTATTATCAACTCATTACCGCAGTATTATCATCTTATAACAGCAGTATTATCAACTTATTATCGCAGTATCATCAACTTATTACTGCAGATTATCAACTCATTACCGCAGTATTATCAACTAATTACAGCAATATTATCAATTAATTACCGCAATATTATCAACTCATTACCGCAGTATTATCAACTCATTACCGCAGAAATATCAACTCATTATCGCAGTATTATCAACTCATTACCGCAGTTATATCAACTCATTATCGCAGTATTATCAACTAATTACCGCAGTATAATCAACTCATTACCGCAGTATTATCAATTTATTATATCAGTTTTATCCAGATCCAGGGGTCCAAATCCACGTCCAGGGGGTCCTGATACAGGGTCCAGGTCCAGGGAGTCCCAGGGGGTCCTGATCCAGAGAGTCCAGGTCCAGGGAGTCCAGGTCTTGGGGATCCAGGTCCAAGTTCAGGGGGTTCTGATCCAGGGGGTCCAGGTTCAGGGGGTCAAGGTAATCCAGGTCCAGTGGGATCAGGTCCAGGAGGTCAAGATCCAGGGGGTCCAGGTCCAGGGGGTCCTGATCCAGGGGGTCCTGATCCAGGGGGTCCAGGTCTAGAGGGTCAAAATCTTGGGTTTCAGGTCCAGGGGGTCCAGGTCCAAGAGGTCCTGATCCAAGAGGTCCTGAACCAGGGGGTCCTGATTCAGAAGGTCCAGGTCCAAGGGGTCCTGATCCAGGGGTCCAGGTCTAGGGATCAAGGTCCAGGGAGTCCAGGTCCAGGGTGTCCAGGTCCAGGGGATCAAGATCCAGAGGACCCAGGTCTTGTGTACTTACTGTGTTTGCCTCGAAATAAGGTTGACATTTCCTTAAAACATTATTTTATACTTAAATATGTATAAATATACATATACATCTATAGACAGACATATAGATGGAGTTTTTTTTTTTAATACAACTCATATGGCAAACGAGCATGCAGTCCACCAGATGTAAAGTGGCTACTGCAGCCCATGGATATTCAAATTAGAAGCAAAAAAAAAAAGAATAGGTAAAGAAGTTTTACTTCAGTCGTGTGGTCTAAAGCACACTCGGTTTTTTGTATTAATTATTTAACTGGTGTCGGGTCTGGGTGTTTCTCTATATGATATAGAGAAACACCCAGACCCGGAACAAATATCTGTAGATGATGCAAACTATTATTCCGCGGTGGGAATCGAACCCGATTCCCACCGCGGAATAAATGTTTGCATCTATCAATATATCCAATCTAGCTATTAGCCCGCGGATGCCGTCTCTCTGTTATGTGCTGGGTGCTAGTTTATAATTATTTCAGAATTCATAATTTGTACACACGGCTACACATCAAGCTATACATTTCCAGTATAAGCTGACCTCGCATTGTGTAGGCTTTTCATAGAATTAGAGGTCAGCTTATATTGGAAATTTATAACTTGATGTGTAGCCGTGTGTACCAAGCAGAAGTATAGCGGCATCCTTTCTGATTCCGATGTAAATCTCCATCCGACCTAATTAAACCGTATTTCAGACGTTATCTTTGAACCTACCTGTTTTCAGTCCCTTTCATACAAAAACATAAATCTACCAACTCTATTGGTAGGAAATAAGGGTTGTTTTCCTGTGACAAGGTTATCTAAGGTAACTTCTATGTCACGGAACCCTCCTTGGAAACATTAATAAGGAGTACTAAGATTAAAATGATATTAAATTTTGATATTGTGTTGTGTTCGGATTATTTTCAAGGAAATTTTAATATGAGCGTCTTCTCTTTGAGTTCGTTCTTTGTTGAGGGGGCGGTTAGAAGGTAAGCTGTTACCTGGATTAAAAACGGCGAGTACATGTGGTTTTTATCTCGAAAATAATTGATTTTTTTTTATACGACTTATATGGCAAATGATCATAAAATCCACCAGATGTTAAGTGGCTACTGCAGCCCATGGATATCCACATAGAATTCAAAACAAGGTATTATGTTGTCTTGATCTCTATGTGGATACGTTGCCATACTATAGGACTTAGCTGTTATGCCTATGTGCCAGTAATTACAGGAACATACCATTACCATCTAACCGGAACACAGCAGCATAAGTACTGCTATTTGGCGGCAGATAAAGGTAAGGCGGTGGTGCCCACTTCCTCGAGCCCGTTCACAAAAGCTCTATCACCAGTAAATATGGTTATGACTAGTTTTCATTTGAGATTAAGGCCGGCTTGCACAACGACCCCTAAACGTATTTAGCGACTAAAAATTTTTAATTTTGTCATATTTTTATGATATGACAATTCTCTCATTAAGCAACTAAATACGTTTAGGCATCATTGCAAAAGTCGCCTTAAAAGTTTTCCAAAACATCGATACATAATCTTTCCTAAACATAATCTTTCCGTAATTATGTTTACCAAGATTATGATAGTTTACCACTTGTGAGGTTTGTAAAAGAAAACACGAGAATAATTTAATATCTACTATTGAATTAAACCCGGTTTCCTTGAAATCGCGTAACAAAAAGGTTTTTCAGTCAGTTTGCAAAATAGCATTTGACAATTTTAAATATTCCTCGCGTTCTTCACCAACAAGTGCACATAACAAGCGTCTTGGAAACTCCACTGTCCAATGACGACATTCTTTGAATAATTAATTTTGTAAGGGTCACTTGCACCGCAGAATATATTATACAGGGTACAGCGGTCCAATCATCGCTAATCAAGCCCTATTGAGCACGGCTTTTTATGAAGAGCTTCAATTGATTTGAATGTTTGAGTCATGTAGTTTGAATTCTGACGAAGTGCAGGCAAATGTTATATGGAAGTCTAGACTGAGACTCTGGTAGCGAACGACCCAGTCTTTCTAGCGCCTGAGATAGCTGTACCATTCTTCAGATTAACGGCGTTAATTTAACGCTATTTAACGCTGCTTTTACATTGTAAGCGTTCATTTAGCGCTAAGAAAGTTCAGGTGACGCTAGGTATATTTCTCTAGGTACTCCTCAGTAGGTGCTACGTCTATTTATCTTGTAATATTTCTTTAGAAATTACAAAGTTTCAGTGTAAAATTTCGATGGCTTAAGCTAGCTAATAATTAATAATAAATATTGCTGGATAGTTCACATAGCGCTATCTAGCCCCAAGCTAACCAAACTCGCTTGTACTATGGGAACCAGATAACTGATCGAATACTTATATACTTTTATTTTTGTAAATACATACTTATAATTTATAGAAAAACATCCAGACCCGGAACAAATATCTGTAGATCATGCAAACATTTTGTTCCGCGGCGGGAAACGATCCCGCTACGTCTCAGTCGGCTATTCGCCCACTGCTCCACGGTGATCGACAGCACTTTACATAATTACTCATTTAAACGGGTATTTATCGCGTGTATTGCATGCAATCGAGTATCCCAACGGGTAGGGCTTAAAATGAACACGGACAAGACGAAAATTATGTCGAATGTCCATGTCGTGGCTGCCCCAGTTATGGTTGAGAACTCGGCTCTTGAAGTTGTCGACGCGTATGTATACCTAGGACAAACAGTCCAATTAGGTAGGTCCAACTTCGAGAAAGAGGTCAATCGTCGAATCCAACTCGGATAGGCAGCGTTTGGGAAACTTCGCAACGTCTTTTCGTCTAACATACCTCAGTGCCTTAAGACGAAAGTCTTCAATCAGTGTGTGTTACCAGTGATGACATATGGAACCGAGACGTGGTCCGTTACTATTGGCCTTATGAATAAGCTCATAGTCGCTCAACGAGCTAGGGTTTCTCTACGGGATCGATTCAGAAATGAGGCGATACGTAGGAGAACTCAAATCACCGACATAGCCCGACGGATTAGCACGTTGAAGTGGCAATGGGCAGGCCATATAGCGCGCAGAACATATGGCCGATGGGGCCGGAAGGTTCTCGAGTGGAGGCCACGCACCAGCAAGCGCAGCGTAGGACGTCCACCTACAAGATGGGACTTGGTAAGAACCGCAGGTCGGCGTTGGATACAGACCGCTTCCAACCGCAGTTCCTGGAGCTCAATGAGGGAGGCCTTTGTCCAGCAGTAGACGTCCTACGGCTGATATGATGATAATTATGATGGTGATTGCATGCAACAACCGTGGTCGCGGGCAGACTGCTGACGGTTGCTACACAGTCGAAACCTCGTGATAACAAATAAAAAAGGTACATACGCGATAAATACCCGTTTTAATCAGTAATTATGTAAAGAGATCGTGGAAGTTTAAAAAAAATACGACATAACTTTACTTAGAATACCTAGTGCCCATAAATGTCATTGAATTTCAAGCTACTCAGTACATTATAAAATTTGCAACCACCCCAGGCCGCATCTAGTAATCGATTAACGTCGTCGGTCCAATCCATCAGGGCAGGATTTTAATTAAAGAATGTACCCTGGACACCGATTCGGCAAGTCCAGTAAATGATGAATCTGAGTTTTTATTTTATTTAAATAACAGACCTCTGTTTTACAACCTTCCGCACGCGGCTTCGCACTCGTGGCTTGTCAATAACAAGTAGCCTGTGTCTAATCTATCTACAAATTTCATCAAAATCAGACCAGATGTTTAGTCGTGAAAGTGTCGTGTTTCCCATGGCGGGAAACGAACCAGCAAACTCTTACTACATAGTCGGCTACTCGCCTTCGAAAATCGAAAATCGGTATGCATCTACAAGACACGTACAACTACAAACCTTCGCATGCCTTAAAAATAAATAAATATTAAATGGTTTATTCCGGTAACTTATTTTCTTGCTGTTGCTTACATACCTTCATCAAAATCATAATAGTAGATTATTAAACATGGGGATAAAGCAGTGTCTTGCGTCACGGGCGCTATATTGAATCCCGAACGTAATGAAGGAGTTAACTCAGAGCGGAGCAAGAGAGTTACTAGAATCCTGAGAGCAGAGAGGGATACAAGCACGCTCAAGATGTAGACAGCTTTATCCACGAGGAGAATACCTCCTCTATATATATATATATATATATATATATATATATTAGTACAAGCTCTGCTTAGTTTGGGGCTAGATAGCGCTGTTTCAAATGTCCAGCAATATTTATTCATTTATTTATTTATAATAGGAAGTGGGTCTCTTTGGTTCAAATTTTAATACAGATGAGGTTCCAAATTCAAACCAATTCATTCAACTTTCCTCCCGGCTCAGCTGTAGGGATTTAATCACCTGCTTTCGGTGAGGTTTACATGACGTATAATAGAATATAGCTTGTGAGATACGAGTATTCTCATTATTGCAATGCTGATTATTGATGATAAAATCTTTAATCTCCCATTCCATTTTTCCAATTCAGTCAAGCAACATAAACATACTCGAAATCTCTAAAGTAATCTAAACAATATTAAACATGAATGTCAATCAGCTCTCAAAGCGCGCTCAATAAAAAGGAGAATACCGGTATACTGCTATTAAGCTGCACCCGGTATTGAGCTAAACTCGGTATTGGATGCAAAACAAAACGGTATTATTAAAGAACCCATCTCGGGACAATACCTCGATGACAAAACTCTTACTTTGAACTCCTTCCTAATCGTAGGGAAAACTTTATTTTCTGTGCAGAGGGTTACTTCAGTAAACAACATTGCATTAGACTCCATAAGCGATACCGTAGTAAGTGTATTATATTTTGTTATGTTTATTTTACCTACATCAGTGTTTCCTCTCCTGTAGCACATAGCTAAGTGGTGACCAATTTTGAGTTGATTCTTTATTATTGATTCTACACAGAATACAGACATAAACACTTACAAAAATTGCATGTATCTATAACGGCGAGCTTAACCCCAACAACAGTTTTCGTCCAGCAACTATAGCTATTATAGTCGTAGGTCGTGGTCATACGCTAGCTTATAATGTATAAATAAAAAATGTCGTTTTTAGGGTTCCGTACCCAAAAGGTCAAACGGGACCCTATTACTAAGACTCCGCTGTCTGTCTGTCTGTCGTATCTCATGAACCGTGATAGTTAGTTGAAATGTTCACAGATGATGTAGGTATTTCTGTTGCCGCTATAACAACAAATATAAATAAAAGAATAAAATAAATATTTAAGGGGGGCTGCCATATAACAAACGTGATTTTTTTGCCGATTTTATAGGTAATGGTTCGAAACCCTTCGTGCGCGAGTCCGACTTGCTCTTGGCCGGTTTATTTTATTTATTTATCTGTGTCTTTAAATACATGTCTACGGTTTAAGCCATTTATTTGTCTGTTTATTAATTTCGCTTTACCTACGTCACAAAATAAATTATACGTTTTTTTCTGTGACTGACACCTTCTTACTCTAAACTGTAAACCTTTTTACAGTTACAAGTAGCAGTAGTTACTGAAGTAGTTACTTACCTACATCAAATTTAAAATGCAATCCAAAAATGACAATCCAGCGGGACTTGATCCCGCATCTTCGTCTTTCAGCAATTAGGTGCGGAATATCAAAAAATAACAAAAGAAAATATACCTTACAGTATAAGTGATTTGTGTACTTATTACTGCACAAAGATGCGTATTTAGTGGCTAAATATGATGTAAGGAATGGTCAAATCATGCAAATATGTCAAATTTAAACATGTTTAGTCGCCAAATACGTTTAGGGATCGTTGTGCATACCGGGTTTAGATCTAAAGTAAAAAGTATAAGATCACTTAGATCTTCACATAAAAACAAAAAAATATTATTTGTAATCTTTGACTGTCAAAATAGTGCCGCGAAATGACTAACCAACTGACTTGACCTACAGTTTCAATCAAATTACAGGTAACGGCAGTTCATGTCAATTGGGTTTTATGGGGTACAAATGGCAGTTATTCTGGATTTCAGACAATATTTTGCCTATATTTGTATCACTTATGCTACACGCATACCAAGCAATAGCACTGTGGGGTCACTGGTGTACCCTGTGAATTTTGTCAAAATTCAGTTTTAATTATGGCTAATAACTTAAAAACCACAAAGTTTAAACTAAAAATAAAAACAGGGTCGAAATGTACTCATAAATACCTTTTATTAATCGTACCATTTTACTGGATAGTCTCATTTTGTTTTGTTTTACCTATCTTGAACCCCAATATCTCAACAACCCCCCAACATTTTTAACTCATTTAGTCACACCAAAATTGTGCTATCATTACCGACCTGTATACCAAATTTCACGATAATCGGATAATATAGTTATATTAGTTAACGATAGTTATTCTCGCACAACAAACATATATACATACAACGATTTAGAGGTCTCGCTTTACTCGATCTAAATATTGATGCAGATACTTAGAACATCGATAAAAAATAATAAGACAAGATTCAACTCTATCAAAGATCGATTATGTCGTTAAATTACACGTGTAATGCAGCCAAGTATTACACAAAAACTGTCCTCGAATGTAGTATAGACACGTTCAAGTAAGTCATTGATACCTGTTTCCACTTTTTATTCATCATAGCTAATCATAGGATTTATATGAAGTTTTATTTATCTACATAACATATTAGGTTGGGGAAAAATGTTGTTGGAAAAATGGTTTCTTCGCATTTATTAAGAAAATTCAAATTTTTTTTAATATAGTTTATTTACATTTAACTAAGGTATGTAGGTACCATTTTGTTCGATAACTTTTTGCCATCTTGTAAGTAGAGACATGATCCCATTGCTATAGAAATTTTGGAGCTTCTGATCAAAATACCGCGACAAGTAGTTTTGGCAGGCCTCTCGTGGTGTTAACCTGACACTGCCTAAATAATTCTGAAGAGACCGAAACAGGTGGAAATCTGAAGGTGCAAGGTCAGGACTATACGGCGGATGCATTAACACCTCCCAGCCAAACTCTCTTAATTTTTGCTGAGTGGCTAAAGATGTGTGAGGTCTAGCGTTATCATGATGAAAAACCACACCCCTTCTGTTGATTAATTCTGGCCGCTTTCTCTCAACTTCTTGCTTTAATCTCGTCAGTTGTTCGTAGTAGAGTTCAGAATCGATGGTCCTGCCTGGTGGTAACAGCTCATAATGAATAATGCCCTTCCAATCCCACCACACACACAGCATCACCTTGTTGCGAGTTAACCCGGGTTTCGCCACAGTCTGTGAAACCGGACCGGCCTTTGACCACGACCTTTTTCGCACGTTCTTGTCGTACGTGATCCACTTTTTATCACCAGTTATCAGCTTCTTCAAAAATGGTTCGGTTTCATTACGTCGTAATAAAAAATCACAAATGAGTACACGGTTCATGAGGTTTCTTTCAGTGAGTTCGTGGCGTACCCAAATATCGAGCTTTTTTGTGTACCCAGTTGTTTTCAAATGCGCTATAACTGTTTTGTGGTTAATTCCTAGTTCTTCAGCTACGTCGTAACTACTGATATGTCGATCTTGCTCCGTTTTTTCAAAAATGGCATCATATTTATCCGTAATAGGGCGACCAGAGCGACGTGCATCTTTGACATCAAAATTTCCGGATTGATAACGCTTAAACCAAATTTGAGCTACTCTCACGGACACTGCACTAGGTCCATAAACATCGCACATTTTTTTCGCGGCTTGCGTTGCATTTTTACCTTTTTTGTAGTAAAATTTTAAAATGTATCGAATTTCTTCATTAGATTCACTCTTCTTTACAGTACGAAAAACAAATAAAATTCACACATTTTCCTAATTTTAATTTGGAATTATCTTCTTTAAAATTTAAACTTTGAATGATACCAAAACCAGCCAGATACAAATAGTATAGCTAAAGAGGATTTTATTACAAGTTCATACCTACTATAATGCGAAAAGACTTTTTCCCCCACCTAAATATTAGCTCCTTACATATGAAATTAGCGAAATATCACCCCATTGGTTAAGAATTCCAAATTCAAATTTATTAATTCATTTAGCTGGTACATTTGAGTATTAAAAACAGCCATTCATTTGTTTTTTCCTCATTATTTTTTTCTTTGGCGTCACTTATTACCGCACAATGGAAAACATGAAATATCGATATTGTTACGAGTACAAGTTATACCGTGACACCAGTGCTGCAGAAACAGCTCGAAGGATTAATGGTGTGTATAATGCGCGCAGCCAAAGATGAGACCTGTCATACCTGTCACCCACCATAAAATGGGACCACAGCGGCGTATGCGCGGACTGCGGGGAACGACACACGACTGAATACGCATGCGTGACGCCATACCTTGCCGTCCCTCCCCGCTTGCCTCGCATACCGCCAAAACCGCCAAGAACTATCTACTGCGCAGGTTTGACCACGTGACCCGTCAAGTCTCATCTTTGGCTGCGCGCATTGTACGGCGCTGGTGTCGCAAAAGAAAGCACGGTACGTTTTTGGTTTCAACGTTTCCGTTCTGGAAATTTCGACCTTCAGAACCAACACCGTGGACGGCCGGAGACCAAAGTGGAAAATGAAGAATTAAAAGCTATTGTGAAAGCGGATCTATCACAAACCACTTCAGAGATAGCTGCAGGCTTCGGGGTAAGTGATAAAACTGTATTAATCCACTTGAAGCAAATCGGGAAATTAAAAAAACTTGAACGATAGGTACCTCATCAATACCTACCTCGATTGAGCGACGTGCTGCTAGACTCATTAGTGATGATTCACTAGTGGTAGCCAATTTACAAAGTCTAGAGCACAGACGCCGAGTAGCCAGACTTTCAGTTTTTTTCAAAATACATTTTGGTGAATGTGCGCAAGATTTTCATGACCTTATCCCTCCTTCTCCCTTCCACCACCGGACAGGCAGACGTACCGAGAAGTACCACCCATACCTGGTCGGCGTACCACATTTCCGTACCAAACGATTTGCTTCAACTTTTCTTGTTAGTAAGGAGTGGAACTCACTTCCGGCGTATGTTTTTCCAAACCAGTATAATCTTGGAGTCTTCAAGTCCAGAGTGAATAGGTTCTTTCTAGGCAAGCGTGCTCCATCTTCGATCACACCTTCACTTACCATCAGGTGAGGTAGTGGTCAAGCGCTTGGCTATAATCAGTGAAAAAAAAACCATGAATTGAGTGAATCGAACTTGCAAACACGCGTCGACTGCTGGGTTACTTTGCTCAACCGACACAATAATGAAGGGATTTTAAATCGAATCATTACTTGTGATAAAAAGTGGATACTGTACGATAATCGGAAGCGCCCGTCGCAATGGCTGAACCCTGGAGACCCAACCAAATCCTGCCCTAAACGAAAATTGACTCAGAAAACTTAAAGTTACTTGTGAGTGTTTGGTGGACTAGCCCCGGTTTCGTTCACTACAGCTTTCTAAAATCTGGCCAAACGATTACGGCAGATATTTATTATAAGCAACTGCAAACCATGAAGGAAGAACTAGCTGCTAAACAACCGAGATTGGTCAATCGCTCTAGGCCACTGCTACTTCACGACAACGCAAGACCACACACTGCACAACAAACAACCACTAAGTTAGATGAGCTACAATTGGAATGTCTGCGACATTCACCGTACTCTCCGAACCTTGCTCCAACAGATTACCATATTTTCCGGAATTTGGACAACTTCTTCCAAGGAAAAAAATTCAAATCCGATGCGGCAGCCCAAACCTTCAAATAGTTTATTGATTCTCGCCCCCATGGTTTTTTTAGTAAAAGGATTAATGAACTACCTATGAGATGGCAAAAGTGTATAGATAACAACGGTGCATACTTTGATTAATTAAACATATTTTACTAAAAAAAATTACTTTATATTCCTCCCGTACAAAACGCCAATTTCATATGTAAGGACCTAATATATATCATTACAATGCTGTTAACATCAACACACTTTATATAATGAACTTGAACAATATCCTTGTTACCACACAAAAGATAAACAAGCGTTTAACGCATGTTTATAAATCCTTACGTATTTTTGTATAAGAATCTATTCAAAACGCGCTAAACAGTGTTTAATATAAAGTAAAACTCGCTGTTACAACTTGACTTGCCACCCCATTTTTATCCGATGTAACCTGATTTATGGGATAAAAAGTAGCTTATATGTTAATCCAGGTTATAATGTATGTATGCACGGCTACACATCGAGCTATACTTTCCAGTATAAGCTGACCTCTCATTCTACGAAAAGCCTACACAATGCCACAATACCTATAAGCTGACCAGCTTATACTGGAAATTATAGCTTGATGTGTACCGTACTAAATTTCATCGAAATAGGTTCAGCCGTTACGACGTGATTATAGTGAGTATACTTTCACAGTTTATTAATTTGCACATCACCTATTTATTTATCTATTTATTGATGCTACGTCAATAAACCAGAGACACCAGAGACAAATGACCAGAGTGGGTCACGTCTGGTAACTAGCGCAGCTACACATCCATGCATGTATTCAGCATTATGCTGAGACAGGACCATGTGGTTCATGCGCACGGTGAATACTAGTAACCTACTTTTTAGTGTTCCGTACCCAAAGGGTCAAACGGGACCCTAATACTAAGACGCTGTCTGTCTGTCAGTCTGCCACCAGGCTGCATCTCATGAACCGTGATAGTTAGACAGATGAAATTTTCACATATAATGTATTTCTGTTGCCGCTATAACAACAAATTCTAAAAACCGAATAAAATAAATATATAAGGGGGACTCCCATACAACAAACGTGATTTTTTTGCTCGTTTTTGCTTCGTGAACCTTCATCAGGGTGAGTGCGATTCGCTCCGAATAACGTCTCGCCTCGCACCGAAACATTGCCGGTCGAAACATCGATAACACGGTACGTGATAAATCCCTTATTTATAATAATGATTAAAAATAAATAAATAAAATATAAATATTGCTGGACATTTCACACAGCGCTATTTAGCCCCAAACTAAGCAGAGCTTGTACTATGGGAACTATAGTCTAACTTTTTATTAGCTGCAGTAAAATGACGTTTCTAAATGTCATTCCGTAAAATAATGTTGCCAGCCTAATCTCAATAGGGATGTGATTCAGTTCACAAAAATTAATTAAATAACATTATTATGACGTTTTTGTTTCATTTTGAATGTACCTCCCTATACTTACACTAAAAAAGATCAATCCTCTAGTATAGTAATAATAATAGGTTAAAAAAATACATTACAACTTAATATTAAATCTCAAAAAAATAAACCAAACTGATTATTCATTTATGATTCACTCATTTAGCTACATCCCTATTTATTTTTCTTCAAAAACCGGCAACCCACAAAACGTCATTTTACTGCAGCTAATAAAAAGTTAGACTTTAGATAACTGATAGAATACTTATATAATTTTTTTTTGTTAATACATACTTATAATATACAGAGTAACGACCAGACCCGGAACAAATATCTGCAGATCATGCAAACATTTGTTCCGCGGCGGTAATCGAACTCGCTACCTCCTGCGTCTCAGCCGGCTATTCGCCCACTGCACCACGCGTGGTGCAGTGGGCGAATAGCCGGATAGCCGAATAGCACTTTTTAATTCAGTGATTCAATCCGTGGCCACGGATTGAATCACTGAATTAAAAAGTGTGCAACACACTGTGAGTAACGGAAATGCGAGCCAGCACAGTGGTTACCAGACAATAGGCGGCGTTCGAGGGGAGAGGGTAATGAAAAACACCACGCGATTACCTCTCTGATTCCCTGCGCCCCTCTACGCGAATTTAAATTCTTACACTTGATTAGTTCTTTTGATTAATATTACATTACATTTTAATTAATATTTTGTAACCTGTCTGAACAGAATACCGATAGGTAAGTGTACCTATTTTAGTACGATGTTGTTATTGACTGTAGGTACTTATTTTTTGAAATAAAACTTCTCTACGCTCGCTTGACTTGGGAAGTAAGCTGGTGAATGCGTTACGAAAAGTGAGAGAGAGTTACGTTTTGTATATTACTGTTGGGGCAAGAGAGAGAGAGATGGGTGCGAGCACACGTTTTCTTTCTCATTTTCTCCCATAGCCAGTTGATTTGTCGCATATCGCCTACCCCAAATTTGCCTAAATTATACAAACTGTATAATAGAGTTCATTTTGCTATAGATAAAAAAAGTATTTACGACGTTTCGTATTTTAAATCTACCAGCTTCGATTTACGAAAAACTTCAGCTATTCCACAACAGATGGCAGGCATCAGCAGAAAATAACTTATGTAGTACTTACTGTATGCACCTAGATAAAGCTATAGAAGTTTTACTTCAGTCGTGTGGTCTAATGCACATTCGTTTTTTTTTAAATGTATTTAATAAAGAAGATACTAAGAAAAATAAGGAGAATATTAAGGTGTACTGCGGAGCTTTTCAACCTGAACCCACCATCCCCATTCTATCATCGGACAACCAGCAGAGACTCCGCGATGCGCCACCGCTACATGGTAGACATACCTCCCATTCGCACGAAGCGGTACTCTTCCACCTTTATTATGCGCACCGCCAAGGAGTGGAACGCCTTGAGTCTGTGTTTCCTGATAACTACAACTTATGGTTAACTTCAGGTCGCGAGTGAATAGGTTTCTTCTAGGCAAGCGTGTACCATCGTAGACTGCATCATTGCTTACCATCAGGCGAGATCGTGGTCAAACGCAAGCCTATAATTAAAAATAAAAGATAATCATTATAGTTTATTAGTTTTACATTATAGTTTATGAGTTTTACATTATAGTTCATGAGTTTTACATTATAGTTTATTAGTTATACATTATAGTTTAATATTTTTACATTATAGTTTATTAGTTTTACATTATAGTTTATTAGTTTTACATTATAGTTTATTAGTTTTACATTATAGTTTATTAGTTTTGCATTATAGTTTATTAGTTTTACATTATAGTTTATTAGTTTTACATTATAGTTTATTAGATTTACATTATAGTTTATTAGTTTTGTATTATAGTTTATTAGTTTTACATTATAGTTTATTAGTTTTACATTATAGTTTATTAGTTTTGCATTATAGTTTATTAGTTTTGCATTATAGTTTATTAGTTTTACATTATAGTTTATTAGTTTTACATTATAGTTTATTAGTTTTCATTATAGTTTATTAGTTTTTCATTATAGTTTATTAGTTTTACATTATAGTTTATTAGTTTTACATTATAGTTTATTAGTTTTACATTATAGTTTATTAGTTTTGCATTATAGTTTATTAGTTTTGCATTATAGTTTATTAGTTTTACATTATAGTTTATTAGTTTTACATTATAGTTTATTAGTTTTACATTATAGTTTATTAGTTTTACATTATAGTTTATTAGTTTTACATTATAGTTTATTAGTTTCACATTATAGTTTATTAGTTTTACATTATAGTTTATTAGTTTCACATTATAGTTTATTAGTTTTACATTATAGTTTATTAGTTTTACATTATAGTTTATGAGTTTTACATTATGTAGTTACGAGTATTAGATGACCATAACTGGACCCCACGACATTATCCTCGGATTAATACTTGGTTGATATAGCATTAGCCGGGAAGAAATTTTGAATAGGCTAGGATTAAGCCTTATTCGGGGCTCGGTCTACTGACTTTGTATTGGTTAGTATTCTAATAGCGATGATAGTTACAAACTAACATGCACTCCATTTTTCCGGAACTATTACTTGGGAGTCTACAAATCCAGTGTGAACAGGTTATTTCTAAGCAAACGTGCTTTCTTCGACTACACCATCATCATCCGTTGCGGTAGTCAAGCGATTGTCAATACTACTATGCAAAAGGTGGGCATAGCGCCTGACTATCCCAAGTAAGATATATTTAACTACCTGCCGCCCGCGGTTTTGCAGGCTTGGGTTTTCAACAAATAGCTTATTTCTCAATCCAGGTCACAATCTACTATGTACTAAATTTCATCGATATCGGTTCAGCCGTTACGACAAGCATAACAAACCAATAAATAAACATACTCACTTTAGCATTTGATATTATTTTTGATTTTGTACGCATTTCGTAAGTGATCTGAGTGTCCAAAGGGCAGTATGGTTGTACTTGTTAGTAGGTATCATTGTTGTATACCTATCTATATATTAAAAGTTCTAGACCAAAAGGGCCATATTAGAAAAAAATAACTAAAGAAAATTTTATTATTACAAACATTGTTATAAATCTCTACCTACTTTAGAAACGTCAAATTCCGAGCAATTTAACAAGGATTTAATACGAAACGAATACCACAATACAACCGCTTCTAAGTTCTCACGATCGATCTTGCCTTTAATCCTAATTCACCCACACATTGTACTGATGAGACGATTTCATACTAACGTATGGTATGTCCAAATGTTTTTTCTATAGCCTATAAATCGCGGTGATTCAAAGACTGACCCCACACTCTGAAATAATACCACAATGTTTGTTTACGCTACCGAACATTTTGCGACAATGGACCTTTGTGACACACCAAACAAAGTTTACAGTTATACACTTCAAAACTGTGCTATTTTGAACTTTATTTACTTAAGATTATGCACTTTTGATTGTAAAGACTTATCACAGTTTAGTTGGTAACAGTAGATAATGTTTGACGATATTTTTGAGACATTTTCAATTGTTTTGGAGATGCATGTCGTGGGAATATAGAGGAGGAATGTTTTCATAGAAAAATAAGTATTGGACATGTCGGTTAGTTCATAACATGGTATTTAGTGGACTTAAGGGTGCAAAGCCGTTTTGATACTTGTTAAGAAATTGTTTAAAAAAATAACATACCTATTATTATATAATCATCTGTAACAGTACCTACGCTGTATTGAACCAAAATATTAACATCTTCTCAGCCCGGAACCATCTTCTATGTGCCTCCCTTTTTCTCTGCCAGCCTCCTCTATCCTGTGGGTAGGTATCTTATCCAGGTGTTTCGTGATTTTTACTACGCCGTTTACATCGGACACAACTCAGTCAAGGCTTTGGCATCGGCTATCACCTGGCCAAGTGTCCTGCCCAACTCCATTTGAGATTTATCATTGTCCTTGGCATCAAAAACTATCGTCTGACGATTGTCTTTTGCATTGTAGAGTTTGGACAAAAATCATCGATCTTTATTATGCGCACCGCCACAGAGTGGAACGCCGCAGAGTCTGAGTTTCCTGATATCTACAACCTGGTCGCGAGTGAATAGATTTCTTCTAGGCAAGTGTGTACCATCGTAGATTGCATCATCGCTTACGATCAGGCGAGATCGTGGTCAAACACAAGCCTATAATGTATAAAAAAAGTGCACTTTCTTAAAGTATCAAGAGTCGCCCGCCGACCGGTGCGCAAGCGCCGGCTGCGGGCACTCGAATCCATTGTTCACCTCCTCACGAGCTCACAGAATAAACACCAGTGCCGTGATATAGAGCCTGCACTATTGTATTACTGCCATTGTCTGAACTCTTCAACTGACTAAAGTGGTGGAAGAGTTGTGTTGTTTCATGATACATTTTACAACGGATTGTGTGATATTTGCGAATATAACCACTTCCTTCATTCAAAAGTTGTTCGGAAGTGATGGTTTTTTAGCGATACGATTGCTAAATATACATTCAAATTTTTGCTCTATTTTTCATTATTCCGTTACCATACGACGGAGAGTAAAAGTATGTTTCTAGTACACTGGGTTAGTTATTCTGGTTTAGTCTTTAATTCATAAATCATAACATGTGTGCTTTTATAAAACGATAGCGGACAGTAAATTAGTGAGTTGTAAAAAACTGCGTGCTCACTATCCTTTTCTAATGGAATAAAATAAACTACTGGTTCGCCCCGAACTGAGATCTCACGAGACTCCCAAAACACAAAAAAAAATTCTTAGAGCGACTCGCGCAACGATGCCTAAACGTATTTAGTGGCTAAATATGATTTAAGGAGTTGTCAAATTATACAAATACGTAAAGTTTAAACATGTTTAGTTGCTAAATACGTTGAGAGATTGTTTTGCAAGCCAGTCTTATTCTTTGACTAATAAAATAGTGCTACGAAATCTAACCATAGTAGGGTGAAAGTGTTAGATAGCCGACCACCACTGGTTAACAACCACTTTTTCGTAAAATCATTAAAAATAGTCAAACTGACTGGATGCGCACGCTCGTTTTGTTTTCTAACGAAACATCAGTCTATTCCTCACCCACCTGCGAAACCGTATTTGGCCTATGATACGTGATACTCCTTCAGTGAGCCTCGAAACTAGAGCCGTAGTGGATGTACAGAAATGGTTGTGCAACAGTACAAAAAAAAATAGTGAGAGGACACTTTCTCAAACGTGAGTAAAACTGTTTTTATTGAGATTTACGCACAGAAAAGTGGCTTGGGATGTAAAAAAAACATAGTATTTATATCAAAAGTATTATTTCATTAAAAAATGTGTGTTTTTAACTAAAATAATGGGTGTTCGCGGAACTAACCTACTAAAATTACGCTTTCATCGTTTCTCGACCGCATGGTCGGCAAATGACTGTTTCCGACCAATCTTCTTTATACATTTTCTAATTTATATTGCATGGAGCGGCATGCTGTACTCTGCCATTGTGTTCTTTAGGATATGGTTTATTTACACGTTAGATTGCGACCAGCAAAATATGTTAATACAACTAAAGTGCAGACGCTTCAATAAGCATTATTGAGGTGGTAGGGAATTGGTCACCTAACGACCATGTTTCATTATCACATACACAGACAAATCTATGCGTTGGTACCATCTAAAGTGTACTATTGTTAAAGATTTGACCTATGTAGAAGCGGCGTCGAAGTGTCAGTTTTGTGAAATTATCAAATAAATATGAACCTTTAATTGTTGTTCTTATTCTCAACCTTAAGATTACTACGCTAACGTTCTTTTTTGAGTGGCATTGCATTGGACGCCAACTGTCAAAAATGTCGGACGTGAACTGGCCGCAAGTGGTCGGGAACTGAGAAAATAGCACTTTTTTGATAAACCCTAATTATTTAATACTAACAATCATAAAAAATATTCAAACTGGCGATATTTAGATTATTATGTTGTTATATTGATATATTTTTTCTATCACTTCCAAGTACTGCTTGAATGAAAACAACATATTTTTTAAGAAATAAGTTACTTCAAAGATTACAAAAAAAATATTATTCGTAATCTTTGACTATCAAAATAGTATGTACTCCGAATTATATCCAATATACTTGACCCACAGTTTCAATCAAATTACAGGTAACGGGAGTTCATGTAAATTGATTTATCTTTCATGGCTAATAACTCAAAAACTGTAAAGAATTTACGAAAAATAAAAACGAAGTCTAAATGTACTAATAAATACCTTTTATTTGACGTCACATTTGACCTGATAGCCTCATTTTCATTTTTTTTACCCCTCTTGAACCCCAATATCTCAACAATCCCCCAACATGTTTAGCTCATTTAGTCACACCAAAATTGTGCCATCACTACCTACCTATGTATTAAATTTTACGACAATCGGATCAACGTTAGAAAAGTTATCCTCGGACAAACATACATACAACGCCGATTTGCCCAAGTTGATTTAGAGATCTCGCTTCCCTCGATCAATAAAGACAGCTATAACTTTAGCGGCAGCCTGCGGCAGCTAAACAGAAAAGGCCGGAACCTTTGGGTATGCAGACGACAGCACAGATGTGGAGAGTTACACATCTATTGCTCGAGCCAGTGGTGCTCAGATTCAGTCACTCAGGGAGGCCATGGTTGAATGCTTAAACTTATCCTTGAAGTCGATCTCCGACTGGGGCGATGCCAACTTGGTTAAGTTTCATGCAAATAAAACCCAGGCGTGTCTGTTTTTAACGAAACGGAGCCCATTTCATCTGGCTCCTACTTTCCGTAATGTACCCGTGCCGATTTCTGACCACCTCGAGCTTCTTGGTATCTCATTAACACCGACTTCCAATTTCGACTCCTACATTGAGTCGAAAGCCCAGCTGGCCGCTAAAAGCTTTGTATACTTGCAAAGGTAAGACAATACTTCACACCGGGACATTGCTCAACTTATACCAAGCACAAGTCCGATCATGTCTAGAGTACTGTTCTCACCTCTGAGACGGATCAGTGAAATACCAGCTAGAGGCTCTAGAGAGCCAAGCAGCTCATTTTCAATGTCGAGTTAGCAGATGCAAGGCTCCACAGCATCGAGCATCGTCGAAAAGTTGCAAGCCTCTCGGTTTTTTATCGGACACATTTCGGAGAGTGTGCTGCGGAGCTTTTCAACCTGATCGCACCATCCCCATTCTATTATCGGACAACCAGATGCTCCGCGGTGCGCCACCGCCACATGGTAGACATACCTCCCATACGCACAAAGCGGTACTCTACACCTTTATTATGCGCACCGCTAAGGAGTGGAACGCCTTGCCCGAGTCTTTGTTTCCTGATAACTACAACCTAGAGGTCTTCAAGTCGCGAGTGAATAGGTTTCTTCAAGGCAAGCGTGTACCATCGTAGACTGCATCATCGCTTACCATCAGGCGAGATCATGTTCAAACGCTAGCCTATAATTTATAAAAAAAATGCTTTCTATAATTCTTTTGAAGGCCCGTAAAAATGACGCAACTAAAAAGCAACCTCCAACCTAAAAACCCCGACGTATTTGCGTTAAAAACTGGCGTAGCTAACAACTGCCCAAGTTAATCTAGCTTTCTATTATAATAACTGATTCGGAATCGGTTTATCCGCTTGGGAACATTTTGAGGGGGGGGGGGGGGGGGGGGGGGTTAAAAATTTGATCTAATGTCCTATCAATGCAAAGTTTGTAAAATCATAGTTCAATAGTTTGGAGAAAGAGCATTGGGGAAACTATTCAACTTGTCTACACGGTGTCCTTTAAATCACTGTTTTCCCAGAACAAATGTTGCTCAGACCATGGTCTATTAGCTGTTTATAGCATCAAATAATAGAAAAAAAATCTAGACCTTCTCAAATAAGTCTAACTTTGTTCAAAAACTAACCGTGACATAAGTTCATGGGTACGCTAGCTGTAGCGTATTACCTACTCCTTAGTTAGATACCTACCTAGTAGCTATCGGTCAGCACGCTGACTATGTTGTAGAGCGTAAACAGACGTTTTAAGTTCTCCATTTGTTATATTTTTCAAAGACCGATTTCGTTTTTTTTAATTTTAATGTTATAAACTGTTAGTAGACCATGGTCTGAACTACGTTTGTTCTGGAAAAACAGTGATTAAACGACACCGTGTATAATATTCCTAACATACCTTATGCATACCCTGAATCAGATTCCTGCATTATATTGCCAATCACCGATCTGCAAATGGAGTATATCAATAGCAGTGCAATGAATAATTCAGTGCAGTGCAGGGAGCGAATCACACGCCACAATTAAAGGGGACAAACAGGAATCAATTAACACCGGCCGGTATTCACCAGTTATTGCATTTGCATTCGGGTTGAATTTACACTGATTCACTATATTGTATTCTGCTTCACACGGCTTATCAATAAAAAATAGACTTTTAATCTAGGTCATAATCTATTTTCACACCAAATTTTATTGAAATCGGTTCAGCTGTTTAATCTTAGTTATTTTCGAATTTATAATACTAGTGGTTCGCCCCAGACTGAGATCTCGCGAGTCTCCCTTATAATCAAAAAAAATATTATTCGTAATCTTTGACTATCAAAATAGTATGTACTCCGAATTATATCCAATATACTTGACCTAAAGTTTAATTCAAATTACAGGTAACGGGAGTTCATGTATTTTGGTTATTCTTTTTTGGGGTACAAAAAGTTATTCTGGATTCAAAACATTTTTAGCTCATTCCGTCACATCATAATTGTGCCTACCTACAATTCTACCTACATATCAAATTTCACGATGATCTGATCAACCCTTCGAAAGTTATCCTCGCAAAAACAAACATACATACAACGCCGACTTGCCCAAGTTGACTTGCAGATCTCGCTTCGCTTGATCAATGAGTATATTTTTTTAATATTCTATACTAAACATTTAGTAAAATGGCTTTTTTATGTGTATTAGTATTTTGCACTACGACCCCACGTATGATCCCAATAAAGTCTAAGTCAAAATCTTTTATTCATTAAAATCACAAGGATCACTTCAACGTCAATTTTACTGCCTGTTCCTTCGCGAACAAGCCAGGAAAGAAAGACAAGAAACAAGGCTGGTTGTTTTATTAATGATCCTTTTAGAATACATAACAATACATGAAATAGATTACGTCTAAATTGTAACATTTTGAACGAGTTGGAGCAATTTCAATCCCAAGCTTCTCTATCATCTAACTAATCCGATATTTTATAGTAGGCTTTTTATAAAGATTTTGTTTAATTACGTTTTTAAATTTGTAATTGTCAATTTTTGTACATCACTTGGGAGTTTGTTATAAAAGCGAACGACTTGCCCTTCTAAACGATTTACTAACTTTATGGAGTCTACAAGGGGCAACAGCGAGTTTATCTTTATTTCTAGTATTAAAATTATGATTATCGCTATTTTACCTAAACAAATTAATATTTTTGTGAACATACATCAGATTTTCATAGATGTATTGACAAGGGTTATGTCATAATATTTACTTTACTTCGTGTTTTGGTACTTAAAATCCTCATTTGCAAGGAAAAAGCAATACTTCGTCTGTTTTATGGCATAGTATGTAATTCAAACAGTTCAAGTCTAGTTTTTCTCATAAATTCTGACCTTGTTATCACAAAAAAGTATAATAAAAACAATTTTTGTATGGGAATTTTTTAAACACACCCTAGATAGTGTTTAATTATTTCTGTGGTAAGCCCAGTTTCTTTAAGATATAAATAACAGACGAGGAAAAAATCGTGCATTCCGTGAGTATTCGATAAAACTATGCAGCACTAAACTCGAGGGGAAATAAAAAATTGATATTTTATTGCGCCCGGGGTCCACTTTTCTGTCATATATTATTCTCTTTTCGTCGTTTTCTGTGGCTTTCTATTTTCCTCACTATTTAACATTACCATAGATATCCTTATTTGCCAATTGCGACCTTATTGCCTTTAGATAAGGGTAAAAACGTGATTTTTTTGGTAAAAAAAGTTGGTAAAATGAATAGGTTATGTCACACGCACGAGCGAGTAGTTTATCATTTCTTTTGAACAAATGGGCTCGAATATCCTTTGTAGCGGCCTAATCTGCTAGGAAAATAAACAACGGAACTGTATGTACGCTTTTACTTGCAGATTCCAATTGAGAATCTTATAGAAAAGTTGCTTATGTTTCATGGAACAATAAAACTGAAAACTTATATTAACTTTTTTACAGAATGCTGCGTCGCCGTCGTAACATTAACCGCGTTAAGGCTTTTGTATGAAGTATTTTCGTTTATATTAGGTACTAGCTGACCAATCCGCAGCTTTTCACGCGTAGTTTTTCAATAAAAACATTACCCTCCTTCTGCGCTGTTGGGTAAAAAGTAACCTATGTCACCCGGAGATAGTGTAGCTTCCTAACAGTGAAAGAATTTTTTAAATAAATCCAGTAGTTTCGGAGCCTATTCAATACAAACAAACAAATCTTTCCTCTTTATAATATTAAGATAAGATAAGATAACTCTTTATTGTACACCAAAGTAAAATACAGAACATAATTCTTACAAATAGATTTAGTACAATGGGCGGTCTTATCGCTAAAAGCGATCTCTTCCAGACAACCTTTGTATGGACAGGATCAAAATGTAACACATGACGGCGGTGCATCTATATAAATTTAAAAACATATCTACATACTATAAACCTAAATTACCAATAATAACACAAATTTAATTTAAATAAGCAACTCTAAAAGTGGTTATGATGAATTAACAAGCAGCTACAACTTCAACACAAGGACAGATAATGGGTGTGCACTTTTGTTTTAAAATTACTAATAGACTTGGATGTTCTTATAGAGAGGGGCAAAGCGTTCCACAATCGTACGGCTGTTACAGTGAAGGATCGACTATAAAACTCTGTCGTATGGACAGGAGTTTTAAGTTGGAGGGAATCTGAAGAACGCAAATTGCGATCATTAGCCTGGTGGAGAAATTCAAAACGCTCCTTAAGATAGAAGGGAGAAGAAGGGTTAAAAAGGATGTTATACAAAAGGGACAGTATGTGTGCATTCCGGCGAAGACGGATGGGGAGCCACTTGAGCTTTGTGCGAAAATCAGAAATATGGTCATAATATGGCATACATATTAGTATAGACAAGCTTCCGACCGCGGCTTTTCACGTGAGGTTTGTCAATAAAAAGTAGCCTATATCTGAATCCAGGTTATAATTTATCTATATACAAAATTTCAACAAGATCGGTTCAGCCGTTTAGTCGTGAATAAGTTTCAAACAGACAGTGTTACCTTTGAATTTATTATAGGTATAAATATGTAATATGTGTATAAAACTTCAATTATATTTAATCACTTTTATATACATATGTAAGTAGTAAACTTATTTAAGGTTATGTTTTATTATATTTTGTATCAAAAATAGAGTGATCTGTCATACACGTACGAGTCACAATTAAAAATTATCAACATTGATATATCCTGTTAGAATCAATAGGACACCATGGAAAAATAAATATTGCTTTGCAATTCTTATCAGAACGAACGTCTACAAGCCAAAAAACATCCGCAATTTTTTTTAACTTTTTTGCAAAACAAAACGTTCCAAACCGAGAATCGAACCCATAAATCAAGCAACCGCTAATGTCATGTAGTAACAACGAATTTCACGCATCGACACACCTGTTAATGTATTCGAAATTACTTGGCGCTGTGTGGGACCAAATGGGTTAAAAATAAAAAGGATTTTATTGCTAGCTTGTTGAATGTAGGTGGTCCAGAAACCAAAGTACTTTGGGACCTACTATGGGGAAAATACCTCAGTGTCTAAAGACGAAATTCTTTAATTTTTTAAATTATTATTGTTAACAGCCCACTATGTCCCACTGCTGGGCAAAGACCTCCCCCCATTCTTTTCAGACACTTCTTTCAAGCGCTAAAATGGTCCAGTCCGCTCGGAAATTAGTGAGCTCATCCCTCCATCTCTTCGATGGATAAGGAAATCGCTCGGCGAACCGAGAATGCCTGGAGAAGCTATTGGTACATGGGAGATTTGATGAAGGGTAACCTTCCTCTTTCACTCAAGCAAAAGTTGATGGACGTATGCATCCTCCCCGTTCTAACGTATGGTGCACAGACCAGGTCTTTGACTAACATCCAAAAGTATGAACTCAAGGTTTGCCAACGTGCGATGGAGCGCAGTATTCTCGGATTCAAGCGTATTGACCGCATACGCAACACCGAGCTGCGCTCTCGAACACAAATCGTAGATGTAGCTAAGAAAGCCGCCGAACTCAAGTGGGACTGGGCTGGTCATTTATGCCGTATGTCGGGTGATCAGTGGGCTAAGCTCACCATTGACGTCGACCAGACCATTTTTTTACATATCGCACAAAAAATGTGGTCTCTCACTATGGGCCTCATAAGAAGGCTCGAAATCACTCAACGTGCTATAGAGAGGGCTATGGTTGGTTTTTCTCTACGAGACCAAATCAGAGATGAGGAGATTCGTAGATGAATCAGGGTCACATAGCACAAAGGATTAGCAAGCTGAAGTGGCAGTGGGCAGGGCACATAGCTCGAAGAACTGACGGCCGTTGGTGCAGAAAGGTTCTCGAGTGGAGGTGCACTGGAAAGCGCAGCGTAAGACGGCCCCACACTAGATGGAAAGGCGAACTGATAACAGTTGCTGGGAGCCAAGCAGGCCCCACAAGATCGGTCGCTCTGGAAATCTATGGAGGCTTAGTTAAACAGTAGAAGTCCTGGGGCTGATTTGATAATGATGACAGATCAAAAAGACAAATATTAATAGTACTGATACTAATTTTACTAGGTATACTAGGTAGCCTACTAGGTATACCACAATGTCTCCATCATCAGACCAGGGCCCGTAGCCAAATTACATTCGCTTCGAGTCGATTCGATTTCTACATAAAAAAAATGAAACAAAAGAAGATGGTGACAAAGTTGAAATGTAGAATCTTGACTTCTGGCTCTAAGAAGTAGATGGGTGGTTAGAACATAGGTTTGTTGTCGATAGATCACGTGATATTTCCATAGCATGACGTGTCAAATCACATACATTTTCTGACTTATCGACTAGCGCTATCGATAATCGACTGTACCTTGGCTAAGCCCTTAGAGGGCTTACATAAAGTAAAGGTATCTTCGAACAAAGTAGTCGCTATCGATATCGCTATACAGAACCTTGCAAACATTTAACTACCTATATAAAGTAAAACTATACTTAAGGATGCTAGAATAAAAATTTATTTATAGCAAAGCAATTTATAGATATTTAAACTCTAAGGCCGTTTGCGCAACGATCCCTAAACGTATTTAGCGACTAAACATAAAAAAATTGGCGGACATTTCACACAGCAGCGCTATCTAGCCCCAAACTAAGCAAAGCTTGTACTATGGGAACCAGATAACTGATAGAATACTTAAATACTTTTTTTTGTAAATACATACTTATGTATAGAAAAACATCCAGACCCGGAACAAAAAATTTGTAGATCATACAAACATTTGTTCCGTGGTGGGAATCGAATCCGCTACCTCCTGCGTCTCAGCTGGCTATACACTCACTGCGCCACGGAGGTCGTCATGTTTAAATTTGACGTATGTGTATGATTTGACACCTTCCTAAATCATATTTAGCCACTAAATACGTTTAGCATCGTTGCGGAAGTCGCCCTAAGTATTCTTCAGTCAGAAAGTGTTCAAAAAAAACATTTACGATTGAACGCTAAAACGTTTGGAACTGTCAACGATTCAACTGGAACGATTTAAACAGTCTGAATGTGTTCAAGAGAAACTTAAAACTAATATTAATAAAAAAGGCATACTACAACATAAATGAGTTTCTTAGCGATAAATCCCTTGAATAATTTTATTAAATCTGTCATTTAATTTTCTATTTTAAGGTAAGAGCTGACATGTTGAATATTGTAAATAATTTAATCATTGTTTTGTTTTTTCTATGTTGTAACTACTTGTAACGCACTGACTAAAATATCATGCGATAAACGCTGATTATGGACGAACTCAAACTGTATCACTAACCACCTGTTACTAACCCATATTCCCAATAAATAATTTGATTTGATCTGTTTTTAGGGTCTATTTGGATAGATGATGTTTTCTTATAGCACATGAGTTAGGTTTATGGTGCAAGTAGGTGCATATTTCGTAGGTAAGTGGATAGAATGTAAGCGCAGACGGAGTGTTCGTGGAGGCTGCATGTAGCGTAGTGCATCTTCTTATGCCGCGGTACAATTGGGGAGATACAATCTTTTTTGCATTGTAAATATCCCGTAAAATTCGAGAACTACGTTCAAAACAACAGTGCATGTGCGGAAGTTGTCAATTTGACAAATTGATAAAATTTAGCGATTCATTTCCCAACTTGGTAATTTAAAAAAAAACTATTTAGAGGGATTTTTATTTCTTGTCGATTGAAAAGTTTCATTCTGCTGAACCGAGAGTTAAATATTCCTACCACAAAAAAGTGGGACTCCAGGAGTGCCGACAGAAGTGAAAACTTGAACAATTACGAGATACATATATACAGAGGTGTCGGTAACGGTAACGGTAACAGTGTCGTGAGTTCAATGGTTTTTTCCCATTTCAAAATATGCCCAACGCGACTAAAGAAGTTTTCACTTCATTCATACCTATACAGAGGTGTCAGTAACGGTAACATAGTCACGAGTTCAATGGTTTTTTTCAAAAAATGCCTAACGCGCCTAAAGAAGTTTTCACTTCAAAAAAGTTGCACACTATTTAGCGAGTGTTTAATAAAATCCTATACAAGAAACCGGCCAAGTGCGAGTCGGACTCGCGCACGAAGTTTCCGTACCATTATCTATAAAAACGGTAAAAAATCATGTATGTTGTATGGGAGCCCCCCCTTAAGTATTTATTTTATTCTGATTTTAGTATTTGTTGTTATAGCGGCAACAGAAATACATATCTGTGAAAATTTCAACTGTCTAACTATCACGGTTCATGAGATACAGCATGGTGACAGACGGACAGACAGACAGCGGAGTCTTAGTAATAGGGTCCCGTTTTACCCTTTGAGTATGGAACCCTAAACATGGTAACGAATTTATCTTTTTTGTGGTAACAAGGAGATTTTCAGTGCTTTTCTCTAAGTTGTCAAAAGTCTACCTAAGCTCGAGTCTCGATTCACGGTTCAGCACAGTTCTATGAGCTTCCATTCCACCTGTGTTACGTTGCTTAGCTACAGATGAGTGTCAAACTCACTAATAGGTTTGCCTCATTTGTCCAACCTCGAATAGATAATCCTAGTAGAATTTACTGGTAGCTCACCGGCGAGGATTTAGGACAAGGTCCCTGACCTTTCGCTACCTAATCATAATAAAACTGGCCAAGTGCGAGTCGGGCTCGCGCACGAAAGGTTCCGTACCATTATATATAAAAACGGCAAAAAAATCACGTTTGTTGTATGGGAGCCCCCTTTAAATATTTGTTTTATTTTAATTTAATTATTTATTTTTAAAGTGAATATAGTTATATATAATATTCTGTGAATATTTCAAGCGTGTTGCCGTTATCAATATCGAGCTAAAACCAGCAAAAAAATCACGTTTGTTGTATGGGAGCCCCCCTAAAATATTTATTTTATTCTGTGTTTAGTATTTGGTGTTATAGCGGCAACAGAAATATATCATCTGTGAAAATTTCAACTGTCTTACTAGCCCGGTTCATGAGATACAGCCTGGTGACAGACAGACAGACGGACAGACAGTGGAGCCTTAGTAATAGGGTACTGTTTTACCCTTTGGGTACGGAACCCTGATAAAACAATAACTGTCTGCTTCGATAAAATGATATCTGTGCGACGCCAAAAAAAACGATATCTGTCTATCGACAAATATTTTTGACAGATTCCAAAATAAAAGTGACAGTAGGTTGTTTGAATCTAGAGAAATGATTTTGTCTGCGTGGATTCTATAAATAATAAAATATATGAAAAGGACGATGTAACAAATTGATCAATCGGAATAGTTAGCAAATCAATTCAAATTATTTATTGAGAATATGGGTTAGTAACAGGTGGTTAGTGATACAGTTTGAGTTCGTCCATAATCAGCGTTTATCGCATGCAATTTTAGTCAGAGTTAGTTACATAGAAAAAACAAAACAATGATTTAATTATTTACAATATTCAACATGTCAGCTCTTACCTTAAAATAGAAAATTAATATTAAAATATCAGATTTAATAAAATTATTCAAGGGATTTATCGCTAAAAATATCCTGTTATTTTAGCAAATAAAAAATATTTATAAACAGAAAAGTCTCCACAACTTCTGTACCGTGTAGCCTGCTGCAATTCTGAGGATACCCGGATCCACGCCTCTTGATAGGATCGTGCACCGCAACTAAACAAGGACACAAATACACTGAACTACCCTCGTGGAAGCGAGAGGGAAGACGTCTCGAGATGACCAACGGTTAGGGGTCAAGGGTGAACGCTCTTGGGTGAGATGTTATAGCGACTGTGGTATATTCTGTGTGTGTTCTTACTTCTAGTACTGGTTAAACTTGCCATCGGCTGTAGGTCCCATTCAATGGTTTGTGAATTATTCCTGTGTCAATACCGTAAACAATAAATCTCTGAAGTAGGAAAATACACCTTTTAAATTATCCTGAAGTAGTCTCGAAACACAATTTTCCTTTGATTCAAGAATAGAGAAGCTTGAGATTGGAATTCCTCCAACTCTGTCACAAAAGTAAGCCTATCATAATTGTATGCAAACACCAATTAGTGCCTATTTTTCTTACGAGATCTAATGATGTGCCTAAAAAAGGTTTCTGCAGAATAACAGTGTCGAGCTGTCGATCGGTGGCGAGGCATAATGCTGAGCTGGAACCCATTTGCTGCGGTAGCACATACACACCTACTTGCCTCTTTTTAATTTTTCCCTGACTATATTGTAAATTTATTATTTCATTCTATTGTTTCTATGTTTGTTGTATGTAACTTTCTGTTTTCTCTTACTTGTGCTTTCTCTTTGATGTTATAAGTACTTACTTTTTGATTGTATTGTGTGAATTTGTGTGTGCTATGTCTATGTCTAAAAGTTACAACTTATACTATACGTAATTAATTTATCGCTCAACGAGCTATGGAGAGGGCTATGCTCGGGGTTTCTCTACGGGATCGAATCAGAAATGAGGAGATACGTAGGAGAACTCAAGTCACCGACATAGCCCGACGGATTAGCACGTTGAAGTGGCAATGGGCAGGCCATATAGCGCGCAGAACAGATGGCCGATGGGGCCGAAAGGTTCTCGAGTGGAGGCCACGGACCGGCAAGCGCAGCGTAGGACGTCCACCCACAAGATGGGCAGACGACTTGGTAAGAACCGCAGGTCGGCGTTGGATTCAGGCCGCTTCCAACCGCAGTTCCTGGAGATCAATGAGGGAGGCCTTTGTCCAGCAGTGGACGTCCTACGGCTGATATGATGATGATGATGACGATGAATTAATTTATTTCATTATTGTTATGCATTGTAGAAGGATAATTGAAAAAGAATAACCAGCCATCTTTCTTATCTTTCTTTCCTCACTTGGCCAAGGAGGAACTGTCAGTAAAAAGTTATTTTGAAAAATAAGTTTTTGTTGAAAAATTACTTATTAGAAACAAGATTTTATAAAATTCACAATCGGAACCGCATGCAGATTCAAATGAGCCCAAACACTAGTAGCCTACTATAATCCATTAAAAAGTTTCATTGTCTAGCATCCGTCTTCATCATGAGACCACCTCCATGGTAGCATATTATTGCATTGTCACCGAAGTGTAACATATGTATTCCACATTTTAGCTCAATCGGTTGAGGGGAACTGATTTAAAATTCAGTTGCAAGATTCCACCCAGACAAACATACATAGGTAGGTACATTGCAAGTTATTAAAAAGCTTGTAAACTCCATTCACAGATTTTGAAACAAATACTGTCTTATAGAAAACTTGCCAAATCTTGGACAAATGCACTAAAAAATATGTCAAACTATTCGTTTTCTATAAAAACAAATTCAAATCTTTCAACTTAGTTAAATATACCTACCTACCACTCTGAATAGACGATTGCCATTAGTCCATTCCATCCAAAGGTTGTCTGGGGGAGATCGCTATTTAACGATAAGAACGCCAATTATATCACATGAATCTAATTTATGTGTGTGTTTTATGGTTTGCAATAAAATATTGTGTATTATTTTCTATATACATCTATTATTTCTGTTATATTCCATCGTTTTTTTTATTTTATCAATCCATTCGTACCTACCTTGTTCTTGCTTGAGATTTGGATACTGTCTAGAAATCACAAAAAAGTTTTCCCACGTTTATTATGAATGTGAAAAGTATTTAAGGCAACAATTTAATGCTTTTAATACTTTACGAAACATAATCACTTAGTTGTAAACGTCACTTGCGGTCACCCATTAAGTTACAGCGCGGAACATTGCTTATCTGATCTAATATATGCAAACAATACTACTTACAAACGGTTCTTGTTCAATTAAATTTAAACATACAATTCCGTTATAAAACTAATTATAATATGAAAGGCAAAGCTGAATATTTTCACTAGTTAATTAAAAGGGAAACTGTAAAAACAATTCGTGATGATAATCGCATCAGTCGAGCGCCTCGTTGTTTTAAATAGCAAACAATTAATTGCAGATCAGCGCCATCTTTCGGATTACCGAAGCACTATTATTGTAGGCAACAATGTTGTGAGCTTTTGCTATTTCTAATCTGTTTTCTCGCAGCATGTACCTACATAATTAATAAATAGTTATGTTAATTACCATCAAAGATGTACTTTTTTATCATAGGACCAAATAATAAATATTCGCATATTATTATAATGGCAATCAGAATATCGAAAAACTTTAGTAGTTAGAAAAATAATAATAAGTACACCTAATTCTTTAAT
Source organism: Philereme vetulata (assembly GCA_918857605.2). NCBI lineage: Eukaryota > Metazoa > Arthropoda > Insecta > Lepidoptera > Geometridae > Philereme > Philereme vetulata. The sequence continues at coordinate 7,368,848 of OU975442.1, forward strand.
AATACTTTTTTAACAGTATTGGTGAAAAAGTAGCGATAAATAGTATTGCTATTTCAGATCGCAATTCATCCGGGGATGTAACTCAGTGGTAGAGTGTCTGCTTCGCATGCTGAAAGTCCAGGGTTCAAATCCCTGCATCTCCAACTTGACTTTTTGCATCTTATTATTATCGATTCCTCATGTTATTTAAGTACTTTTATAAATTCATAATTTTGATTTGGAAATAAAACAAAAAAAGAAAGTTAACGTTTTTTTCCATCCATCATTTAACTTTTCGAAAAGTTTAGACAATCAAACATGTACCAAATACCAGCTTTTGGTACCAGTTTGTATCTACGGAGCAAAAACCAGCAGACCGGAGCTCCGCAGCTGACTGGCACGTGCCAGGAACATAAAAGGCTGAATAGTTTATTTATTTTCATTATAAAAATGTATTTCTGATTGACATACACCTGGACACTGACGTTTGCTCAATTAAGAAATAAGAGTATTATGTATTGTTTTGTCAATTTGAAGTCATTCGCGCGTTTCGGTTGTGACAAAAACAATAAAATGGCGTTCGTGGGCTTAAAAAGCTTCCGGAAAAGTCCTTAGGGTTTATTTTCAAAATTAGAGCTAAATTCTTTATGAACTATCTTTAATATGGTACCATGGAGGTGGTCTCATGATGAAGACGGATGCTAGACAATGAAACTTTTCAATGGATTATAGTAGGCTACTAGTGTTTGGGCTCATTTGAATCTGCTTGCGGTTCCGATTGTGATTTTATAAAATCAAGTGATTGCCATGAGGTAAACTCATTTGCAATATCAAAATTATATGTGTCATTATCGAATTTCGGCGAAAAGCAGAGAGTAGCGAGTTGGGAGATCTTCCATAGATTTTGACAGTTTTTCAGTTTAACCTAAATAAAATCAAAACTAAAACTAATAAAATAAATTCAGAAATCAGAACGTTTATTTGCTAGATTATAGATAGGTACATATGTTTCGATGTTACATTTTGTTGATCCGTTTATATTCTACCATACAGATGGTGTGCACATATTAATTACTATATAAATCAAATTTAAACTAAATGTCTAATGTCATGCAAAATTTTATCAGTATTTGATATCAGCACACGAATAAGCAAATAAAATAAGAAAAGTCAATACAATACAAAATAAAAACAAATGTCATAGTACATATTATGTCAAATAAAAGTCATTGGAATGTGTTAATTCATTAATGTCATAAAAACAAAAGTATGCCAACTATTTTGTCAACTTTGATTTGAATACATTAATGGCGGATTCCTATATCCGTCGGTAACCGGCTACGACTCGTATCTCCTTGAAATAGTATCAAACTAGTGTCAAACTTTTAACACATTTTCAAGGAGAAACGAGTCGTAGCTGGTTACCGAGTTTACCGACGGACAAGGAACACGTATAAAACATGCTTTAGTACAAGGTCCTTGCTGACGGATATAGGAACCCGCCATTAATCATAAATAATATTAATAATAATAATCATTATTTCAGACTCATGAGGTCCATACACATTTACTACACACAATACAATACAATACACATAATTCACAATAAATCACCTTAGGTAGTTTAGGTGGCAATGCCCACCCAACGTCTATACATCTTAGAATGTATCCGCCTTTCTGCCAGACTTCTAATGATAGCGTTATTACAAGTGTCAACTCTGGACATGAAAGACGCTATCCTCCTACGCTGAATAGCGTTGAAAGTATCAACGCATGCTTCGTTAAACATTTCGGAGGCACTACAGTAGCGCTTTAAGCCCATCAGTTGTCTAAAAATGTTATTATATATAGGCTACCCTTATACTGTCATGGAACTTTTTAGTATACTCTGTCCAGAGTTGACACGTGTAAAAAGTCATAAATGTATTTGGCAGTTTGTTATTTGAATTAAAACTTATTAAAACTAAAATAGGTGTATTAAATCATAACATAGAATTTTTTTTTACTGAGTAATACTTATTTACTGAATCAAACCGGTCCAAGACCTTTTGCAACCGCCTAAAATATTGAACAAGCTGATGAAGCCATACTATGTTATTCCATTTGTACTGACATTTGGAGGGAATCAACTATTAATTCCGTTTGTCTGGCCGATGCCCAGCTTAATGAGCTTTACCTTTTAAAAGGCCCACCTGGTAAAGGTCTGATTGATATTTCGGAAATCTAATTATTTTTAATGGATTTAAAGATAACAGGTTTTCAGGTTTTTTACTGACACTTAGTATCCTCTGTACATGCAGGGCCGGATTACCCATAAGGCGGATTAGGCAACTGCCTAGGGGCCCCGCACCGACTAGGGGCTCACGGGGATCTAGTCGATGTGGGCCTCGCACCAAGAAAAAAAAACGTTTCATTCGTGACATTCCCCATTATTTACATTCGGTAATGTTGCCATAGAAAAAAATATTTTACTTAAAGGTCAACTTCCAAGATGTTTCCAACGATGTTGTATCTAAAAAAGTTACAAGAGTTGCTATTTACACTTAAGTATTGTACCTACTTCACAAAAATATTTTCTTTCGGGTATACAATATTTTTTACTGCATTTAACAAGATTAAATTTGAAATAACCGCGTCACGTCTCATTTATCTTTCCTACTCCATCATGTGACCTGGATCATAACACTTATCTATAACTATAATCTATTCATTAAGATCATTTCAATGAAAACAAAAAGCAGGAGTTGATTTGATCGACTCGACTTTTGTAATAGAAAAAATATATTTTAAAAAGTAAGTTAAGGGTAAAGGAAAGGGGCCCCGAGAATTGCATTGCCTAGGGGCCCCGATAGGGTTAATCCGGCCCCGTGTACATAGAATAGAATAGAATAATGCTTTATTGTACACCAGGAATACTTAAAACAAATGAAATATGTAGTATATAATATATATAGTACAATGGACGGCCTTATCGCTGAAAGCGATTTCTTCCAGGCAACCTTTGGATGGAAAGTAATGAGCGAAGCAGTAATGGACAGCGGTGCACAGAGTATAATTACAAAAGAAAATAAATTCTTCTTCTAAGTCGTAGCACTCTTGGCAGAGTGGTCGTGGTCGTGATGTCAGGGTTGTGGCGCGCTTAACTACCCTTCGCCACTCTTGTCGCACCGCTGCTCTTCTGGCACATTCGTTCAAAGGAACATCTATGGCAGCCTTCATTTGATAAGTCCATTTCATAGGCGATCTGCCACGCGCTCTTTTGCCGTCAACCTTCCCCTGCACCACCAAGCGTTCAACAGAGTTCTCCCCGCGCCGCGACACGTGTCCAAAGAAGGTGAGGATGCGAGATTCTACCGTGGAAGAGAGACGCTGCTTGATGCCGAGTTCTTGAAGTATGGAAGAGAAATAATATCTAACAAGAAACGGCATTTAAAATCCTAATTCATAATAAACCCCTAAAGATAGACTAATATATACCCAACTAATAATCTAAATCAATAAATACCTATTACTATGTATTTATACATATATTTATACTTTATATTTTTACCTCTATTTTATATATATTTATAATTATAATAAATAATACATAAAAAGGTAACTCAAATGACAGGTATCTCAGCTGTGAAGAAGCCCGTCTAATTTCTACAGGCAAAGCATTCCACAGGCGCACTGTTTCGACACTGAATGATTTCCCGTAGAAGGAACCAGAGTGTACGGCTGTTTTGAGGTATAAGTTTTCCGATGACCTATGAAAATATTTATTGGAATAATGGAGATAAGAAAACCTTTCTTTAAGATAGCAAGGAGAGAAATTATTGAATAGAATAGAGAAGAGACAGGATATGAGAATCACGGCGAAGGCGAATAGGATGCCACTTGAGAATGATGCGATAAAGGGAAACATGGTCATATTTATATCTACACACGGCTACACATCAAGCTATAAATTTCCAGTATTAGCTTACCTCTCATTCTACGAAAAGCCTACACAATGCGAGGTCAGCTTATACTGGAAATTATAGCTTGATGTGTAGCCGTGTGTACATGTATAATTCTGTGAAAAGGCTGGTCCGGGGAAGTACTACCACCATACCTATTTCTACCGCCAAGCAGCATTGCTGTGTTTCGGTTAGATGGGTATGGTTGCCAGTGAAATTACAGGCACATGAGGTTTTAAACCTGATGCCTCAAGTTGATGGACGCCGGGCGGTGCATCGTAGGGCACGTTTCTAAGGAGCGTTACCTATGAGGCATTACTTTGTTATAGGCGATGGTTACCACTTAACATCAGGCAGGTCATATGCTTGTTCCACCACCAGGTCCTATAAAATCAAGTAAGTACCGGAAGTATACAGGATGGGGCCAAATTGTATCTCATTGAGGGCAGCTACTTTTTCTTTTGTAGTAATGTGGTTTTGTACTTAGGAAGTTATAAGTTTATCTAATATATAAAATTCTCGTGTCACAGTTTTCGTTGCCATACTCCTCCGAAACGGCTTGATCGATTTTGATGAAATTTTTTGTGCTTATCCGGTATCTATGAGAATCGGCCAACATCTATTTTTCATCCCCCTAAATGTTAGGGGTAGTCCACCCCTAAATTTTTTTTTTTATTTTTTAGACAAAATTTTTAATTTCTATTTTTTTATGATACAACATACAAAAATACATACAATCCTCAATTTTCACCCTTCTACGATCAACCCTTATTTTTTAATAGCAATTATTTATATGGCAAAACAACGTTTGCCGAGTCAGCTAGTTTTATATAAAATAACAATCATAAGTTCAGATTTTAGAAAAAAAATACCTACATTATTTTTTTTTTTTTTTTCAGCTGTTATTAGACTGCGCCTTCCCGGTTTTTTGCCTAAAACATCCGATAAACATAACTGTAACCGATATCAGCAGGTTTTCACCAAGTGATTCTTCAATGAAAACCATCGAATTCAGAAGAGTCGTAGTACATTTGTTTATTTTTGGGGTTCCGTACCTCAAAACGTAAAAAAGCGGCCAAGTGCGAGTCGGACTCGCCCATGAAGGGTTCCGTAGCAGCAAGTAATATAATATAAAAGTTCTTGTAGTTCGTAGTAACTTTTTTTATATTTGAGTTGATTGAATGAAAGGTAAATCACGGTTTACGATTTATGACGTATTAAAAAAAAACTACTTAGGTACTAGATCTCGTTCAAACCAAACTTTCGGTGGAAGTTTGCATGATAATGTACATCATGTATTTTTTTTAGTTTTATCATTCTCTTATTTTAGAAGTGACAGGGGGGGGGGACATTTTGCCACTTCGGAAGTGTCTCTCGCGCAAACTATTCGGAAAAAAGTGGCTGTGACATACGGACGGACAGACAGACAGACATGACGAATCCATAAGGATCCTGTTTTTTGCCATTTGGCTACGGAACCTTAGAAAGGAACCCTTATAAGATCACTCTCTTGTCCGTCTGTCCATCTGTCTGTCCGTGTGTCACCACCTATTTTCTCAGGAATGTTGAACTTAGTTGAAGTAAGTTGAAGTTTATAACAGATACTGAGGTCTGTAGCCCCTATTAGGTGTATAAAAATCAAGGACCTGGGTCAGCATGATAAGAAAGAGAAAAGAAAAGACTTAAGTTCCAAAATTTACCTTATATTTTCAACTTATTTATTTCTCAGAATTTTCCCTTTACTTGTGCTGTAAAACCTTGCTTTTGACCAAAATTGACAATTCTAGGTCAACCTATAGGTTTTGGGTCGAAAACCTATATGACAATAAGCAGTCTTACAGCACAAATAAAGGAAAAATTCCAAAAAATAAATATAATTGAAAATTAAAGGAAAAAACCCTAAAAAATTATTAAATAAAATGAATGAAAATAAGGAAATAAAAATAAATGTTGAACCATTAAAGTAGTTATTTTTTAATAAAGTTTAAGCAAACATACATGGTTGACGCCAATTAAGATAGTCCTCTGAGTTATATGGGCGCTCATACAATTTAGATGACCAGCTTAATCGGTCCGCACCTCAAATAAGGTAAATAAATAAAATTGTGCTTTTGAATAAAATAAATATTTAAGGGGGCTACGAAACCCTTCGTGCGCGAGTCCGACTCGCACTTGGCCGATTTATTTTTATTTATTTACTACAATTTAAAAGCATATCGTCGCTATAAGTGACGTAACGGACATTTTAGAAAATATTACTAAAAGTCGTAAGTGTACTTAGGACACTTCGAATGATTTATAATTTTAAGATATGTAGATACGTCAAACAAACATCTAGACGTAGGTAGATGATACAGATACGCCGATTACACAGATCGGTTCGTTCGTCTTCATAAGTAGATACATTTTAATGTTACTTTAACATTACAAATGTCAGTTACGCCAAACCAATGTTAAAGTAACATTACAAATGTCAGTTACGCCAAACCAATGTTAAAGTAACATTACAAATGTCAGTTACTCTCTTTGTCAGTTCTCTTAATTAGAACAGCGACGATATCATCTTAATATTATAGGTACCCTAAAAATCGTGCAAGATATGTCTTGTAACTCACATTCGTCAATAATTAGGTATACGTATAAATTTTACACATCGTTCTCGTAAGCGATGAGAATCACCCCCCCCCCCCCCCTCCCCCCTCCCTGTATAGCAGTGGTCAATCTTAATAAAGCTAAGGCGTAAATATTTCAAAAATAAAAGTATAGCCGAAGACATGACAGGCTGCAAAGCAAGTGCTCGCTGGCAGGAAATGAAAGCGAGTTTCATTTCCATCAGTAATCCGGGTAGATATCTAGCGACCATATCGACCACCTTTTTACCTTTTGTTAGGGCAAAATCCAATTTTACACGGAATTCAATGATTATGGGAAATACGGAACCATATTTGATCGAGCGAAGCGAGTTCTCAAAATCAACTTGAGCAAATCAAATCGTATGTAATGATGGTAATGTAAGTAATGTAATGTAGGTATATAAGTTAGTTTGTCCGAGTATAACTTTCGATGCGTTGATCCGATCATCGTGAAATTTGATACATAGGTAGATAGTGATGGTACAATTCTGGTGTGAAAAGCTAAAAATGTGCGGGGATATTGGGGTTCAAGGGGGGTAAAAAAAATGAAAATGAGACTATTAGGTCAAGTGAGACGTCAAATGAAAGTTCTTCGTTAGTACATTTCGAGCTCGTTTTATTTTTAGTTCTGTCCTTGCAGTTTTTGAGTTAATAACTACTACTACTCCCGTTACCTGTAAACTTGAATGAAACTGTAGGTGAAGTAAGTTGGTTATTTGTATAGTGGCACTATTTTGATAGTCAAAGAGTACGAATAACATTTTTTTTGTTTTTGTGGGAGACTATCAAGGTATCAGTTCGGGGCGAACTACAAGTTATGAATAGGTACATACAGCTACTAGCAGTAAAGAAAATAAAACGAAGCTCATTACAGTCACACACCAACCTCCGACTTGATGACACGCATGAGGATGAGAGTTCGATTCAAACAAATGTTTGCACGATCTACAGATATTTGTTCTGGTTCCCATAATAATCCATAACATAAGCTTTGCTTAGGCTGTTTGACTTCTAAATTTTATTAGCCCAATAGAGAGCAACTTCCACAACCCTCTGTGTGTGCAAAGTGAAGCATTAGGTATTTATATATATATATATATATATATTTATTTTTAAGTTACAGACTGTCTGGACACTCAAAGCATTCATAATCGAGTTCTGCGTTCCACGCTGGCCACCAGCGACGACCCATCTGTTGCTAGACGCGCACTGTGGATAGATAGTAACCCCCCACCACCTGACTTCATTTCCCCTCAAGAACAGCTTCCACCACGACCTGCCGTGGCCAGTGTGGAAGTCCTTAAATAGGCTTCGTACACAGGTTGGTCGCTGCAGAGTTAATATGTGCAAATGGGGTTTCAGGGATCCCAGACAAACGCAATGCGACTGTGGTGATCCTGCACAGTCGATGAAACACCTGCTAATGTGCCCTCTGTGCCCGAACACCTGCACAATGGTTGACTTAAAAATGGCTTCTGACGTCATCAATGTAGCCAAGTAACTATGTAACACAATATAAGTAGAACTATTGACACGCTAAGAAGAAGAAGAAGATTCACGAGTTGGTAGCTCATAATCAAAAATTACTAAATTTTCTTTTCATCTCACAATCTCACATCATAATCAACGCAGTGTCAAGAAAATCTCCGCACAACATTTTTCCCAATATAGGGAGCGCATAGTTGTAGGTATGATTGACAGCTAATAACCGCAGATTTCCCAGGAGACTGTACAATTTGTCCTTTGCACACCCTATATTTGCAGTCATGGAAACGAGCACCGTGACGATTCGGAGATATCCTCGTTGCTTCAATTGTACATAATTTTTAGACCCTGTGTACACAGCGTGTATTTTATGTTTTAAATTATAGATGGCGCTATGTGAAATTTCCAGCATTTCTATGACAAAAGCAAGGCCGGTCAAGTTCGAGTAGGACTTGGGCACCGAGGGTTCCGAACCTAGACAGGTTTATGACCGGTAAAACAAAAAAACTTTTATGATAGATAGCTAAAATACTGTTCTTGATAGAGACTTCACTAAGTACTTAATCATATGTTCAACTTGAAGGCAAAGGCGGATCCAGGAGGAGGGTCATGGGGGTCATGACCCCCCCCCCTGGGCTGGGTCCAGGACCTAGGTGGACCACTAATGATAATGGTTAAACATAACGTTTTTATATATTTTTTGTCACAATATAGATTTTATGTAAGTACATATAATGTTTAATTAATTTAATATAATATTTTGATTTCAAAATTGATTTTATTATTTAAATATAGATATTTTTAAATACAGTATGTAAGTACATTAACAAAATACCTAATTTTTACTTGTATCTATGATTATACAAATTAAATTATTAACTTGTGACTTGACTACGACTATGTGACCCCCCTCCCCTGGCACCAAAGCTGGATCCGCCCTTGCTTGAAGGTATAGTCTTTTCCCACATTTAGGTGAAAGAAAAATTACAAAATTTTACGTCGTTTAGAGGTTGAGTCAAATTGAAAGTCGAAAACAGCTACATATTGTTATTTTTTTTTCTCATAGTAAATAAACAGGTAGAACTTTTTTGTATGTTCACTTTGCAGATAAAAGATCAATGAACGACATATATTTTTTTGAGCACATAAAACTGATTCCTCTCTGAGGAGAAAGTCTCCAAATAAGACCAATCAGCTACTAAATTCGCCTTAAGGTGTATATCTTTATGGGCCGTAGAATAAGTTAATTACTATCCTGCAATTATTTTATTATTACTATTATCCTGTAATGTTTGCATATTATCTATCAATCATATTAATTCCAGATTATTCACTTCGCAAACTACGGAGATATGGTACAGTACTTTTTTCTACATTTTTCATCATAACTCCAAAACTGTAGAAATCCAATTAGCCGGTTAAAAGCTGTGATTGAAGTTCTCTCGATATTTACTGCCGTTCATCACCAACTATTAAAATAAAGCGACTATAACCCCAATACCGGAAGACATTACGCAAAACACATAATTCCGTACGTAACGTACCTTATTATTTTTACACCGACATAATTAGGGGGCGCTCAAGCCATAACTTACAGCCGCCTCTTAGATTTATCGGCTTTTACCTAATGCCTGCCTTATGATTAGTGAAGATGCAAGACATCGATCTACAAGGAATGGAACGGACATGAGTCTAGTTCAAATACGGCTACGGCTACGGCATTTTGGCTACGGTCAAGTTCGGTCAAGATATTAAAATCTTAATCGCAGGTCTCTTAATCGGCTGGGCTTAAGTGGGAATGGGCGGGCCACGTTGCCCGAATGCACTCCGAGAAATGGGCCCATATTGCAACATCATGGACGCCTGAAGACGGAAGGCGACGTCGGGGTCGGCCGTTGGCGGGACGATTTCGACACTTTCCAAAGAGGATAGTGGGAAATAGCGACAGATAGGGATGCTTGGAGAGACTTGGGGGTGACCTTTGCCCAGCAGTGGGACGAGATATGTTAGGAAAAAAAATCGCAGGTCATATGTACGGATTTCATCTGAATTCACCGGCCGGTTTCGTTAGAATCCGTTGAATAGCAGATAGTTTGTTTTACAACGTAAATTACCGGTTGTATTCATTCGCATCTGCTAATATCGGGTTCCTATATCCGTCGGTAACCAGCTACGACTCGTTTCTCCTTGAAAACGTGTCAAAAGTTTGACACTAAAGTCAGGCCATTTTAATGGGTAGCATTTGACGTCTGTTGACGTCTGTCAGTTCGGTACAACTCGTACCGAACTCGTACTCGTATCGGTCATTGTTACAATAAATATGTAATCGTAATTGAAAAAAGTTAAGCAATTATGCAGTTCTAACAAAACGAAAAAATATATTATTTTATGCCCGCCGTTACAAGGCTACATTGTTGAATTTTAATGAATTGTCAAATGTTACCTATTGAAATGGCCTGACTTTAGTTTGACACCATTTCAAGGAGAAACGAGAAAAAAGAGAAAAAAATCGCAGGTCATATGTACGGATTTCATCTGAATTCACCGGCTGGTTTCCTTAGAATCCGTTGAATAGCAGATAGTTTGTTTTACAACGTAAATTACCGGTTGTATTCATTCGCATCTGCTAATATCGGGTTCCTATATCCGGCGGTAACCAGCTACGACTCGTTTCTCCTTTAAAACGTGTCAAAAGTTTGACACTAAAGTCAGACCATTTTAATAGGTAGCATTTGACGTCTGTTGACGTCTGTCAGTTCGGTACAACTCGTACCGAACTCGTACTCGTATCGGTCATTGTTACAATAAATATGTAATCGTAATTGAAAAAAGTTAAGCAATTGTGCAGTTCTAACAAAACAAAAAAATATATTATTTTATGCCCGCCGTTACAAGGTTACGATGTTGAATTTTGATGAATTGTCAAATGTTACCTATTAAAATGGCCTGACTTTAGTTTGACACCATTTCAAGGAGAAACGAGTCGTAGCTGGTTACCGACGGATATAGGAACCCGCCATTAATCTCGTAGCTTGTGTGACATTAGGGTGTTTTTGATGTGTAACATCTTTCCTCTCGGTTTGTGGGAGTGATTTAGGCAAAAGGGACGGAAATGTGTAACAGGATACCGGGGAAGCACGCGCTATTTGATTTGATCAATGAGCGCACGTGGTGGTCACATGTTACACATCATATGCGACTACTGTAACAGGCACTATTGCATGTGCACAATATTAGCGAGGGGAGGTTGTTGTAGTTGACTATTCTTTATTTACCCGTGGAATACGTGGGTCCAAAAAGTCCTTTGCTTTGCAACACCAAGCGTTGTTCTTTCGGTTTACCAATGGGCCCACCGATGGGTTTACTAATTATACCAACAACTACTATAGGTGACATACAGTAAATGAGCTTTATTTTATACGTCAAAAACTTATTTAAATTAGAAATCTTGCGGAGCCGCGTCGTTTCGTTCGCGACTACAACTACCCTATATGAAAAAAAATTATCAAGCCGCATAAGATCCACCCTCAAAACTAGTACCTATCTCTTATCCAAACGTAAAGTCGCCAACAGATGGCGCAACATGTATCGGAATGCAACATAATAAAATACATTAACAGATTGTGTCGTCTACAATCCACCATCTTAGTGCTGAACTGGGCTGACAAAACATAATAGAAAACAAAATGAATACAAAAAGTGTCAGATCAGCAAGTTTAGTTTGGCAATCTAATCTAATACCAAATAAGTTTTTTGTGTAGTCAATCATACCTAAAAGTAGCGGCACGAAACTTTAGAGCTGACCGTTATAGCGCAGAAGTAAAAAATCAGGTACCTGATAGGCTAGCGGGATGAAGGGCGGGCGTACGTAGCGCCGATTGGCTATCCAGTCGCATTCCGTCTCCCGCACTGATACGACACCCCGCGCACATCCAGTGTACAGTCGCGTTCTTAATTGTATTGTTATTGCTGTTATTTGAAATTGTTTGTTAAATTCAGTTGTTTAAGTTTGTTTGTGACTTTAAAGTGAATATGCCTAGATTAAATACTGTTTTGAAAAGACAGGCAAGGAAAATGGTGATTGTGAAGTGTGTGTTTGATGAGTGAGATTGATGAAGTTACAAGTACTTTACTCAATCATTCGGACAGCAGCACTGTGTAAACTTGAGCCAGATAAAACAAACTGCCAAAATTATTAAGGCGGGAATTTTTTATTAAATGGCGATTTAGGGAAAATCCAAAAAAGGACAGCAGAGTCTACAAATACGTCAATTTCATCGGTAGAGAACATCTCAAATTAAGCCAATAGTGGCTATTGGCTATTGTATTGCTTGCGCGACAGTACTCATGCGCAGCTATCCCTGCCGCGTATCGTTCAACGCTAGACTTACGTGCCGCGACTTATACCGGGCGGCGCACTAAGCCAGTGCGGGTGCGCACGTCCACCACGCGCACGCGAAATAAATTACTCATAGACGGTGTCCTAATAGAACGCGATCGCGCTAATAAGCGATGCGATCATCCCACATTCTTTTCATTTTACCTAAACACAACAACAACACTAGACATTTTAGTCACGCGATTTGATCGCACTATTAATTGTCAGTTATGTGTGACGCCAATTCGACATCAGTAAGTTTGATCGCGTGATCGTACGAACATTGTTCGCGCGAACTGCACAGACACATGAGTCGAACTGTTCTATAATTCATTTTGTACCTACTATTCTTTATAATTGTTTCAAACGATTATTCTATTCTAACCCATCTAGCCCATTCCCACTTCAGCCTGGCCTACTAGTCACCAACATCTGCGATGTCAGTCTTCGCAACCCAGAAGTGGGACTGGGAGGGTCACGTGGGCAACAGTCGTCACACAATGGGTACCTGCAGATGGGCCGAAACCGGGGCAGGGCGAGGAAGCATTGGCGTGACGACCTTGATGCCTTTCAAGATGGCTGGTGGGACGTGGCGAGTGATCGCGAGATGTGGAGATATGAGTCCTTTGCCCACCAGTGGGAAAGTATAGTTTAAGGAATAATTCTGTCTAGTTTAGCGATAAAGCCGCCCATTGTACCACCATATATTAGTCTTTAAGTTTTCTAGGTTAAGTTATTTTAATTTGGTGTAACAATAAAAAAATATCTATCTATCTATCTAGCGATGATCGGGCAATCGCGTTCTATTAGGGCACTGTACCTGAAGAGGCAGGCCTCATCCAGCATACTGTACATCGTTGCAGCACCTTCTGTCTATCCGTGTAAAAAGCTCTCGAGCTAATGGGGATGATCATCAATATTTTATGCGCCAGATAACGGCTATTCATTTATTTATAATTCTCGAAGGATTTACTTGAGCTTACGGCTGGATTATCGAGCGTTTTGCAAAGAAATTACTCGCTAAATGCACTTAGTACTAATACAAAAATATAGACGTTTATTGGTTGTTTAATGATTTTCGTAAGAAATCTGTTTTTTTGCGAAACGTTAATGTGGCAATCTAGAAGTCAGCTATACGTATTCCAAAATTCATGAATATCAACCACAATTATCCTCGGACAAACAAACATATACATGCATACAACTGTTGATATGTGGATCTCGCTACACTGGATCAAAAATGTTTTGTGTTTTTTTTTAATTATATAGATCTTCGTTTGACACCAACCTCACCTGATGGTAAGAGATGTTATGGTGGCAAAGTGTTCCATACCGCATCAAGAACGTAGAACCAAAACGGTGTCTGCGAATAGGTGGTATATCAACTAGGTACTGAGCCGTGCGCCTGCTTGTCCTTTGATGGAAAGGAGATGGCGGAATCAGATCGTAAAGTTCCTGGGCACATTCCCCGAAATGTATTCTGTAAAAGATCGATAGGCTTGCAACTTTACGGCGGTGTTCGAGACTTTGGGTCTGAGTCTCCACCATATATTGCTCACCTATAAGCCAAAAAGCCCTACGTTCTATCGAGTCCAAGGTAGCGAGCTGGTATTTGGCCGAACCATCCCAAAGGTGGCAGCAGTACTCCGAACCAATTTATTTTTTTAAATTTCCAATTCATATTACACATTTGTGCACCCTTATTTAAAATCTTTCAAGAACGGAATTTATTATGATTTGTATAGTGCCTGGCGGTAAGTAGCAGCAATATTATTGTAGTTGAGAAAAGGATGCTGATTTAAACTAATAGAGGAACACTTTATTTTCATACGATCTGAAATAGGAACAACCGGCCCACCTGATGTTAAGTGGTAACCATCGCCTTTATCAAAGTACCCACACACTCACGTAATAATCGTATAATCCCCAAATTTTGAATCTTGTTTTAATTATTCGGCGAGGGGCCATAACGTGATTTATATTCCCCACACCTGAACACGTTGACGTATAGCACAGATCTGCGAATAAAATATGACGTGTATGATTATCAGAACTTGTTCTGGGTAGCTAGGTTAGTATGGATAGGTTTATTACAAAGAAAATACATGTGTAAAATACACAAATAACATTGGCGTGGCTCGCTCCTTGCCTCGTGGTCTCTCAGTCCACCTCGGTGTACTCTGGGCACTTTTTATTGCCTATAGTCCACTTCAATGATAAGTAAACGGAAATTATAAGATGACTATAGTCCACGGTCCACCTGTACTCTTATAATGTAACTAGCTTCAGCCGGTGCCTTAGCACGCGTGGATTGCCAATAAAAAAACAACATAAAACCCTTCTCCATTAAAAAACACTTAGATGTGCCAACTTTTATGGTGATTGGTCAAACGGTGTCGGAATTTATCAATAGTATACAAACTAAAATCTATTTTATCTCTAAAGGTTCCTTTTCTCGATTAGCCATGATGGCCGACTATAAGCAAGCACCATCATCGGATGGAGAGCATATTCGCTTTTCGCATAATTATGGCTTTCATCATCATCATCATCATATCAGCAGTAAGACGTCCACTGCTGGACAAAGGGCTCCCTCATTGATCTCCAGGAACTGCGGTTGGAAGCGGCCTGCATCCAACGCCGAGCTGCGGTTCTTACCAAGTCGTCTGCCCATCTTGTAGGTGGACGTCCTACGCTGCGCTTGCCGGTCCGTGGCCTCCACTCGAGAATCTTCCGGCCCCATCGGCCATCTGTTCTGCGCGCTATATGGCCTGCCCATTGCCACTTCAACGTGCTAATCCGTCGGGCTATATCGGTGACTTGAGTTCTCCTACGTATCTCCTCATTTCTGATTCGATCCCGTAGAGAAACCCCGAGCATAGCTCGTTGAGCGACTCTGAGCTTATTCATAAGGCCAGTAGTGAAGGACCACGTCTCGGTTCCATATGTCATCACTGGTAACACACACTGATTGAAGACTTTCGTCTTAAGGCACTGAGGTATGTTGGACGAAAAGACGTTGCGAAGTTTCCCAGTCTTCCTCAGAGTTGGATTCGACGATTGACCTCTTTCTCGAAGTTGGACCTACCTAATTGGACTGTTTGTTCTAGGTATACATACGCGTCGACAACTTCAAGAGCCGAGTTCTCAACCATAACTGGGGCAGGCACGAAATGGACATTCGACATAATTTTCGTCTTATCCATGTTCATTTTAAGCCCTACCCGTTGGGAGACTCGATTGAGGCCTTTGAGCATCGTGCTGAGCTCTTCCATCGACTTTGCCATGACCACAATATCGTCGGCAAACCGAAGGTGAGTGATGTATTCGCCGTTAATATATATGCCCAGTCATTTCCATTCCAGAAACCATTATGCCATTAATTATGTCATAAAGTCATTATGGCTTTATTCGTTAAAAATTTGACATGCATAGAACTTATAATTGACTTATAGGTACTTTGTCGCTGATGACATTAGATTTATGGTCAAGTGGATTGAGGTTGTATATCACCACATTCTCCCGTGGTTAAGAGGTGACATAGCCATGAAAATAAGTTGGTGGGCGTCGCTCTCTTGCTAAACGACGAGGTCCTGGGTTTTGTGCGTTAATAGAATCCGGAGCACTACTAGCTGGGTCAACAGGTACTTGGATATCTGATTCATTATTAGACTACAGAAATCCAACTTGTATCCGATTCTGTTTCGCGATCTTCATTATCAGATGGGGCGTCTCCTGTAGGCGCTAAGTGCCGATTTGAAACGACCATCTCTCGTCCATTCTGGAGCCTGATGTGAGAATTCAGAGGATTAGCCTCGAGTAACTCTACTTCCTCGACCATAGGATCATATTTGCTAATACCTGTAATGTAATCCATACGATACTTCTTTTGTGTCATGACTTATGTAAATTTGACAGAAGTTTTTCTGATTATTTTACGTCAATGTTATGTAGTGATCTAAGATGTTGCATATTTTGTAAACATTTTATTTGTAATCGTTTTATAATTCTAACAATGAACACGTTCTCATTTTTATTAGTATTTATATGTCAATCTACTGCATTTGTATCAGAAGACATAAACGTCGGGACCGTACTATTTTCTCCCTCAGATATCGGGAAGGAGCAATGGACTGCAAAGGAGATAGGACTTCTTCAAGCTAGAAGGCACTTCCAAATGCTAATACCCCCACTTAATATGATAAATGCAAACGAAAATGACATCGATTCAATTCTAGACTATTTCAAAAAGAGCTACTTATCCGTGAAATCCGAAGCTCGTGAAAATGAAACGAGCAGTATTATGGAAAAAGCTCTTTCGGACACTATAGGAGGCTATCTCAAAACATGGGTACTTCCAATCACAAAGTATGCTTACTACGGAGGTACAGTATCGCTAGAAAATGCGGTCAAACTTTTCCAGTTTTACGAAGAAATTAAAAAGAACTTGAATACTAATGGCAATGCCTGGAGCAAACCTAACGTTCATTTGCTAAACACCTTATCTATCAATATTGCTCCCTTACCAGTAAATCTTAGACGATCAAATGACCCATGCCGATGTCTTGGGTATTTTGAAAAAACTGATTCAGGGCTTGCTATACCTATTCCTAATGTAAACTGGAACGAAAACGCATCGTCTATGTTCGTGCCACTCAGAAACTACTCTATAGTTCCACTTAGCTCTCCAAATAAGTATTCTTTGTTTTATTATTACGACGCTGCAAAGAATTGTATTAAAACAACCAAGCTAGAAGAACAAATGAAATTTGAAGAGAGATTTCAGAATTGGTTGGCTAACGAAGTTGTCCCCCATCTCAATGATGAGCATTTTTACCCAGCTTTTGGAAGTGTACTCTCACTTATTAATAATTCAATGATTCTTGACGATGCTGACTTCAATATGTACGCTGCACAACATCCCACACAAAATATGAAAACTACTATTGCTGGAATTACCATTAACATGTCATATAAGAAAATGGTGTTCATATTTTTTATTATTATACTGGAACTAGCCTGGTGTATCCCCGCATTATGCTATTTAGTGTTTGTAAAAATGAGACAGGAAAAAAATTGTAATATTTATTTTTTTCTTGGAAAACCAAAGAAGAAAGACCAACATGATAAAGGTACTTGCATTTCTCAGTGCACACAGCGTACTCCCATTCAAAACAGTGCTGTAGGATTACCTTGTCAATCATTAGAAGGGTTAAAGCTTAATGTCACACCATGTCACAAACGAGGTGTCAACTTTTCAAACAAAACTCAGAGCTATGATATCGAAACTGTGATAACCTTACCTTACCTGAACACCGACGTTAGACCGCACTGCGCCTCGATGATGATTCATGAGAGATCGACTCCTAGACATGGCATTCCAAAACATACGGCCGACGTGAACATTAAAAAGTCGTCAACAATTCATGAAGTATCCAGCTGCCAACCTCACTTAGATAATACTAACAAACCAGAGAGTTACACTTTTGTAAAAGAACTTGAGCCAACAAAAACTTTTACGACATTTCAACAAAATAAAAGATCTATCGAAATTACTATAGATAATAAACAGACGCCGGTAACTAAAGAACCTATTGCGATAAAGTCATGTGCTACTAAAGTTTGCGCCTGCAAGGACTGTACTACTAAAGAAGTTTGTAAATGCAAAAACGTTGCCAAACAAAACAAAACTGATGAAAGATCAAAACATGTAGTGCCTACAAACAATCAAAATCGCGAAAAAGTGCGAGATAAGAATCAAATCGACACAAATGACATCAAGAGTTGTAAAGGTGTCAAAGTACGGTCTGGTAAGCCATACTTTGAGATCACAATTGAGAGATCGAAGCAATCCTCTACGGTTTCCAAGCCGCAACTAAACCCACCCGAACTAAAAGCGAGACAAAGCAAGATTCCAAGGAGAGCAACTCAAGCATGTTTCAGGAGCAGTGAAGCACAAGCTACCTGTAGCTTAGCTCCCAAGAATGTTCAATCTCAAACTCTTACCAAAGGTAGAAGTTTTATCCCTCAGCCTTGCAAACAGAAAACCGTAGATGATATTGTACTTAATAGAAAAAAATCAACTTCTGAAGTCAAGAAGCTAAATGACACCTTGTAGTAGGTATACATTATATTTGATTAGAGTTTAATGCTCATTAAATTAGGTATATTGGCATATTATGCTAAAAAGTTTTTCTTTTTAAAATTCATGAATTCAGTCTAAAAAAAATCTAGGAGCTTTCACCATGACAGTAAATTATTGCAGTCTCCTTTACATGATAAAAACTTCAAGTACATGTAATCAATCATTCCTTCTATCCCTATCAACATGGGGAAAGGTAAAATGTGTACAACCACCTAACACGTGATGATGAAAGACTTTCGTCTTATGACACGTTAACGTCAAGGTATTATGCTTCCCATGCGTGGATCTCATGATGGATTTCAGACAGAGCCAAAGTAGATTACTTCAGATTAACGCTGTACAAAATTAACTGCTATTATACTCGTAAATCATCATCATCATTCTCAGCCCGTGTTGACCCACTTCTTTTTCTTCTTTCGTGTCAATGGCAGTTTGACATCTAAATGTTATTAGCCCAATAGAGAGCAACTTCCACACCCCTGGTACAAATCTTCTCGTGTGCAGATGGTTGGGCATAGAGGTCATAAGAGCAGGTGGGCCATTGTTTGTAAGATGGCCCCCACAGTGGCAATTGCTCCGGAATGGGTCGATGTAGCCCTACTTGGCTAGATTGTCTCAGCAACTAGAGTACGCAACCGGTTTAGTGACTTCCGAATTGGCCACTGCAGCTTGTAGCCGGAAGGAAGATGCTCCGCTGGTGGAATGTAATCAGGAGAGATAGTGTAATGGGAGAACCATAATTCAAAACTCGCTACTGCCGAGCTTTTGTCCGTGGGGTTGGTGGATCCGAAGAAACTCTTACGGCTTTTCAGGTGGGCCGATTGTGGCTGATGGCCATACAGTCGGTGGCGGTCGTCAGTTTCCTGCTTACATTTTTCAACACTGCAAGCAACCTCACGGCGAACGCTTAGTGGTGCCGTGTTGACCCACTGCAGCCTGGGCATAGCCCTCTCTTTGTTTCTACCATTCATCCCGATCCTGTGCTAGTCTGAACCACGTACGACCCACCCACGGTCTTATGGATGACGCATCTCGCTGGTGGACTATAAATCATAGGAAAATAAATTAGAAAAAGATAGAAATTAAATAACTTTATAGTCATAGGTGAAAAACACATTAACAAGTCATTAATACTTAAATTAAGGTTAACAGTCTATAACTCGTCAGGTGTTGATTACATGATCTACATAATTGCAAGTAGGTAGGTACAGTATAAACAATAAGCACACAAAAAACATTGGGTAGGTGTACAATTAAACAATCATGTAACAAAATTCAGTAAGTATTTAGTGTATAGGGGCGTGTATAATAATTTAATTCATTGCTAAAAACTTATACACACACTAACATTGATGGGTGATAGAGAGTATGAATATTGTTTCTTTGTTCTTTTTGTCTCCCGTGTGTGTTTGTTCTGTTGTACTATTGGTGTTGTTCACAAATAAATGTTTTTTTTTGATTTGATTTAAATAGATCAGAAAACTGAACAACCCAACTCACCTAAATTCCGGTGTAAAAGCCTATTCCACACAGTTTGCCAGCTAATCACAGTGACGAATTTATTGGGCGCGATCCGGGTGAATTACACCCGTGCCCGTCTGAATTATTACATTTACCCGCCCGCCCAGCTCAGGTGGCGAGCAGTGGTCTAATCTGTCATTACTGTGCCACTTAGCTGATTTGCTCGAACTAAGTAGTATCTTACAAAAGTAGTTATAGAATAGATTAATATTCGCCACCTACGAGAACGACTAGTTTTTTTTTCTTATTTTATTTAATTAATACACGTCTTTCTACATCAGCTTTGGAAGCTAATAACAGACTTAACCCCACGAACTTACTTGCTTTCAATCTATGAATACTTATGACAAATAACAAAAGAAATAAAAATTAAGGGTCCTACCACAAAAAATATAAACACCCGCTAAACACTATTTTAAAAAAAAAGTTGCACTCCGGGAGTGCCGACAGAAGTGAAAACTTGAATAAATGCAGACTACAATACAGATACTTATACACAGAGGTGTCAGTAACAGTCATTGTCAGTAGTCAGTGAGAGGTGTCGGTAACAGTGTCGCGAATACAATGGTTTATTACCATCTCAAAAAATGCTCAACGCACCTCAAGTAGTTTTCACTTCAAATATCCTGAACGAAAATTGATAAGGATTTTTTGTAGTGTTTATTTTTTTTATGGTAACAAGGAAAAAGTTTATTAACAATATAACTATATACATTTATATAGCACACAATATTACAATTATGGAAGTGTTGGTTAGAGTTATTGCCACATAAAGTCTTTCCATTTCTTTATTTTCTCGATGACAGCTCCTGTGAAAACTTGAACGAGCGTCTTTTTTACATCATGTATGCATTATTTTATAAAAATATAACGCTTACGCACATACAAGGTTATACCAGAGTCGGAGAAACTGATAGGGATGGAGCTATCGATAAACGTAACACGATAACAGACCCGATATTGTTTTACAAAATGTAAGAAACTAAACTACTGCCGGATACTTTTGTACAAATTTATTAACTAATATTATATTTCATTACAAGATGTTACACGTATTAATTCTTGCTTGATAATGCCAACTTCTTTAAAATTTTCAAAGCTGTTGTAAAATAAGTAGGTATAGGTAGGTACTCGACAATGAAACGAAATAATTATAACGACAGGTAATCTTTATTTATTTATTTTAATCAAAATCTGATGAATCGTCACTGTCACTAGATGAGCTCTCCCCATGAGGTCACAACACTACAACTATCAAATTAGAACTGTCATCGAGAAAATAAAGAAATGCAAACACTATAGCAATTGGCAGCCGCCACATTCTTTATGTAGATTGAGTAGGAAAAATTTGAAAAAAAATCTTTAGTAACACCGTAGTCGTGCAATGGCACCTCGGCAACATTTCCTCAAGTGCCTAGTTATAAGGTGCCCTTAGATTTTCCTACGGACAGTATTTCAGGAAGCTAACACCAACAAACAGATGTTCGAAATTACTCCAATTGAGTCTACGGTGTCCATAAATTAGGCAAAAGCTCGTACAATTTGTCCGCTAATCCCACGTCAATGGAGGATTATCCGGGACGATTGCCAGTAATCCCACAACATTCAATCTGACCGCTATTTATCGAGGGTTGGTCACCCTGCCCGCGCCTGCCCTATCGCTCTTATCGAACTCCTAATAGATTTGCCCACTTCATTTTGTAAGATTTGTTAGCAGTTCTAATTCGATAATCGTTTGCAGCACAACTCATGGCTGGTTCCTATATCCGTCGGTAACCGACTACGACTCGTATCTCCTTGAAAACGTGTCAAACTTTTGACACGTTCAAGGAAAAACGAGTCGTAGCTCAAGGAACGTCTACTAACTAAAACATGGAAGGAGTGCTATTGCATCAATGTGTCTTTACGCTAGTAATGCTACCGTGTCGATATTTCATCATCATCATCATCATATCAGCCGTAGGACGTCCACTGCTGGACAAAGGCCTCCCTCATTGATCTGCAAGAACTGCGGTTGGAAGCGGCCTGCATCCAACGCCAACCTGCGGTTCTTACCAAGTTGTCTGCCCATCTTGTAGGTGGACGTCCTATGCTGCGCTTGCCGGTCCGTGGCCTCCATTCGAGAACTTTCCGGCCCCATCGGCCATCTGTTCTGCGCGCTATATGGCCTGCCCATTGCCATTTCAACGTGCTAATCCGTTGGGCTATGTCGGTGACTTTAGTTCTCCTACGTATCTCCTCATTTCTGATTCGATCCCGTAGAGAAGCCCCGAGCATAGCCCTCTCCATAGCTCGTTGAGCGACTCTGAGCTTATTCATAAGGCCAATAGTGAAGGACCACGTCTCGGTTCCATATGTCATCACTGGTAACACACACTGATGGAAGACTTTGGTCTTAAGGCACTGAGGTATGTTGTATGTTGGACGAACAGACGATATTTGATATCGATGAATTAGATGACTATTCTTAAGCTACCTCTAATTACCTATGATACGAACGAACCCAATTTTTATACATCCATTTTGTTTTATACATCTTCCTTGTCGTAGCTAGTTACCGACGGATATAGGAACCCGCCGTAAAGGTAGCACTTGACGATACGTCCATCAATCCAAATGGAGTGGACGTATTCCAAAATGGTTTGTGAATGTAATAAACGTTTGCCAATCAAATGTACACCTTCGAGCTTTGCATTTCTAAACGGATTAAAATCCATGTATCCAATCCAAAAGTACCTCCATAAGGAAGCATTCCAAACAGACATATCGTCAATGGCTACCTTAATTCAACAAGTCCTGATGACTAACTTATCTGAACTTTGTTTATCATCTGCTTCATCATCATAGCAGCCACAGTCCACTGCTGAGCGTAGTTCGCACCTAATACATTCAGCTAGAATAACAGATTTTATGTGGCCACACACACAACTGCTCCTAATAACCTTTTTTATAGATCTTAGGTATTTCCATCTAGTGACCGTCCTTTGCTAAGCTTTCCAGCGCGTGATCTGGACTCGAGAACCTTGGTATTAACTATCCTGTAACTGTATAGTCCTCCTAGTATCCTGTATAGTATTGTTGTCTGAATTAAATGATTCACATTCATTTCATAACGCTGCCAGGCTAAAATGGGAATGGGCGGATGGGCAACGATCGTCGTGTCTGAAGACGGGCGACGCGACGGCGCCGAGGAAAGCCTAGTAGACGCTGGCGTGACGATCTCAATGCCTTCAAGACAGATTGGTGGAATTTGGCACGCGAGCGAAAGTCCTAGAAGACAGTGGGGGTGACCTTTGGCCAGCAGTGGGATGACATAGGAAGAAAAAAAAACATATATTTCATTTAATGAAACACGAGAGTCGTTTAGGAGATTGGAGCGTCAGCTCTTCCTTGGGAAGTTGAAGTTAATTTAGCCATCGATACCATCACTGCGTTTGTCTTAGGTTTGCAATATAATTTTCTATTAAATTATTTTTTTCTAACCTATTATTAGGTTTTTACGTAAGATAACTGTATTTATTAATATGTTAGGCATTAATTATTATGTTCTTATTTAGTCATTTAGGGTCTGTATTTAATAATAGCTTTGAAATACCTTTTTTCCTGTGTCACGCCTTACCTTCTTTTAGCACGACCAGGATTACTGGTAGATAATGATATTAGCATTAAGTCCTCGTAGCACTATTCTGTTATGTGTATTAAATAAATAAATAGTATTATTATTGATATCACAACTGCTGATCTAGTTGCTAAAACTGCGTGATCCACTGCTGCTCCACTTGCTAATAAGCCTCTGTGCAATACAGGGTGTTTGGTAATATACTGACGATATTCAAGTGACGGTTTCTCAAAACATAAAAAAAGATATTTCGAAAAAAAAACTACCAGTATAAGACAGCATACTTTTGATATTCAGCATACTTTTGGGTATAGCCCGCGTTACACTAGTTATATTATCAAATTGTAAGAAAATCGACTAAGTTTAGGTGGTTAAATTGGTATAAAACTTACTGCCTACTCTTGCAATCGACATCCAAAAATAAAGGCCGATTTGATATCTCTCTCTGAAATGGTTGCGGGTTTTGGGTTAGAAAGGGACAACAAGAGATATCTCGAGACGTCACCAATTCAGTATATGTGGTTAGATGGCAAGCTTTAAATATAATAGCGCAACATAAGTTTAATAAAGTGTTTGTTTTACATGCCAAAATAAATTTCACATATCTATGGAAAACACTTCACAAATTTATTTATTATGCTCATCAAAATAACCCTTTTCATTTTTGTGCGTATATTTTCAAACACCCTATACATATATCCCATATTATTGCATATAATTGATAAAAATTAATTGTGAATTCTAGAGCAAGTATAGTTGTTTAATTTTGTGCCTGAATTGTAAATGCTTCTAAAATCTATAAACTTAAAAATTGTGGAAAAAATAGCGAATGTATTCTACGGTGGATCCAATAAAACAACACAGAATAACACAGAGGATCATCTAAAAGCCATAAATTCTTAATTCCTTATTAATCACTAGAATTAAATAACGTCCATGGCGAGGGCCATAGTTCACTCTGATTTATGTACAGGACCCAGGATTAGAAGCAGCTGGTCTGCCAAATCCGGGCTACTTACTCTATCTGTTCTTTGCATGTGGTAGGCCAACACTGCTGTCGGAGTTTTAAGACCATAATAGAAATATATTTATTGTGACCATAAATGTTACATAGATGAGTTGTGTCCCTGTTTCCCAGAAAAGCGTAAGCTGTGGCCTAAGAAACAGTTCTCTCCTGAATGACATGATATAAATATTACAGTCTACTAGTACATGAAAACGAAATAACAAACAAAGAAATGTGATGTCGGAAAGCGCACATGCTTGCATGTATGCTAAATTCAGTGATCGGACTAGGGTGAGCTATTTTGTGTACTTGCCATATGTAAGAATAATTTGGATATTCCCAAAATCCCGGGATTTGCTTTTTAAGTAGAAAAATAACAAAAAGCTATTAAACAAGCCAGGGTCAAAAGAAATTCACCTCACAACAAAACACAACAGGAAGCAAACAAGCGCACTCTAAGAACCGAAGTAATCGAGTGAGACATTTGACAACAAGTTACTGTCGGTAAACCATTGAATAGTAGTGGTGCAGAAAGAGACAAAACAGGTGCGTCGCTCCGACAGAAACAACCCGCTATTGTTTTCGTTATCGGCGTATGCGGCTATATCACGAGTTTCAACAAAGCGGCAACGTGTTGCTGATGTAAAATTTACAACGTCGCTCGGGCGCTTATTGGCTTACATAAACCATTTTTATACTTATTGATAAAAATAATTATCCCGGATAAATCCGGAAAATTCATGAGGATTAGTCGGAATCTAATGGAATATCCATATTAACATCAATGTTTGCGGTCAATGAACCTAAATAGCTCTACCTACTCCGACCAGTGATGCTAATGCATCAGTGTTTAAGCGAGTGAAAGCGTGTAGGTAATAATAATAATATAAAAAGTTTCGACCTTGTTTAATGATTTTTGATCAAGCGAAGCGAGATCTCAAGTCGGCGTTGTATGTATGTCAGCACCTTGCCCACGTCTACAAAATGAAAGCCCATTGTCACGTTTTCACCATAAAAATGTGGATAAACATAATTTACGGCCTGATTACGGACTTATTATTTTTTATTCGGGCACTAATCCTCTTTACTATATAGAACAACTAACTTTATTTAAAATCCACTGGAACTTCGGCTAACTAAAATGGTGTAATTATAAAAACTTTCAGCGGCACAAGAATTTAATGGCCTTTGGAAAATAAATACGTACTTTGATTGGTAGATTGAAAATTCTTTATTGCACAAAAATACATAAATCTGTACATAGGCGAACTTAATGTTAGCAAGCATTCTCTTCTAGTTAACCCTTGCGTAGTGTGGAAAAAATATTTTTGTAGATAGTGCAGTATATGGAGCAAGAAAATGTTAAGGAAAAATAAGATTATGATATATTGACAATAATACCCATTCCAAACATCAAATACCTATATATATAGTTAAAGAGTATTTTCAATAAACGTACTTTCTAATATTACACATTAATAAACACTAGTTGAAAATAATAAATAAACTAATAAATACGTAGGTCACACTAAACGTTTTGCGTAACTTAGAAAAACAACATTTTATAACCAAAATATTATGTTTATTGCTTTTGAAAATACCTTTACATTTTAAACATTTATTCATGCGATCGAACCATTTTTTTAAATGGACGTCCACAGATCTGAAGGCATGTTTTCTACGTGCTGATCACTGCCTCTTCGGAGTTGGTAAAAGTGAAACATGTCATCAAATCTTTTTTTTTATTCAATGTCTCATCAAATCTTTGATTTTGGGGAAAATACAGAAATCACAGGGTGCTAGGTCGGGGCTATGTGCAGGATGGGTGATGAGTTGTACTATTTCGGAAGCTAAAATGACTTTGTTTTGTTTGCCGTGTGTGAAGAAGCGTTGTCATGATGTAGGAGAACGCGGCTTTTTGGTCGCCTTTCGCGAACTTTTTCTAACACCCTGGGTAAACAAATGGTAGAATACCACTTGGCATTAACACTCTTTTGATATTCAAGTGGAATTATGCAGATGGGACTCGTAGCTAAGAAAAAAACCGCGATCATTTTTTTACCAACGTTTCTCGCCTGCCTCACTTTTGTTGACCTGTTCTCATTTTCATACACCCATTCACAAGATTGCTTTTTTTTTTCGGGTTCAAAACAATAAATCCAAGTTTCTTCTCCTGTGACAATGTCATAAACAGCATTAGAATGTCCGTGATCGTACTTCGGTAGCATCTGTGAGCACCATTCCACGCGAGCCCGCTTCTGCTCCGCTGTTAGTTCATGTGGGATCCAACGACAACAAAGTTTCCGAACTTTCAATTCTTCGTGTAAAATTTGCTGAATTTGGCTAATACCAATCCCCAATAGTCCTCAAATTGTCTCATAGGTAATCCGCGGGTTTTCTTCAATTAGCAGCTTAACAGTAGCCACATTATTTTCGTTGACGGCAGTTGAAGGCTGCCCTTCATGAAATTCGTCATGTAAAGAAACCCGACCTCTCTCAAATTCAGCAAACCATCGTCTTACGGTGCTCAAACAAGGTGCTTTTCTCCAGAAAGCATTTTGAAGACGAGCGACACAGTCTTGCGGAGAGAGAGAACTTTCAAAATCATAAAAAATCATCGCTCTAAAATCTTTTCGACTTAATTCCATTTTCGTTGCGTTCATAGAACTTTAGTGTGTGATAAAAACAATTGATAAATGATTTCCCGCCAATATTTTTATTTTTACTTAGAAGGTTGCAACGTTTAAAAAAATATAACATTCGAAATTCAAATAGTTCCGAATATAGTTCGAGCTAGAAGTGCAAAACTTTTAGTATGCCCCATGTAGGTAGTTACAATAATGCTAAATAAATTCGTATGATATAAAGATAACATAGTGGATAAATAACAGAGCATCTACAGGACATCCCTCATTTTGTGGCTTCGGCACGGCTTCGTTCATGAGAGTGAGGTAGTGCTTGCACACTTTGGATCTGAAAACCTCAATAGTTGTGTTGTGTTGAGGAGTCATTGTGTGTGGATGTGTGTGGAACGTACAAGACGGTCTGCAGCATACAGGGTAGAAAACCACTCTTTGAGGCAGTTAGGTGATTTGGGGTCATGTAGGATGTTATAAAGTAGATATAGTATATGTAAATGCTCTCTGACCTCGAGCCACTGTAATTGAACGCAGAAAGCAGATACGTGATCATATATCCCGCAAACCATGGATTTGCAAGCGCTCCAGCTTGTTTAACCCACCCTCTGTAGCATCGGAAAAAGTAACATCGGCGTAGTCAAGAATTGGAAAAAGTTGTGCGTTCACGAGTGTTTATGAAAATAGAGAAATCATCGTTATTCGTTTCAAAAACTTCAGACTTTTCAGTTATGTCCGTTCTGATCTGCACAAAATCAGTAGATTCACAGAAAACTAACTAGCTAGTTTGTTTGTGTGAACGTAGGCGTGGGCGTGGGCGTGGACGCCCACGCCCACGCCCACGCCCACGCCCACGCCCACGCCCACGCCCACGCCCACGCCCACGCCCACGCCCACGCCCACGCCCACGCCCACGCCCACGCCCACGCCCACGCCCACGCCCACGCCCACGCCCACGCCCACGCCCACGCCCACGCCCACGCCCACGCCCACGCCCACGCCCACGCCCACGCCCACGCCCACGCCCACGCCCACGCCCACGCCCACGCCCACGCCCACGCCCACGCCCACGCCCACGCCCACGCCCACGCCCACGCCCACGCCCACGCCCACGCCCACGCCCACGCCCACGCCCACGCCCACGCCCACGCCCACGCCCACGCCCACGCCCACGCCCACGCCCACGCCCACGCCCACGCCCACGCCCACGCCCACGCCCACGCCCACGCCCACGCCCACGCCCACGCCCACGCCCACGCCCACGCCCACGCCCACGCCCACGCCCACGCCCACGCCCACGCCCACGCCCACGCCCACGCCCACGCCCACGCCCACGCCCACGCCCACGCCCACGCCCACGCCCACGCCCACGCCCACGCCCACGCCCACGCCCACGCCCACGCCCACGCCCACGCCCACGCCCACGCCCACGCCCACGCCCACGCCCACGCCCACGCCCACGCCCACGCCCACGCCCACGCCCACGCCCACGCCCACGCCCACGCCCACGCCCACGCCCACGCCCACGCCCACGCCCACCCCCACGCCCACGCCCACGCCCACGCCCACGCCCACGCCCACGCCCACGCCCACGCCCACGCCCACGCCCACGCCCACGCCCACGCCCACGCCCACGCCCACGCCCACGCCCACGCCCACGCCCACGCCCACGCCCACGACCACGACCACGCCCACGCCCACGCCCCTCCCACGCCCACGCCCACGCCCACGCCCACGCCCACGCCCACGCCCACGCCCACGCCCACGCCCACGCCCACGCCCACGCCCGCGCCAACGCCCACGCCCACGCCCACGCCCACGCCCACGCCCACGCCCACGCCCACGCCCACGCCCACGCCCACGCCAACGCCCACGCCCACGCCCACGCCCACGCCCACGCCAACGCCCACGCCCATGCCCACGCCCATTTACATTAATTCTTTTTACACTTACCTCAAACGTTCTGAATACATCCCTGTACCTATACTTAACATTGTAGGTAATAGCGTAGACCTAAAGATTACTAATAAGCACCTATGTATGTAGATAAATAAGCAGCACCCTTACCTTTGTAGTTTCCAACCACGGTTTTCAGCGCTCGTGAACTTAGAATGATAACCTAGGTAATCAAATACCATGAAAGAATCCACTTTTGGAAGGTTACCGATATCTGATTGAGCTTGCACAAAACCAGGTTCTATTTTATTAGTACTCATATTATGTACGTTTTTACACTCTCACTTATACTCTAACAACTCTATAAGTAAACAAATTGACAAATGTAGTGAACAAACGCGTGGCCTCTACGCCCTCTACGCGTGGCCTCGTTCCATGCTTTTGGCGTCGTACCTTCAAGCAAGGCGGAATTAAAGAGCTTCTGAAGGACCGCTTTCAGAAGCTCTGAAGTGATTCCGTCCTCACCCGGCGCCCTGTCGTTCTTAAGCTGCTTCAAGGCCATCCTGATCTCATACAGGCTGATGTCCGGAATATCTTCGGTATAATGTTGGGTCAGTTTGGCTCTTGGGTCGTTGGCCGCACTCTAAACAGGTTTAGTGACCGAATCGTAGAGCCGTCCATAGAACCTTTCGACTTCCCTTAACACTTCCGCTTTACTTGACGTTATGCTGCCTTCTTCCCTCTTCAGCTTCGTCATGCGGCTCTGCCCAATAGAATTATCTCTTGCGAACACTTTGGAGCCTTTATTCCGCTCTATCGTATCTTTAATACGAGATGTATTAAAGGTACGAATATCGTGCCGCAAGGATTTCCAAATTTTTCTATTGAGCTGCCTATGTGACTGAGCATCATCGGGAGACTGCAGTCGCAAAGGACGTCGTTCAGCCATGAGGTTAAGGGTGTCATCAGAGAGTTTTTGAGGTCTATTGGTACGGGGGGTCTTAAAGAACTGGGACCCCACCGTATGGACGGTTTCTAGGAACCTGTTATTGATCTCGTCCACTGATGCATCTACTTCTAGACAGTCAAAACGATTTGCAAGTTCGAGTTGAAAGCTCTCGAGGTTTTGGATATGTGCGCGAGTGGGTCGGAGCGTAGACTTCATCAAACGGGACCTTTCAAGTTTAACGTTCATATTCCATGTGGCTCTAACAATTCGGTGATCACTGCCGGTTTTCACCCTGTGTATCACAGAGACATCATTGAATATTCGTTTCTTGTTGGTCAAGATGAAATCAATCTCATTTCTCGTGGAACCGTTGGGACTCATCCAGGTCCATTTCCTGAGAGGCGGCTTCAGGAAAAAATAATTCATCATAAAGAGTCCTTCGTTCTCCAGAAAATCGGCCAGCCTCTGTCCCCTGGGGATGCGTTGCCCATATCCAAATTGCCCCACTCTCAACTCATCATCGCTTCTCATGCCTAGCTTTGCATTGAAGTCCCCCATAACAACAATAAAGTGAATTTTGTTCGTATGTATGGCTCTGCTGATGTCCTCATACATAGACTCTACTTCTTCATCTGGGTGTGAAAAGGTCGGCGCATATACCTGAACGACATTCAGCGAATATCGCTTAGATATTCTGAGTGTCAGGTACGCGACCCTGCTTGACACACTGTCGATGGTGATAATGTTGTTGATGAGTTACTTGTGAACGAGAAACCCAACACCACCTTGGGACTGTTGGTCGCCCTCCCGGTAGTATAGTAGGTACCAGACTTGAAGGATATCGTGTCCTCGCCCTCTACGGACCCAAATTATCCCAGTGTAATCTACTAATTTATTCTGCCAGCTCAACAATCTTTTCGTCTGTCCTCAAAGTGCGAATGTTGTGTGTTACCAGGGCCAGTGGTCGTCGTAGGGTTTGTTAGCCGATCGTCTCCCGGGGATTCTT
Organism: Philereme vetulata; assembly: GCA_918857605.2. Classification (NCBI taxonomy): domain Eukaryota; kingdom Metazoa; phylum Arthropoda; class Insecta; order Lepidoptera; family Geometridae; genus Philereme; species Philereme vetulata. The sequence goes on from OU975442.1 coordinate 7,400,042, forward strand.
AGCACCCCTGGCCCCGCCGTTACCGTGACTGCTACCGTAGCCAGGATTAGCGGGGCCGCCGGGGACTCGGGGCCTGGTTTTATGTTGCACTATATCCATAAGGGGGTTGTTGCCATACTCGCCACGCTTGGCAGGCGGGTTGGCGAGCGCATTATAGATATTGAAAACACGAAAAGATGCTGCTGCCTATCTTTCGGAGGTATCCCTTAGCAGATTCCTACTGCATCCACGGGCAAGAGCGGAGGGGCAACCTTCTACTGTCGGCGTCCCACGGCTGATTTTATCTGTACAGAAACCTTATTGCCACTGAGTAAATAAGTGACGAAAACATGGAAATATGCTCATTTAGGCTTAAACGCTCTTAAGTATTTCCTGGTACTATTTTGATAGTCAAAGATTACAAATAATACTTTTGTTTTGTTTTTATGGGAGACTCGCGAGATCTCAGTTCGGGGCGAACCACTAGTTATAATAACTTAACTTGCCCTCCGAAGCACGAAGCATGTAATAATTTAAATACCTACCACTACTACACCATTAACATAAAGCTAAGGCCATCAAATGTTAAAAATCTGATTTGTTCCCTGGTGGGCTTACGTGGAATAGAACGATGGATGAAACGATTCACAATAAGTTTAGTGCTCGTAGATGTAATCGAACGATTACATAATCGATTTATGCTTTACTTGCATATAAAAAAAATATTTCTTATTAAAATCCATTAACAAGAATGTCTCGGCAGTACAATGAGTTAGCAAAGTCGAATATAGTGCTGGATATCATTAACCCTAACCTATATAAATTTGTCACACAACTCAAAGTCATCCTCCATTTTAACGGGGATACATACGCTCATAGTAGCGTCGTGGGCTACCAAGTCGGTTGATAGTATATAGTAAGTATATAATTAAGTATTTTGTTTATATTACGTGTTTGTTTTTTTGTTTTAATTATTGTTTATTTTTCTTCTGATTCTCAGTTAAGTGTCTATTCATTTTAATTATTTAGTAGTAGTTATGTTCTTAAACATGCTTTTTCTTTAGTTTCCTCGATGAGTACTTTTCTGTGCGCACATAAGTTACGTTTCAAGCCAGATAAAATTATTATTTTTGTTAAGTTATATTTTTATTGCTTGTAATGTGTAATGTGTGCCTTGTAAAATAAAAAAAAAATGCGGGCGTACCTTCCCTTACTCTGAAGAGCTAGCACAACGGCAAATTGAAGGTACTCGGGGTGTTTTTTTTTACACTTCATAAAACTACGCAGAATCGTATCGATAGAGGCTTTTTAATAACACAACACAACTCCTTAATTCAATTTCCACTGTTTTCATCAAAATCTGTCCCCTTTACTTTTTTAAACGAGTTACTGACTCAAAACCCACGGCAAAAATAAAAACAGGCCAAGTGCGAGTCGGACTCGCGCACGAAGGGTTCCGTACCATTATCTATAAAAACGGCAAAAATCACGTTTGTTGTATGGGAGCCCCCTTTGAATATTTGTTTTATTTTAATTTAACTATTTATTTTTAAAGTAAATACCTATATACGATGTCCTTTAAATCACTGTTTTCCTAGAACAAACGTTGTTCAGACCATGGTCTAATAACCGTTTATAGCATCAAATCAGAGAATAAAAAATTAAAATCTAGACCTTCTCAAATAAGTCTAACATTCTTCAAAAACTAACCTTGACATAAAGTTCCCGTGAACGTACGCTAGCCGTAGCGTATTACCTACTCCTTAGTACCTAGTAGCTACCGGTCAGTGCGCTATGTTGTAGGGCGTAACGTTAAAATAGATGTTTTTAGTTCGCAACTTTTTATATTTTTCAAAGACCAATTTCGTTTTGTTTTTTAATTTGATGTTATAAACTGTTAGTAGTCCATGGTCTGAACAATCTTTGTTCCGGGAAAACAGTGATTTAAAGGACACCGTGTATGTATAACTAAATATTCTGTGAATATTTCAAGCGTCTACCTGTTGTCGTTATCAATATCGATTTAAACGAGCAAACAAATCACGTTTGTTGTATAGTAGCACCTCTTAAATATTTATTTTATTCTGTGTTTAGTATTTGTTGTTATAGCGGCAACAAGAAATACATCATCTGTGAAAATTTCAACTGTCTAACTGTCACGGTCCATGAGATACAGCCTGGTGACAGACGGACAGACAGACAGACAGTGAAGTCTCAGTAATAGGGTCCCGTTTTACCCTTTCGGTACGGAACCCTAAAAAGTACTCAAATGAACCGTTGACAGGCGCAATTGCTTAAAACCTCCGAAGACATTGTCGTAGTCGGTCGTAAAGCTATAATTTAAAGCTCCCCTTTAGAAAGCCGAGATTTTACTCAGATAACCATTCCTAACCCCTTATCTGGAAGTACTTCTTGGATTATGGTGTGGTGTTGATAACTGCTTTTTACTATTGAAGGGATTATAAATGGACATAGCTCGAAGAACTGACGGCCGTTGTGGTAGAAAGGTGCTCGAGTGGAGACTACGAACAGGAAAGTGCAACTTAGGACCAGTACGCGGGGGCCCGCGTACTGGGAGCTGTTAGGTGCAGGCCCCACAAGATCGGCCCCTTTGGAAATGTATGGAGAAGACCTATGTTTAAATCAAAATCAAATTAAATCAAAAACATTTTTTTGTGAACAACACAAATAGTACAACAGAACAAACACACACACGAGACATAACAAAAATAACAAAGAAACAATAACTAAAAGATTAAAATTAAATAAAAATGGAAAATATTGCAGTGTGTGTGTCGCATCGTACTCACTGCATGTGTCACAAAAAGGCTTTAACTCAGCATGTGCTGGGTTGCACTGGCTACCCAGCGCTGGTCTTCCGTTAGAGCCTCTAGGTTGGGTTATATTCAGCTTTAGACATCCTGTGGCTGGTATGCTAGTGGTAGGCAGTGATTAGTCTTTCTCCGTCAATTACGGTTTATTTCTGTTCGTATTGCCAATACATGGCCACATCAATGTGTTATCCGTGGCGGTATTGGCCACAATAATCTAAGGATAGATAAAGCACATAGTGTTAGATTATAAGTTAGGTTATTTGATAATATCGATGTGGAAGATGAAGAATGGCTCATGATCGATATCATATTGACGACCTCCGTGGTGCAGTGGACGAATAGCCGGCTGAGACGCAGGAGGTAGCGGGTTCGATTCCCGCAGCGGAACAAACGTTTGCATGATCTACAGATATTTATTCCGGGTCTGGTTGTTTCTTATATTATAAGTAATTATTTACAAAAAAACGTATATAAGTATTCTTATCAGTTATTTGGTTTCCATGGTACAAGCTCTGCTTAGTTTGGGGCTAGATAGCGCTATGTGAAATGTCCAGCAATATTTATTTATTTATTATTATAGCTGTTTAGTCTCAGAGATGTGGTAAGGATGTAACAAACAACAGAAATATTCAAGCAAAACCTGAACTGAACATACATAATTCTAATAAGTTTGTATGAGTCAGTATTTCAGTAAGTTCTGAGCAGAAAATCCGTTACGAATACTTACCTATAAGATCATTAATTTTTTTATTGCAAAATCACCTTTCCTCCTTTAAAATAATCAGAGAAGCCAGACTAAATTCTCAGTTACAAAGACCACCTCTCACACCGATCCAGTGCTGAGCAAATAACTTCTCGGTTCCTAATTGAGGCAGATAGGTGTGCCAGTAATTATCGGTGTAACAACCTCCCCAGGGACTTGACAGACCCTTTCACCAGATGCCGGGGGAAAACGAATCCAGATAACGAAAGACTGAAATCACATCTCTGGAAGACTCCGGATGTTGGAAATCTTGGAAGTTCAGTTGTTCAGAAGTGGAAGTTCGAATTGAAATGTTTAAAAGTTGTGCAGTTTGAAAAATCTGTGTTTATAAGAGTTTTTGGATCTATTAGCATATCTAAGCTTTTAAAGGTTACTGCTAATTAGATACCAGTAAAGCGCAGGAATTCAGTTTCGAAATTGATTTTTCAGGTTTTTTCAGATTTATTTATCACATGTGGTTCGCCCCGAGCTGAAATCTCGCGAGTCTCCCATAAAAACATAAACAATATTATTCGTAATCTTTGACTATCAAAATAGTGCCACGAAATAACAGCTACATACCTTACTTATGACCTACAGTTTCATTAAAATTACACACGGGAGTTTTCTGGGATACAAAATGCTGTTATTCTGGATTTCAGACTTTTCCCTATATTTGTGTTACTTAAGCTATACGCATACCAAATTACAGCACTGTGGGGTCACTGGTGTACCCTGTGAATTTTGTCAAAGTTTTGTTTTTATTATGGCTAATAACTCTAAAACTTCAACGATTACACAAAAAGTAAAAACAGGGTTAAAATTTTCTAATGAATACCTATCATTTGACATCTCATTTGACCTAACAGTCTCATTTTCAATTTTTTTTACCCCTCTTGAACCCGAATATCTCAACAAAACCCCAACATTTTTAGCTCATGTAGTCACACCTAAATTCTGCCATCACTACCTACCTATGTTACAAATTTCACGATGATCCGATAAACGCTTCGAAAATTATCCTCGGACAAACAAACATACATACATACATACAACGCCGATTTGCCCAAGTTGATTTAGAGATCACGTTTCGCTCTATCAATAACATTGATTGTTAGGTACGGCATGTCGTTTTTTTACATTGTTTTATAATTCTAAATAAACACTGATTTCTTAATTAAAATAAATACATTACGTACATAGTTACATTGATAAATAAGTGTAATAAATGAAACTACAATTTAACCTCCGTGGTGCAGTGGGCGAATAGCCGGCTGAGACGCAGGAGGTAGCGGGTTCAATTCCCGCGGCGGAACAAATGTTTGCATGATCTACAGATATTTGTTCCGGGTCTGGTTGTTTCTCTATATATTATGAGTATGTATTTACAAATATATATATAAATATATATATATATATATATATATGTATTCTATCAGTTATCTGGTTCCCATAGTACAAGCTCTGTTTAGGGCTAAATAGCGCTGTGTGAAATGTCCAGCAATATTTATTTTTATTTATTTATTTTTATTTAAACAAAAATGGAAACTTTTACATTCTTACACTATATTCTAGTTACATACCGATTAGCATGTTGATTTATTTACACTATGAAAATGAGAGAACTCTGAAAATTTGAGTACTTCTGTAGAGCAGTGGTTGAGTAGCCAATTAAGACGCAAGAGATTACAGGTACGATTCTCGTTGCTGGAGAAATGTTTGCATAAATAAGTAAAAATTCATTAAATTGTCATTTTTAAATATTTTTAGGTTTTAGGAGTAAGATATAATTCTTTGGAGTAGTTTTGTGCCCGATATGGCTTGCCCTGTCTCTGACGATCTGTAGTACCTTTAAAGTCATAGTTCCTGATACCTATGATACATTAAATTCAGTGCGGGGTCCCCGTAATATAGGGAAGGCGGGTTGAAATTATTAAATTCTTAGATTTTTAAAATCATCTCAAAATTTTTGTTTCAAGCCTATACGGGACTTGAACCCGCCACCTTCCTCTTGATACGAGGACGCACTAACCATCTGTGCAACCAGGCAATTCACGTCTAGGTCGAAATTAGTGAGATGATTCAGAATTACGACTAAAGCGCCGTTAGCTCCATCTACAGGAAAACTTATATAGTTCTTTGTACCTACTCAATGCCAAACGTTGCAGTTCAGTACATTGACAAGAGATGTCGCGTTGCTTATTTCAAATAGTATTTTTATTTATAGTGTTATCCGAACACATGCGGAAAATTCCAAGATTTTTAAAATCATCTCAAAAATTTTAAGCCTAGACGGGACTTGAACCCGCGACCTTCCTCTTGATACGAGGACGCACTAACCATCTGTGCAACCAGGCAATCCTCGTATCTAGAGGAAGGTCGCGGGTTCAAGTCCCGTCTAGGCTTGAAATTTTTGAGATGATTTTAAAAATCTTGGAATTTTCCGCATGTGCTCGGATAACACTATAAATAAAAATACTATTAAATTCTCATAATTAAATCAAATCACATCTATATGGAAACCATTTTATTTTGCAAGGCGAGTGAACGTAGTCACGAATGAGTAAGATGGCAACTACAGATAACTTAGAGCACAGAGTATATATACATTCTACATTATGGTATTTTTTTTTAATAGCGACCTACTTGCCATACTAAGTTTGTGAAAAACTTGTATCTTGGCAATTAATGCTCTTACTTATGGTTGTCTACTTACAGAGATGTGAACTAAAAACAAATTATAATAAGTAGGTACATGAATTATCTAATTAAATATTACAGTGTGTGTGTGTGTGTGTGTGTGTGTGTGTGTGTGTGTGTGTGTGTGTGTGTGTGTGTGTGTGTGTGTGTGTGTGTGTGTGTGTGTGTGTGTGTGTGTGTGTGTGTGTGTGTGTGTGTGTGTGTGTGTGTGTGTGTGTGTGTGTGTGTGTGTGTGTGTGTGTGTGTGAGTGTTCGTGTATTACCTTAAATAATTATTTTAAAAAGTTTCTCAGTTTCAGTATATGATAAAACCTTCAGCCAGTTAGTTATGATATTTTTACAATTTCTTGCGGAAAGATCGTAAATCTGCAACTTCTCATTGGCTAGATTGTAGAGGCGGGAGCTTATTATTCCATAGTGTCTCATATATCATTTGTGTTCATATATTACTTCCTAAACAGAAATTCCGTCTTATTCGTAATCTTTAGAAAGATTTTAAAAATCTTAGAATTATGTATGCAAAAAATTGATAATGTAACTTCACAGTAACACAAACTGTGTCACCCTTTACCTCGAAGACGGAAACAAACAGACACTATAATCACTCTCAAGCAAACATCTCTTGTCTCAAGGAATTCTATTATTTATTGAGCGCCCGATGTCAACTAACCAAATAACCGCAGAATTTCAACCCACCAATTTCCCTAGACCTTTCTGAGTTCCCTTGCTTACTCCTCTTCAATCTATTATTTTAGGAAATTAAAGGGACGTGGGAGGTCTGAGTAAGGTGGTAATGACAAATTACACGGTAGGGGAGTTAAACAAATTTATCATGGAGTCCAATTTGGTGGAAAACAATGTAGGGTGAGCCGACGGAATGATAGTATTTTGTTATTGGGAGGTGTAGTTACTAATAGCTAAAGATATAGAGTAGTTAGTTAGCTACTTCTTTGTAAATCATTTAAATATGGCTTAGTCTTAATAACTGGGCAAGGTTACTGACCTTTAATACTTTAGCAATGAGTTAAGGGGGCACCGGAGGGACAATCGCCCATACAACACGTACTACCAAGATCATTTCTAATTGGAGCATATTTCTACCTTAATAAGGTATTATTTTAATTTGAATAGTATTTATCTAGGTTCCCAACCATATATTAGATCAAAATACGTACCTAAAATGAAATAGAAGCGTATCGAATTCTGCATGTTTTTACGTCATAAAAGACCTGTTTTCAACCTAATTATTTCGTATTAAAAACAACAACATCTTACGTATCCTAGTCATGGGATCATAGATTATATCGTCTAGTTACAGAATAACAACACAATGAGAAAAATACAACAAGTTTTCAGTCATCATTTTTGGTATTACGGAACAAGGTCAAAATCTAATCAAATTTAGAATCGCTCTATTGCTATCACTGTCGCTCTGCGTTGCTAAACTTCGTCACTAAACAGGGATAGCGATATTAAGGCCGAAGTTTTTGACGTGGCCGAATTGAAGTTGCGCTCAGTGTTCGCCGGCGCGTTAAAATACGGGGGCCACTTTCTGACGAGCGTTGATCCTTTTTTAGGGTTCCGTACCTCAAAAGGTAAAAAACGAACCCTTGTAAGATCACTCTCTTGTCAGTCTGTCCGTCTGTCTGTCCATGTGTTACCACCGATTATCTCAGGAGCGGGTGGACTTGGCAAGATGAAATTTATACCAGATACTGAGGTCTATAGTCCCTATTAGGTGTATAAAAATCAAGGTCCTGAGTCAACACGATAAAAAGATATGGGCAAATTTAGATATTCGCAAAAACTTGTAAGTACCAAAATTTACCTTAATTTTCAACTTTTTTATTATTTTCCTTTACTTGTGCTGTAAAACCTTGCTTTTAAATAATATTGACAATTCTAGGTCAACCGGAAGTACCCTATAGGTTTTAGGTTGAAAACCTATATGGTAGTTCCCGTTGACCTAGAATCACGAAATTTAGCAAAAAGCAAGGTCTTACAGCACAAATAAAGGAAAAATTACAAAAAATAACAATTAAAGGGTGTCCCCAGACATACATAGTTGACGCCAATAAAATAGTTATGTGTGTTGTATACAATTTAGAGGACTAGCTTAATAAGCACCAACCTAATCATTTGTATGAAGGTAAATTGTATGTCCTTTTCAAATAGTTAGACCTTTGGAGTGCAAAAATGATTTACAAGATTTGCTATGAGATATCATAATCTCTTATCAAAATGTGTTACTAATCTGACGTCATAGTATACAAATCTATGGGGCAATCTACAAAACCTAATGAGAGGCGGTGAAATGTATAACTTTATTGACTATACATGTGCCTTCAAAATTGTATACTAAATATTTCGTTAACTGAAAAGATAAAGCTGTTATAAAGGCAATCTGGCCGATGCAGCTGAAATATGGACTTTCGCTCCTGATGTCAATCAATACAGCCTACGAATCAACACTACGAAATACCTTCCTCAAACCCCTTTTAATAATTATGAAATATCAACTGCATTTGCCACTAATTTTAACTGTAAGGGGTTGATAAGGTGCCAAATTATACCCTTCACTGCCCTCTTTCACCCACCTGGCGGAACTCCCGCAGGCATATGCAATGCATGAAATAATTGAAAAAACCGGAAGTTATTTCCGCTCCGGTTGTTCGCTTCCGACTGCGCTATTGGTGGATAACCTTTGAACCCTCCCTGTATAAAGAACACCCTATGTAAAGTAACGCATATATATAGGGTGGTGAGTATACCTACAGGTAAAAATTCTACTGAACGAAATGAATCACGCAAGGGCTAATTCAAAAGGAAAGGATTGGTTAGAGAATCAAAATATTCTGACTATTATTACCTAAGAGAGAAAATTGTCATCTTCCTAATTGTGAGTAGCAAACAGGCTTGTAATCTACCGAGTCTGTGGTGGATGAAAAGTGGAGAAGCAAGTTTGAAGGAACTGGTGAGCTGTTCTGACGAGCGCGCGAGGTGGAAAGCCTTAAGTTTTTCCGCAATTTTGGATCATAAAAGAGCACACTAGACAAGACTTAACTTACTAAACACTTACCTTATTACCACAAAAAAGATACATACAGACAACTGTATGTACTAGATACATACAGTTGTCTGTATGTATCTTTTTGTGTCTTGTGGTAAGACTGACTATACCGCTGACGACCGCTTTGGTGCAGTGGGCGAATAGCCGACTGTGTTACAAAAGGTTGCAGTCTTGATTCCCGCACATTTGTTTTGAGTCTGGGAGTTGCGATTGGTGTACTCTAAGTTCCCGATATCTTCTATAGGTACAGGGAATCTTTGAGATTGATGTGTCTATTGGGGATTTTTTAACTACCAGTTCAACCAAGGCCGGCCTAAAGTATTTTTATATTTTATTAAAGTATTATTTTACATAGAAAAACCGTAACTAATATATCTTTATCTTAGCATTGTATAGGTACTTACCTATGTAACGTACAGGCTTAGTCTAGATCACACTGGGTCGATTACCTTTGTAATGTAGATAGCAATCGCCGTGTAGTCATAAGTATGATAAAAAGTATCCTCCAGGTAACAATATAATGCGCACATACATAGAACACTAACTATCTTCACCACGCGTGCTTTCTTGCTGTCTGATGCTAGGCAATGCTGGCGGCACTTATCACACGCACACTGGCCGGTGGAAATTGATTATTTGATAATAGATTTGCACAAACAAACAGTCTGAATAAATCCACACACGATACACAGGAGTTGATTGATTGATTGAAAATACTTTATTGCACTTATAAAACTAGTACAAAGGCGAACTTAATGCTAAAGAGCATTCTCTTCCAGATAACATTTGTGTATTGTAGATAAAGATGTGTAGGTAGTGCACAGGAAAGGGAACTAAAGAAAAATTTGCACAGGACTAATAAAAATAGCATAAGTACATACTACTTAAATACTTTATATCATATACTAAACTATACCAATATCAAATAAAAATACATGCATACATAACAATAGAAGAAGTGATAAGGAACGATTAAGGTTCGTTTCCTTTTTATGCGAATATCTCGAACAAGACTATGGCTCGGGTGTTGCAAAAATAATAATACCCAAAGTTTGATTCATCAAAAACTAAGTGCTCGAAAAAAAAATTAAATTTAAACAAATAACATTCGTCAAATAAATTAATTGGTAACTCGCGTTTTCGTAAAATGAGCAATTGTTTGAATTATCTAACCCTGTTTTCACCCAAAAAACGAGTCGTAAAGTTTTTAACAAAAATAACATTACAACAAAAATATTGTCTTCTTTGTATTGCTTTTAAAAAATTTAGTATATTAATACAATATTTAAAAAAAAATAACGAATAAAAACTGCGCAATTTTACGCTTCAAAAGATGTCGTTTATTCGAAAGTAGAATGTTTATAAGTTAAAATTCACATACTATAACAAAGTTCAACCTTTTATTTACATATAAAAAAAAACTAGAAGTGAACTAGAAATCCATTAATTATTATAATATGATTTTTTTTAAATCACATATAAAATGATGAAACGCAACGCGGCCACTGGCAGTCTGCGCCGAGCGCTTTTGGAGGGAAGACGTATCGCTCTTTGTCACGAGCACTATACATAGTTACGTATATATAATACTATAGGCAACAGCATACAATTATAGCGCGACCGAGTGATTTGATCTGTATGGATACTTACAGATCTATAAAACTCATTGACATCATTGTTCTCCCAGATGCCCCCTCGTAGGGTAGAAATGTTTAGTATGATCGTATAGAGGGAGTTTTTGTGAGTTGGGAATAAATCCTAAAGTCCCTCTTTTGTCCCCCATTCGCTCCCATCCACCTCGTATCTCGGAAAGTAAAAGTCTTAAAGCATTAGCGCTAAACCTAATGTTGCTCAGGACATTTTTTTATATCCGCATCCATACAAAAAAAATGATTTTCATACAAAAAAAATGTCCCATGCAAAATATTTTTGTGTGAATACCGTACACTGTATATTTCGTTTGCCATAACTTTCATACTGTTTTTGCAGGGAGCCAGACTGATTGTGGGCACTGAAATTACTGTAAAACTTGCTTTGTTCTATTTATTGGTGGTGGCACTTCCACCACCAATAAATTGAACGAAGCAACTTATATGAAATAACTTGGTAAAGTTTCTGTGAAAAAAAAAATTTGGACGTTTCAAAATGATGACGAATGGCGTCATCATTTTGAAACGTCCAAAATTTTTTTTTTTAGTTTTTGGCGGGGTGTTTGGCTACTTTCTTCGTAAAGTTTCAAGTTTTTGCGACATCTACAAGGATCACTTTGAAACGTTCAATTTTTTTTTAGTTTTTGGAGGAGCATAAGGCAACTTTCTTAGTAAATTTTCAACTTTATGCGACATCTACAAGGATCACTTTGAAACATCCAGTATTTTTTTTACTGTTTGGAGGAGCATAAGGCAACTTTCTTAGTAAATTTTCAAGTTTATGCGACATCTACAAGGATCACTTTGAAACGTTCAATATTTGTTTTTAGTTTTTGGAGGGGCATAAGACAACTTTCTTAGTAAATTTTCAAGTTTATGCAACATCTACAAGGATCATTTTGAAACGTCTAAATTTTTTTTTTTAGTTTTTGGCGGGGCGTTAGCCAACTTTCTTAGTAAATTTTCAAGTTTATGCGACATCTACAAGGATCATTTTGAAACGTCCAATTTTTTTTTTGTTTTTGGAGAGTCAACTTTCTTAGTAATTTTTCATGTTTATTTCTTTGATTGGTTCTTCCACTTCGATATCCTCTTTGATTTCTTCTTTAACTACGATATACTTGTTGATTGGTGCTTCCACTTTGATGTCGTCTTTGATTGCTTCTTCCACTTCGATGTCCTCTTTGATTGCTTCCTCACTTTGATATCATCTTTGATTGCTTGTTCCACTTCTATATCGTCGTTGATTGCGTCTTCCATATCGATATCACCTTTGATTGCTTCTTTCACTTCATCATCCTATTTGAATGCTTTTACCACCTCGGTTTCCGCTTTGAATGATTACTCAACTTCAATATCCTCTTTGATTGCTTTTTCCACTTCGTTATCCTCACAGCAAATGTATAGTTTTTCCTACAAAACTTAGTTCTTCTAACGTATTTTCTAAACGGAAAGAGATATGCCTAGCAAACTTTTACAAAATATTAATACAAAATTTTGGTGGAACCGTTTTTTTGTTATCATTGCCCTTGACATCCTGTTTTTGCAAACAAACTTCTCTCACTTCTTCATTTTTCTCTTTCAATGCTTTTTTCACTTCGTATTCATTTTTGATTGTTTCTTCCACCACGATATCCATTTTTTTGCTTGTTCCACTTCGTTATCCTTTTTAATTGCTTCTTCTAGGTCTTATCTTCTTTAATTATTTATTTTAATTTCTTTTACTTCAATATCCTCTGTACAAAATTATGATTTAACATACAAAACTGAAATCGCTCTTATCTTCTAAACGGGAGGAGATAGCCCTAGGAAACTTTTACAAAATATTGGTACAAATTTTTGGTAAAATTGTTATTTTATTGTCATCATCACCCTTGGCATCATTTTTAAATGCTTTTCTCACTTCGTTTTCATCTTTGAATGCTTCTTTCACTTCAATATCCTCGTTGATTGCTTCTTCCACTTCGATATCATCTTTTATTACTTCTTCCACCTCGATATCCTCTTTGATTGCTGCTTCCACTTAGATATTCTCTTTGATTGCTTGTTCCACTTCGATAACTTTTTTGACTGCTTCTTCCACTTCGGTATCCCTATTGTTGAGATTTTAGGGTTCAAGACGGGTAAAAACAAAATGAGCCTATTAGGTCAAATGGGACGTTTAATAAAAGGTATATTAGTATGTTTGGACTCCGTTTTTAGGGTTCCGTACCCAAAGAGTAAAACGGCACCTTATTACTGAGGCTCCGCTGTCTGTCTGTCTGTCTGTTTGTCCGTCTGTCACCAGGTTGTATCTCATGGACCGTGATAGTTAGACAGTTGAAAAAAAGTAGTTTTTTTTAATACGTCATAAATCGTAAACCGCAAATTACCTTTCATTCAATCAACTAGATAATGGTACGGAACCCTTCGTGCGCAAGTCCGACCCGCACTTGGCCGGTTTTTTTTGCTCATTTTAGCTCGATATTGATAACGGCAACAGGTAGACGCTTGAAGTATTCACAGAATATTTAGTTATATATTCACTTTTTTTAGTTTAATCTTTATAGTTTTGAGTTATTAGACTTATTATTATTAGCCATAATACAAACTGAACTTTGACGAAATTGACAGGGTACACCAGCGACCTCACAGTGCTGAAATTTAGTATTTGTGTAGCTTTAGTGACACAAATATAGAGAAAAGTCTGAAATCTAGAATAACTGTAAATTCTAATCTAAAAAGAGTACTGATGAACTCCCATCATTTGTAACGTGAATGCAACTGTAGGTTAAATTAGTTGGTTGTGAATTTCGTGGCACTATTATACTAATGGTTTGCCCAGAACTGAGATCTCGCGAGTCTCAACAAAAAATAAAACAATATTATTCATAACCTTTGACTAATAAAATAGTGCCATGAAATACACAACCAACTACTTGAACTACAGTTTTATTCAAATAACAAGTAACAGGAGTCCATTTTATTTGGTTACTTTTTTAGGGATAGAAATTGCAATTATTTTGGATTTCAAACATTTCCCTATGTTTGTGTCACTAAAGCTACACGAATATCAAATTTCAGCACTGTGGGGTCACTGGTGTATCCTGTGAATTTCGTTTAAGTTTAGTTTTTATCATGGCAATAACTCAAATACTACAAGGATGAAATAATAAAAACGGGGTCTAAATGTACTAATGTACCTTTCATTGACTTTTACGGTCCATTGGACCTAATAATCTTATTTTTGTTGTTTTACCCCTATTGAACTCCAATATCTCAACAATCTCCAAACATTTTTAGCTCACTTGATATATAGTTAGGTAGTGTTGACACACCAGGATTGTGTCAGCACTACCTAACTATATATCAAATTTCACGATGATCGGGTCAACCATTCAAAAGTTATCCTCGGTCAAACAAACATACATACGTACATATGGCCAATTTGCTCAACTGGGTTTGGAAATCTCGCTTCAATTAGTCAAAGATTGTGAATATTATTATTTTTTTGTATGTGGGAGACTCGCGAGATCTCAGTTCGGGGCGAACCACTAGTTATTTTACTTGTAGAAATCTTGTCAGACCATTATAACCTCAGAGTCTTCAAGTCCAGAGTGAACAGGTTATATCTAGACAAGCTCGCTATTTCTTCGACCTTTCCATCAGATGAGTACTAAGTGGTCAAACGCTTAACCAATACAAATAAAATATAAATACTTTAAACTACAAATGAAGATAGGAACGACGATACCCGATACACTATAAATAAACATTTTCATTTGATCGACATGACAAAGGATCAAAATTTCTTGTCCTATAGTGAGGTGTATTCGCCGCGCACACGGCATGCAGCGAGTTCAACGGCCGGCCCACTTCGTAAATATCTAAACTTGAAAGCGTCAGATTTTGGAACGGCCTCTTAAGTTGCTCATTTTTGGTCGGTTTGACCGAGAAGGTGCCTATAGATTTTCAATCTGAATTCTTCCACTGAAGTAGCCTCGTAATAATTTGGTGGCATATTATTCCAGAGACGAGGAGGAGTTCGCGATGCTTTAGAACGATTTTGGGAGTTTTTTTCGTAAAAGAGTCGCTTTGCACTGTCACTCGTTCGGGGTGGTACAGCCAAGTAAACACACAATTATATATCCCAAGTAAATTTCATCTGACAGTTGTCCAGCTCAATTTAGGTGAGAGAAGATTTGTTTTGTACGTACGCATAGGATAATAAAATGTTGCCCGTGTTACAGGAATACATGGGGCACACTAAAATTTATGCACTTCTAGCTAATCGGAACTATTTGAATTTCGAATGTTATATTTTTGAAACGTTGCAACCTTCTTAAACCTTCATTAAAAAAAATGACGGGAAATCATTTGTCTATTGTTTTTTATCACCCATCAAAGTTCTACGTACGCAATGAAAATGGAATTAAGTCGAAAAAAATTTAGAGCGATGATTTTTTATGATTTTAACAGTTCTCTCTCTTAGCAAGACTGTGCCGCTCGTCTTCTAAATGCTTTTGGGAGAGAAGCACCTTGTTTGAGCACCGTAAGGCGATGGTTTGCTGAATTTGAGAGGTCAGGTTTCTTTACATGACGAATTTCGTGAAGGGCGGTCTTCAACTGCCGTCAACGAAAATAATGTGGCTAGTGTTAAGCGGCTAATTGAAGAAAACCTGCGGATTACCTATGAGACAATTCGAGGACTATTGGGGATTGGTATTAGCCAAATTTAGAAAATATTACACGAAGAATTGAATGTTCGGAAAGTTTGTTGTCGTTGGATTCCTCATGACAGCGGAGCAGAAGCGGGCTCGCGTGGAATGGTGCTCACAGATGCTACTGAAGTACGACCACGGACATTCTAATGCTGTTAATGACATTGTCACAGGAGACGAAACATGGATTTATTGTTTTGAACCCGAAAAAAAAACAGCAATCTTGAGAATGGGTATTTGAAAATGAGAACAGGCCAACAAAAGTGAGGCAGGCGAGAAACATTGGTAAAAAAATGATCGCGTTTTTTTCTGTGCTACGGGTGCCATCTGCACAATTCCACTTGAAGATCAAAAGAGTGTAAATGCCGAGTGGTATTCTACCATTTGTTTACCTAGGGTGTTAGAAAAAGTTCGCGAAAGACGACCAAAAAGCCGCGTTCTCCAACATCATGACAACGCTTCTTCACACACGGCCAACAAAACAAAGTCATTTTTAGCTTCCGAAAAAGTACAACTCGTCACCCTTCCTGCACATAGGCCCGACCTAGCACCCTGTGATTTCTGTATTTTCCCCAAAATCAAAGATTTTATGAGAGGTTTCACTTTTACCAACTCCGAAAAGGCAGTGATAGCGTTCAATCAGCACGTAGAAAACATGCTTTCAGATGTTAAAAAAATGGTTCGATCGCATGTAAAAATGTTTAAAATGTAAAGGAGAGTATTTTGAAAAGCAATAAACATAATATTTTGGTTACAACATGTTGTTTTTCTAAGTTACGCAAAACTTTTAGTGTGACCTACTTATCAATACATAAGAAAAACATTTGGGCAATAACTATGCGAACGAAACAGTATAACATAGTCGCCATTCCGGAAATCGCGAACTACTTACGCAATTCCGAACTTGGACATTTTAATTGTACATGTTGTTTATAAGTATTGTACTAGAAATATCTGCTTCCGGAACCAGAAACGAACTCACAAAAAACTCTTCCTAAATTAATTTAAATTAACATCTTCATTTTTAAATCCAAAAGCACTGCAAGATAACACTTCAAAGCACCACGTGACCAGTAAGTGGCAATAAATTTCCCAGCGCCGTCTGGAGATAAACAAATTAGTAGTGATAATGTTTCAGAAGTAGACGTCATAATATATCATTTTCTGATAGTCAGAGGAGCCAGACCGAACACCGTTTTACCACGGAGTAGATAAGGACTCTCTTAGACTGGTTGGTACTTTTTGTTTCAAAGATGTGGAGATAGGGGAAAAAGAGTGATGTAAACTGGACGTTTGAATTTTCAGTTGGTTTAGGGTTCCGTACCTCAAAAGGGAAAACGGAATCCCTATAGGATAACTTTGTTGTCCGTCTATCTGTCTGCCAAGACCCTTTATCTCGGGAAAGTGTGGAGGTATCAAGTTGAAATTAAAACCAGGTCTACAGTCCCTTGAAGCTGTGGAAAAATCAAACTTCTAAGTTAACGTTAAAAAATGTATATTTCGACACTCTCAAGGGAATCAAAGTTTATACGATACTTTCCGTTGACTATGAAATTTGTGGCAAGTAATATCGTCTTATACATTTGTCGTATACATTTGTAATTAAATAATAAAAATATAGTCATTATTCTGAATTTCAGAAAAACTGTCAGACTCGATTCTTGAACTATTAATAACTAGCTGACCAATCCGCAGCTTCGCACGCGTAGTTTTTTAATAAAAACATTACCCTTCTTCTCCGCAGTTGGGTAAAAAGTAGCCTGTGTCACCCGGAGATAGTGTAGCTTCCCAACAGTGAAAGATTTTTATAAACCGGTCCAGTAGTTTCGGAGCCTATTCAATACAAACAAAAAAATCTTTCCTCTTTATAATATTACGAAGTTTTTTGTAGATATTGTTATGATCTTTAATATTGTAGAACATACTTTTGTTCTATCATCAATTATCAATAGTTTCCGCAGCGCATGCGATGAAAGACGTTTTAGGGCACTTTTTTACACCTTGGGTTACGTTACTTATGTTTTAGTAAGGATCCCTAATCTTTTCTAGCAATAAATATAACCTATGTCACACAGGGTGAATGTAGCTTTCCAATGGTGAAAGAATTTTAGAAATCGGCATAGTAGTTTTTGAGTTTATTCATTACAAACATACACACAAAAATACAAATCTTTCCTCTTTATAATATTAGTATAGATTAGTATAGAAGTATAGATAGATAGATATAGATATGTACCTACAAATTTGTACGGAACCCTTTGGTGAGCGAGTCCTTCTCGCACTTGTCCGGTATTTTTACTTTAATGGCCTTAGCACACCGAAGGCGATGGCGACGCCGCGAACCGTGAAACCATGGCAAAACTCATACAAAATTTCATCGTTTAGCCGTGATTTTCGGTTCGCAGCGTCATCGGTGTCAGTCAGTGTCCTACTAAGGCTCTAAAGACCTTACTTGTATGTAGAAATCCGACATTTAGTCAATCGAAGATCAAACCCAGACACTTATGATTTTCGTCAAAAACTAAACATACTCTTCGAATCTATTCGTTCTACGCGAAAATCAAATAGATTATCATTGATCTTTCTTCTACTTCAGACTTTCACAGTCCATTGACTATTCATTGAATGTATCGTCATCATCAGCCGGAGGATGTCCACTGCTGGACTTACTGCTGTAGGCCTAGCACAGTAACGTAGAGAAGAATTTAGTCATGAGTAATTTTTCGGACACTTGTCGACCGTCTCGAGCACAGCAATTGCGAGAGTGAACGGGTAGAAACGTTGTCGACACTTCCTCGACAGTAGTCTACAACCGAGCACGATAGTCATCATTTTCTCTATCTTTGACATTTAAGGATAGACCACTTTCTTTTGAAATTCTCTAGGTCTTGCGATGCCTAGACAACACTGTCTTCTCAAGTTGGTTCTTAAGCACTCTTCTCGATCACGCGCTTGCCAACAGTTTTTGGTAAGATATTTTAATTAATTATATAGACAACGTACGTTGCTATAGACAGAGTATCTTTCTCTTGTCTAGGAAGAAAACGTATTGAGCCTGCTTGTGGCAAAGACAATTTCGAAAGAACCGACAGAGAATGGAGTAGGATAACGCTTTATTGTGCATCACACTCAAATTTAAAAACAATATAAAAAAACAAATAACAATAGGTACACGTTTCGGTCAGAGCCTTGTCGTCTCTTCGAAGAGTAGACAAGAAAATCGCTGTGCAAGTCCTGCTGGTGTTTATCCAATTAAATACCACGACAAATTTATCTCATTGACTTGGTTAACAATATTTTATTGCCTTACGATATTTCAATACAAAACTCGGCAGGCACGCCATAACTACATATTTCACAGATAACTATTCCTTACAACGAGCGCATATTTCAAACAATTAGACAATCCTGCGGCCAATTGGTCGGACCGAGCTTGCTGCTATCAGATTAAAGTCTTCTGGCTTTTTGAAATACATCTGGATCTATCAATTTAGTTGAGATTGGTCCCTACTAACTTGGACCTTTGAATCTAAGGTAAACATTCTGATAAAGTTGATAAATAATAAACTAGTGGTTCTGTTAGAACTGAGATCCCGCGAGTCTCCCAAAATACAAAAAAAATATTTTTAGGGCGACTCGCGCAACGATACCGAAAAATATTTAGTGGCTAAATATGTTTTAAGGAGTTGTCAAATCATACAAATACGTAAAGTTTAAACATGTTTAGTCGCTAAATACATTTAGGGATCGTTGTGCAAGCCGGCCTTAATCTTTGACTAATAAAATAGTGGCACGAAATGTATAACCAAATTAATTGCCCTACAGTTACATTCAAATTACGGGTAACGAAAGTTAATGGTATTTGGTTGTTACCAATTACCACCGTTAATTTTTTTGGGGTAGAAATTACAGTTATTATGAATTTCAGACTTTTCCCTATATTTTTGTCACTAAATCTACACGCATACCAAATTTCAGCACTGTGGGTTCACTGGTGTACCTGTGGATTTTGCTAAGGTACAGTTTTCATTATGCCTAATAAAATAACTTAAGAACTACAAAGTTTAAACTAAAAATACGATCTTTTATTAGAAGTGCCTTTTGACCGGATAGTCCCAAATGGGACGAAAAAATCAAAATTGTTTTTTTTTACGCCTCTTGAACCCCATTATCTCAACAACCCCCTCACATTTTTAGCTCATTTAGTCACACCAAAATTGTACCATCATTACCTCGGACAAACAAACATACATACAACCATACAACGCCGATTTGTCCAAGTTGATTTAGAGATCTCGCTTCGCTCGATCAACTAACGTATAATAAGCATCTATGACGATCACCGAGTCTCGGGTATTCGCTCAAGTAATTTCGGCATGGAAGATGACGAGCGATTGAACTCTCATTATCTTTATTTTTTTTTATTTATTTAAAGATAAACCAATACATATTTTATCTCTTTATAGTTATTATACAGATTTATGACGATAGTCATAAACACTATTCTGAAACGTGAACCAATTACAGGTGTATACAAAATTCGCCAACGACGATGAAAATATAATTGATTTTTTACATATTAATAAACACATTATTTATTATTATAGTTAGTAAGAAGGTAATATTAAAAATGTTTAGTTTTCGACTTCCCCAGCTACATTGGATGGCGTGCGTCCAACGGCTATAACTCAATGGACAATGGTGAGGCATCTCATCCAACTCCTAATGAAATTCCTGGGGTTAGCCGCGCCCGGGGCACATGTCATCATAGTTTGGACGGACACTGCCTGATCCTACTATAACATGACTTTACTGTGAGTGTAATAGTGTATAGACTGGGGATATTGCTTTAATTCAGTGTTTATTGATTATGTTTTGGAAATGGCAACGGCTTTTGGTAGAGTCGCAAATAGTCGCAATCTGTCTTTTCAGTTGTTTCGTTTTTTTTTATATTTCATTGTAATGTATTGTGTTTTTATTTTTTTATTATTAATATTTATTTATATAATTTAATGGAGTCTTTTGTGTAGTCTTTTTGCACAGATACATTAATTACCAAAAAATGGTATCGCCTAGATATCCAGGGGGTCTAAATAAAAAGCAAATTAAGGGGGCCACTCTAATAAAACCATCAGTGTTTCTTCAGCAGCTTTATACGAAATAAATAAAGAAAGAAGTCATGTATTCACACAAACTCTACCTACACAAGAAGCAGACGTAACACTTAAACAACCATAATTATACACAATAAAAAATACATACACATAAGAGGAAAATAATACATATTACGGCATATGTCTGCATATAATGCAGATCATTATGTTACTCTATTATTCGTAAAGTGGATATACATTTTAGATGAATTGGGAGCAAAATATGTCATACTTATCTATATGAGTCTTAACTCATCGCTTACCATCAGGCGAGATCGTGGTCAAACGCTGGCATAAAAAATATTTTTTGAAACATAAGTAAGTACCTACTAGAATAGACTTCTGTGGCGCAGTAAGCGAATAGCCGGCTGAAACGCATGTGTTTGCGGGTTCTATTCGCCGCGGAATAAATATTTGAATTTTCTACAGATATTTGTTTTGGGTCTGGGTGGTTCTCTATACATAAGAAAGTAGATATTTACAAAATATAAGTATTTTATCAGTAATCTGGTTCCCATATGAAATGTCCAGCATTTATAAGACAAAAAATAGAGAGAAGAAAATATAGAGATTCGCTTTGTTTGAACTGAAATGCTATATGAAACACACAAAGTAGCCACATTAGACCCTCAGAACAATGAATCCATGAGGAACTTCGAGTGTCGTGATAATATATTCAACATACTACTAATGTCTGCATATTTATAAGTCATCAGTCAATCAGCATTCTTCAGTATAATTGCAATCAACCAGGAAGTAATACAAATAGACAACAATGACTATATTGGCCATGTCTTCGAATGCAAATGCATTATCATCTCAAACATACAGACTAGGTAATAACATCATCTGTCTCGTTCATACAAGTATCTGAGCATAAAGTTGGAACGGGACGGAAGATGTTGCAATTGGCGGTTCAGCTCATTTGTAAATAATACAGGCGCCACTCATTGTGATGGAAGTCCCATTGATGACGACCTAACCACACCCGAGGCAGAGCATCAGGGTTGTCACTAAATCAAATGTACCAAGAGGTATCTTTGAGCGTCTAATAGTCATCGTCACTTTTTCCCAACGTAGAAACCTCCTATTATTATTTTTACTTCGAGGTACAGAAATACAGAGCTACTAAGTACAGAAGTACTCTCATTTTAATTCTAGGGTGGGGGAATAAGATCTGCACTGATCAGTTCACTTTAACCTGACCCCAGCTATCCCAACTCCTTATAGTAGCGAAGTAGGATTTTGATGGCAGCAGTTTTCCAGAGTCCCCGAGGTCGTTGCTGACGTCGAAGATAGATCGATGTGTTCATGTAGACCCGCCTTCAGTCTGGCTTTGTGTGTGGTCGTACAGTGTAGCAGTTACCACTATTCTTAGTGGTCAAGAGATTTTATTAACATGAAATTGACATTTAGTTATTCGACAAAAACACTGTGGATCAAGACTGAAAACTCCTCATTAAGGCGAATATAGTAGCTGGTTGGTCTTATTTGGAGGCTTTCTCCTCAGGGAGGGATCAGTTTTATGTGCTTAAGAAAATATATGTAATTCATTGACCTTTTATCTACAAAGTGAACATACAAAAAAGTTCTACATGTTTATTTACTATCAAAAAAAATAACAAAATGTATTTTTGTTTTCTGTTTTCGACTTTCAATTTGATTCAACCTCTAAACGACGTAAAATTTTGTAATTTTTCTTTCCCCTAATTGTGTGCAAGTTGAACATATGATGCGGTGTTGCGACGGTCTTTCACGTGGCAATTATTTATTTTCAATTTTTCCGAATAATTAGCGGTCGTACCCTTAGGTGGTTGCGCGGGCGACGGGCGGCAGTGTACCTCTGACTGTCTTACGGGAGGGTTATGCTCGTCTGCCTCGCGCTCACCTATTTTCTGGTCGGTTAGATGCATGTGGCGGAAGGTGCGGGGCCGAAACAATAGCTACGCCACGCCCATTCGCTCAAGGTCATCGGCTACGGTTAGCGCCTTAAACCAAAGCTAGCCCTTTTGAATACCGCTGAGCAAAAATGTTTCTACTCTCTACGCTTGAAATGACATTTTACTCTATTCTTCCGCAGAGATAAACTTTTTTAAGGCGATCATGCTAATACGGGAATTGAGTTGTCACAGATGTGATACGATGCGCGAACTAGATGGGCAACCCTACCACGAGGCCAATTACTTAAGAGTATGCTACACCTGCTATTGTCCACAAATGAACGTAACACTTAATTCCGCCCTAGCCTTTACTCTTCAAATGCTTTTAACGTCTAGTTTAGTGGAATGGAGGGTCTCTTGTGGTCTCTACGCACTCTGCGATTAGCAAGCAATTTATGAACGAGAGATATTAAGAAAAAAGAAATGGGTTAACAATTTTTATCCTCCTTGGCAGGATATCGTCCATTTCTAATCATCAACTCAGAAAATATTTCACTAGGAATTAGACTCTGCAAATACTTATGATGATATCTTTAGATTTAGATTTATTTATTAGGATTTAGATTTATTTATTAGGTCCACCAACAGTTGTTACATGATATAATGCTAGGGTTCAGTCTGTTTTTTTCAGCATATCATAATGAACTAAAAGATGACTGAAAATTAATCTACGAACACTATCCAACACGGATTTCGCTTGAATAGCCCCTCAAATTATAAAACAAAGTGCCCTAGCACAAAACAAACTCTCACGTGTATTTACACGTGAGAGTTTGTTTTGGGCCTTTCAAAATTGTAGCTTTTCATTTCGGAGACATTTATAATAAAATTTAAAAAAATATTTGTAATAACAATTCAAAACTCCTAAAACTATAGATCTGTTATTTGGTGTGACATCGAAATTTCCAAACATGTAAATAAGAGTTCAGTGGACTAAGTAGTCTGAAAAAACCAGATAAAATACAGGATCAATTTGTAAACAGTAAGAAACAGCTCTATACGATATTCAGAACAATAATCTGTGTTTATTTCTATCCAACTAGTTGTATGCCCGCGACTTCGTCTGCAATTTTCTGGATCTCGACAACAGCGCCACCTACCTGGTCCAATTGTTAATCTAATCTAAACCATTCAGGGATCCACTCAAACAAACACAAAAAAATCATCAAAATCGGTATGTATTTTTCTGTTTTCTCTTACTTGTGGTTTCTCTTTGATGTTATACCTTTTGATTGTATTGTGTGAATTTGTGTGTGCTATGGTAGCAAATAAACGTCTGTCTATGTCTATGTCTAAAATCGATCTCAAGTTATGGCGTGACCAATAAAAAACATGGATTCATTTTTATATATATAGTTATAAGTATAAGTCGCGGCAAATAAGTCTAGCGCTGACCGTGCGCAGAAGTATAAAATAAGGTACCTGAGGGGGGCTAGCGGGATTAAGATCGAGCGTGCGTAGCGCTGATTGGCTCTCCAGTCGCTTAATGCGGGGAATTCCGTTCCCCGTATTAAAACGACACCCCGCGTACATACAGTGTACAGTCGCGTTCAAGCCAAGCCAATAGTCGCTATTGTCTACTGTATTGTACCCATGCGCAGCTATCCCTTCCGCGTATCGTTCAGCGCTAGACTTACATGCCGCGACTTATAACGAAGTTGAAAATCAATGACAACATTGCGATTTGCGGCGTCTATAGACGGTGCGGTTTGTATTGAACGATGGATTTTCAACTTCAATTTACCTATGCAATGAACACAAATTATTGTTATTGATAACGGGCAAAGCCGTTTCTCAAAAGCCGTTTGTCAAGTGTTTACATTATATAATGCGATTCTGAAAACATTTCCCACCCATTACAATTATGTAGGTTTATAAAATCAAATCCCATTCTCGGTCTCGATATAAAAACCTACACCTGCCGACAACGTCTTAAAGCGATTACCGTCGGGGGTACACGCAAACCGCATTAGACATGTTAAATCTTACCCTAAGGGAGGGGGTGCTATTTTTATTCGTATCGCTTACTTCGTGATTATTGTTCGGGGACTATTTGCATCGTGTGTACTCGGAGAGGTTTTGATACTTACTTTTGATATTAGTCTCGATTGACAAAGATCGATTGTTTTGGATATTATTGGTTGCATTATAAGCGGTTGGGACAATCAATTTCGGCTGTTTTATTAGGGTTCCGTACCTAAAAGGTAAAACGGGATCCTATTACTAAGACTCCGCTGTCTGTCTGTCTGACTGTCACCAGGCTGTATCTCATGAACCGTGATAGTCAGACAATTGATTTTTTTACAGATAATGTATTTCTGTTGCCGCTATAACAACAAATACTAAAAATAGAATAAAATAAATATTTAAGAGTGGCTCCCATACAACAAACGTGATTTTTTTTTGCTCGTTTGATATTGATAACGGCAATAGGTAGACGTTTGAAATATTCAGAGAATATTTAGTTATATGTTCACTTTAAAAATATATAATTAAATTAAAATAAAACAAATATTTAAGCGGGGCTCCCATACAACAAACGGGATTTTTGTCGTTTTTATAGATAATGGTACGTAACCATTCGCGCGCGTTTCCGACTCGCACTTGGGCGGTTTTTTATTCATTTATTTAACACTTTCACGCAAAACAGAATAGTGCTAGGAGGACTGTTCGTTACAAATGAACGATTTTGAAAATACTGGTGACGTAAACAGAGTTGTGAGTGTCGGTCCTAAGCCCGTAAAGTACAAAGGATATATGTATTGGAATCAGTTTCCATGAATCTACTGTTCACTTTACTATGATACCTACCTACATAGCTTATTCAACTCGCGACTTGAGGGAACTTGAGAACTGCATTGGAGGGTGTCCATATTTTCTTGTAAAATGTTATGTCATTTTAGAGGGCATCGGCATTGCATTTAGCTTGGCAATTCAGCCACAGTGTCTTGGGGAAATTTCCTCCTGGTACTGACCTGGAGTAGTTGGGCTATATATAGATAGTTAACGGTCTTTAGATGATTCAACTGTAACTCTTTTGTATTTTTTAATAATACGTTTCTGTAAATAAACTTTCATTGTACTAATTTTCACCTTCAAGTATCAAAACTGCTTTGCCACACATTAGTAACATTTCCATGGTTTTCTCCGAAGGCTGACGAAAATGTCCAAGGCGTGAGTCAACGATGCCGTTAGAATGTCGGAAGCTACTTTTTTATTCAGTTTATTTTTATGTGAAGCTTTACTTCTGTCAGTCTTCATTGTGAAGTTTATAAGAATTGACGTTTCTTTTACTTACGCCACTAAATGGCTCTTTGTTTCTGAAGCGGAAATAATAGACGGAAGTTTTATTTTAGAATTCATTTTGTAGGATAGCACCTCTTCTGTATCACCTATAGTCTACAGATTAAAATGCTGGGTTCCTGAATTAACAGAAATACAGTCATTATAATACGATGGCTATTTATCTTTGTTAAAAAAAACACTGCCTAAGCTCCATCAGTATTCCACGGACAGATTGATAGCGTATCACGGTCCGTGATTTTACAGATACCACGCACAGCCGATGGCCACAGACCGAGGCTCTTCCCACGGTGCGTGTCTGTCTATGCGAATCCAAGAATCGAAGCCATTTTGACATTCAAAATGCCATGTGAAAAAATAATTAGAACGTGCATTGCTGAGCAGCCCAGGATCTAGAACTTTCCCTAACCCGGGTAGAAACTTGAAGTGGCGCCCCCTCTTCTCCAGCGTTTGAGAGGGAGGGGGGAAGGAGGGTGTTAACAGCTAGTTGAACTATGTAGGTCGGAACCACTTACAGGAAGTGGAATAATCGAAAGACGTGCGCTAGATCCAAAACGTATTTTTTACTAAAGAATTTGACGCCGCCCCCTGAAATTGCCACCCGGGGCAGGTACCCTGGTTTTCCCCCCTCTAGATCTGGGGTTGTTGCTGAGCTCGCCCTACCTTACCAACGCACGCACGGTAGATTCGACGCTCCTCTCGCTACAGACGTGTACGCGCTACCACGGATGAGATCCTTTCCACGATGCTTCCGTGCGAGCTTATACGTATCCGTTTACAAAATCACGGACCGTGGGAAGCCACGTTTATGTAGTTTTGATCAAAAGGAACAAAAAACTCATGGACGCAAGGATTGAAACTTTATTAACTGCACTTCAGAAATTGCCAAAAAAATTAAATACGGGTCCTCTAATAGTAAAACAAAAAACAAACTCCAATATTCGTTTTACAAATCTTTTATAACTTTTACTAAACCTTTTAGTTAAAAAAACTAAAAAAAAACCTTGTGGTCACTCAGTCCACCCACACACACATAGTTACGTAGCCTTTGACAACAATAACAAGCTTGTGACAGACATGTAGATAGGTACATCACCAGTAGGTAAATTATCTGTCACTGGTAAATACACCAGCAAAGCTATAAGGTACATTTCTCCCCTCGCCACCCTTATAGAAAGTGTTATTTTGTGTTTTTATAAGTCGTACCCACTCAGATATTCACAGTCGGGTTGTCGATTTGTTCACAACTCCCTTACCCCTTTGTGTGCAATCGGATAAGGCGGCATTTTGAATAGATGTTAATTTTCTTGCGAAAATGCATTTTCTCAGTCTCAAAGTTATTCAAGAATTGTTTTCTGTGAACCCCCCAATATTGGTTTGAAATGCTGGTTAATTTATAAATGTTAATTTATGAAAAGTGGCTGAAAATAAACTTGAACAAAAATTGTGTCTAAATTTCATTTTTTAAAATCTACGTACCTACACTGCATTTAGTGGCATTGTTCATTGTTTCTGAGTGTTTGATACTTGCGTTGAAACAAATGTTTGTATCTAATTAGGTATGTTTAAATTCAGCTACTGAGTGCGTTTGATAACACAAAAGATGCTTTAAATCCGATAATAAAACGGAGAAAGCCAGACCATTCCTTGTCTTGACTTGAGTTTGTCGCAGGTGCCCTTAATTATCTCGTGGAACTGGAAAAGGGTTGTTTCATGTCATGATTTACAAAAGTGTACCAAATTCTGCTCTCTCCATTGAACCTTATTTAAAAGAAATTGGTCTGACTTTACCTTGGCTCAGGCAGAAGCAATATTTTTGATAATTATTAGGTCTGCCAGATAAACAAGACCTTTGCTACCCTTTGTAAAATCTTTTGTCAGTTATCGTTGAAGCGTTTGAAGATTTAGAGAGGGTTCAACTTATGCTGGTTCTGTATTTTACAGTTCAAATTCTTACTTAATGGTTCAAAGTGATGGTGGTTACAATAATATTGCGATTTATGAAGATAATTTGAGTTTGTTAAGTTGATATAAAATGGTAGAGGATTATCACTCAAACCCTCACTTTACATCATGATATTTTAGATTGAAGATAAAATTGTTTTAATAAAGCACATAGATCGGAGAATAGACTGGTGGTAGAGCTTCTGTGAACGGGCTCGAGGAAGTGGGCACAACCGCCTTACCTTTATCTGCCGCCAAGTAGCAGTACTTGTGCTCCTGTGTTCCGGTTAGATGGTAATGGTATGTTCCTGTAATTACTGGCACATTGGCATACCAGCTAAGTCCTATAGTATGGCAACGTATCCACATAGAGATCAAGACAGCATAACACCTTGTTTTGAATTCTATGTGGATATCCAAGGGCTGCAGTAGCCACTTAACATCTGGTGGACTGCATGCTCGTTTGCCATATACATAAGTGGTATAAAAAAAATATAGAACGCCCCCCTAAATGGAAAGTCGATTTAATAAAGTTGCCGGGAGTCGTTGGGTGCAGGCTACACAAAATCGGTCGCTTTGTAAATCTATGAGACGACCATACAGTGGACGTGCTATGATTGATATAATAATGATGATGAATAATACACCGTCTCGGTTCAGAACAAACATATCTATTCGACATAGCCATTTATGACGGTGTTCTGTGAATTTAAAGATACATCTGGCAATAACAGAAAGAAAGCAAAAATGTCACCCCCATAAACGAAATGTACAGTTTTATATAGTATGTGACCTTTGAAGGCACATCATAAGTAAAGGTCGCAACCTCGTGCCAAATGTCGCGCCCTTTGCCTCGTCCTTAGGGAATAGCACTGAAAAATAATTTATGGGAAAAAATTGTCAGACGATTTTCCATCCATATGCCAAACGATAATAATACACACACAAGGTAAAGTTTTTACCAGCATTTACTAGTAATATATTGCTTGACATGTCACACAGCGCTATCTAGCCCCAAACTAAGCAGAGCTTGTACACACGGCTACACATCAAGCTATACGTTTCCAGTATAAGCTGACCTCGCATTCTACGAAAAGCCTACACAATGCGAGGTCAGCTTATACTGGAAATGTATAGTTTGATGTGTAGCCGTGTGTACTATGGGAGCCAGATAACTGATATAATACTTATATACTTTTTATGGGTAAATACATACTTACCATATAATATAGAAAAACATCCAGACCCAGAACAAATGTTTATGTATGTGTTCTAGCTGTAGGTCTAATATAATCTCATTGTTTTGTAATTTTCCTGTCTATCTACCTATTTTGTTTGTGTTCCGTTCTATGTTTTTTTGTGTATGTCAAATAAATAATTATATTCTATTCTAAATATCTGTAGATCATGCAAACATTTGTTCTGCGGCGGGAATCGAACACGCTACCTCCTGCGTCTCAGCCGGCTATTCGCCCATTGCGCCACGGAGGTAGTCAAACAAATTATGGATCTTCGGTCTGAAATAAAGTCTTTTTATCTTTTTATTAATTATCCCTTTTTTTTATCTTATACATATAAAATTCTCGTGTCACAGTGTTTGTAACAAAACTCCTCCGAAACGGCTTGACCGATTCTCATGAATTTTTTGTATATATTCGGTAGGTCTAAGAATAGGTCGTAAACTATTTCTCATACCCTTACGGGGAGGTCCGCCCCAAATTTTTTTTTATTTTTTTTTTGACTAAAATTTTAATTTTATTTTTTTTATGAACTACATACAACCCTAAATTTTCACCCTTCGCGGGGTCAGCTTGTAAATTATATAAATTACGAACCAGATGGGATTTGAACCCGCTACCTTAATCGTGATAGAAGGTTCGATTTCCTAATCGAGCCTTCAATAAAATACTTTATTAAATTAATAAATTACTAAAGAGTCATTTTTTGAAATTGTAACCAAAGTTTTCTTGTCTCTGTTGTGACGGGGTATTTATTGTTATAGCGGCGACAGAAATACCTACATCATCTGTGTAAACTGTCTAACTATCACGGTTCATGAGATCCTGGTGACAGACGGACAGACAGACAGCGGAATCTTAGTAATAGAGTCCCGTTTGACCCTTTGAGTGTGGAACCCTTAAAAACATTGTGGAAATCATCCTTCTACAAGTTTTTATTTCAATCTTTAAATGCAGGGGGTTACCTGCGACGCTGTCTGTACCAACACGACCTTACCGCCTACCACTTCAATTAATCCGCCTCCAAAGCCACGTGTTTACATTGTTGACAAAGTAATATGCATCTACGCAATCCGATAATTCATGGATGCTGATGGTACGGGTGCGATCCATCATAAGCTGTTATTGAATTACGACCCCAGCCTGCCCTGTCTCCCCGACCCATACAATCATTCCTGTACTAATTATAATTATGGCACTTTCATTTCGATTGTTGGTTAGTATTTGCATTGCGTTGGGGATTCCAAGAATTTTTGAAGTAAAACTTCTTTACGCACGCTTGACTTGGGGAGTAAGCTGGTGAATGCGTTACGAAAAGTGTGAACGGAAGTTGAGAGGGGATATAAGTTAGTGAAGATAGGAAGAGAGAGAGTTATGTTTCGTATATTTTTAAACGTTAATGTGAGAGTGCGAGTTGTTTCTGTCCAGAATTAACATAAACTGATCGACGTGTGAACAATTTTGTAATTGAACAGTTTTATAAGTGAAGTTTTACTTCAGTCGTGAGGTCTAAAGCACACTCGTTTTTTATATAACTTAAAGATGGAACAATCAAATAGCACAACCATCGCCTCATCATCATCATATCATTCAAAGGACGTCCACTGCTGAACATAGGCCTCCCCAATTGATTTCCAGAGTGACTGCTTTTATGCGGCTGCACCCAGCGGCCCCCAGAAACCTATATTGGGTCGTCTTTCCGTCTAGTAGGGGGTTGTCTTACGCAACGCTTTTCGAGAACCTTTCTGCCCCAACGGCTGTCAGCGTCAGTTCTTCGAGCTGTGCCTTGCCAAAACAGCCATTTCAGTTTGCTAATCCTTTGTGATATGACGGTGACTTTGGTTCGTCTACGAATCTCCTCATTTTCTGATTCGAAAATAAATAATGTAAAAAATAATGTATATTAAAATAAATAATGGAAAGATTTACATTTACATAACGCTCAGACCCGAAAGGAATCGAACCCGTATCCTTCTGCGTCTGAACTCTCAACCAGCTATTCGCCAACTGCGCCGCATTATTGTATTCTAAGTACCAAATTCAACGTATTATTCTGTACCTTTTTTCAACAAATCGAATCCCGGAAAACTCGCCTGATGACATTTTTAACGGATAAAATTCGCGTGATACGCCGCACGTAGGGTGTTCATTGTGTAGTCCTCACATGACACTGAAGGGGTTTTGGAGTGTGCTTTTCAATTTGCCTGGCGCGAGTGGCGCAGAGACTCCATAGCCCTGCTGTTCGGTGTAGTTTTTTCATTTCGATTTTATCTTCATTTTAATGGGAAAATTTGAGACTTTTCAATGCAACATTTATCATCAAAGTTGGTCATTGTACTCGTAAGCTCGATATTGGCTCCGTAAATGTGACTTCATCATCATCATCATTATATCAGCCGCAGGACGTCCACTGCTGGACAAAAGCCTCCCTCATTGATCTCCAGGAACTGCGGTTGGAAGCGGCCTGCATCCAACGCTGACCTGCGGTTCTTACGAAGTCGTCTGCCCATCTTGTAGGTGGACGTCCTACGCTGCGCTTGCCGGTCCGTGGCCTCCATTCGAGGACTTTCCGGCCCCATCAGCCATCTGTTCTGCGCGCTATATGGCCTGCCCATTGCCACTTCAACGTGCTAATCCGTCGAGCTATGTCGGTGACTTGAGCTCTCCTACGTATCTCCTCATTTCTGATTCGATCCCGTAGAGAAACCCCGAGCATAGCCCTCTCCATAGCTCGTTGAGCGACTCTGA
Source organism: Philereme vetulata (assembly GCA_918857605.2). NCBI lineage: Eukaryota > Metazoa > Arthropoda > Insecta > Lepidoptera > Geometridae > Philereme > Philereme vetulata. Next base: position 7,432,042 of record OU975442.1, read on the forward strand.
GCTTATTCATAAGGCCAATAGTGAAGGACCACGTCTCGGTTCCATATGTCATCACTGATAACACACACTGATTGAAGACTTTCGTCTTAAGGCACTGAGGTATGTTGGACGAAAAGACGTTGCAAAGTTTTCCAAACGCTGCCCATTCGAGTTGGATTCGACGATTGACCTCTTTCTCGAAGTTGGACCTACCTAATTGGACTGTTTGTCCTAGGTATACATACGCGTCGACAACTTCAAGAGCCGAGTTCTCAACCATAACTGGGGCAGGCAAGACATGGACATTCCACATAATTTTCGTCTTGTCCATGTTCATTTTAAGCTCTACCCGTTGGGAGACTCGATTGAAGCTTGAAGGCATCTTCCAAAGCGGTCGTAAACAGTTTCGGAGAGATGTCATCTCCCTGTTTTACGCCTCTTTTTAAGGAAATTGCCTTCGAGCTCTGTTCTTGTACTCAGACTGTCTCGGACTGACATGTTAAAAAATAAATTAATAGTAAATCATTAATAGTAGATTATTAACCAATGAGAGAAAGCTGTGTCACGGACGCTTTATTGAATCCCGAACGTAACGAAGGATTCTAGAGTTAACTCACGAGCGGAGCGAGGGAGTTACTAGAATCCTGAGTGCAGAGAGGGATATAAGCACGCCTAAGATATAACACAGCTTTATGTAAGAAGAGAATACTCTACTATTCACACTTTCTGCGAGACAATAAAAACCAAATCCTGGTTGGTGCAATCTGTGTGCAGAGGTTAGTTCGGTTTACGAATAAGTTCTTATTGTGTTAAGTGTTAAGTTCTCTTTGGTTGAAATTTTAATACAGAAAAGGTTCCAAAATCAAATCACAATATGCCCGCGAGGACATTATGAAATTCAGTACAACTTTACTCCCGTCTCAGCCGTAAGGAATTAATTACCTGCTTTCGATGAGCTTTACATGACATATATAATTTGACATTGTCGAGCAGGTGGTGTGTAAATAATTTAATATAATTTCTTGTAATAAATGTATTGTTTAAATAATAAATTCAATCGATCATTTTAAAAAGGTTTCTGTTTATACCTAGGTACTTATATAATTAATAAACACGTTATCTGAAAATGAAAAAAGGTTAACTTAATAGCACTAGTAGCGCAAATATTTACAAATAGTTCAGAATATTCCCTCTCCACAGGGGACTCGGAACTGGGAATATAGGAAAAAAATACACATTCAATGTATTTTTTTCCTAAATTCCCGAGTGCTAAGAGGCCAACAAGCACAAGAGGCCGTGGCAGACCATCGGCTCAGTGGGTAGACGATATAGGCCGTTGAGGGAAAGGTCTGGATGCGAATAGTACAGGATCGATTGGAGTAGTTTTTGATGTAAGAGGCAGTGAGCGATCATAACAGTTGCCAATGATGTTGGTGATGAAAAGGAAATGGAACTTACCTTGAAATTTTTTAAACATATATCTTGTCCTCATAAGTGAGGGATAGCTATGCTATGACCCCTTTACCGGTTAAAATACATATTTCAAAGCAACCTGTAGTCTATTACCTACACAAAAATAAAATCGGGAAATCTCCACTTCCTTCCCTGTTCTTGGTCAAATCAAGTTCGTGTAATAGTGAAACTTTTTATACAATGGTCTCAAAAACCTCCACAGAGTGCAGCGGAAATGAAACGGAGCATGTGTCGATGAAATCGGCCAGCGAACTATTGTCGCCGATCGACAAAAACATTTTTTGAACGAATCTACACTTGTCAACGTGGCGGGAATTTAGAAAAATATCCTGGAACCAAAGAGTTCGGATATATTTTATTTTTAAAGGGACCTACGCTACGTTTTGAAATTCGAAAAATAGTGTTGGTCCGTATAATTTATGGAAATTCTTTGGTGGAAATCAATAGTTGACAAAAACAACCTAGTGATTTTTTTTTTATTTTCCTTGTGAACTACTTACCAATGCTACATACTTAGGTACAATAAAATAAAAATCAGCCTTCCTTCTTGCTGGTTTCTATAAAAAGAGAAAAGCCTTTGTTTTTATCTTTTATTCAAGCAAGACGTGCTTAGTTTTTATGAATGCTGCATACACAAATAAGTAGAGGCTTGAATATATTCAAAACCTTTGTAACACAAAGGAATCGGTATCAAACGTCTGGATGAGTCTCCAGAAGTTTTATAAATTGCAAAACGGAAAATAAACAGGAAGGTTTCCTAAAAAAAAAATGTTTTTCAGAAGTGGTTGTCCTCTACTAAGATCCCTAGATTTATTATAAGTAATTATACCTACCTCTTAGGTTCTATGTATAGTAATCACGTTTTTGCTAGCTCCTGTATTATTAACAAGTCGACTTATTAGTATAACCTTTTTCTTTCAAAGACTGCATTATAATTATCGCCTCTTGGAATTTTTTTTGAAGCCTGATCCAGCCAGTGCCGTAACTAGGGCAGTGCTGGCGGTGCCCAGGCACAGAGCGCAGACCCTGGAGGGGCGCAGATATGACCCGACCAGAACCGTTTATGATTAGAAATATATCAAGGGCGCGGTTATAGCAGCTCGCACCGGGCGCATAAAAGGCTAATTACTGCACTGGGTCCAGCTTACATTTTTCTGCTTTTTAGAACCCACTAGGTATTTCATAAACTAAATCGGGACTCGATAGGTATTTGACGGTCTTTTTTAAATAAGTAGGTTCTTTCTTCTAGAAATCCAATCTTGAGTCTCGAGTTCATTTTATGAGATACAATATAATCAAAACTCAGGTTTTATTTAGTTGAATTATTGTGTTCCAAGGTGTCACCCTATTTGTGTACTGCGTTACGCACGGAGAGTGCACTTTCGGCACATCGCGGTAGATGTCGCGAGCGCGCCCGTGACTTCCGCCACGGAGTGACACTACACGCAACCTAGTTACGACTAGGGTTGGCATTAAAACAAAGTTTTTCATAAAAAAAAACGTTTTTAGTTGGTAATAAAAATATAAGTACATAAGTATGTGGTTTTAGTATAGGCCTCCAACAAAAAGTGACGTCACGAAATTTACCTTGAATAAAAATATACGCCTGTGTAGGATAGTATGGTAGAGCACTCTGTCTAGTCATAATACTTTGTAACGCTTCAGCCCCACACACCTCAACGATTTCTTTGTGCAATCCTAGTGCAAACTGTGGGAAGAATTCAGTGGCGTAGCTAGGTAACCAAAGGCCCTGGGGCAAAAACTAAGCTAAGGCCCTAACTAAACTATTTAAACTCGTTTGTTCCATATTTGTCGTGTTCCGAATTCAACGTACTCCAGATTCGTCGTAAGACAGTCGACTCCATAATAAAATTAAAGACCAAATATAAATTGTAACTTACTCCTGGAATCTGGTTTATTTATATTCCGAAAGTGGGAGAAATTTTCACTAGTTCAACTTATAGTTTCTAAGTCAAAGTCCGAAGGGCCCCCTGAGCTTGGGGGCCCCGGGGCACTGCCCCGTCTAGCCCTCCGTTAGCTACGTCACTGGAAGAATTTGTATAAATTTCTAGGCTTGTGGATTTATTCACTCTATTACCTCATATTTGAAAATGTGCTATAACTCCACAAAATGTTTACATATATGTTAATAAATGTGTATTTGGGTAAGTAAAAAGCACGTAAAAAGTATACCTAGATACTTAACTGGTATGTATGATTTTATTGCAGTGAAAACTTCTTTAGGCGCGTTGGCCATTATTTGAGATGGGAAAAAACCATTAACTCGCGACACTGTCACCGTTACCGTTACCTCTGTATATAAATATCTCGTAATTGTTCAAGTTTTTACTTCCGTCGGCATTCCCGGAGTCCCACTTTGTTATTTTATTTACAACTAGAGTTACCAGATGCTTTGCTCTGTGATAATTTTAAGAAATATCTTAGCTTAGGGCATTAGGTAATCCTTAGTATTTATTATGGCCTAGAGGTTTGGTACCTCGACTGATAATCCGAAGGTGTGGGTTAAAACCCGTTCGGTTACCAATAATGTATGCACTATAAAAAAGTAAGACAGCCCTACAGCAAAGACATCATTATCATAATGGATGTCATGGACTCAACTTCACAAGTGCTCACTCCACCACGTAGTGGCTTCACCAAGTTTGCCACGTCAGAGCGAAACTCAACCCTATTTCTATTCAACTAAGGCTGACTAAAATTGTACATCTAAGTTTGCAATCGCAAAGACTAGATGGTGCGACAATCGCTGAGAGCAACACATTAGCGACATCTCTTGGCGAGTGAGAAAATTACAGAGGAATTAAAATGTTGAAAGTGTCGGAGCTTTCAACTGTTCTTTTAGTTTCTACCTACTTTTACGACATAGTTTGCTAGAGACCAGCTTTTGTCAATGGCTTTGCGTGGAAAGTGCACGGATGTCCCTGACCCATTAATATCTTCCTTTTTGTACTATTAGACCTGTAAATTAAATAGGATCGCAATTAGAACTTCCTAAGGCGAGGTGCATTCTGGATCACCCATGTAGGTATATTCTAAAACTTTTGTTTTTCAGATCTAGTTAATTATTAACGTTAAAATTAACTACTATAACTTCTAGTTACTTTTAACGCAAAAAAAAATATGAAGGTACTTTCCACTGAGGAAAAGAGGGGACGAAAAAAGGCTTGGTTTTCCCTATATTAATTAGCATAAATTCGAATATACCATTCGTAAATATTAAAAAAAAACTTGTTACAAATAAATATCCACTCGACATTTATCTTACCGCGAGAATTGGGTCCCTGCTCTACCTTATTATGGTATTTAAGTTAACTTTTTAGTTGTTAACACTATAGATTCCCAATACAATCAATGTCCTTACCATAATGAGGATTATGGCGCAGTCCTACATAAATTAACTAGATTCCTAGAGTACTGGCCAACCTGTTGAGCTACTTCTCTGAATTTAAATTGACTGGTTGATATATAGGCAATGCTATTATATAGCACTTTTGACTAGACATTTAAGACACACTAGACATTTAAATACTAACCTAGTTGAATGTATAGGTGTAGTATACAGGATGCTAGGTAGCAGGATAAATATAGTTTCAGAGAGGCTGACTTCAGAGCGATGCGTATGGTCGGTACGGCCCACGGATTCATGTCTGTGGTACGACCCGTCCGTGCGTCAAAATCCGTGAATGAACACCCACGTAGGTGGTCTTCATTATGCAGAATGTTATAGGTAATGCTGATTGCAAACTTTACTATCTATTCAGGGAAAATTTATCTCATTACTGAATTAGCGACCCCATTAATGAAAAGATTACATTTACCATAAAATTAGGTTTAAAGTTCTATTATCATTGTCATTATTCATTACATGGATAACAATAAAACAAGATATTAGCAAACATCTTTATTTAGCGTGATAAGCGGTACATATTTGGGTCTTGTGTGACTGCAACACAATTTTGTAAGTAATCATAAAGTTAGAGCTTATTATCCTATGCTCTACCTAAGTTACAAAAAGATAAGTATGGCCGAGATAAATAGTCGTCATTTAAGTGCTCAGCTAAGCGTGGACTAACGCATATTTATCTAGGGTTTGATTTTAAATAACCATACTATGCACTCAGCTGGGATAGCCTAAACATAAGCTAGGGGGTATAATAAAGCCTTTTAGCGTCAAAGTTTCACTTTGTCTTGTCGTTCTCGTGGACAACCTGCGGCTGGAACTCAAGATCCAGAACCTTCTTTAGACTGTCCACATACATATCCAGTCTCTGCGTCATGTAGTAGCAACGACGATCTTTGATCTGCCTGTTCTGGTTAAGATCCATCACGCTGATCAAAAGACCGTCCTTAGTGCGAGAGAGTCCAGGGCATCTCACTCCGTCCGGGCCACTGAAGTAACTCGATCCATAGAAGAGGCCTAGATCCTTGTGTGCGGGTTTGCCATCTGCTGAAGTAAACTCATTGGGGAACTCTTCGTAACCCACACGGTTGATCGCAGCCGTGAAGTAGCAGTTGGTGATGGCAGCATTCCTCGCCTCGATGTTCCACATGTACTCACTCCCAGCTTCGGCAGCGATGGTCGCAGACGGGTTGAATACAATTTCCGCTCCGTTTTGGCCAAACATCATCCAGTTCAGAACATGGTGACGACCGAAGCAAATGTTAACAGCTATCTTACCGTAGCGAGTCGCGAAGACTGGGTGTCCAGTGTTCCCTTCCATGTAATAGTTGGACTCGTTGAAGTCTCCCACTCTTGGAATGTGGTTCTTCCTGTGTTTGCCGATAACGTTTCCAGTATCGCTGATGACGACAGCGGTGTTCCAAAGAATCTCAGCATGCTTCTCGTCTCTTTCGAGGATTGAGGAGACGATTACCATCGCGTATTTGATGGCCAGTTCCCGGAGGAAGCGAGTGGTGGGCCCGTCTTCGGCAGACTCTGCAAACTCACACCACGGCTGCTTCTCTCTCGTGCAAAAGGCGAAAGGCATGTTCCATAGCTCTTGGAAGCAGATGATGTTGACGCCCTCTTGACCGGCCACATCGATAATCTTCTTAACTTTGTCGAAAATGGCTTTCTTCTGCTCGTTGACGGGACGGTCGGTCGGTGCGGCGATGGAGTGTTGGATGATTCCTACCTTGACGATCCTGGGTGGTCTAGTCTGTTCTTTTTTGGCTGGAAAAGCGTACGCAGCGATTTCGAAGTTGGCTTCTTTAGCAGCAGCAATGGATGTGTCTTTAATGACGACTTCATGATGGTTCTTCCTTCCGTAGTAGATCCTGTTGAACTCGTCTAGGTCTTGGCCGTTGAGGCTGTTGTTGACGATGGACTCGAGGCTCAGGGTTTCGTTCTCCATGGTTGATATGTGCGTGATGAAGGATCAGAGACAACTGTCCTTTCTCGGTGCCCGCCGGCTCTTAAATACCCTGTGCTGTCGGTACCGACTACCGATGCATCGATGTGTTTATCTGTGTGGTCCAGCAAAGCTATGTGTGTGGCCTTCGACCTATGATAATAAATTAATAATGTACAACCTACCTACGTACAGAGATAAAAATATTAGCTTATCAATATTTGCCTACGTGACTGTTAGGGATACGTGAAATTAGTTTCTAGTCAGTTGTTACATTGGGTGTCAATGTTCGAAATATTGTTAAAGATTAAAATTGTTTTCGGATGGAAAGTGCCTCTATATCTATTTGCAGTTTCGATAAGAGGTCGTGCTCGTGGGTTCGAACCGTGCTATTGTTGTTTTATTTATGTTTTTAGATCGAAGACTTCTAGGTGTGGAAAAAGGTTTCGACATACTTAATAAAGTTCGATGGAGATTGGTCGCTTTAGAAATCAGTAATAGGAGAACCATTTTCAGAATTGAGCGTTCCTTAGCTGATATAATGATAATATTTTTTTAAAGATACCTACCTACGTACACACGGCTACACATCAAGCTATACATTTCCAGGATAAGCTGACCTCTCATTCTACGAAAAGCCTACACAATGCGAGGTCAGCTTATACTGGAATTGTATAGCTTGATGTGTAGCCGTGTGTACCTACTTGATGTAAATCTTAATTCCTGGCTGATCAAAATCACACTAATTTTATAAATGCGAAAGTTTGGATGTTTGTTTCTTTGATTGTTTGTTACTCAATCACGCCGTAACGGCTGAACCGATTTCGATGAAATTTGGTATATACGTAGATTATAACTTGGATCTCCAAATAGGCTACCTTTTATCCCATAAATCAGTTCCCATGGGATAAAAATGGGGTGTCAAGTCAAGTTGCAACAGCAAGTTTAGCTTCATTTCTAGGTTACCTACACATTTAGTAGTGTAACAAGTACGAAGTCGCGGGCAACAGCTAGTTTGTTATATGTTTGTTATGATTTTTATATTGTTTTTGTTACTTTTTTTTCATTTATCATTTTTAATGATGGAAGATAAGCGCGGTTGACGAAAATTGGAATTATACCAGAGAGGTGTAAGTAAACTCGATTCCCGCTTTGAAACAAATGTCTGTAAATATTTGCAGATGCTGCGACACAGAAAATACCAGGCCAGGGTTATTAACTTTCATGCTGGAAACTATTAGAATAGTAGTTAAATTATTTTACGTACTTATATGTATCTATTTCCCTGTACTACAGTTATTTTGTTTCAAGAAACCGCTACTGAGATATCTGTGGTTAAATCCAAACCAATACTAAATTAGGTCAGTATAATATGGTATAATATTACTTTGCTGGTTTCTCTGTCAATACTGGATATACCTATCTTAAGTATTATCCATCTACATATGACACTTTTTGCAGTCTCGTAATAGTCACTCTTGAGGATCCAATGATTCTTATGACAATCCATCCAGTCGTTTGGGTGCTACTAGATAAAAGAGTGGCAACTCCATGGAGTCAACCTGTGGAATTTTCTACCACACTCGATCCGCGCAAGTTCATCACTAAGCACTTATAAGCTTAGAGTCAAAGAGCATTACCTGTCCGTTTAAACTTGTAGGTTATTATGTATATATAGGATATATGTATATATATACCTAGGCATAGTTTATAGATATTAATTTTTTTACTAAGGATACGTGTTGTATTTAGTATAGTATATATTATATATTAGTATTCTACTCCAATGTCCTTCTCTGTGCACGTACCCACCACTATAATCAAATATCTCTATCTTCAAAGGTTTGCTGGAAGAAAACTCTTATTAGGGTTAAGCTTGCCTTTGTACACACGGCTACACATCAAGCTATATTTTCCAGTATAAGCTGACCTCTCATTCTACGAAAAGCCTACACAATACGTGGTCAACTTATACTGGAAATGTATAGCTTGATGTGCAGCCGTGTGTACATGTCCATTTTGTAAGCTATTGTTGTCTTTAAAACTATTTGTGTACAATAAAGAATAAAGAAAGAGTTTTATGTACCTATTTACGCAAAAATAAAAGTTAAGGTTCTAACCTAAAGACCTACTATCCTAGTGTCAATAATAACTACAGGTTTTGACGTGACAACGTCTTATAATTCGATAGAGCCGGCTGCACGCACGAAAAAACATGACTCATGCGTAACGTGACCATTCGTCCCGCTTTGGGCGGGACAGTCCCGCTTTCAGGCTGTCTGTCCCGTTGTCCCCAGCCAAAGCAAAACTGTCCCGCTTTTACAAAGATACCAAACGATAAATTCATTAAACGTACCCCTATGAGGATTATTGGATTCGAAAGGCGTGGGCGATAGCGGCAGCGAGTCAAAATAACAAAAAGTCTAACATCATCAGAACATGTGATAAGATATTTCAAAACTAATTTGCTCCACCGACAAATACAATACAAATGCGTCTTCAACCACAATGTAATGTTAATATTTCATACATTAATACAGGCACCTAATATATTATTTTTCATTTGCTTTTCTTTTTTTAATAAATACCTAGTAAAATAAGTTTTTTTTGTTTAATTCCGCAAGCGTCCCGCTCTGACAACAAAAATAAATGGTCAAGTTACTCATGCGGCGTTACCTCGCTCTGAGGCGTTCCATGTAAGGCTTGAAGTGCAAGGGAGAGCGCGGAACGAGCGACAAAGAAGCACAATCGGCCTTTGCGTTCGGCAGCGTTCGACATCCGTCTCTCTCCTACTTGAGTGAGCGATGCGTCTGCGTGGACAGCTGCTATACTATAGTACATTTACTTGTTTTGATCGAGTATCAAGTGCAGTGAAAAGTGAATGTGGTGTCAATTATACAAATATATATATTGTATATATTGTATTTATGTATATACGTTGTCACGTTCAACTATCGTCAGTAAACCGACTTTACAGACAACCAACATTTTTTGTTTTGGTAGAGTCATTATTACCTTAGTCCATATAACCTCGTCAATATCTATGAGCTTTACCTTAGACACCTCAGTACCTAGGTACCTTATCCTTAATGGCAACTAGCGCAACGATCCCTAAACGTATTTAGTTGTTTAAATAATATCTACACACGTGAAATTTAAACATGTTTAGTTGCTAAATACGTTTAGGAATCGTTGTGCAAGCCGGGCTAAATGTTTATCTTACTTAGGTAGGTACTAGACTTAACTAACCTATCTAAGTATCTAGGTAGGTACCTACCTAGTTAGCTACTCTACCTACTTATGTACATAGACAGTGTGTTGCCGAGCATGGCGCGCTCCATGGCTCTCTGTGCTACACTTATTTTGTGCACAGCCTCCTTCGTGAGCCTCCATGTCTCGGCACCATAAGTCATAGTTGGCAGGACACATTGGTTATAGAGACGTGTTGTGGCTGGTGACTTCCTTCATCTGATACTCCTTGCCAAAAGATAAAACATGGCTAAGATAAACGTATGAGTCGACCAATTCGACGACCTCCGCGGTGCAGTAGGCGAACAGCCGGCTGAGACGAGGAGGTAGCGGGTTCGATTCCCGCCGCGGAACAAATGTTTGCATGATCTACAGATATTTGTTCCGGGTCTGGTTGTTGCTCTATAATTATAAGTATGTATTTACAAAAAAAATGTATATAAGAATTCTATCAGTTATCTGGTTCCCATAATACAAGCTCTGCTTAGTTTGGGGCTAGATAGCGCTGTGTGAAATGTCCAATATTTATTTGTTTTATTCTAGTTTCTCGCTTCCACACAACGACGGCGTAAGTATATACACATATAAAAAGTATTTCATGAAAACTTTGTTTCTTTTTAATATGTACTAGATATACAGTGTTTTTTTTTTAACTGTAACAGTACGGCAGCACCCATAACCAGAGGAGATACAGGTGCAGTTTTTTTTAAAACATCAGCTCGTTTTCGAAGAAAAACATTTTGGCATTAAAATTTTTTTGGTTAAGTGTGAGTACTTACGCGCCGACGAAGCCCAAATAATGCGCTGAAGTGGTATCAGGAACGTTACCCAGACCGCGATTGAGGAAGTGTGCTTCAATTAAGTCTACTTTTTGCGTATTTGACAATGCCATGATAGGACAAATAAGATGATGCAATGACTGATATAAAAGTCCGACAGATGCAAGAACCATGTTCAAAATTCAAAATTGTTCTGAAATACGAAATGTTTTTGAATTCCTCATGAGAGCATGGAGTTCCTGAACTTCTTAATCGCTACAGTATTAATACTTCTTTAATGTGCAATTACAATCTAATAAAATGTTTGTGGAAGGAATTTTGTTTATCCTGTTGTATGAGAATGGAATCCACTTTACACACTTTACATACTTTTTAACTAATTTGACTAACTTCCGCTCTTTAGATTTTTTTCATCCGATACAAGAAAATGATCCTTACAAAGGACTGCATCGATCAGCATTAAAAAAAATTACCAACTTGATTCATTTAAAGGCGCTACTCACACTTGACCAAAAAAGTTTTAATGCCAAAATGTTTTTCTTCGAAAACGAGCTGTTTTAAAAGAAACTGCACCATTATCTCCTCTGGTTATGGGTGCTGCCGTACTGTTACAGTTAAAAAAAAACTCTGTATATAGGTACCAAGCGATTAGCATTATTAAAATATATCTCTAAGAGAAAACTTATAGACTAATACGTGGTAGTACAATGGGCGGCCTTATCGCTCAAAGCGATCTCTTCCAGGCAACGTTGGAATGGACTGTATTTGAATTAATTGATTTGAATTTTGAATAGAAGTCTTTTTTTTTAGTTTATCACACTCATTAAACCTTGCAACTCAAAAATCATATGCCTAGGTAGCTCTAGGTACTATGTAAGTAAGTACATCAATGGTAATGCCTCAAGTGTCAATATCAACAGATAAAATAAGCGAAGACGGCCGGCATGTTAAACATCAATATTATGTAAACACATCACACACACACACGTGGTAGGTAGGTATTTACTCTCAAACAGTTACGTAACTCCACCAGAATAACTTGTTCAACAATTGATTTAAATCAAACTTGCTTGCTCCGTCATTGAGTAAAAATGGCTAATCCAGTGGAAAGTTTTGACGAAATCATCAAGCGCAATTTGAATCAAGAACAACTAAGACAGTTCAGCAAAATCTACTACGGAAGGGAAGATCATTGTCAAGCGAAATTGAAGAAATCAACTATGACCTCAAGTAAAGCAAATAATTTTACAGTTTCTGCATATTCCTTCGAAGCCGCAAAGGAAGGAAGGGAACCAAGATTAATAAAACTCGGGTTAGTCCAACATTCTATTGTTCTAACGACTGATAAGCATATCAACGAACAAAGGGAAGCTATTTTCGATAAAATTGAGAAGTTAATAGAGACAGCGGCGAATGAGGGCGTAAACATTATCTGTCTGCAGGAAACATGGCCGATGCCGTTCTTTTTATGTACCGGAGAGAAAAAAAAATGGTCAGGCTTTGCTGAATCTGCCTCAAACGGTCCCAGCACGAAATTCCTCAGCATTTTGGCTAAGAAATTCAACATGGTCATAATATCTCCAATCCTGGAAGATGATAACGGAACATGGTGGAATACTGCAGTGGTGATCGATGAAAGCGGTCAATTGCTTGGCAAACATAGGAAGAACCATCTACCTAATGTGGGTAGTTTCAGCGAGACTTCTTTTTACGCTCCTGGTAACACTGGGCATCCAGTCTTCGAGACGAAGTTTGCTAAAATTGCCGTGAACATCTGCTATGGGAGGCATAATGCTCTTAACTGGCTGATGTTTGCATTAAACGGTGCTGAAATCGTCTTCAACCCTTCAGCAACAGTTGCTGAATTCGGAGAGTCATTCTGGGGTATCGAAGCTAGGAATGCAGCTATTGCTAATGGCTATTTCACTTGCAGCATCAACAGGGTTGGAAGTGAAGATTTTACGAAAAAAGATGGCAGCAGGGTATCTCGGAACTTCTATGGTTCTAGCTACGTCACAGCTCCTAATGGAAACAGAACCCCAAGTCTATCTAGAGACAAGGATGGCTTGCTGATCACTGAAGTGGATCTCAACCTCTGCCGACAAATTAAGGATCAATGGGGCTTCAATATGACCGCACGCTTAGACATGTACGCGAAGAAGTTAAATGAAATAAAGTTCTGCAAACCAGTAACTAGGGAAATGACAAGAATAGTATGAAAAGTGTAAAAGCTTTCTCAACTCTACCTTTATCATAATTTAGTTTACGCTACAACTACACTACCTAATCTAAGTTCACCATGCCTGCCTTTTCTTTCCTCATAAAAAAATATATTGATTTCTGATGCCCCGCGTTTTTTACTTGTTTTCGTTCGTTTCCCTTTTGTAATATGGCAAACTTTCATAAAACACGCGAAAAAATTATGCATCTGTGGGTTAATTACATACCTCATTCATTCATTACATTCGCTTTTTATGGACTGTAGAGTGAAACCGACAGCCGACCGAACTATTTTTTTTTTTATCTATGCCTAAAATCAATCAGCCGGATTGTCATCGGCGCATGAATTGTCATTTTTCGTTAGCTTCAAAATAAATTGAATTTACGAATATTTTTCAGGAAAAACTATTTATCTAGTGCAAAATGGTGAGTAATCTTGCATTTACACTATCCACAAGCACTCAGAATGCTGTTGTATTTTTGTTTAGTGGTTTTCATTGGTTATGATAGCGTCATGAACATTACAAAGCAGTTTCGCTTTCTATCTTTCAAAATAACTAAAATCCGGCTTTGGTAACTGGTTATTCCTCACAAACTAATCCCATTTTACTATTTTGTAAATAAATTAGAAAAATTCGGGTAATGAACATCGAATGTTACCTATTCATCACATCAAATTTCAACTATGTTTTCAGTCAATTTTGGCGTACAATGGAGGCGCGGTGGTGGCCATGAAGGGCCAGGACTGCGTAGCGATAGCTTCGGACAAGCGCTACGGTATCCAGGCTCAAACAGTAGCTACCAACTTCCCAAAAGTGTACCAGATGGGGCCCACCCTCTATGTTGGTCTTCCTGGACTCGCTACTGACACACAGACGGTGTTTCAAAGACTAAAGTTCAGGTTAGTTACAAGAGTTACCTATTTACAAACTTACCTTTCGAAAATCTTAGATAAGGGGGGCCTTTCAATAAATAAATATCCAATGGGACTAACACTGACAAAATCATCTCTCTCTCTAGCTCTCTAAAGAAAACTGATAAGAACAGTTTTCCGGCAAACTGTTCATATGGTTAAGCTCTTTTTTGTACATGCCCTCTATTTCTGTATTTTTTAAATATATTTATATATATAGTCCCTAAACTGGTTGTGCACTCTAGTTGGCCGCTGCCAAGACAATCTAGCCAAGTGGGGCTACATCAACCCATTCCGGAGCCAGTGCCACTGCGAGGCCACCTTACAAACAATGACCCACCTGCACATGAGAAGACTTGTACCAGGCAACAGAGGGGTGTGGAAGTTGCTCTATATTGGGCTAATAAAATTCAGAAGTCAAACACGAAAAAAAGACGACAAAAAGAAAAAATATATTTTCTTGTGTACAATAAAGTAGAATCCTGAACAACAAGAAATGCATCAGACAGTCAGGGATTCTAATTCATTGGGTGTTTCATATATCATTTCAGTTCTGCAACAGAGCACATCTCTATTTTCTTGTCCTAGCATTCATAAATACTAAGTTTGAAATTTAGTAGCCAGCGAGCCTAATGTTTGTTATTCAAGTCGAAATAACGATTTCTTTTTAAAATGTACATCAACTTGACGAATATTAAATCAACACTAAAACATTCCAGAATGAACCTATATGAATTGAAAGAAAACAGAATAATGAGGCCCAAGACATTCTCCGCAATGCTCTCCAACTTGCTGTATGAAAAGCGTTTTGGACCTTACTTCATTGAGCCTGTTATTGCTGGTCTCGACCCCTACACCAACCAGCCTTATGTCTGCAATATGGATCTGGTAAGTTATTCTAGTTTATGAGAATTGTTAAAGAAATTCCACAAATGAATCTGTAATAAAATATCTCCATAATATATTTCGAGCAGAGAAATCGCATTAAACAAATTGATCTTGACATGCAATGCCTGACACATCTGACAAGTAATGATTTTATTTTCTCAGATTGGGTGCCCAAATGAGCCCGAAGACTTTGTTGTATCTGGTACATGCTCAGAGCAGCTGTATGGTATGTGTGAAGCATTGTGGGAACCCAACCTCAAGCCTAATGAACTTTTCGAAACTATCTCACAGGTAAGCAATTACTATTCAATCAAGATTTTAGATAAACTAGAGATCTCTAGTTTAAAATAACTACTTTATAATGTCAAAGCCGAATAATCTTCATTTATATCATTTTGAAACATCATAATCAGTTTCAGGAACTTGAAAGAATGTTAATATTCAAACTTACAGATTATAGACTTACAAGGTGGATTATACTTGAAGAAGGGTTATGATTATCACTTACTAATTAGAGGACACTTCAATCTTCGTAAGACGTTACTCTAAAGCAAAAACAAAAAATATAATATCTTGCTGGACATTTCACACAGAGCTATCTAGCCCCAAACTAAACAGCTTGTACTATGGGAACCAGATAACTGAAAGATATGTTTTTTTTTGTAAATACATAAATAAAATATTATGAAAAACATCCAGACCTAGAACAAATATCTGTAGCTCATGCAAACATTGGTCCATGGTGGGAATTGAACCCGCTACCTCCTGCATCTCGGTTGATATCTATATCAGTGGCCCATCTTGGAAGTTGACAGCCCACTTCACAAGATGGGCCACTGACATGGATAGATTGACTGTAGGAAAGACAAATGCAGCCCTAAGCGCAGAGTAAAAAAGTCTACTGTGGTCCAGCAGTAGAGACCTGTTAACAGTTTCCAGAAATCTTCAGTAAACTCTCAAAAAAATTTAACTTGATGTTTTCGACAGGCTCTTGTAAACGCGGCCGACCGGGACGCCATCTCTGGTTGGGGCGCGGTAGTGTACATCATCGAGAAAGACAAGATCACCGAGAAACACGTCAAGACAAGGATGGACTAGGGTGCTGGGAGATTGTTGTGGAGGTTTATAATAAAACTATTTTTAATCTAATCAAGACTTTTTCTTAAAATCTCCATTGCCAGGAATTCACAGAGTTTGGAAAGAAATTATCGATACCAAGAGTGTTGAGTTTGGTCACAAAAAATGGTTCAACTAGTTAAC
Organism: Philereme vetulata; assembly: GCA_918857605.2. NCBI lineage: Eukaryota > Metazoa > Arthropoda > Insecta > Lepidoptera > Geometridae > Philereme > Philereme vetulata. Next base: position 7,448,175 of record OU975442.1, read on the forward strand.
CTCTCGCCTGTTTATTCTAGGATCAGAGACATGAGCTGTTACTTTTTTAGAAATATAATAGACGTATATCTACGATTTAAAAGATTAGGGGTTTTAAAAAATTTACCAATTTCTTAGTTATCAGTAGAATCACTTCGTTTTCCGTCCCGTCTATTTGCCAAGTCCCTTCTTAGGAACGCGTGGCGGTATCAAGTTGAAGATGTCTTGGTCCAATGAGCTAAGGAACTAGCTCCTAGATCAATTAGTTATGATTCAGTAGTACCTACTCTAAACTAGAACACGGTTGGCCACCTACGTTTTGTAAAAAATAAAACACACATTGCAGAAACTTTAAAAACCGAATTAAAAATTACGTTTTATTAATTTTTCATACATTTGTCTTTACAAGAGTTGTAGACTAGAGAATTAACATTTCAAACGAGTTGCTTACATGCCAAAATATGGATTAGGTTTTAGCAAAGCTATCGTAATATAAATATGCCGTAACATTGGGGGCATCCACATCCGTCACCATTAACAAGAATAAAACATTAAAAATAATAAACACTACAAAATTATCTTAACTACAGTAAAAACATAGTTCTAGAAGCAGTAGAATAACTTTGGTTAGAAACTGAACGGTCAGTAACTGTCTTTATGCTACTAAAATCAGTATTCTAATATGCCCAAGCGTAAATCGCACCTACGCGGCAGATGTGTGAATTCAGCCAATAAAATCAAGTCAAAATGGTATAACATCAATATCGTGGCGTTACTATTGGTTGATTTCACTTATCTCCGCTTTGCTGGAAACCGAGACCTAAGCGTAATTTGACAGTATTGAGTCAGTGACAGATATATTTTTCACTAAAACTAGATATTCACTTTTTTTTACAAGCTTTTTAATAACTTACAATGTACCTATGTATGTATGTCCGGGTAGTATCTTGCAACTGAATTTTAAACCCATTCCCCTCGACCGTACATATGTAACTTCGGTTCAACAATGCAATAATATGGTACCATGGAGGTGGTCCCATGATGAAGACTAGACAACGGAACTTCTGAATGGATTATAGTAGGCTACTAGGTTATTATGAAATTTATAAAAGCTTCTTTTGAAAAAAATATTTTTCAACAAAAAACTTATTTCAATGCATTTCTTTCTAATTTTTTAATTTCATTCAATTTTTAGTATATTTCGGCAAAGTCTGAGTATTAAGTATAAATACGCACCAGTTGGCACTGGCTTTCTAGTTCTCACGAGGCCAACTATCCTGCACTGACTGCTTAATTAATGGCCTTTTTAAACCAGGCTTTAGTAACTGTTATTTTTGATTCAGGTAAGTTCTGCTACTGCTTATAGAACTATATTTACTGTGTAATTTCCGACCTATCTATGGCAACACCGATCATTTCATGACTATCGTTCAGGAATACGTGTAGATTATAAAACCTACACAAGGTAATAGGTGGATCTGCTCAGCCACGGATCTAGAGGGGAGACCACTTTCAGGGGGCGCAAAATTCATGTTTGAAAAAAAACAAGCTTCACAAAGTGCTTAGCTAGAATCGAGCGCACGTCCAGTCAAATAGCCCCAAAATGACATATAATGTATCTTTAGATCCGGGGCTAGATCTACTCAAGAGTGGGCCATCTGCTAATGCAGTCAGTCCTTTAGTGAATTTGGATTTTTCCAGAGTTTTGCCATGTCAATCAAAACCAACAAAATGTAAATCTCGATTGGTGAGACTACTAAAATAAAATTATCATCTAAAAGTAAAATATCTATCACAAAACTTATGCTTTGAATAAATCATTTCGAATAAAGGCGAAATAGAACGTAGCCCAAATACTGATTCACATTAAAAGTACCTTTTTTGTAGTTTTAAAAGTACCGAATCCCGTCATGATACAGTCAACTTGTAACCTCGTAAGAAAGGTCCATAAATAGGATTAATAGTTTTGTTTGAGAACATTCCTAATGGGCCCCACTGTTTAACAGTCAGTTAATTGCAATAGACCATACCATTGCTTGCAGAACCCTTTAAGTTCGTTCTATGCATGGATCAGAATATGCAGGCGAACTGTTAATCCGTGTGGCCCTTATGTATCATTGATTACATAAAACAAGTTAAACCAGTTTACACTATGTTTAACAATTATTGAAAAAGACAAAAGCGGGAAATTGCATTATTTAAAGTACAAACTAGGGAACCTATACCAAAAGTACAAAACCTTTAAAAATAACTATGTAATTGGCTAGCATTATATTTTATGTCCCTCAAAATAGCAGCCCCTCAATTGACTGAAAACTGTCAGTCTCACAAATAGTTACAGAAATAGGTCACTCTGTAAATTCTCTTATTTTCAATCCTATTGCGTATGAATAGGGTTCATAACAGATTAAAGCGTCAGTTATCGTTTGGTATATAGGAATTTAAATTGATAAATTTTAAACAAAGATAAATGGAACCTTCTTTTAATCTATTATTAGCTAAATTTTTTTTGTAAATTCTTTTAATTTTTATATTATAAAAATCCCTGGCGTTGTGCCGGAATTATTAAAAACTCGCATGAAGGAGTGGCTATTCAGTGACAACTTGTTGGCATATAAATGACAAGCTGACCAATCTGCAATTTCGCACGCGTTGTTTTTCAATAAAAACATTACCCTCCTTCTGCGTAGTTGGGTAAAAAGTAGCCTATGTCACCCGGGGATAGTGTAGCTTCCAGCAGTAAAATATTTTTTTTAATCGGTCCAGTAATTTCGGAGCCTATTCAATACAAACAAATCTTTCCTCTTTATAATATTAGTATAGATAATGGATTTATGCAGCCGTTAATGACCTAAATATATCCCCTAAATATTAGAGTGACTATTTCTGACTGTTTCATGACAGTTTTTCAAGAGAGTTGCAACTACCGTATTCAATTCTGATGCTGCTATCTTGACGGACACTTTATTTTCACAAAATACATCACAAATAGACACACTCACAGACCGCAATCAACTTAATGGACCATTTAATTGTTTTAATGATCATTATCTTGAAGTGAAGTCTCTGAGTGTCGATAATTGAAGTCTTATTCGAAATAGAATAATAAATAACAAAATCTTACATAGTAGAAATATTTTTAAAATGCTATGCTAGAGAAACTAAGCGAACTAGTATGGATAATATTTGCAAAATGACAAAAATGGGTGTTATTTATTTTTACAGTGAAATTAATAACATTTTCGTTCAACATTTGCATTAACACTTAATTCTTTATAAACATTATAGAATTTACAACAGTTATCCTTTCCAGTTGAACAGTCACAATGGTGTTATACGAATTTTAAGTGGCGCAGTACTTATAATAACTACGTAGATAATTGTGAGTATTGCACTATTACTACAATCATGTTTCTGATATTATTCTCACATATCCATTCAAATTTTCCATAAATCCTTACAATAACAAGCTGTTTTCATAATATAACAACGCGTATAACTTTAATACAATATGGATATAGGCATTACAAGTGTAAGACCAATATTAAATAAGTATACATCGTAATAATTTGACAATTTGGCGGCCGAATTAACGATCAAACCTAGTTGGATTCCGTTAAATTTTCTCAATAATACTCCAGGGCCAGCATCTACAGCAATATAGGCAGATATCAAATCCAAAATTACTTCAGCTATACGCCGTTTCTTTATCTACTTGGTGAATGACCGCTTTTAATTTTATTCCAAAATCACCTCAACAAATAAGTACCTCTCATGAACATTTTGAAAATTCGGCGCCATCCAAAAAGTATTCAATACTCTTATAGTAACAACACGAACTCTAATGATATCAACATTTTATATAATTTAACTACAATAGCTGAATAATAGGCTAGCATCAATTGAAACCGTAGGCTGTGCTTATCAGGTCAAGGTTAATTGTGTAGGGAAGATCAGAAAAAGCTTAAAGAAAGCCCGCACTGAAAACTGACTGTACCTCTACTCAAAGTTTTGTAGTTCACTGATCGTAAACTCAATTAACATTACTACAGGCGTAAACTTAGATTAAATAGTAAACCTTTGTTTTTTTTTTAATAATTGTAATTTGTTTTTATTAGTAACCTTTATGAGTTGATAGGTTTGAAATAATAAAATAAAAATTGTTAGTTATTCTTATTACTACACTCGTACAGTTTATGAAACTCTCAGTAGAGGGGCAGTAATCAACCGTTATGCAGTTTAAAACTCCATCAAGATTTAATGAAGTCCAAAATATGTTATCAGCAAATTGCTACTATTTTTGAAAATGTAACTTTGTATTGAGAATATAATTTATAGGTATAAATAGTTATAATCATTGGTCCGCTGCAAAGACGAACAAGTGAGATGAATCCTTCAAAATGTGCTTTCATAACTTATTTTGAAAATAAGTTGATGCAAGTTGGCCAAAGACAAAAGAAACGCGATGCTTCTTTTACAGATAACAAAAACATTAACAAACTACATTCCGATAAAAACCTACAACACCCTGTAAATTCCCTTGACTAAGCTAGAAGAGAATCGCGCGAAGATACTTCCAACTAAACTAATCTAGATAAATAGGTCAAACGCTGACTGAGTAATATTATAAAACAAAGCACCTTGAAATAAAAAAATATCTTACGACCTGCTGCCATCCAGTAGCAGGTGGTAGTAGGTCGTTAGGTTGTCTTTTCTATCCATGTAGTTTGACCATAAAGAAAATTATACATGTTGGACCAACCAGTTGAGGATCGTTTAGTATATGGTGTGATGTTTATGCCTTGTGTACGACGATAACACAAACGGAACACTATTAAAACAATAGCCCTTGTTACCACAAAAAATTAAACAGTGTTTAACGCTTGTTTAAAAAAATCCTTAACAATTTTTTTCTAAACAGTGTTTCGCGGGTGTTTAACGTTTTTATGGTAAGACCCAGGTAGTTTTATTTTAATTAGACGTACGCGCGTCATCGAGCGTAAGCTATCTATTGGTGGTCAGTTCAGTTCTTGATTGTGGCTACTGTGACTATGGGGTGTCACAATTCCGCCCATGTCGATGTCACGATATTTTCATAAACATACTAGGAGATAGTGTAGGTGAAGAATATGACCGGTATACTGAATTTGGAAAACCCCTTGATAATTCTAAAACAAAAGAACAACACAAGCGTCGAAAATTCGGTCAACAGCAAAAATGTCAGTGTCAAGTGTCATCCATTTGTACCCCCCATAGACTACATAAATTGGCTCCACCTTACACTTGTTTTATTCATTTAAGATTGTTTCATTATTTACGTATGTAACTGGGTACTTTGCGACCTGTTTGCTTATTTATTTTTCTGCGTTCGTGAGGCTACCCACGGGTCCCGCCTGGAAACCTTACCGGTTGGCAGCAATATGATGACCCGTCTCATCATATTGCTGCCAACCGGTAAGGCCTATTTGCCCCCACACCACCCAAGACCATATTATCTAGGTACTCTCCTACCTATGTATATCTACTAAATTTATATCTTGAGTTTTTTTTTATATAATTTTTCTTTTTAATCATTTCAATCTGTAAGTAGGTATGTTTGTTCTGTTCTGAAAGTGTCCAGTGTGTGTCAAATAAATGTATTTTATTTATTTCAGGTAGACCAATTTGACCAGGACGGGAAGCTGTTTAAACTCATAGGAACAATAGTTAAAATATTATTTTTATGCGTTTTCGGTCAAACTAGACTAAATTTTATAGTATGGAAAAATCGGCGTCGAACGGAATAGTATCAAAGCCTTTAAGTTTTTGGATAGCTAATTTTATGATAACTATTTTTTTTTTAATTACTTTTCATTGAACCTTGTCTTATTCTATATCCTAGATACTTTTTAACTAACGGAATTATAGGGTTTTTTTTAATGACTGAAGCGGCATTTTTATGTAACATAACAGATTGGCCATTTAGTTCAATATAGAATCAAGTTTTTCGATTTTATATCCTATTCCCTTTTTCAATTAAAATTCCCGTAAATTTTACCTGTGTAATTGAAGCATCGCGTTTTCTGTATGAGAGCCATCCGTTCGTACCAATCTCGATAGTTCGAAGCAAAACTGCAGATACCAACGAATATTATTTTGAGATGAAGAATTGAGACGAATAGACGACCTGTGGGTAATATTGTCTGGGTTTTTTAATGGCGTACTTGATGAAATCATTATTTTTTTACAAATAAAAATGTCAGTCAAATTACTTAATAATGGGCTACAAACTAAAAACGTATTAGGGCATTTAGTAGCATATGGCGCTTCCAATTTCGTTTACCGGGCAGATTAAGTAGGTGCCATAAATAATACATATCAACTAACTCAAATGTAGCTTTTTATAGCCGATAGGCTTTTTATGGCCGATAGTCTTTTTATGGCCGATAGTTTTTTTATAGCCGATAGTCTTTTGTAGCCGAGTCTTTTTATAGCCAATAGTCTTTTTGTTAGCTCGATGTGTATCATTTATAATACACGTCAAGCTTTAGAAAACGTCTATCGGATGTAATCTGTACCTTCCAATTTACCAATGTGTATCATTTATGGCCTGGTATTGGAAGCCTAAATTTGTGGAAATTTGGAGATACCGAAATTTTATATAGATTTACCGCTCTTAAATCTTGTCACAAACAGTTATTTAACTCACGATCAAAGAGAAAAGCCAATTTTGTACTAAATCCCCAGTAAATACGGAGCTTGCTTAAAACACCTATGTTACGTGAAGCCATTAAACGCCCAGACAATAAGACAAACGGATGACCACCATTCCACACTAATTGCCCTCAATGGCCTTGGCCACAAACTCTATGAACCTCTTGCCGTACTGTTCCGGGTCGCAGGTCGAAATGCCATCCACGTTGCTGCCGTATTTCACGGTCTTCGCTGCCTTCGCTGCCTGAAAACCAATGAAATTTTTGACCAAATTACCAAAAATTGTGGTCGCGGACGGAAAATTTATTCCAAACGGCCACAATACACTATACTAAACGCCAATGTTACTACTGGCAGACAGGGTCATTTAACGTGGGAGCGACGATAATATTGCTATCCCGCTCGCTCTTGCAGCCAATAGTGATGCGCCGAGTACCTATCGATAACTCTTAATACCAGTAATTGTATTGAAAAGGAAACAAACATGATTATTGGTTGACCCCGTCTGCAACGAGTGTTGGCGTACTATAGTGCTTAAAACGCTAGTGAGACGATAACAAGAACAGTGATATCAACTTACTACGGTGATAACAACTTATAGTTGTTTATTTTGCACATCACTTTCTCTTTACGTGCCACACTTTATTTAATATTGATCCTTGAATGCCCCTTAAACTTAAAGGGAAAATTTACAAGACGATCATAAGACCTGTCGTAATGTATGGTTCTGAGTTGGGTCACGAATGAGACGGATGAAAGAAGAGTGCACGCGGCGGCATTGCGAACGTTTAGATGGATGTGTGGGGTAAAGAGATTGGATAAGATAAGGAATAGGGTGTTTGGTAATATACTGACGATATTCAAGTGAAGGTTTCTCAAAACATAAAAAAGACTTCTCGAAAAAAAAAACTACTAGTTAATATTATCAAATTTTAAAGAAAATCGACTAAGTTTAGGTGATTAATTCGATATAAAACTTTCTGCCTACTCTTGCAATCGACATCCAAAAAGAAAGGCCGATTTGATATCTCTTTCGGAAATGGCTGCGGATTTTGTGTTAGAAAGTGACAACAAGAGATTTCTCGAGACGTCACTAATACAGTATCTGTGGTTAGAAGGCAAGCATTATGCAATAGCACAACATAAGTTTAATAAAGTGTTTGTTTTTAAATGCCAAAATAAATTTCACATTTCTGTGGTAAACATTTCACAAATTTATTTATTATGCTCATCAAAATAACCCCTTTCATTTTTGTGCGTATATTATCAAACACCCTTTATTAGAGGAAGTTTGAAAGTAGCGCCAGTGATAGAAAAATTGAGGAGTAAGAGGCTAGCGTGGTATGGGCATGTCATACGGAGGGAAAAAAATCATGTTACTAAAAGAGTGTTAGATATGAGTGTGGATGGATATAGAAGTAGAGGAAGGCCGACGATGAGATGGATGGACGGCGTGAAGAATGATATGGGTAGGAGGGTAAGTGACAACAGTGATGACGGCTGATAGAGAGATGTGGAGGAGGAATACATGTTGTGCCGACCCCGCGTAATGGGGAAAAGGGCAGGAAGAAGATCTTTAGACTTTAGTTACTATTGAGACACGCTTCAGATAACTATTGAACTAACAAAGTAAACTTTTAGATTTTTACAATCAATGAGAAAAATAAAAGTGATAATTCTATGTACGTTAAGATAAGATATTTAGTTATTTTGTATTTTAATAAGATACCTCATATGTTGTTACGCCCTAACAGAGTAGATGTACCTCTTACTTATCAAGTACCACAAAGTTATGTATATAATTAGTGATAAAAACGGGTATTTATCGCGTATGCCGTTTTTTTTATTCGTTATCCCGTCGTTTCGGCTGTGCTGCAACGGCCGTGGTCACGGGTGGACTCCGTGCCGCGATAAATAACCGTTTTAATCAGTAATTAAACAAAGTGATCGCGAAATTTAAAAAAAAATGATGTATATGTTGCATAATAAATGAATATGTGTATATCACGTAAACGTAAACGGTGTTTGCTCCCGCTACCACGACCAATCAGTCTATTTTGAGTGGATGAAGTGAAAAGTGATTTATGAGTATCGGATTGGTGCTGTTAATCTGATTATAATAATTCATGAACATACCAGCTTTTTGCAGCGTTTTGCGATGGATTAAGCATGCATTTGGAAAGAGTATTGAAGCAAAAGTTTAATTAATTTTCACAGCAAACAGCATAAATCGACCAGAGTAAAAAATATTCAAAATATTCTGTTAAAAAATTGTACAATCTCACCTGTTTTTTAACTCCATAATGTGTCAGTACATCAATTAGGGCGACGAAGTATATTTCTTTCTTTGGAGCACCTGGAAAATAGACACAAAAATGTTGAACCTTTGTATTATTATACGTCACCACAGATCTCTGCAATCTGCAATCTGTGAGTCGGTCATGCGATCAGCTAAATAGGACTACCCTCAGATAAATAAAATAATGATGCTATATGGCGGGTTCCTATATCCGTCGGTAACCGACTACGCCTCGTATCTCCTTGAAACAGTGTCAAACTTATGACAGGTTTTCAAGGAGAAACGAGTCGTAGCTGGTTATCGACTGATATATGAACCCGCCAATAGTCTTTTTAAAACAGCTTGTCACTTATGACAGATCCAAAGTACGTAAAATGTTACGCAAATACATCATGTCACCTCACACTAAAACTTGAATATTTCTATTTAGCAATGAAAACATCTTAATATAATTGTAAAATTGCACTGTTCACTGTATCTAAACAACTATTTAAAATGTTGAATTTATGTTTCTCAGTAAGCGATTTATTGTAAATCTTTTGAGAAATAAAATATCTTAAACCGTAAACCGTAACATTAAGCAATCTCTTACAAGAAAAACTACTAAAATAATCGTGTGACTAAAATAAAGTGTGTCACAGGTGACTAGCTATTTAAAAAAGATTGCAGTCTAGACCTTATTCCCTGATTCAAAGCTATATCGCACAACACAGACTCACAAACACTCACACAGGTCAATTGTCCACAACATAACAAAAATTCACCAGGCGCATTTCTAGTTACGGCGTACAAGTATTTTACTTTTAAAAATATTGGCACTGTTGTGAGATTTTCACTAGACCAACGCTCTTGACAGCCGCTCATAAAACGTGGATCGCGCGACAACGATACTGCTAACTCGCTCGGTCTTGCAGCCGTTACTTTTATTTCATACTAGCTGACCAATCCGCAGCTACGAACGCGTAGTTTTTCAATAAAAACATTACCCTCCTTCTGCGCAGTTGGGTAAAAAGTAGCCTATGTTACTCAGGGTGAATGTAGCTTTCCAATGGTGAAAGAATTTTTGAAATCGGACCAGTAGTTTTTGAGTTTATTCATTACAAACATACACACAAAAATACAAATCTTTCCTCTTTATAATATTAATATAGAAAACAGTGGCAATATTTCTAATTGTAATGTAATTTGTGTATAATACGTCTTCTTGCTTTGTACAGTAGGATAGAAACTCACCATCTTGACTGGGTATGGCGTAAATATCTAGCTCAGGTATGATGCCCTCGTACCGGAGGGAGGACTGGCGCCCGAAGCCCCGCGGACTGTCCGGCGGCGTGTTGCAGCCCCATCTCAAAATATATCACAGTATTATTAATATTATACCACATATAAGATAATACTATACTGTAGTATATCCGCCGAAACAAGTTAATAGGGAAGAAATGGACTGGCATGTTATTGGCGGAGGAACTGTTCATATCCCAGAAAAAAATGTGGTCGCATCTTGGCCAATATAAAGGTAATAGAAAACTGTAAGCCATACTTTCTTAAACTTAAAATAAGACTTGAATGACTGAAAATGACTTTAACCTCAATATACGTACTGGAATGTGTAAATTCGTAAGAAAGTACCCGCAATTTTTTTCAAAAAAAAACCTTACCTACCACGTCGCTTCCAATATAAAGTACAAGTACAACCTAGAACTATCTACATCAACATTAAAAATGCACAGCTCGGCCCCCTTATTACCTAAGCCAAATTGCTGTCGTGTCGCTATCGCTACTCAAGCCATCCCTTTCACACGTACAGTACCTCACGTGTGAAAGGGTAGGCCTGACTAGCGATAGCGACACAACAGCAATTTGGCTTAGATAATAAGGCTACCGGTCCGAATGTGATGGCAGTAAAAATATATAACAAAATACCAGAATAAATAATTAAGCAAAAAGAAAACGACAACATCTTTGATCATAGATTAAAACGTATACTAATGGAGTTACTACACACTAGGCGACTCTTTTAAGGACAAGACATAAAATTCAAAACATAAAATCGGTCAACTTCGATTCGACTAGAGCTGCCTAGTTAGTTAACCTAGCCCTAGGTGCCTAACGCCCACCGCAGTGGGCGAACAGCCGGCTGAGACGCAGGAGGTAGTGGGTTCGATTCCCGTAGCGGAACAAATGTTTGCATGATCTACAGATATTTGTTCCGGGTCTGGTTGTTTTTTTATATATTATAAGTATATATTTACAAAAAAAAGTATACGAGGGCGGCACTGAAAGTTTCGGGAATCAAGGAAGTGACACAACATTACTATTTAAAAATGTATTTATTGCTTTTCGAAGTATTCTCCGCGGAATTTGACACATTTTTCCATACGATGGAACCAATCATTGAAGCAACCATTCCATTCGGAAGTTAGGGTCTCCAAAATGGCCGTTTTGTAGGCGTCCACAGCTTTTTCAGGTGATGAAAATCTCTGACCACGCAATTTATTCTTATTTTAGGGAAAGTATAGAAATCATGAGGGCTTAGGTCGGGGCTGTACGGCGGATGGTCTAATAATTCTATGTTTTCTTGCTCTAAAAACTCTTTTGTTCTGTGCGCGGTGTGAGAACTCGAATTGTCGTGATGGAGGATGATGCGGCGGTTGCAGTTCTCTTTACGGAGTTCAGAAACGACCTGTGGCAAACAAATGCTAGCATACCATTCTGCATTAACCGTTCTTTGTCCCTCAAGAGGAATAGTTGCAACATGGCCGGTTTTGGAGACAAACGTGGCCACCATTTTTTTTGCAACACTCCGTGAACGAACAAATTTTGTCGGCTTTAACTCATTTTCGAACACCCAAACTCGTGACTGGTTTTTTGTTTCGGGTTCGTACGCGTATATCCAGGATTCGTCACCTGATACGATGTTGTATACAACATTTGAGGATCCTGCGTGGAATCTTTCGAGAGTTCTGACGCACCAAGTAACGCGAGCCGCTTTTTGCTCTTCACAGAGCAAATGCGGTATCCATCGGGAAAACAACTTTTTTACACCTAATTGTTCATGCAAGATTATATGTATTTGACTCATGCCAATGTTTAAAGTTGCCTGAATTTCGCGGTATGTCACATGTCGATCTTCCTCAATCAGCTTACGCACAACTTCAACGTGTTCTTGGGTGATTACAGTTTTTGGACGACCTTGACGGGGATCATCACTGAGCTTTACACGTTCACGTTGAAATTCAGCAAACCAGCGATAAATTGTGGTTTTGGATAGGGCTTTATCACCAAATGCAGAAATCATCCGGTCAACACACTGTTTTTGTGTTAAACCACTTCGAAAGTCATAATAAATCATCGCTCTTGAATTTTCTCGAGTCAATTCCATTTTCTCAACAACTAAATAAGTTTGACAAGACCTTGTGACAAGACCGAGATTATTTTTTTAAATAAATAAATGGTATAAATTTTGTAACGTGTGACCCAGCTGGTATTTTGGACTTGGTGATGGTTTCTATTCCTGAAGACTTGGCACTTGTTCAACGGACTGTTTGATTTTTCTATCGATTTGCATCTCTAAATTGGCCGGCAGTAATTCTGTGGAAAAAGGCGCAAACGAGGCTTTCCCTTAACTGAATGTAATGATGTAATGTAAATAATGTTAAATGTAAATGTTGCCTAACAACACACCTTTACTTTTTATCAGTTTTGTTTACGCCCACTGACAGTTTTGTGTCCTTGTCTTTTGTATGGGAATGTGTGACAGAGACAACGCTCCATTAACTTGTTTTGTCGGATAAAGTACAGTACAGTTGCCTCATCCCATACAAAGAAACCTTTTATAATAATTCATCAAATTACCTATTTTAGACCTCTGAATAACTTTAATTGATGGATAAAAATAATTTTCTCATTATCTTTTTTCTTGTGAAAACAAAAGATATATATATGTACTTGTTATCTGTTAGATAGCGTTACTAAGAGGTGTTGATATAGCCACTAAGCCCCGCTTACACATCGATCCCCAAACATATTTAGCTAATAAACATGTTTAAATTCGACGTATTCACGCGACCACTCTCTAAATCATATTTAGTCACTAAATACGTTTAGGCATCGTTGCGCAAGTCGCCTTAAGTCTGACAAGTGTTCTCTATGTACCCATGGTTTGAAATATAAATGAATAAATACAGTTTTTCAGCGGTACAGTTTGCGCGGTGCCGTTTTGAGCTTGTTTTACATTTCTTCACATATTATTATCTGTCTTCGTGGTGTCGGAGTCGCGTCTCCGCGGAGGCGGAGTCTGCCTCCGCGTCACGCTGTCTAGCTACCTCCGGCTCGTCGCGCCCGCACTCGTGGACGCCCAGCAGTAGCTAGTACCTGTCTCCGTGGTGTCGGTTGTCGGTGTCGGAGTCGCGTCTCCGCAGAGGCGGAGTCTGCCTCCGCGTCACGCTGTCTAGCCGCCTCCGGCTCGTCGCGCCCGCACTCGTGGACGCCCAGCAGTAGCTAGTACCTGTCTCCGTGGTGTCGGTTGTCGGTGTCGCTGTCGGAGTCGGTCTCCGCGGAGGCGGAGTCTGCCTCCGCGTCGCGCTGTCTTGCCGCCTCCGCCTCCGCCTCGCCGCGCCCGCACTCGTGGACACCCAGCAGTAGGGAGTAGTCCATTAGATGAAGTTTTGTTAGGAACTAGAAAATGAAATGGTTACCTTAGATTGATTATTTATTTTCTTTATTCGACAAAGAGTTATTATTAGTACGTAGAGCACTGTAAAACCATAAAGGTCTGTCTCAGTGCTGAGAGACACTCGAATCGGCACACATTAATTAAATACTTTAAAAAAATGTTTGTATGTTTATATACAATTCCCTTGGCACTGAAAGCAACTATGATTTTGTCATTGAGCAACACAGAATACTTACAGCGTATATGTATATGAGAAAAAAAAACAATATAACATATTATAAAAACTCTTGGTCCTAGCTATTTCGTATACTCTAAAGCGCTTGTTAACGTTTTAATATTATTGAATAGCACAGAATAGCTAGGATGCAAAATGTTTTGACCGAAGTCAGTACCAATAGAGGGTTACTTTAACCTTTATAAGCTCAACTAATTACTATAAATAAACAATTTATTTGTATTTAGGTATGGCCCAGGTCTACCTGGTACTGATCCTCAACCCAACATTACTCGCAATACATTGATATGTGAATGGCAGAATCTAAAGAAAAGTAAGTCGGATGTATCCAAAGTCTTATCCAAAGAACTAATAGTCCAACCTGCTAATAATAAACCTAACCTATAGCTAGCATTCGGTTCTTAGCGACCGCGACACGCAACCGCGACCCGAGACCGCGTCCGGGTCGCGCGACCCACTGCTTAGTATGGATTTATATGGAACACTAAACAAACCAGGTGACCGGGTCGCGCGACCGGTGGGCGTGGCTAGAGAGCGACGTGGCGACCGCGACCCGGTCGCATCGGAAGCAGCGCAGTCACGCGACGCAGGCGAGAAATACATCGAAATGGCGGCGTTTTAACCGAAAGAGGATGAGAAGTTAATAAAATTAGTAAATGAAAAACCACCTTTATATGATGTAAGGCTCGCATCTTATAAAGACATTATGAGGGACAATATTTGGGAAATAATTGGCATGGCAAGAAATAATTCCGGAGACATAGACAATAACATAATCATAATACCATCATATTCTTCATCCTCCAATAGCTGCAGAATAAGTTTTTTCCCAGCTGCGGATAAATTGTCCGACATATTATACAGCAATAGAACACAACCGTCACCCATAAAAACAGCGGGAAGAGTAGCGATGTCGCCGTCGCGGTCGCTGACATCGGAAGGCTAGAGGTCGCCCCGCGACAGCCGTCCATGATTTCGTCGTTCAATGGTTGCAGACGCACGTCGCGGTCGCTAAGAACCGAATGCTACCTTAACCGTAATAACTGATTATAACGGGTATTTATCGCGTATGTACTTATTTATTTGTTATCCCGACGTTTCGGCTGTGTTCGGCTAACTTAACCGCTTATAATTGGCGCAGCTGGTTGGATCAAACTAACCTCTACATCAGCAGTCAGCGTTTCAAGCAGCTTGTCCTTAGCAGCATCCCCGATATCAATACGGACACCCTGTTTGATGAAGTCGTTGTCTTTTAGCGTAGGCAGTTCCTTTTCCAATTCCTTTTCGGACGCTTCCCGGTCTACAGTTGAGCCTTTGAGGTCGAACTTTCTGAAATGGGCGTAAGGTTATTATTAGTAAAATTATTAAATTAAACTTTAAAATTCTTGATTACTTTTTTCTTTATACACTTTTTTTTGGAGGCCCATCTACCAAACTAAGCTGTTGCCTACTTGTATCTTGGTAGATAGTGCCTTCCCTTTGAATCCAATTAATGTTATATTATCTAACAAGGTTTTTTGTTGAAAAATTACTTTTTCAAAACAAGCTTTTATAAAATTCATAATCAGAACAGCAAACAGGTTCAAATTAATCCAAACACTATTTGCGTCGTTTTATTACATAGTTCTCATGGCCACCTTCCGGCTCCATCATCAGACTTTGCTTGGATATCATCTAGGACCAGATTTACAAACAACAAACTTTATATTAAAAAAAGTCAGCTGTCAATGACTTCAGAAAACCAGAAAACATCCTCCGCCATCTTGGGGGTCCCGCCATAATGGATTTATAGTATACATCTTGGATGGATATGTTGGATTTAATGTGACGTTGTATTAGTTTTCGTGTTCTCCTCAGCAAGCTCTTTCATTTGATACCCATACTGTGGTAGTGCAGAAAAAATAACTAGTCCGCCATCTTGGATGATCCGCCATATTGGATTTAAAATGACGCCACATAGCTAAGCATGCATTGTCATCCAAAATAGGCGTGTATAGTATACCAAATTTCAGCTCAATCGGTTAAAGATAACTGATTTAAAATTTAGTTGCAAGATTCCACCCGGACAAACATATGTACATGCATTGCAAGTTAAATAAAAGCTTATAAAACACATTATGTGCATACATAAAGATAGGTGAAATAAAACCTAGAGTAGCGATAGCGTAACCATAGATGAGAAAATGAAAAGTTCGCTTTGTAGTGCAGAGAAATAGGGTCTTACCACAAAAAAGTTAAAAACACGCTAAGCATTGTTTAAAAAAATCCTATACAAAAATTGATAAGTAATTTTTTAAACTTATCATCATATAATTATATCACTTTAATTTTATCGTTTTTTGTGGTAAGAATGATAATGTTTAAATAGAATAGAACTGTCTTGAAGATGGGAAGGGATTTGGCAGTTCTAATGTGAGTTTGGTCGGAAGAGTTTTACCTGTGAATATTGAGATGATTGGAGAATACGTTCCGTGTTGCGACTAGATAGTGTTCGATGCCGTCGACCGTCAGCCGGTACATGCCCAGATACTGAGGCAGTAAGGTCTTTCCATGGCGCTCGACTATGTACTGTGAAATTTAGATTACATTAGAAAAAATCTTTCGTGTATCAGAAAAGTATAAAATAAAAATTTCAAAACTGCTAACCCTCTATTTTTGCTTCGGGGGTTAAAAACGAATTTAACTATGAACCACTCCAGTGAAACTAGCATACTATTTAAAAAAACCGCGCCCGATTAGGACCATCCGTATGGGAACTACGATGCCACAGACAGACAGACATAGGAGTCAAACTAATAACATCCCCCTTTTTTGATGACCTTCACCGACGACCTCCGTGGCACAGTGGCCGAATAGCCGGCTGATCTGAGGTTGCAGATTCGATTCCCGCTTACAAATGTTTGCATGGTCTACAGATATTTGTTCCTGGTTTGGGTATTTTTCTATATATTATAAGTATGTATTTACAAAAAAACAATTATATAAGTTTTCTATCAGTTATCTACCTGGTTCCCATAGCACAAGCTTTACTTAGTTTGGGGCACAAACAAGACACTAGTAATCTTTTTTAAAGTTTTCAATACGCAACTATGAAAAATTATAATGTAAGTATGCTGGAGTCTGTATTTACCTTATAGGGTAACACGATTTTTCTGAAATAAAAAGATCAGAAATTTTCGGATTTTTGCAAATGAAAAAATTTCTGAAAATGCAATGCTAATGGCGCTTGATGACGGTAAATGACGAAATCAAGTGTAGTCCCAAATGTAAATAAATGAATCTGAATTGTTAATTAAATTATAATTTTAACTCCCAACGCCTAAGTGATACTGATGTGATGACATACGATTTAAACATCTGTCCGTCTGTCTGCTACACACAGATAGACAGACTACCAAAGGGATGGACCGATATCAATGCGGATTTTGTTTTTATGCGGGTAATTGCCAGATACATAGTTCTTAGCAATGTTTAGTGAAAATTAGTGTAGCCAGTACAAAGATAGGATGTTTCAAGATACTGTAAACTAGCTGACTTGCCCCGTTTTGGCACGGATTTTTATCAAAAAATTTAGCGTACATCACTCAGGAATACTGTTGCTTTCTATCAGTGAAATAATTATTAGAATCGGTTTATTAGTTTCTGAAATTACCCCCCTACAAACACAAATAACAAATTTTACTTCTTTATAATATATAAAAGTACAGTATAGTTTTTTTTTCAAGCATTTCTAGGTTCTAGAAATAAGACCTTACTCATATCTTATGGCTCAGAGTTGACGCGTATTTGCATTTAAGATTAGTGCAAGTGAAATGTTACATCGATAAGATATATCTAATTCAATGTCGCACTATCGTACAATAATGTAGATATTGATAAATTAATGTCAGAGATAGGACCATCTTTTTCAAACCAGAATTTCAATACAACATCAACCCTTTTGCTATACCACTTATGTCTTATTGTAGTTTAATCAGCTCTTATTCACATAACTCGGCTCGTCAGAACGTTAGTAGGTATTTCCCGTCTTGGAAAACTTAAAAAATCTTGGAAGACGTGGACCCTTCGAGAAAGCGAGAAGAAGAGAATAGACGCTCTCGAAATGTGTTTCTAGAGATGAATGCTTGGGGTGTCATGGGACAGAATTCCATACCAACAAGCCCATACTCCCAAGAACTCGGCATCAAGCAGCGTCTTTCTTCTATTGCGCAATATCGCATACTCACGTTCTTCGGGCACGTGTCCCGACGTGAAGAAGTGTCCATTGAATGCCTTCTGGTACAGTGGAAGGTTGAGGGTACACGACCACGCGGTAGATCACCAAATGAGATGGCCGGACACTAAGCAGCACTTGACTGTCCCCTACACGAGTGCACCAGAAAAGCAGCAATACGAGAGAAGTGGCGAAGGATTGTCAAGCGCACCACTACCCCCGAAGTGACGACCACGACCACTCTGCCAAAAGTGTAACGACTGAGAAGATATTCAAATAAATTTTGTTTTTTCTTACTCACCGGATGGTATTGTTTGAGGAAGGAGTGCATCCGTTCCACCTCCTCCGAAGTCAATGTCTTCAGTATGAACAGTCTGTCGTAGCTCTGGTAGAACTTTGCGCCGGACTTGCCTGAAGAGTCGTCGGGGATCGGTTGAGATCTGCAGACAAGGTTTTACATATTTTTTATTGGTACTAACTGAACGACCCCTGTTTCACACGGGTAGTAGATTTACTTACCCACTTAAATCCTACCCATTGGTGGAAACAGTATTGATAACCACACTTATCACTTTTTAAGATTATCACGAATAAACAGACAGACACAGGTGGGTGACTTTATTATTAGCCGGAGAGCTGATGACGAATTTGGGGAAGATGTTTTAGGCAACTTGAAATCATAAAAAATATCTATATCTATGTAGTGAATCTGGAATCGAGTCTGGTAGGGCCTTTCCGGTTATTTCTGGTGGTGGTAGAGCTTTTGTGAACGAACTCGAGGAAGTGGGCACCACCGCCTTACCTTTATCTGCCACCAAATAGCAGTACTTGTGCTGCTGTGTTCCGGTTAGATGGTAATGGTATGTTCCTGTAACTACTGGCACATAGTCATAACAGCTAAGTCCTATAGTATGGCAACGTATCCACATAGAGATCAAGACAATATAATACCTTGTTTTGAATTCTATGTGGATATCCATGAGCTGCAGTAGCCACTTAACATCTGGTGGACTGCATGCTCGTTTGCCACATAAGTTGTATGAAAAAAAAAATTCCCTATTGCACAGTATTTGCAAAAAAAATCCAATAAACTTTATGCTTATTTTGCTATATTCAAGTTACGTCAATGTTATCTTACGACGAACAATATTACCCAATAAGAAAGCTATAACATTATTTAGTAGTCCCGACAAACGTCTTGTCGCATAAATCATACTAAACTTTTACGTTACTTTCATAGCGAAACATAAAAACACGTTTTGGGAAATTACATGATCCATATTACATAGAACTACCGTCAGGACGAAGAGATAAGTTACTAGGTATATTTGTCGATCTTTTTAGGACATTATGAATTTTTATTTCTCGAGCCCGATTACTTCTTTATCTGACTGTACGTTATTATTTGAGCAACTATTTATCACGCTAAAATATTTTAAACGTTTTTATAAGTTTGAGAAACTAATTCACAAACTAACGATAAAAGGCAAACTAATGATTGAGTATTCAATAGTTTGAAAAATTACAAACACCAGTATTTTCCAAGATTTGTATCGCGCTTGTTTTTTAGGAAAAATTGTATATTATTGAAAAACACTAGCCAACCCGCCCCCCCCCCTTTTCTCCTTCCAAATCACTCGGTAACCAACTCATCTAACAATGAGAGGTTCTCAGAAAAAAAAAAAAAATGTTCCATCTGCGTAGATAGATAAAATAATGCTAGACCTTTAATACAACGCTATCTATCCCCAATCTAAGCAACTGATAGATTACACATTATTTTAGTAAAAACTTACATTTATTGAATAGAAAAACAGACCTGTATATCATACAAACATTTATTGCGGGAATCAAACTCGCAACCTCCTTGATGGCGATTATATCTTGCTTCTGTTTGTTCCCAAGCATGGCCTTGTTTATAATTTTTTTTCATCAAACGACCTTTGCTAGCCTACAGACTCTTTGCTAGACCACTGACCATTGACAACTCCAAAGAGCGAAATCATCAATTAGTAACACTCAAATATTGGTTCAAGGCCCAAAAACCCTTCATTCTTGAAAGCAATGGATAATATCTCTATAGAAACTTTCTGCGGTTGGTAAACGGTTGACGGTCACCAGTGGTTTTCTAGGGGGGGAAAGAACAGTTAAAATATATCGGATGCGTACAGTACACATAGGTATGTATGTGCCCTAAGTATACACCTATGACTATAAAATTTTGTAGTTACACTGTGACTCAGCCTTGAACAAACAATTTAGTCTGGAAACAAAAGAATAGGTACATCTCATATCTTAACAGCATATACATATTTATCTAGCCTTTTCGTAAATACCAGGAGGTATTACCATTATTTATTATAACAGTTAGTAACAGTTAAAACCGCGTTTCCTCAATAGAAATTTTGATATAATGAACTTTATATCAAGGGATTTAAGACGTCAATTCTAAATTTATTGGAAGATGAACATGTGGCCTTGAAATCGTTTGTCGTACTGATTCAGTTATTATGAAGACCTCACCTTTGTTAAGCCGGGTTTCTTAAGATTAGTAATACGTTTAATGGCGGCTTGAAAAAAGGGTTAGGTATAACTATTAATTTAAACAAAGGATCGAGTTTCATCTGACCGTACGCGGCCGTATTTTTCTCATACCCCCCCCCCCCCCCCCCCCCCAAAAAAACTTTTCTATTGCTCAGAAACGCGTCATTCGCTAAAATGAGAACCGTGGCGAGCGCCCGCACACCCAAATAATATAGCTCTTTTACGGCCATATAGCGCACCAATGATAATAATCCAAGTTTTAGTGCACAATCATGATAGTGGTGTGCGCTGTGCACGTGTTAGTGTTAAATAAAAATAATATAGGAATAATTAGGTGGAAGCATGTGGGGATAGACGTGAATGGAGTCGGGAACTTGGGAGTCAACAGGGGGTCACGGTCAATCAAGGATAAGGAACTCAAGACCAAATTAATACAAGAGGTGACTCGACAATTGGTAACGAAAATCAAACCAATCAAAAATATCTCTCAAAAACTCTTGTTAATGATTCTTTCAATCGTTGAGCAATGGACAGAAGGCATTTTTAAAGTTTATAAAATAAGCGTTTCCTGTGAGGTACCGATGACAAAACAATACTAATGGTGGTAGCGAGCTGGTTTGGTGATTTCGATGAAAGGTGGGCAACGTAACTTCTTAACCTACCTAGTAGACAGACAATATTTTGTTCGGCAGCACATCGTCCGGAAAACTTTCAACAAAGCTTGTTAGGGTTCCGTACCTAATGGGTAAAACGGCACCCTACTACTGAGGCTCCGCTGTCTGTCTGTCCGTCTGTCACCAGGCTGTATCTCATGAACCGTGATAGTTAGACTATACAGTTTAAATTTTTACAGATGATGTATTTCTTTTGCCGCTATAACAACAAATACCAAAACAGAATAAAATAAATATTTAGAGACTCCCATACAACAAAAGTGATTTTTTTGCTCGTTTTAGCTCGATATTGATAACGGCAACAGGTACTCTTGAAATATTCACAGAATATTTAGTTATATATTCACTTATTAAAAATAAATAATTAAATTAAAATAAAACAAATATTTAAGGGGGGCTCCCATACAACAAACGTGATTTTTTGCCGTTTTATAAATAATGGTAAGGAACCCTTCGTGCGAGTCCGACTCGGACTTGGCTGGTATTTTTTAAACTCTACTTTTTTACTAAGGCTGGCTGTTTTTAATTTTTTTCTCCAAAACTTATCGGAAACGCTACTAATAGCGGGTTCCTATATCCGTCGGTAACCGACTACGACTCGTATCTCCTTGAAAAAGTGTCAAACTAGTGTCAAACTTTTGACACGTTTTCAAGGAGTCGTAGCCGGTTACCGACGGATATAGAAACCCGCCATACGTAGGATTATTCATAAATTTCCAGTTACATTTCTATTTTACATTCGATTAGATACTAATCATAAATCTATGTAAGTATTGCCTCCTGTCTATTTCATACTGATATTTTCATTGACTGGCGTAGTCTGAAAAACACAGGGGATACGACTTTGGTGACTGTGGATGCTAATGATTGCCGTGTCAGTTTCGAAAGGCACACTACATACAGTTATTTCAAATAAAAAAATAAAAACCAAAAATCGTACAGCTGAGAAAAACTCCGCTGACCTCAGTCGTTTTATCGTCAAGCCTCGTTTGACGAATGCGCTCGCATCGGAGAAAATACTCTCTTGGTGGGTTTCGTTTTTCATGTTGGCAACACCGGAGGGCGCGGTGGCGGATCTCCGCAGCGCAGTGTGCCTCTTCAGTGCCCTCGGAAATAGGTAGTTATCTGGCTTTCTAAACCTAAGGACCAGGACGGGATGTAGGAATGGATGAGATAATTATAAAGGACGAAAATAAACGTAAATAAATAACAAGTAAGAAAAAGTTTAGCATATCACTCGTGCCGAGAAAATCCATTGGACGTTATCACTTAGAAAACTTGTGCCTGGCGCCTATTAGAGAGCTAACCGATATCCAATTAAATTAGGCATCTGAAGCTTGCCTCTTAGCTGCACCATAGATTATCAGGAAGTAAATTGTCTATGTACAACTAAAAGCTAACTTTTCTGTATAAAGCACCAGCAAAAGACTTTCTAAGTGAACGCGGCCCAATTTCTAAAGTTCTTATATTACCTTGTTAGGGATTCTTTGTAGTCTATGTCATCTATTCCGAACCTCTCTCTTAGATTCCTGAACACCAGTGGACAGTATTCCTTCACCTTGAAATGTGACGGCATATTTTCCCTGAAATAATCATCATTTTTATCTTAATTCTTACATTTTAATTGGCGCAGCCAGTTTAAGGATTGTGGATAAGATCTGGCTACGCCAATTTCGACCAGACTATAGCTCATCTCACAAACACCAGCTTTGAAACAAAAAATTGTATTTAATTTGGTCCATATGTTTTGAAGCTACGATGATACCGCCACACCAACCAGATAAAGGATAGGAAGGGATTTTACGTCGAGGGTTAGGTTCCAGGTAAAACATATCCCTATCAATTAACAGTTTGGAGTTCCACACACCGAACACGGTGCACTTGGTGTGTGTTGTTATGGGTACTTATGGGGTGGTTTGGTGATAGTGATAGTGTTTCATTATGTACACGTATTTATTAGTCCAAGGAGTAATGTGTGTAAAGCTGTGGTACCTACTAAGTACTAAGTAACTAACTACTACTAAGTATTAGTATAAGTAAGTATAGTACTAATTACTAAGTGTGGTGAGGTGTGCACTCTCACTACAGTGTATTGTACTAACAATTATAAATTGAACATTTTAAAAACCCCTGTTTTTACTACAGGGCCACACAGAAAACAGAAACGAATTTATGGAATCTAAATCACATCTTGTTTTTATTTCACGCAGGTTTGACACACACATTATGACAGTTTTGACAGCTAGCAATAGAACATACCACAGAGCATAATATTATGACCAACAACCCCTGACCCTTGTGACACTCCCTAGTCACAGTAGTGGCTACTGTGACTAGGGAGTGTGTGAGGAGGAAACAAGAACTGAAGTGAACCTCTGACCCCCTGTTTGCGTAGGGGGTTAAAAACTGGAAAAGCTAAAACCACCCCAGTTAAACCAGCTTCCTATTAAAAAAACCGCGTCCGAATCCATCTGTCTGGGAACTACGATGCCACAAACAGACAAGTCGAACAGACATCAAACTTATATCACTCTTTTTGCGTCGGGGGATAAAAAGCGTTACGACGCGGTTAGCAACCGCCCCGCCCCACGCCGCGTTTGGTGTGTTGTTTTACATGCATACAAAACTCAACAGCCGCGTTAATAGCGTTCAGCTAAGCGATAGGATTATTTTCAAATACAGGTATTACCTAAGTGGAAAAACAACAAGGTTTCTATGAAAAACACTCAAAAATATCTTGTTTGACGACCTCCGTGGCGCAGTGGGCGTATAGCTGGCTGAGACGCAGGCAGTAGCGGGTTCGATTCGCGCCGCGGAACAAATCTTTGCATGATCTACAGATATTTGTTCCTTGTCTTGGTGTTTTTTATATATTATAAGTATGTATTTAAAATTAAATATTCTATCAGTTATCGGGTTCCCAAAGTACAAGCTCTGCTTAGTTTGGGGCTAGCTAGCGCTGTGTGAAATGTCCAGCAATATTTATTTATTTAATTATTATTCTTTTTTATGTCACTTGTTGATGGAGCAAGCACATGGCCCTCCTGATTACCTTTCTGATTTCTGATTATGACGATGATATAGATATAATTCTAGCAATTTAATACTATTTAACTTTCTGTGAAACCACTTGAAGATAACAGAATAAAATATGAATACAAGTAGGTACCTACATTAGGTAGTGACAGTTGATAAGTAGTAAGCAAAAGGAAATGTGTCTATCCATATGAGAACCACTTTTATTATTACAATAGTCTAGTTAGATTGTTCTAATCATATTGTTTTCACCTCATGATAATCACTTGAGATTGAGATGACATAGATGAAAATATATAGGGTGTTTGTTAATATATGCACAAAAATAAAAGGGGTTATTTTGATGATCATAATAAATAAATTTGTGATATATTTACCATAGAAATGTGAAATTTATTTTGGAATGTAAAAACAAACACTTTACAAAACTTAAGTTGTGCTATTGCATAATGCTTGCCATCTCGACGACCTCCGTGGTGCAGTGGGCGAATTGCCGGCTGAAACGCAGGAGGAAGCGGGCTCGATTTCCGTCGCGGAACAAATGTTTGCATGATCTACAGATATTTTTTCCCGGTCTGGTTGTTTCTCTATCCTACTAATATTATAAACGCGAAAGTTTATATGTATGGATGTTTGTTACTCTTTCACGCCGAAACGGCTGAACCGATTGCGATGAAGTTTGGTATGTACGTAGATTGTCGTAGATCATAACCTGGATTAACACATAGGCTACTTTTTATTGGCAAACCCCGCGTGCGAAGCCGAGGGCGGAAGCTTGTATAAAATAAGTATGTATTTAAAAAAAAAGTATATAAGTATTATATCAGTTATCTGGTTCCCATAGTACCAGCTCTGCTTAGTTTGGGGCTAGATAGCGCTGTGTGAAATGTCCAGCAATATTTATTTATTATTATCTAACCATAGATACTGTATTGGTGACGTCTTGAGATATCTTTTGTTGTCCCTTTCTAACCCAAAAACCGCAGCCATTTCCAAAAGAGATATGAAATCGACCTTTATTTATGGATGTTGATTGTAAGAGTAGGCAGTAAGTTTTATATCGAACTAATCACCTAAACTTAGTCAATTTTCTTTAAAATTTGATAATATAACTAGTAATTTAATTTTTCGAGAAGTCTTTTTTTATGATTTGAGAAACCATCACTTGAATTTTATCAGTATATCACCAAACATCCTGTATAAGATTATCTGGCGATAATAATAAAATAAGTTATTAAAATCCAACAGCCACGTAGTTCTCTAATATTCCATATATCATATCAATAAAAATCGATATACCTACTTAATATGAAATTACAAAGTTCTTTGACCTCTGAAGTTTTCAGTCTTCATACACCCTGTGTTAAATCCATATAATTTATATTTTAATGGGTCCTCTTCTGACCACAACCATCCCAACTCCTTGAAGTATTGGAGGACTTGATGTTGATGCCAGCAGTTTTACCAGTTTTGAG
The DNA here is from genome assembly GCA_918857605.2 of Philereme vetulata. Lineage (NCBI taxonomy): Eukaryota > Metazoa > Arthropoda > Insecta > Lepidoptera > Geometridae > Philereme > Philereme vetulata. The sequence continues at coordinate 7,473,998 of OU975442.1, forward strand.
AGTAAGGGCGGTTTCCACCAAAGCAGAGCAGAAAGTAGATGCATGAAATCAACCTATATCGCCATGTAGATGCCGTATTACTTTGATGTGATTATTTTAGCTATTTTTAAGTTTGTATATGCACAGATTATTTTTATTTTGTGCAATAAATAATTTTTCATTCATTCATTTTTTATATTTTTAGACATCTCTCCACTTTGGTGGAAACTGGCACTAATGTTGATATCAAAGATGACTTAATAATAAATTAAACATTTAAATAAGTTATACAACTATAACATTTTGTAAGGGATAAAATGTTATTTAACATCATACGAGGAGGGATCAAAAAGTAGTGCGAACGACATACTCCTTGGTAAGAAAAAAAATAAATACTGGCAGGCATAGCTCAGATACATATTTGTAATATTAATAAAGAAAAAAATCTTCGATTTTCTTTTGTTTTTTTTAATGTAGTCATTTGTTTGCTTCGTGTCGGAACGTGTCCTCGAAAATGGAGAAAAACGAAGTGCGAGCCGTTATTAAATACCTCTGTTTAAAAAAGTTAACGTCGCAAGAGATTCATTGCGATTTGGAGGAGAGTCTGCTCCGCCGTATTTCACTGTCGCAAGGTGGGCTTCTCAATTTCGAGTAGGGAGAATGAGCACGGAAGACGAACATCGTTGCAGCCGTCCATCGACGTCAGTCACCCAAGAAAATGTTGCGAGAGTCGAGAAAATTGTATTGAGTGATCGTAGAATTACCATCCGATACCTAATTCAAGAAACGGGCACTTCATATGAAAGTTTTCAATCCATATTGAAACAATCTTTGAATATGAGAAAAGTCTCCACAAGATGGGTGCCGAGAATGTTAACCAACAGTCAGAAACAAAATCGACTTGACATTTCGAAGATATTGTTGGACAAGTTTCAAGAAGATTCTGAAAACTTTTTGTCTCGTTTCGTAACAATGGACGAAACATGGGTCCATCATTTTGATCCCGAGACAAAACAGCAATCCTCGCAATGGAAACGGCCATCATCACCGACCCCAAAGATGTTTCGTGCCGTGGCATAGGCTGGCAAGGTTATGGCCTCAATATTTTGGGACTCAGAAGGGATATTGTTGATTGATTACCTGGAGCGTGGAACCAATATTACAGGCCAATATTATGCAGCTTTAATTCCCAAGTTGAAGAATGCCATCGAAGAGAAAAGGAGAGGGAAACTTCGAAGGGGCATGCTGTTTCATCACGACAACGCACCCGCACACAGGTCGGCAGTTGCGATGGCTGCCATTCAGCAAGCTGGCTTCGAATTGGTTGACCACCCCCCTTATTTACCTGATGTAGCAATTTTTATCTGTTCCTCAAATTGAAAGAATACTTAAGGGGAAACAGGTACGAAGACGATAACGAGGTGATGGATGTCGTGGAGAGCTTTTTGCAGGACCAAGACTAATTTTTTTTTTGAAAGGGATTGAAGCCTTGGAAAAGCGCTGGACTCGGTGTGTAGAGAGACTCGGAGACTATGTAGAAAAATAAATTATTAAGTTATCAATAGTCATTATATTCTATCTCATTCTCACTACTTTTTGATCCCTCCTCGTATAACTGCTTTGTGGGAGCACCATTAGAGATTATACGTAGATGGTAGATACAAAAGAGCACTTACTTATTAAATAAATGGTTGTCAACTTTAAGCTTGGAGTATGCTCTAAAGTCATCTGGAAGAAGCATGACTGGTATCGAGACATGGCTCAGTTCATTTATCTGAAAAAGGAGTTTGCTTTAAAATAGTTCTTCACTCAACATAATTTTATTATTATTTTATAATAATGTTTAATTATTATTATAATTATTCGAGATGTCTGGAAGGAATGGGGGAGGCCTTTGCCCAGCAGTGGGACAGAAGTGGCTACTAATAATAATTATTATTTGTGCCATAGAAATAAGTTAATTAACATCCTGTTACTATTTTATTGTAGCCTGAAATAAATGATTTATAATTATGCTCAATCAGCCCTCAACCTGAAGATTATCTAGTCAAACTTCCTGTAGTTAATCTAGTCAAATTCAAGTTTTAACATGTGATGCTGCCTTTATCTGTACTAATATTAAAAAGGTAAAGTTTGGTGTTTCTAAGTTAGTATATTTTTAGGAAGTAATCACAGACTACTGAACCAAGTTTTAAAATTCATTTACTGATAGAAAACTACACTACCCATTAGTGCTAATGGCATTTTATATTAAGCAATCCATCAAATCAATTTATTGTGTAAACCAATTTTTACAATTCTGGTTGAAGCCCTGGCTCCTGAACTAGTGTGAGCTGTATGTCAGTCAGTTTGTTCCCACATAAAATAAAAAAAAAATACCTAAGTGATTCAGTATTTATACAATAGGTAGTTACAATGATAGATAAATAGTTAATAACACATATTATAGGTTGACGTTATGGTAACCCTGGTGTATAATTAAGTGTTTATCTATTTATTTAACTGTTAAATTATATAATATAAAATGTGTCCTGTGCAAGCAAGTAGATAAAACTACTCAAAAAAACTCTAGAGGATTTGAGTGTCTGTTAAAATCACCTAGGTCACCTAGATCAAAAGTAAACTGAAGTTGAATTTACAAGAATCATATTACAGGATAACCAGCCAGGATTTTAGGTGATGGAAAGCTAATGAAATTCAAAAGATAAGATAAGATTGATTACACCAAAGACTTAGAAGTGCCCTATCATATGAAACAAGTAACATATCTAAATCTTGGCAAAACAGTAGCATTCCCATTTATTGTATGTCCATTGTTACAAAGACTTGGTCTATTTTTATTCAATGGCAAGGCAATTGATAATAAAATAACAATTTGACAAAGTGCCAAATTGTACTAAAGAGGATTAGTGCTAGAGCACTAGAATATTTTATAGATGTAAACAGAAAAAAAACACAACAAACCAGCGACGAAGGATATGACATAATTTATGTGCGAGAATGTGAATGATCGCTCAAATAGGATTAGCTACGCCATGATTACATCAAATACTTAGTACAAAGAACTCACCGTGTGATTCACGCCCCACATAAATACAGACAGTAACGGCTCATTTGCACGAAACAATTTCACTTTTTGATGTTTCACACGAATGTGTTTCTTTTTCAATTTACTCAATCCGGTCGTCGGAACGGACATTTTGGATTTGTTTACAAACTTTTTTTAATGCGGGCCACTTTAATGATATTTGCAGCACAAAAATTCTCAAACCATTTTGAGAACACGGAAAGATAGAAATAACAACAGGAGAATTTATCTTTCAGTTGGATCTTTTTGGAAATTCAACAGCCATCAAGCCGCAATCAAACGGCTTTTTGACAGATGTGGCATAAACAAAGTAGAAGTTATGGTGCATGCAATAAAAATGAAGTTAGCCGAAAACTCATAGTGAAATACCGCAGGTATTTAGTCGAGTTTGTCTATGGGAAGTTAGAATCGACTTGAGATTTTGTCATCGCCTAATCCCAATGCTACCAATGCACCATGAGTCAAGCTGTCAGCTAATTACCGGGATTTGCTCAGTGTAGCCACTTTAGCCACTTTTTAGCAAGATCTAACCATAGTTTGAGACTTGGCAGCTACCAAAATATACATTGGTATCTAGCTAAATAATTTAGCCATTGTTCTAGCTACTTTTAAATCACACTGTTTTGAATCAATTTCAATAACTGAGTGATTAAAATTATTAGTCTTGCTAATGAAAATAGCGCTTTTTCAGTCTACTTTCATTAGCGAATCTCTTATTTTCTTTAAATTTGGTTAGATAAATAATAAATCAGTGGTCAAATATGTATCCCTTTTTTATTATTTCCAGTTACTTTCTATGTCCAACCACTTTTAACCACTTTTGCAGGTAATGCCCTAAATTTAGTCACTTTCTCGGTACGCTACTAAACCCTGGCTGTCGCTTTTAGATCAGCGGGGTGATTGTGTAAAAAATAGAAGTTGGATTTATCTGACAGATTTCGACTTTGACAATAATTTCGAGGATCAACTGTCAAATTCGCATTGTGTAAGAGCCTGTCAAAATGAAAGCGAGATGAACGAACGAAACACCTTGAAAACAGCCTTTTGAAGCATTAATTTGAATTGCCTAAGAATTATCTCAGCCTCATTGACATCCGAACAACGAATGAAATGTCAAACGAAGCAGGGATCTTCCGACTTGCCTCTTTGAATCCAAATTATAAAAAATATGTTATAAATTATTCGATTGCTTACCTATTCTTAGTTTAATTTGTTTCATTTGCTCGAATATGCCAAGTGGTGTACATTTATAATGCAGTTACATAATTTTTCAGCTAAACTCGAAGTTAAATGCGGCATAACATGTAAGCCTAATATTTACTTGTTTGATATAAATTTGTTGCTTATAAAATCAAGGGAAGTCCTACTTATTTGACTAAATATTCTTGTCATATCCAATAATATGACAAAACGCTGTTTGACTATTTATTAGTACCTACTCAAATATAATAAATAAACTTTTGTTGTTTATTTCTATGAAAATAATGGCATTTCCAGTTACTGTTACCTACCCAGATCGTAAGACACGATTACCTAAGTAAGTTAGGAGAGACTAGCCTCCGTAACTATTTCAGCAAAATTACCTAAGAAATGTATGTAAACAAACCATACTTAACCTCAAAGTAAAATTTTAACAAGTTTTTTTTTGCAGACTTATACAAAAAATGGTATTTCCTGGAGTAATCTGATGCATTGACGACACACATGTGGCTATAGTGTAAGTAAACATATCTTTGTGTCAGTATTTACTAAATGTTAATTAATAAAAATTTGGTGTAGAGCGCTGCATTGGTGTTCTAAACAAGTGGTTCGCCCTGAACTGAGATCTTGCGAGTCTCCTAAAGAAATATTATTTTTAGGGTGTCTTACGCAACACTGCCTAAACGTATTTAGTGGCTAAATATGTTTTAAAAAAATGTCAAATCATACAAATACGTCAAATTTAATCATGTTTAGTCGCTAAATACGTTTAGGGATAGTTGTGTAAGCCGGCTTTAATCTTTGACTAGTAAATTTTAATAGTGCCACGAAATGCACAACCAACTAACATAACCTAGAGTTTCATTCAAATTACAAGTACCGGGAGTTCGTGTTACTGACTGACTGACTGCGCTGGAGATGGAGAGTAATATTTTTATTGGAAAGCCAAGCGTGCGATCCCAGCTAGTTATTTATATTGGGATATAACTACCCTTACATGCAATAGTTTGGATGTTGTGGATTCAAATCTTGCCTGTGCACCAAAGGCTATTTTTAACTTATGTTTGTGTGATTAATCTACGCACTTATTTATGTTTTTAATGTTGTTTTAGAATCAAAATAAAATAATTTTGCAAAGCATGTCTACTGGAATTGTAATTTAAATGAAATTGAACGCTCTCAGATGACCCGACACTTGATCAAAATCTGTCTCAGGGTGCTATAGTGCTCTACAGAAATCGGCCGAAAAACATAGTGTGACTAAAGGATCAAATGGACTAAAGTGCACGGTTCCAGATACAGACTGAGAATAAATTCCGAAAAGACCGAAGAAAGCTCCAGAAAGACTGGGAACATAGAGCCAACTGCAAGCAAATAAAAACAATGCTTCTGGCAAAAAAACAGAAAAACAACAAACACCTTGTTAAAGAACAAACGCGAAGATCTAAGGATGATGATGGGAATCATCACGAGACACTACGAACTTAATCATCACCTTTTGAAGACTGAAGCCACGGACAGTGGGCTTTGTCACAGATGCCTTCGAGTGGAAGAGACTGTGGAGCTTGTGCTCTGCACCAACCACTGCACTGCCACAAACGATGCAAGACTGAGAACGGGTCTGTAAAGGGTCATCGAAACCTCATCCTCCACCAACACCGCTACAACATCAACATCCATGGGAACCCTTAAAAGCTGCTGCCACCAACACAAAGTCCTCTGTTAGTTATTTCAAAGAGTTAGGATGGCTTGGGTTATGTTAGAAGGGGGGTAATACACAATACACCCCAATGCAGGACGTCATTGTAATTTCTTATTCCCCCTACCCTAGAATTAGATTGAATGGATCCTGGTTTTGTACATAATAGGCTGAACACCAATGTTTATTCATGTACACAAATGTGTACTTACCTAAAAGCTTTATAATATTACCTTTATCTACCTAAGTAACTATGTGATGTTGTATTAGTGTAGCTTACTAAATATCATAACTTTACTAATAAAAATTTCAAAATTTCAGTTGTATTTTTCTTACATACACTTTTGCAATGAGGTAGGTCTACTTATTGAATAGTTAAAGTATTTTATATAATACAGTAAATATATGATTTTTTTAATACCTACCTACACACACAAGATTTCTTATATATTTTTTTATAAAATTAAGTATTAAAAGCTTTTGTCATCACCATAGTTTTAACTGTAACTATATGTCACCTATATTTACCTACCACACTAATATTATAAATGTGAAACTTTGGATGTTTGTTTCATCAACAATGAAAGTTCATCTCATTAAGTTTTCTACTAAATGTTTGCCTAGTTCTATAATCAATAAACCCGAGTAAAACAACACAAAGGAGTACATAATTATTTGTATATTAATGAGATATCATTCCCAAGGCAGAAGGTATGATCCTTGTTAGATCTCCAAGCATGAACAAACATATGAAGCCCCACTGCAAGAGCTTGGTTCTCTTCCAGGAGTTCCACAAGTTCATAGTCCATATCAATTTGTGGGGCTGGCATGCTGAAAAATATTACATGATCACCATACTTTTATGTACATATTTTATTGGTATAATGCTGACAAAAATGACTAAATCCGTAAGTTAGGTACTTCAAAAGTCAGCATCATAACAGCCATAGGATGTCCACTGCTGAAAAGGCTTCTTCCTGTACTCTCCCTCCACTTAAAAACCCTTTCTGCCCCAACGGCGTCTATTCCAAAGAATATAGTACGTCTATTCTTTGATTTCTTCAAATAATGTGCCCGCATACACATAATAAGCACATCACATATCTCACATAGTAAGTGCAAAACTTCTGCTTTAACAGTGATATATTTTTGTTTTAAAATTTAAATTTTAAAACAAAAATATATCACAAAGATCATGATCTCCATATAGTGGCTTTTATCTGAGTCAATCTCGTAAATAAACTTTGCAAGTTTTTATGATGAACTGAAAAATAAAATGTAAACAAAGAAGCAGTGTTGCCAATGTAATTTTTTTTATTTCGCGATATTTGCCACTGATTGAGTCCCCGAAATGATAACAATTAAGAATAAAACCCTGTTTCATACATTCTGTTGTGTAATCATTAACAAAATAACATTGGAATGATTTCTAAATAAAATCTTTTACAATTTGGTACTTACATACTTTCAACATTGTTTTCCTCCCTTTCGCTCTATGCGTTATCCGGTTTCGTTCGAATTTTATGGATCTCCCCTTTTTGGCTATCTCTTGTTTGCTATGCAATAAAGCTATAATGGATGGCTCGAATCGACTCAGATTTTAGTAATTTCCAGTGCTCTATCCGCTCTAGATACCGATTCCCCACAAATCGGGGAAATTCCCCGCAATTGGCAGCACTGAAAAAAACTAGCCACTGAACTCATAAATCCAATAGTGAAAAATACTCTTTGTAAGTAAACGCAATAATGTGGAGAATCTTTTTTGCAGGTTATTTGATGAAAACGCAATGAATAACCAGTGAAAGGGGAACTAATTTATGAACTACATAAATTAGCTGGTCAATATTATTAATTATTTTATTATATTACTACATGGCTTATTAGCATAATGCTAGAACGTGCTATGGTATAGCATCGAGTAAAGCACATACGAAACGTCATTGATTGAAACTTGACTTTGCTTCAGTGTATTCATTCGGTCCGATTATGATGCAGAGGAAAATCCTTACACGGTCGCTAATCTCGTAATCACGTTGAGAAAATCGAACTTGGATTTTTTGACATCTTGTTTTTGTTTTGGAATTAGACAATAGGGCCGCAGTTGGTTGCCGAGGTGGCAGGACTGGATTTGGGAAATCAATTTCAATCAAATCAATCTCTCATTCACAACTTCCAAGAGCAATGCTGTATGAGCGAGTGAACGAACCTAGACCGTTTGTTTTTATCGTAGATAGAGGAAAAGTCTAAGATTTTTATCGATTTTTATCTACGCTTTCAAGTATGTCCATCAACTTGTTGAATTCGTCGAGATCGACTTAGGACTTTAGGAGTATATTTATGCTTCGCAACACAGACTACCTAAACGGTCACGAGTCGACCTCGTTTTTCCCGCGCGTCGTAACGTTTTCTGGAGCACGAAGACTTTCAATTTAGCCGTCAACAAATTCAATATAGTTGTAAGTAGAGTTGATTCGTGACAGTCGGTCGACCGTGGTCGACCGTCGTCGCATCGATGCGTTGATTGTACGATTTGTACGTGAACGTTCATTCAATTTCATTCATTCGATCGACCGCAAACCTCTAACCAGGGATGTCAGACGTACCAATTTTTTGGTATACATACTAGTTTTTAGTGTCACGTACCATGTACCAAGACTACTCGGTCCTTGTATGCAAAAATACCAAGATTTAGCCGTTGACCTACAAAAATACACCGACAATACAGCTTTCACTTATTTGATACTGCCTGCTCCTACTGTTATCTGATGACAACCAACCAATACTCCAACAATGAATTAAGGACATGAGAATGACAAATACAATACTGACATTGACATTTTGACATCCGTAGAGAAAGTAGTTCGACTGAAGTGAATGACCGACCGAACGAAAAACGCGACGTTCCGTGGTTTATTTAAGGCGGGTTCCTATATCCGTCGGTAGCCGACTACGCCTTGTATCTCCTTGAAAAAGTGTCAAACTAGTGTCAAACTTTTAACAAGTTATTAAGAAGAAACGAGTCGTAGCTGGTTACCGACGAATAAAGGAGCCCGCTATTACCGAGTGCATGATGTGAGTGATCGGTAGATGCAAAGACGATTATACGATTGAAGTGTCAGAGTGTAACGAAAGTTCTTCGCTTTGCTGTTCCTCATTTTTCGTCCTTGAAGTTGAAGAACCTTGAAGTTCTTCTTTATTTTTTCTCATAAACATTTTCATATTTAACTATTTATCTTGCTCTGACTACCGATATAGCAGTGTTGACATTTAATAGAACAATTTGTTTATGGCTACAGAAAAAAACAACGAAACGAAAAAATCTGTACTTTTATACGTTTATGTGGGTAAACTCTTCAATTTTTTTCTTTTTCATTTATTGCACGTTTGAATATTGATATATTTTTACACGTTTTTTTGAATGTACCTACTGCGACAAAAAAGTCCTCGTATCAAGAGGAAGGTCGCGGGTTCCAGTCCCGTCTAGGCTTGAAATTTTTGAGATGATTTTAATAATCTTGTACTGCGACATATTTTTGCGTTTTCACGATTGCAATAACCGTGGTGATGGTGTTGGGGGTGCTAAACCAGATGAATACTACATCAAATATAAAAAATATTATCCCCCATCCCCCAATTAATTTTATTGATGTTATTAGTGAAACAAATTATTTGCACTTGAATCTCAAACTCGAAATGAATAGTTTCGTTCGAGTCTGAAAATATTTTTTCGGCATCCAAATTCCTATAATTCGGCTTCGGATTTCTTTTCTATTGTTTGCTTAAGCGAACGAACCCTCGTTTCCGATAGAAATCTTCGTTACGAATTATTTATTTATTTTTCTTAATATAATTTACATTTATATCCGAAATGCAATAAAATATCAAAAAAAAAGGTTTGAAGTGATTCGGTGCGTTCGATAATTACTGCCTTCTAATAACGGTACACGAAACTGAAATATATTATTTTTTCACTAGGATGCAATTTTCGACGGTTTATTTAAGTTATTTGTTGGCAGCGCCGCAGCGGATCACAGGGGTACCAGTTTTTCGTGTTCAATACCAGCTTTCAGCTAGCTCGGTACAAGGATTACAAAGTGGCCGTCTGACATCCCTGCCTCTAACTAAATTCCTTGCCTGTCATAATTTTAGAGCAAAAAATAAACAATTTATAATATTATTTCGATTTTGTGATGCCTTTCTGAATACCACGAAAATAGTGTAAATGAAATAAAATGATGATCCCTAGTCCGTTTGTGTATTGGGCTCAAACGCAAAGTGTTGTTACTCTCAAAGTTGACTTGAAGAATGTACTCACACCGAATTTAAAAATTGTGGATAACAACATTAAGTTTTCTGCGCATGGTACAGGGGCTCGAGGAGACAATCAATACGAGTTCAGTCTAGATCTATTCGAGTCTGTGAAAAAGGTATATCTCCTTTATTATACCTCCCTCAATCAAACCCAAGCACGATACGTGCCACTTCAAATCTTCAGTGGGCATTGTGCGCAACCGGCTTACATTTTATCGGTATCGGTATAAAAATTGGCTGGATGGCTAAAATGTTAGATTCTGTGGTGTAAATCTTAGTGATAAAATTATAAAAAAACACTTCCTTGTTCTAGTAACAGGTATCTTAGGGTCACAGAAATAAGTATTTGCCTTGATCTCTTTACTGCGAGAGGTCAGTTCATAATAGCCGTTAGTTAATTTGCATCTTTTGAATTACATATTTATATGCTGAGAACAATTTTAATAATACTTATTCTACTAGATTTAAATTGTAAATAGTTGTTGTGGTAAGGAAACCATTGTAATAGGTAATACTATAATTTATTTAATGTTTTCTTGTTCTCCATGGCTTGTAAACAAACAAGAGTATTATTTATGGCTAAAATTTACAACTTCATAATCTATAGGTTGTACTTTAAATCTAAGAGGAAAGTATACCAAAATGAACTTCGATCCTCATTGATAATGATAATAAACCAATTAGTGATAAATAAAGATAAAGTTAAAATTAGTGTACATACTTCAATTTTCGCAGGTGATAAAACATCTGTACAAACTAAATAATAATACCTTATTAAGGTATTATTTTAATTTGAATTGTATCTATCTAGGTTCCCAAACATATATTAGATCAAAATACTTATCTAAAATGAAATAGAAGCGTATCGCATTCTGCATGTTTTTACGTCACAAAATACCTGTTTTCAACCTAATTGTTTCGTATTAAAAACAACAACATCTTACGTATCCTAGTCATGGGAAAATAGATTATATCGTCTAGTTACAGAATAACAACACAATGAGAAAAATACAACAAGTTTTCAGTCATCATTTTTGGTATTACGGGACACGGTCAAAATCTAATCAAAGGTCATTGGGCATTTTGTTCGGACATATGACCCACGGCGCACAAAAACGAAACAGGGCTAGGTATGTAGTTAAATGTATATGTTACTTAATGGTATGGGTCGCATTATTGCAGGATATGGGAGAACCGCAAAAAAAATTTTTTTAATTAATATTATAGCATTTTTAAAATAATTATTATAGCATTTTTAAATTATTATTATAGCATTTTTATAATGAACTAAGTAAAAACTATTGGCCTGACTGTAAAAATACTTTGTAAAACAGTTGTTTTGAACAATTTCCAGGAATACGAAAATAAAATCCATTTTGCGGTAATAATATTTTTATTCTGCATTATCAAAATCTATAGTTAATTCATCTAAAAAGGCTGCAGGCGCGTCTATCACGTCTTGATGCCTGGCCCATGACAGAAAGTATACGACGCTTACAACATGTGCACAGCTTCCGACAGTGCGACGGCCGTGTATACACGAGCAGTAATACTGTTGGATGCTATTTCTTCCAATATGGGTAGGATCTACTAAAATATAGGTGTAGTACTGCTTTGCACGGACGTGTCGTGACTGTATTCTGCCTCTTATCAATATCTTATTTTCAATCATTTCTTGGTGCCGGTATAGTTCGATAGTGTATACACCATCCTCACGCATGTGCTCGTGGCAATACGATCTTGCGATTCTCAAGTGGTATGATCCCAACGTAAACAATATTAATTCGTCAAATGTAAGCCGAGGAAAGTCATCAAAATCCGGATCATTGCCATCGAGTCGCACAAACGCTACTCTCTGCCTGTTTAAATTATGGTTAATCACATATTCTGCCATCTCATTGGGTTCATTCATTCGTTCATTTATAATTCTTATGAATTGTTCCGCATACATATGGTCCTCATATGGATGGCGAGTAGCATTAATTATGACCAACAAGCATGGCACATGGCCCGTGAGCCATTAAAAGTAATCTGAAACAATTGAAAAAAAAAAATATATATTCCTCCATTTATCAAGAAGTAAAATGAGCCATTACATTGAGCAAAGCAACATTTGTACAATCAAGAGCACGCGACGAGTCATACACATACGATGACAGTGTAGTGTACTTACCTCACGTGGTATTATTTCTTGCAATAATAAATCTACAAGATCCCTTTGTCTTTCCAAAAAGAGAACTGTCAATATGTGTTTTCGTCGACGTAAAACAGATCGATTACACGACACGCAACTATTTTGTCTTTCCATGTTAATGTAAACCAATCGTCAAGCAAAATCAGGGGTCCATAAAACACGCTCAAGTAATCAATAAAATGCAAAAATCGGAAACACGAGTTTAAACGCACAGATCGAAACGAAGGATGACGTACGACTGTGGGGCGGTCAGAGCGGGTGGGGCGCAGGCGGCGCGTCGCACGCGCACTTCGATACCTTACTGTTATTTTCTACCTGTCGAAAGTGCGAGCGAGAGAGACATACAATCTGTTATGCGATACAAACATTTTTCTTATGCTTGTACATACATTTTCACAATGCTGACAGTAAAATCTTTAGTTTTTAGTCTAATAGAATTATAGTTAGACTCACATACATACTGTTACATAACATTTTTCCTCCAGCAGATACATAAAAAAAATTTACATATTTAGAAAAGTGGAATTGAATACTTTACTTTAAAAGTGATTTGAACACTGTGCGCGAAAAAAAAAAGTGGGTCAAAACCGCCCAATGATCTTTAGAATCGTTCTATTGCTATCACTGTCGCTCTGCGTGGCTAAACTTCACTAAACAGGGATAGCAATATTCAGGCCGAAGTTTTTGACGCGGCCGAATTGAAGTTGCGCTCAGGGTTCGCCGGCGCGTTAAACCCATCATCTTTTTTAGGGTTACATACCCAAAGGATCAAACGGGATCCTATTACTAAGACTCCGCTGTCTGTCTGTCCGTCTGTCACCAGGCTGTATCTCATGAACCGTGATAGTTAGACAGTTGAAATTTTCACAGATGATGTATTTCTATTGCCACTATTATAACAAATAAGTATTAACAGAATAAAATAAATATTTAAGGGGGGCTCCCATACAACAAACGTGATTTTTTTGCTCGATATTGATAACGGCAACAGGTAAACTCTTGAAATATCATAGAATATTGAGTTATATTATTTTAAAAATAAATAATTAAATTTAAATAAGTAAAATTAATATGTACGGGAGGGCTCCCATACAACAAACGTGATTTTTTTTTGCTGGTTTTATAAATAATGGTATGGAACCCTTCGTGCGCGAGTCCGACTCTCACTTGGCCGGTTTTTTTTTAACTTTTTTATTATAGAAGCTTTAATTATTATCAACCAGGATTGACCACTTTTCATATAAACTCACTACATAAATTGTCAAACCAAACTGGCTAGCACATCCTAGAAAATATTCTCACTGGTTAAATAAAAGTAATAGACAAAGAGAACTCTATAAAATGACATTTTACTGTAGAGTGTAGAAACAAATCTTTCATACCTCTTGTAGAGAGATTTTTCCTAGTGTGTTCATACTAGCCTGTAGTACGAGTAGACCTGGCAGAAAAAAGACGGTATTGTTTTGCGAGGCTTCTCTACAACATGGCTGTAAATTCCTTAGTTGAAATAAAATAAGGATAACAATGTTAATCTTTCCAAACAGGATGCAACCACAGTGCGCTTGTTTGCCAATCGCGTGGACCTAACACTGCAGAAAGAGAAGGAGGTGTGGTGGCCCCGACTTACTGCACAGCCCCAGAAACCAGCTTGGCTAAAGGTAATCTTCTACAATTTTTTTTATACTGAACTAGCTGACCCGCTCGCGGCTTTGCACGCGTGGTTTGACAATAAAAACATTACACTCCTTCTGCACAGTCGGGTAAAAGTAGTCTATGCTGTCAGTCCTGTATATCTACTTACATTGAAATCAGTCCAACCGTGAAAATGTAACGTTCGCCCCGAACTGAGATCTCGCGAGTCTCCCAAAACACAAAAAAATAATATTCTTAGGGCGACTAACACAACGATGCCTAAACTTATATAGTGGCTAAATATGATTTAAGGAGTTGTCAAATCATATAAATACGTAAAGTTTAAACATGTTTAGTTGCTAAATACGTTTAGAGATTGTTGTGCAAGACGGCCTTATTCTTTGACTAATAAAATAGTGCCACGAAATGCAACCACCACCTTACTTGACCCACACTTTCATTCAAAATACAGGTAACAGGAGTTCATGTATATTGGTTATCTTTTTTGGGGTATAAATTGCAGTTATTTTTGTATTCAGACTTTTGTCTATATTTGTGTTACTAAAGCTACACGCATACCAACTTATGGCACTGTGGGGTCACTGGCGTACCCTGTGAATTTTGTCAAAGTTTAGTTTTTATCATGGCTAATAACTCAAAAACTATAAAGAATTTACGAAAAATAAAACGGAATCTAAATGTACTAATGGATACCTTTAATTTGACGTCACATTTGACCTGATAGCCTCATTTTCATTTATTTTTACTCCTCTTGAACCCCAATTCCTCAACAACCCCCCAACATTATTAGCTCATTTAATCACACTAAAATTGTGCCATCACTACCTGTTTATTAAATTTCACGATGATCGGATAAACGTTACGAAAGTTATCCTCGGACAAACATACATACATACATACAACGCCGATTTGCCCAATTTGATTTAGAGATCTCGCTTCGCTCGATCAATAATTCAATTTCAGAAGTCAAGTCAAATAAAATCAACAACAAACAGAAAAAAAGTAAGTAAACTAAAAAAAGAAATGGAAAATTACATTTGGCAGTTTTATGGTTCCTTAGGCGAACTAGGATCATATAGTTTCGCAATGACCATCTGTCTGTCCAACTATTGCTGAATTAAAAACTTAAATTTAATCGCGGTCTGGGTAGCGTTCCTGATACCACTTCAGCGCATTAGTTGGGCTTCGTCGGTTGAGGAAGTATGCTTCAATTAACTTTTTGCGTATTTGACAATGCCATGATAGGACAAATAAGATGATGCAATGACTGATATAAAAGTCCGACAGATGCAAGAACCATGTTCAAAATTCAAAATTGTTTTGAAATACGAAATGTTTTTGAATTCCTCATGAGAGCATGGAGTTCCTAAATTTCTTAATCGCTACAGTATTAATACTTCTTTAATGTGCAATTAGAATCTAATAAAAGGTTTGTTGGAAGAATTTTGCTTTGTCCTGTTGTATGAGAATACATTTTATCAAATTTGACTAACTTCCGCTGCTCAGATTTTTTTCATCCGATACAATAAAATGATCCTTACATAGGACTGCATCTATCGCCATCAAAAAAAAATTTACCAACTTGATTCATTTTAAGGCGCTACTCACGCTTGACCAAAAAAATTTTAATGCCAAAATGTTTTTTTTCGAAAACGAGCTGATGTTTTAAAAGAAACTGCGCCTGTATCTCCTCTGGTTATGGGTGCTGCCATACTGTCCCAGTTAAAAAAAAACACACTATAAAAACAATTACAATTACAAAAACAACAAAAGTATTGTAGAGTACTGCCCGGGCATTTTAAAAAAAATAAATTTGAAATAAATAAAAACCGGCCAAGTGCGAGTCGGACTCGCGCACGAAGGGTTCCGTACCATTATCTATAAAAACGGCAAAAAAATCATGTCTGCTGTATGGGAGCCCCACTTAAATATTTGTTTTATATTAATTATTTATTTTTAAAGTGAATATATAACTAAGTATTCTGTGAATATTTCAAGCGTCTACCTGTTGTCGTTATCAATATCGAGCAAAAACGAGTAAAAAATCAGGTTTGTTGTATGGGAGCCCCCTTAATTATTTATTTTATTCTGTTTTTTGTATTTGTTGTTATAGCGACAACAGAATGAATGAATGAAAATTCTTTATTATTACTTACAAGGTAGACACCACAGATATAAAGAAATAAATAAATAAAAGTAAGCATAATGGGTGGTCTTAACCTAGCGTCTTAACAAAGCGATCTCTTCCAGACAACCGTTGGATAGAGAGGATCATTGCTTACATCATCTATGAAAATTTCAACTGTCTAACTATCGCGGTTTATGAGATACTTCCTGGTGACAGACTGACAGACAGCGGAGCCTTAGTAATAAGGTCCCGTTTTACCCTTTGAGTACGGAACGATAAAAAAAAACACCTCTTCGTTCTTCGTTTTTTTTAAAACCACTATTAGTTTACAATACTTTTTAGATACAGCCTGTTTGTTTACGAAATATAAAACGTCATAATACCTGTTTAAAAGACCTTCAAAAGACTGCAATGTTTCCCAAGACCTTGCGTTAGATAAAGCAGACACCACCAGCCAGACACAGGTGGGAATAATAATTGCTCAGGAGAGTGACTTCAAAATGGCCACTCGTAATAGTCTTGTAACTTAATTCATGAAGGTTTTAATTAATTAAGTTACACGACTATCAATCAATGAGTTCTCCGTAACTTAAATAGACCT
The DNA here is from genome assembly GCA_918857605.2 of Philereme vetulata. NCBI lineage: Eukaryota > Metazoa > Arthropoda > Insecta > Lepidoptera > Geometridae > Philereme > Philereme vetulata. The sequence goes on from OU975442.1 coordinate 7,490,851, forward strand.
TTTTTCACAGATAAATTTTGACTTGTGGAAGTCTGAAGACGGTCAGGACAGCGAGGAAGAGACACGGGATATCATGAAGGACTACCCGGGGATGTATGATAAACTGCATAAGGAAGAAATGGGCTATATTAAAGGTAAAACAATAGGTTAGTGCCATTCATTATTATGATTATACTCCTGTAATTCTATGGCTACCAAGAACTGGCCATGGACTAGACAACCTGGCCATTCGTCAGCTTGTTGAGTAGACATGATTGAGGGCAGTGGCAGAATCGAAAAGGGGCCTATGCTCAACCTGTATGATATGATGTATGATAAACTGCATAAGGAAGAGATGGGTTATATAAAAGGTCAAACAATAGGTTAGTGCCATTATCCCCACTCTAGAATTAGTATTAGGTTAGTGCCGTTCATTATTATGATTATATTCCTGTAATACTATTGCTACCAAGAACTGGCCATGGACTAGACACCCTGGCCATTCGTCAGCTTGTTGAGTAAACATGATCGAGAGCAGTGGCAGAATCGAAAGGGGCTTATGCTCAACCTGTATGAAATGATGTATGATAAACTGCATAAGGAAGAGATGGGTTATATAAAAGGTAAAACAATAGGTTAGTGACATTATCCCCACTCTAGAATTAGTATTAGGTTAGTGCCATTCATTATTATGATTATATTCCTGTAATACTATTGCTACCAAGAACTGGCCATGGACTAGACACCCTGGCCATTCGTCAGCTTGTTGAGTAAACATGATCGAGAGCAGTGGCAGAATCGAAAGGGGCTTATGCTCAACCTGTATGAAATGATGTATGATAAACTGCATAAGGAAGAGTTGGGTTATATAAAAGGTAAAACAATAGGTTAGTGCCATTATCCCCACTCTAGAATTAGTATTAGGTTAGTGCCATTCATTATTATGATTATACTCCTGTAATTCTATTGCTACCAAGAACTGGCAATTGACTAGACACCCTGGCCATTCGTCAGCTTGTTGAGTAGACATGATCGAGGGCAGTGGCAGAATCGAAAGGGACCTATGCTCAACCTGTATGAAATGATGTATGATAAACTGCATAAGGAAGAGATGGGTTATATAAAAGGTAAAACAATAGGTTAGTGCCATTATCCCCACTCTAGAATTAGTATTAGGTTAGTGCCATTCATTATTATGATTATACTCCTGTAATTCTATTGCTACCAAGAACTGGCAATTGACTAGACACCCTGGCCATTCGTCAGCTTGTTGAGTAGACATGATCGAGGGCAGTGGCAGAATCGAAAGGGACCTATGCTCAACCTGTATGAAATGATGTATGATAAACTGCATAAGAAAGAGATGGGTTATATAAAAGGTAAAACAATAGGTTAGTGCCATTATCCCCACTTTAGAATTAGTATTAGGTTAGTGCCGTTCATTATTATGATTATATTCCTGTAATACTATTGCTACCAAGAACTGGCCATGGACTAGAGACCCTGGCCATTCGTCAGCTTGTTGAGTAAACATGATCGAGGGCAGTGGCAGAATCGAAAGGGGCTTATGCTCAACCTGTATGAAATGATGTATGATAAACTGCATAAGGAAGAGATGGGTTATATAAAAGGTAAAACAATAGGTTAGTGCCATTATCCCCACTCTAGAATTAGTATTAGGTTAGTGCCGTTCATTATTATGATTATATTCCTGTAATACTATTGCTACCAAGAACTGGCCATGGACTAGACACCCTGGCCATTCGTCAGCTTGTTGAGTAAACATGATCGAGAGCAGTGGCAGAATCGAAAGGGGCTTATGCTCAACCTGTATGAAATGATGTATGATAAACTGCATAAGGAAGAGTTGGGTTATATAAAAGGTAAAACAATAGGTTAGTGCCATTATCCCCACTCTAGAATTAGTATTAGGTTAGTGCCGTTCATTATTATGATTATATTCCTGTAATACTATTGCTACCAAGAACTGGCCATGGACTAGACACCCTGGCCATTCGTCAGCTTGTTGAGTAAACATGATCGAGAGCAGTGGCAGAATCGAAAGGGGCTTATGCTCAACCTGTATGAAATGATGTATGATAAACTGCATAAGGAAGAGATGGGTTATATAAAAGGTAAAACAATAGGTTAGTGCCATTATCCCCACTCTAGAATTAGTATTAGGTTAGTGCCATTCATTATTATGATTATACTCCTGTAATTCTATTGCTACCAAGAACTGGCCATGGACTAGACACCCTGGCCATTCGTCAGCTTGTTGAGTAGACATGATCGAGGGCAGTGGCAGAATCAAAAGGGGCTTATGCTCAACCTGTATGAAATTATGAATGATAAACTGCATAAGGAAGAGATGGGTTATATAAAAGGTCAAACAATAGGTTAGTGCCATTATCCCCACTCTAGAATTAGTATTAGGTTAGTGCCATTCATTATTATGATTATACTCTTGTAATTCTATGGCTGCCAAAAACTGGCCATGGCCTGGCCATTCGTCAGCTTGTTAAGTAGACAAGTTGCTCACCAGTAGGTACCTATAAGCTGAGGGTAAAATATAATTCTAGTGTGATTTGCACTGAGCATTGCATTTGCTGCCATTGTATTGTATTGTGCATACCTTTTTAAGGGCACGTTAGGAGGTCGATTCCGTTTATAAAAAGTCGTCAAGCCACGTGAGAGGCCTTCGGGCGGTCTGAAAACACCAGAGTTGGCCAACTTACCAATACCGCATGATTACAAAATTACATTGACACATCTCTTAAAAGGAAACACAAGGGCCGTTTTTCCATACAAACATAGTCCCTTGTTTCCTCCCTGGATAATGCCAGTACACTAATAATATTTTTCTCAAAAATCTATTGCCACTATTGGCATGTCCCTATGTTTTCCTCATTTTAATAAATTTATAATTAAAAGGGATATGCACAATCAAAAACGTATACAATTTGTCAGATTTTCCGCTGTGTTCAAACATCCAGAAAACAAATTTGACTAGATTATATAAAAAAAAGGAAAACATAGGAACACGGTCAAAGCCTAGAATGTATAATAAAAAAAGTAGTTAAATCGGTCAAGTTTTGGAGAAGGAATCAGGGGAGTACGAATCGTTGATATTGTGTAATTTTAATAGGTATTTTCGGTAAAAGCTGCAGTTGTCTCTATCGCGCTTGTTCAGGCACTGCGCCATACTGCGCGACAGCAATAGATTTTACAAATACTTATTTTTCAATTCTCTAGCCCTTGGTGTTTCCTCTTAAATCTAGTGCATTTACAGAGGACCACATGTTGTACAATAAAATATGCTGGGTATATTCTTAAAACTATCTCTAAGTTATTACATGTTTATTGAATATTTTATTATTATTAACTGACTCAAAAAAGGAGGAGGTTCTCAATTCGTCGAAATCTTTTTTTTATATGTATGTTCCCCGATTACTCAGACGCCTGGACCGATTCGAGAAATTATTTTTTAATTAAAATACTTCCCAGGTGGTCTCATGGGCACCAAGTCAAGATCTGATGATGGGATCCCAAAAATATCGAGGGCAACCCTCAAATTTTATAGAGACGCATAATTGGTCAACCGATTTATTAATGTTTTATTTTTTTGGGTTAAAGGAACTTTTCAGAAACCTTCAGGTTGGTTCCATAGAAGTTTTATCTAAATCGGTTCAGTATTCTGGTTAAGTCGGTTATATTTTTGTTAAAAAGTTACTTGTTAGGGTTCCGTACTTCAAGGTAAAAAAAGGAACCCTTATAAGATCACTCTCTTGTCCTTGTGTCACCACCGATTGTCTCAGGAACGGGTGAACCTAGCAAGTTGAAATTTATGCCAGATACTGAGGTCTATAGTCCCTATTAGGAGTATAAACATCAAGGTCCTGAGTCAACACGATAAAAAGATATGGGCAAATTTATATTTTCGCGAAAACTTGTAAGTACCAAAATTTAACTTAATTTTCATTTTTTTCTTATTTTTCGGAAATGTCACTTTACTTGTACTGTAAGACCTTGCTTTTAACCAAAATTGACAAAACATTAAGTTCCCGTTGACCTAGAATCACGAAATTTGGCAAAAAGCAAGGTAATAAAGAAAAATTCCAAAAAATAAAAAACTTGAAAATTAAAGGGTGTCCCCATACATACAGACGCCAATTAAGATAGTCCTCTGAGTTGTATGGGCACTCATACAATTTAGAGGACTAGCTTAATCGGCATCAACCTGAAATAAGGTAAATAAATAAAATTGCGCCATTGAATAAAATAAATATTTAAGTGGGGCTCACATACCACAGACATGATTTTTTTGCAGTTTTTAAAGATAATGGTACGGAGCCCTTCGTGCGCGATTCCGACTCGCACTTGGCCGGTTTTTTTTTCATAGGGATTATCAGGATTTGGTACAGGATCGAGATGAGTGGAGATTAAATGTATAATGCCGGTTCGGGCTCACTACTTATCCAGTGTAACAAGACCCGCGTTTTATATGTATTTAGTAGTGTGTGAGAGGTCATGTTATGTTGTTTTTTTTAGTAAAATGGACGCAACCTGTGATTGCGTGCGACCAGAAACCAGAGCTGCAAAACCGCCGACTGGATACATCAAACTGTCCAAACAAAGTTCAAACATCAATTTATTCACTAACCCAACATAACATGACCCATCAAGAACTATTAAATTCATACAAAACGCGGGTTTTGTTGCACTGGAAATTTGAGTCCGAATCGGCATTATACCTCTACTTTGGAGAGACGAGGGATGAGGCTTTTGCCCAGCAGTGGCACAGCATAGGAGTTAAAAAAGTAACATGTCTTAATAATAATCGCAATACATTACCTGTATGCGTCAAGCTGATGGACGTAGGGCAGTGCAACGTAGGACACATTTCTAAGGTGCGTGACCTACGAGGCAGTTCTCTGTTATATTGTAAGCGACCACCCTACGGTAGGTACTCGTAGTTAACCCCCACAACGGTTATTGTGGATTTTGGGACTAATATTACCAAAACGCGACCCATAACTATCAGAGAGGACGTAGCAGTGGGGATTTCGGTAATCATTCAAGAAATCCTTTGTCAGGCATGAATGTTACTATGACGTTGTTAATAATTTCCACATTGTTAATTTCTTGTAACTCCATAAGCTTGTTCCATCTCCATGTAGCATATAAAAAACATTTTGCAGAAGACGTGAAACGTGTGTACCTAATACTGTACAACATGTGTCAATTCGTGGGCTACATGTACGTGCTGTCCGTGATGAGCGTGCGGTACATGCGGCTGGGGCTGGACTCCGCGCCCGACACGTACGCGCACGTCGGACAAGCCATGAAGTTCCTGCAGCAGATGCAGTATCTTGAGGTGCTGCATCCACTCTTCGGGTACACCAAGGTAAGGAGAAACATACATCATCATCATCCACAGCCCAAGGTACCCACTGCTGGGTGTTGGTCTCCATTTGTAAACGCCACCCTTCCCGATCCTGTGCAGCGCGCATCCAAGAGTTGTCCGCGACTTTCTTTATGTCGTCGACCCAACGCGCCGTCAGACGTAATGGACTTCCTGGGTCTGTTCTTGGTCAAAGATTTGTCTACTCCTACTAAAGAATTTAGTATGTACGTAGATTATAACCTGGATTAACACATAGGCTACTTTTTATCCCATAAATCAGGCCTCATAGGATAAAAATGGGTGTCAAGTTGCAACAGCAAGTGTAGCTTTATTTCTAGGTTACCTACACGTTTAGTAGTGTAACGCGTACGAAGTCGCGGGCAACAGCTAGTTTTTTTCTACAATCAAAATATTCTTCCATCATCATCATTTAACCCTGACTCGATAGTCTTGCTTACAAACTCTTTCTTTAAAGCATGTTTTTTTATATTTCCAGGGTTCAGCCCTAGTGCCTTTCATGCAAGTGAGCGGACGAGCGTTCATTCTCTTCGTGATGATAGAAGCCGAGCCGCGGATGCAAACAAAACCAGTGGTTTTCTACCTGTTCGCTATGTGGAGCATGATTGAAGTTGTTAGGTAAGGCCTTCCACTGAAACGAATCCAATATGGCGTACCACAAGCCGGATTTACTGAAATCCAATATGGCGGCTTGTGGTACGAAACAAAAATTGATCAAAACCTATCAAGTGAGGTAAAAAGTATCAGTTGGTAGTAAAAAAAAAAGATATTCTGCTCTCACAACCCAAATTTCTGAAAAATATTGTGTGAACGCACTCAAACCAACACATATCATACGCACTGAAAAAAGCGAAAATGTTTTTTTATACGATTTGGAGGAAGATGGAACCAGCATATGGCCCATCTCCTAATATTATGTAAGACTATTAATTAATATTACCGCGATACACAATCACATTAATGATTGGAAGGATTTGGGGGACACCTTTGCCCCGCAGTAGGATATAGGGAACATAATAGGTTGGGGAAAAAGTTTCTTCGCATTTTTTAAGAAGATTCAAAACATTTTTTAATATAGTTTATTTACATTTAACTAAAGTATGTAGGTACCATTTTGTTCGATAACTTTTTGCCATCTTGTAGGTAGGGACATGATCTCATTGCTATAGAAATTTTGGGGCTTCTGATCAAAATATCGCGACAAGTAGTTTTGGCTTTCCTCTCGTGATGTTAACCTGACACTGCCTAGAGAATTCTGAAGAGACCGAAACAGGTGGAAATCTGAAGGTGCAAGGTCAGGACTATACGGCGGATGCATTAACACCTCCCAGCCAAACTCTCTTAATTTTTGCTGAGTGGCTAAAGAGGTGTGAGGTCTAGCGTTATCATGATGAAAAACCACACCCCTTTTGTCGATTCATTCCGGCCGCTTTCTCTCAACTTCTTGCTTTAATCTCATCAGTTGTTCGCAGAAGAGTTCAGAATCGATGGTCCTGCCTGGTGGTAACAGCTCATAATGAATAATGCCCTTCTAATCCCACCACACACACAGCCTGACCTTGTTGCGAGTTAACCCGGGTTTCGCCACAGTCTGTGAAGCCTGACCGGCCACGACCTTTTTCGCAGGTTCTTGTCGTACGTGATCCACTTTTCATCACCAGTTATCAGCTTCTTCAAAAATGGTTGGGTTTCATTACGTCGTAATAAAGATTCACAAATGAGTACACGGTTCATTAGGTTTCTTGCAGTGAGTTCGTGGGGTACCCAAATATCGAGCTTTTTTGTGTACCCAGTTTTTTTCAAATGCGTCAAAACTGTTTTGTGGTCAATTCCCAGTTCTTCAGCTACGTCGTAACTACTGATATGCCGATCTTGCTCCACATTTTCAAAAATGCCATCAATTTTATCCGTAATAGGGCGACCAGAGCGACGTGCATCTTTGACATCAAAATTTCCGGATTGATAACGCTTAAACCAAATTTGTGCTACTCTCACAGACACTGCACTAGGTCCATAAACATCGCAAAATTTTTTCGCGGCTTGCGTTGCATTTTTACCTTTTTTGTAGTAAAATTTTAAAATGTATCGAATTTCTTCATTAGAATCACTCATCTTTACAGTACAAAAAACAAATAAAAATCACACATTTTCCTTTATTTGAATTTGGAATTATCGTCTTTAAAATTTAAACTTTGAATGATACCAAAACCAGCCAGATACAAATAGTACTTATAGCCAAAGAGGTTTTATTACAAGTTCATACATACTATAATGCGAAAAGACTTTTTCCCCGACCTATTAGGTTAAAAAAAATACATTTTCATGTTATTACTATAAATACGGTATTTATCACGTACCGTTTAATCGTGTTACGTCAGTCTCTTTTACATTAAATGTACAAATATCTGTACCAAATGATTTGCTTCAACTTTCTTGTTAGCACAAGTAAGGAGTGGAACTCACTTCCGGCGTATGTTTTTCCAAACCAGTATAATCTTGGAGTTGTAAAGTTCAGAGTGAATAGGTACTTTCTAGGCAAGCGTGCTCCATCTTCGATCACACCTTCACTTACCATCAGATAGATAGTTAGATAGATAATTCTTTATTGTTACACCAAATTAAAATAACTTAACCTAGAAAACTTAAAGACTAATACATGGTGGTACAATGGGCGGCCTTATCGCTCAAAGCGATCTCTTCCAGGCAAATTTTGGATGGACTGGATTGAAAAGACTTGTGAGGAGGCGGTGTTACACTAAATACCTATTTATGTAGGATAAAAATAAATAAATACCTAAACCTAAAATATACCTACATATACTTACATAAATAAATATAAAATATATACATATATAGTTTTACAATGAATATCGAAAGGAAATACAATGTTTACTCTAAAGAAGCCGCTAAGTATAGTTTGTTGACCTAATTTTTGAAAATAGGTAAATATTTAGCAAGTCTGATGGAAACGGGCAAGTCATTCCATAATCCGACAGCTCGTACCGTAAACGAGTTACTAAAGAAGACAGACAGAAGGTACATCAGGTGAGGTAGTCAAGCGCTTGGCTATCATAAATAATTATTTTTTTTTATTAATTTTGTTATTGTTACAAATTTTGTCTGTGTTCTTCAGGTACCCATTCTACGTATCGCAACTCTACAAAAGAGAGCTCTACATCCTAACCTGGCTTCGCTACAGCATGTGGATACCTCTCTACCCTCTGGGCATCCTCTGCGAAGCAACAGTCATGCTCCGGAACATACCTTACTTCGAAGAAACCAAACGGTTCACAATATCAATGCCCAATGAATGGAACTTTGCCTTCCACCTGCCATCATTCCTGAGAATATATTTATTGGTTCTAACATTCCCAGGAATGTTCTTTGTGATGTCGCACATGAGAAGGCTTAGAAATAAGAAGTTACAACCTTTGAAGGTTTCGTTGGAATAAGCGTAGAAATTATTAATTTTATGGTGGTTGTGTTAAATTATGGGAAAGGTCCTTAGGTCTAACGTAGACTACCGGTAAATTTGTGTTTAACAACGGCCCATTAGCTTGTCTGATTTCCACTTCACTTTCTACTCTACGTCGGGATAAACTTTTTAAACGAGTTCAAGTAAGGAGGCGGGGTTCTCAATTCCTCGATAATTATTTACCACGTGTCCGATATCAATGATTATTTTTTGTTACAACCAAATTATATTGGACCATCCCTGAGGTACTCCCTACCTCAGGGATGAATGTCTGACTGAAGTATTTATTTATTTTGTTTATATGTGTACATTTACACAGGGCTGAAAGTCTCTTAATGTTCACTTTTGTAGCAATGTCTTATTACATCTATTGGTCTGTATTAATTCGTAGCCAGTTATCGAGTTTGTTTTTAAATGAGTTTATTGAAGAAGCAGAAACACCTATTTCTGGTAGGTTGTTCCAATTATAGAGCACCCTGTTACTGAGGAAGTTATGTCCAATCAGTGTCTTACAAGGAGCATGAATTAATTTAAGTTGGTGTACTCGGGAAGGCCATTGTTGGGGCTTACTTATATAAAATACTGTTTCATTGTAATCGGTTCCCTTATTACCCAAGCTAAATTGCTGTCGTGTCGCTATCGCTAGTCAGGTCATCCCTTTCACACGTGAGGTACGTACTGTACGTGTGAAAGGGCCATCCCTTTCACACGTACAGTACGTACCTCACTAGCTAGCGATAGCGGCACGATAGCAATTTGACTTAGGTTATAAGGGGGCGGATCGAAACGGCGAGAGTCTGACAGGGTTTTGTCGTCAGCGTTCGTCAGTGTTCAGTCGTTTTGAAGACAAGTTTTTTCAAGTCGTTCGTGCGTTGGCTAAAAGCGAATGAGTTTTATGTACTTTAACGATTATCGATTAAATTTTGGCCCACAAGTGGAAAAGGCGGGCCACGTCTACCGCATGTCGGATGAGTTGATGATTGAGACCACGGAGTCGCTGGAAAGATTGAATTCGCACATAAAAGATGGACACACGCGCTTAAGGGCCAGAACTTGGCAGATGTCTCAATATTGCAACCCAATTTATTATCATCCTGCTAGCTGTATGGTATTAAAATTTAAATAATACTCAAGGATATAAGTAACAAATCGACTGATTTAAAACACGAATTAATATTAATCTCAATAAAAAAATTGACAAACAACTCTGAAAATTAAAACATTCCCAAATTAATCATACACATGAAGGTATTAAGATATGATATTTCACATAAATATTCATTAAATAATTAGAAAAAAAACGCCTAATCAAATTTTTGGAATACGCGAATCAGTATCAGAAAGGAGCGGAAAGAATTTGAAAGAAAGTCTTTGCCGGCAGTGGTATGTAACAGGCTCTTAATTAAATTGGCAAATTTAATCGCCTGCGTTAGTCCACAGGCTCTTAGTAAATAAGATGTAAGAATTCGACTGGTTTAGGTTCCCCTCTAAGAATTATAAATGTTGGTAAAAATTTAAATAATTTTAAGAAAATGGTTGGAGATTAAAGGTTATTCTGTGAGTATGGTAATACATTCATTTGGATTTTGTAGCCAATGTAGCATTGTTTCTAATGCTTGATGGTAAATTGTTTATTATCATTTCTTGTATTTGTTACATTATTTTATATGAGAATAAATTTAGGATTTTTTATAAAATTCGGGTTTGTAGTGAAATGCTGAAGACAATATCGCAAATAAACATTTCTATTAACATAAACGTTATTGAATTATACAAAAGCTAATGTAACTGTAAATAATATAAATATACTTAAATTGTAAAAATAACGAGCTTATAATATCATTTTATTTGCATAGTCAAGGTGTAATTTTAGTTATTTCTTAAAGTATGTATTGCATTTATTATCCCGTTTCTAACTGGACCCTTAATTATGTACTTTCTTCATAAATTGATTGGTAAATAAATGTTGATTTTTAAATTAATGCTATATTAATTTTTGCATTTACTAAATACAAATTTAAAAACATAAATTGAAACTGCATAAATCTACTAAATAAATTTATTAAATCGGTAAATATAATAAATAACAAGTGCTATTTGTACAATCCTTTATTAGTGAATTTATCAATGGTCACTAACATAGGATACATTCTAACTAAGGATATTTTGATAGCCCTGTCAGCTTTAAACTCAAACTCACCTATTTTTCCAAGACACTGCAATAAAATCAAGAAAGCACTCGAGGCCTAAAACTTCACATCCATCCTTTTTTATCACTTTAGTTTAAAACGATCGTAGCCTTCAAAGGATGCATTTTGACAGGTTTTTTTGCCTAAGCACATGCATACTCTGGTGTCTAAGTACGCTGCTTGAGGCCAACTCTCTGGTACCACTCATGAGGGTCGGTGTGAGCATAGAACTCATGGAAGATGGGTTCAATGAGCTTGTCGGGGGGAGTGAGCTTGTAGACGCGCTCACCGTAGTAGGTACCGACCTGAAAATAAATTATGTTGTATTAAGCTGGAGACTGACTTTTAACATTAGTTTGTAATGTATCATTCGTTTGCTCCACTCGACTGTCGGTTTGTTCGCTAATCCCTTTGAGTGATACAAGTCAGTGCAGGTCGCGTCATCGCGAGAACAAGTCGCAAGCCATCTCGATGCGTCTCTATGTTTTGCACTCTCGATTTTCGATACCACCATTTTCGTCTTTGGTACAAATTGGATATCCAATATAGTTTAGTTCTTTTTCAAATAACAATAACTTATGTTAAATTAATGAAGCACACGCAACCTCAGCTCAACTTCTGCCATTTTGAGTAAAAATGCAGCACACTTGAGCCAAGAGCTCGAGTGATACATTACAAACACATGTCACTAGTCAGTCTGTGTCGTATTGAAATAAGATCGCCTTGAATGGTACATTACAAACAAACGGTACAAGTCAGTCTCCAGCTTTAGGTACACTTAACACACCTTGGGGAATACTTGAAAACTTGCCATCAACCTGTGGTGTTGTTTTATAATAAGGGGCTAAGAGTTTAAAGAGTATAAACTACCCACTTACATAGAAGTATTATACATACTTATTTCACAAGAAACATTTACCTATGATTTAATAATGTAGTTTATTTTGACCTCTGTGGCACAGTGGGCTAATAGCTGACTGACACAGGAGATTGCTGGTTCGGCTCTGGGTTGTTTCTCTATACATATATTATAAGTATCTATTTACAACAATAAGTATATAATTATTCTAGCAGTTATCTGGTTCCCATATCACAAGCTTTGCTTAGTTTTGGGGCTAGATGGCTCTGTGTGAAATGTCCAGCATTATTTATAAATTATAATTCTAGGTGTGTATGGAAGAAACATATCTTTATCAAACTAAAGTCACTTGGCCTTCAAATAAGTAAACTGTATTGGCTTGTGGAAAGTAAATCCAAAATCCTCCTTTACCAATGCATTCAAAACCCTGTGTGGTCTTACGGAGCCAAGCTGAGGGGTACAGCAGCAAACTCAAACTTGGAAATCTTTCAAAGTTTCCAATCCAAAATGCTACATGGTACATCCAACTGCATCACATCCTAGAAGTGCCAACAGAAGTACAACAAGAAGTAGATAATAACTGAAATCTTACGATAAGAACTGAAATGAATGGAGCATTAGCTAACTGAGCTTGTCAATGAGCTAATGAAAGAAACCACAACCTATAGTAGATTAAAAAGGACAGCTCCTCAAGACCTCATATAGCACATAAATGGGAGATTGAAATGCCACTGGACTTATTCTATACTGCCCAGCGCAAACTATACACCAAACTCTAGCTCAATGCCCTGATGGGCAGATTGCAAGAAAATAAAGAGACTAAAAACAAAAAATGGTGTGCAATAAAGAAATTATCTATCTACCTCCCATCCAGGAACATCATGCATCAACTCAGCCTCCGCGTCACGGTTCCTACGGATTTGCTTGAGGAATTCCCGATCTCGCTCCGCAAGCAACATCGGGTAGATGGCCATCTTGGCTGAGCGCATTTCAATCTCATTGCGTTTGATCTGCTTGTAGGTCAGATTGTAAAGGTATAAAGCGCCTGCAGTCATAGCGATGTACCCCGCGAACATAGTATACCCTGGAAATTGAATGTTTATCATTAATGTTTAAAAACAAAAAGTGCATAATTATGTTTTATGATCATTTTCAGTGAAAGCAGATCATGGTGGTATAATTAACGAAAAAAAGAATCAAAAAATTATTTGTAAACAAACAAAACTAAACAGAACATATAGGACTAAGCCAGTAAACGTACTAAAAGACTACACATTATTTTTAAATATATTTGGCGACTATTTTAGGGTGCCTAAATAATCTTGGATCATCACAAACAGTCCCAAAAGGGACCATTCCTAACCTATAATGTTAGGTTACATAATACGAAAAGAATACACAATATTACCCGTAAACAATAAACTTACCGCTGAAAAATGTTTTTGCAGGTATTCTTTTAAAAGGAATTGGTTTGTAGCCCCCCGGAGGGGGCAAATCTTGTTTTTTGGCTATTTGGATAGACTCAGCCATCTTCGGTTTTACTTTTACTACGACAGCGATCTGTCAAAGTCAAAACACAAATTACTTATTTTTTTTGGCATCGTGCCTCTAACATGTCAATGGCATGTCATAGTGATGTGATGCTTTTGGTTTTTTTATGTCTATTATAAATTTTAGTAACGCTACGTTACCCGTTACCAAGACAACCAAGTTGGCTGAACCAACCAATGAATTTTTAGAAGGGCGTGAAGCCTGAGCTTTCTTTGTTTATTTATTTTCTAAATATCTTCAAAGTAATTAAAAACGATTCTTCACCATGGAATCCAATACATCTAACGAAGGAGTCCAAGCAGTTATCCCTGAACCAGAACATGAAGAACAAGAGTTGAAGATCAGACCCTACGAACGCATCAGATTACATCCTAAAGTCCCCATAGAACCATCAGCTTACGGAAAAGGAAAGAACTATAGCCGTCCTTGGATCTTGCAAGATGGAAGAGAAGTTCCGGGGAAAGGCAGTGAAATGCGCGAGAGCTACAAAGTGCCTAAGAAAGCTAAACATGGAGAAGGTTAGTCCTAATATTTTTTCCGACATAATGAATAATTACTCACAAAACTCGTTTTCTAGGCATTCGGAAGCGTATGCTCACGGATTTCTTCTGGGAGCAAATGCTAGACGAAGTGATGGAAGAGTTGGCTACATCGCAACCTGTAGCAGAATATTGTACTGAATATGATGCGAACTTTGTAAGGGACCAGTTCGAACCTCGCAACTTAGAAGTCACTGCTGATAAAAATGTAAGGAAACTAGCTACAGACTAAGGCTGTCTTTCCACCAGAGATGTGCTATGTTGCCAAGCAATGAATGTGTGTCAAACCCATCAACAGGATTGCTTCATTTGTCTTGCCTAGCATAACCCAGGTATCCTATTGGTGGAATTTATCTTGCTAACCACTTATTTTCCTCGCACAGCACTGATGGAAAACCACCCTTAATAAGCGGAGTTACATTACAGCTTCAATTTATTTAGCCTAAGTGTAGGTACTCTGATTTCTTCCAGATGCATTTGAAATACCCTCTTTATGGCACTGGATCAAGTGCAATTACCTACTACAGCGAAAATATCACAAAAACTGGCCCTGTAAGTAATTTTTAACTTTTAACTACTCACGTGCAAACCATACATACAGTGGTGGTCACATAATTAGAGACACCTCCTAATTGATCACAAAAATATTGACTATGGTACTACTATTAAGTAAATAGGCATTAAATATTATGTAATTGTAACTAAATCATACATGACGTTGTATGGAGGGACAAAAAAGTTGTGTTCCTTACTTTGTTCCTTAGTAGTTTAGACACAGCTCACCATGAGAACGTAACACAAACTTTTTTAAAGTGCTTGTATCTGGCCAGCTAATTAAAGACAGTAAAAGCTGTGTTCAGAATTTTAAAAAAGAAAAAAGCACTACCTTCTGTTTTTTCTTTGTTTTGCCGCGTATTTTCATGAAACGTCGATATTATTTATAAAATTTCACTTTTTGTATTAAAATTAATACGTTTTAAAGTTTTAAACCAATAAATATGAAAAAAACGTTGCAATTCGTCCACTAGAAAGATTATTTTGAACTTTCATAACAAAGGTTGGGGTTATACAGAAAAATCACAAACCACTTGAACTGTTCTAAGGACATGGTTATGAATGCTATAAAACATTTCAAGAAGTTCAATACGACCGAAAACGTTTCTAGAAAACCGAGATCTAGGAAAACTACTCCGCGGGAAGACTCTAAGATGGTATTGTTGGCAAAAAAAGAACCGTTCAAAGGATCAGAACTGATACGTTCGAAAGTATTTGGAGGGTCGACGGGTGTGTCTGCAAGAAGAATAAGACGGAGACTCTGTGAAGCAAACTTGAACGGAAGAGTGTCTCGGAAGGTGCCACTTTTGAAAAAGCAAAATGTTAAGGCAAGGTTTGCGTTTGCTAAAAAATATGAACACTGGACTGAATGACAGTGGACAAATGAGCTATTTTCAGATGAAACAAGAGTTAATATGATTAATTCTGACGGACAACAATATGTTAGACGCCCCCCGAACAAAGAAATTTATCAAAAGTAGGTACACCAAGAAAGTAGTCAAACATGGAGGCGGAAATATCAAAGTGTGGGGCTGTTAATAATCAAGACTTGGTGTCGGATCTGTCAGGAAGATAGAAGCCAATATGGATAAATACCAGTACAAGAATATTTTAGAAGAAACCATGCTGCCCTATGCCGAGCAAAATTTACCGGTATTTTGGACTTTCCAACAGGATAATGATCCGAAACACACTGCAAAAGTAGTAAAAGACTTCTTAAGGAATCAGTCTGTGACAGTTTTGTATTGGCCCCCGTACAGTCCGGATATAAATCCAATTAAAAATTTGTGGTACCAAGTGAAGAAGACATGGCGACAAAGCGTACATCAAACGCCAATCAACTTTACACAGCATTTACAGAAGCATGGGAGCAAATTCCGCTACAAGCTTATACAAAATTGATCGCTTCCATGCCCAAGAGATATCGTGCTGTTATTGCTGCAAAAGGGCATGCGACCAAATATTGATTTATACCGGAATGTTTTTTAAAAATGTGTTGGAATTTTATGTAATAAAGATAATTTCAATAATAGCTCTATTTTTTATTTCTTCTAAGCAAATGGAGTGTCTTTAATTATATGGCCAGATCTAACTTAAATTTACACTGCTTACAAATAAGATAAACCGGATAAAAGATAGGAACTGGCTAGTTTAGTTGTAAATATTTCGTTTTAACATTACGTAATATCATCACAAATATTTCTTTATTGTGTAGCAAGTTCCAATGGCAGTCTGATAAAAAATGTACAGAGGAATAACTTAGTTATTTTGATATGCTTCCAGTGTCTGTAATTATATGACCACCACTGTATATCTCAATTAAAAAAAAATACTTATGCATTTCTTTCGCTCAATTTTTCAGGGTGAAATTTTAGAGAAGTTCCGAAGATGCCAACATTTTACGAAGCCAATGGAAGAAAGACTGGATAACGGTTGGGTTTTGTAACGAGTTGTTCTTAATTAAAATTATCTTTGATCAGAATCGTTTAATTATTTATACTTTATCGCTCATAAATTACGTAATACATTGGTTTAACGCTTACACATTTTCTATTATTTTGTTGAATATTTTAAATACTAGTGTGTAATGTCGGCGCCAGACTTGTCTTCGAATACGCAAATACCTACAAAGTCGTGTAATGTAGCTCGGGAGTTTGAACTTTATTTACCTTGTAAACCAACTTTGCGCACTTTGTGGCGAGGGCATTTATTGTGATGCTTGCCCAAAATAAACACATTGGTTGTGTCATCTATAATCTAGATTTGCCCCTAGCCTAAGGCTGCTTTTCCACCAGAGATGTGCGAGAATGCGTCAACGCGTTGCGTTACTATTTGTTGTATCACACATCTCCGTTCCGCTTGCTTTGGTGGAATCCCGGCCCTAATTATCGTCAATGCTCGAGTAGAATTTTAAATTTGCCGCATAAAAATAGTGTTGTAGTTTTCAGTCTATTTGATGGCCTTTTAGTCGATTCTATCGAGATGTCCACCCATTTATCGATCCATTGGTTAAGTAAGCAATAGGGGCGATTCGATTTCTAAAATCTCAGTCAGTCAACTAATGAATTTCATTCTTTCTGCTGTCTGGTCATCTGTTCAGTGGCGCCAACTTAGCTACGCCAAAACTGGATGTTGCAAGTTTTCGATGTCCCGGTCAGCTACAATATTAATTATTTTTAATTTTGGTGTCTGTGTTCACACTCATAAATGGGATTGATTTTATGAACATAAAAACGCTTAATTTATGCAAAACTAGCTGTTGTCTAGAAGTAAAGCTAAACTCGCTGTTGCAACTTGACTTGACACCCCATTTTTATCTACATACTAAATTCCATCAAAATCGGTTTAGCCGTTACGACGTGTTCGAGTAACAAAACAAATAAATAAACAAACGTACAAACTTTCGCATTTTTATAGTGTGATGTGATTTTAATTCAAGTTGGGGTTTTTCACAAGCCAAATCCCAACATGAAAAAAATGGCACTCGAAAATCTAGTGGGAATCTATCTAGCCACTTTTTGATGTGAAGCTAATAGCTACCCTGCTACCTAGTTTAGTCAGAGCCCAGTTGGCAGCACTGCATCCGACTGAGTGAGAGTGAGTGAAAGCAAAACTCTTTTTTCCTTGTTCTAAGTCTACGTTTTTCCCTATTGGTTTGGTATTGGTAAAAAACATTAGAGGCAGCGAAAAAATGCTTACAAATTATTAAATGAAATTATAATAATATTTTGATTAAAGCTTGTGCAAACAATGTCTGGTGGTCTTGTAGATAAAGTTTACATAGGTCTGGATAATGCGCCGGCCGCATTTGATATAAAAGGACGTATTCTTGGACCAG
The DNA here is from genome assembly GCA_918857605.2 of Philereme vetulata. Classification (NCBI taxonomy): domain Eukaryota; kingdom Metazoa; phylum Arthropoda; class Insecta; order Lepidoptera; family Geometridae; genus Philereme; species Philereme vetulata. The sequence continues at coordinate 7,508,760 of OU975442.1, forward strand.
TAAGTATTTCTACTTTCATCTATACATTTCACACTTTCTATCTGACGAAATTAATATTTCCCGTGTAATTTCAGAATGGGACGAATTTAGAGTATATTCGGTCAGAGACAGGGGTCGTAGCGGTGTTGAAAGTGGACAAATTGGAGCCTTTGCATCTGACTTTGCACCACACTCGAGCCGAGGCTTTGACGGCTGCTCGTTCTCTGGCACAGAATCTGATTGAGACTATAAGAGCTGAATTGGCGCAATGGAGCGCCGCGCAAGCAGGGGGGCCCCCGCCAGCTTTGAATGTGCCTCCACCGACGTTGACGACGACTAGTGCGCCGCCGCCGGCACCGCCTCCCGTCGCCACAGCCGTTTCGTCACCTCCTACTATGACTTCAACAGCTCAGCCCGCTATGATGCCTCCAGTAGTTAGTGTAGCGCCGGCCACTGCCCCTCTCATGACAGTCCGCCAGCCATTACAGCAGACTGTACTACAGCTCCTGCCTCAACAACATCAACAGCAGTATGTTCTGAACCAGGAGAATGGGCAGCTAATACCTATAGTACAACCTGGAATGCAAGTCCAGAATACAAACTTCAACTTGCCTTTGGCTCAGCAGCTAGGCTTACAGCAGCATAATTTTGGCACACAAATGATAGATTTATCAAGCATGCAACCGGTGAATGTTACCCAATTAAGATTGAGTGGGGTGCCTTCATCAATGTCTATGATATTGCCTAACGGGCTCACAATACCTCAGGCGAGTCTGACATCGTCTGATACTACCACAGTGAGCTCAGCTACATCTACTCCTGTGGTTTGTGCAGCCCCAAGTACCAATTCTTCTCAGAAGATTTTGTATAGTACTGATAAAGGTGATAAGGAGGTGAAGTATCATATACAAGGGGCGGATGGGGTGCAGTGGACGATGCCAGGCTCTCAGACAATGTTGATCCCATACCAGCAGCTCCAAGATTTTGCTGCCACTCAACAAGGGCTGTCTAATTTGCAGCAACAGTATGTTTCTGTAAGTATATAAATCATTTATATGTCATTTCTTGTAGTCCTTTTAATTATTCAAATTTATAATTTAAATCTTACAAGCCATTTTTAAAACCTTTTATCCAGATCAGTAGGACTTTAGCATACCTGACTGCTTAAAATAGTGTTGCCGGCGCCCTGATGTCAAGGCAAGGTGGAAAATGAAACTGTCTAGATATTAATATACTGGCAAGTCTAGCTAAGACTTTTTAGATCAGCCTACAGTTCTGAAAACTAATTGCCACATCCACACACTGCTGAGTATAGGTTTTTTATAGTTATTCTGCTATTCTGGGTGGAGACAAATCTAACAAATCAAAGATCATCAAAATCAGTCGATTATAGATAGAGTGGTCTAACTAACCTGACTTTGTTTTATATCTAATATATATTATGAATGTCTGTGCCATTAATAAATAATTTCTAAGAGTAATAGAGTTCCATGTGAAAGGGCTCGCCCGGGGCATTACTACCACCATACCTATTTCTGCCGCCAAACAGCATTGCTGTGTTTCGGTATGAAGGATATGGTTGCCGGTGGCTTAACACCTGTATGCCTCAAGTTCATAGTTCGCAGGGCAGTGCATCATAGGGCAAATTTCCTACGAGGCAGTTCTCTGTTATAGGCAATGGTTACCACTTAATCTTATCTAATTAAGCCTATCATAATTGTATGCAAACACATTCGTTCTTAGGAGTTCTAATGACTTGCTTAAAAAAGGTTTCTGCAAAATAACAGCGCCGAGCTGTCGATCGGTGGCAAGGCATAATGCTGAGCTGGAACCCATTTGCTGCAGTAGCACATACACACCTACTTGCCTCTTTTTAATTTTTCTCCGACTACATTGTAAATTTATTATTTCATTCTATTGTTTCTATGTTTGTTGTATGTAATTTTCTGTTTTCTCTTACTTGTGCTTTCTCTTTGATGTTATACCTTTTGATTGTATTGTGTGAATTTGTGTGTGCTATGGTAGCAAATAAATGTCTGTCTATTTATATGTCTTAACATCAGGTGGGCCATAAGATTGTTCCATCTCCACGTAGCAAAAAAAATCTGTTTCTAAAGTTAAAGTCAAAATCTTTTATTCATTAAAATCACAAGGATCACTTTGAAACGTCAATTTTACTGCCTGTTCCTTCGCGACCAAGCCAGGAAAGAAAGGCAAGAAAACAAGGCTGGTTGTTTTTTTTAATGATCCTTTTAGAATACATAACAGTACAGGTAATAAATTACGTTTAAATTGTAACATTTTGAACGAGTTGAAGCAATTTCAATCCCAAGCTTCTCTATCATCTAAATAATCCGATATTTTATAGTAGGCTTTTTTATAAACATTTGGTTTAATTGCGTTTTTAAATTTGTTAATTGTCAATTTTTGTATATCACTTGGGAGCTTGTTATAAAAGCGAACACCTTGCCCTTTAAACGATTTACTAATTTTATGGAGTCTACAAGGGGCAACAGCGAGTTTATCTTTATTTCTAGTATTAAAATTATGATTATCGCTATTTTTCTTAAACAAATTAATATTTATGTGAACATACATAAGATTTTCATACATGTATTGACATGGGAATGTCATAATATTTGGTTCTTTAAACTTATTGCGTAATGATTCTCTGGGGCTCATATTATAAATTGCACGAACAGCCCTTTTCTGCAGCACAAAAACGGTGTTTATATCTACAGCACTCCCCTACAGCAGTATGCCGTATGACATAATGCTGTGGAAGTAGCTGAAGTAAACTAGTCTAGCTGTGTCTACGTCTGTAAAAAGACGGATCTTTTTGACTGCGTATGCCGCAGAACTAAGTCTCTTCGACAACTTATCAATGTGAGGGCCCCATTGAAGCTTATTATCTAGGGTTATACCTAAGAATACGGTAGTGTCCACAAGAGCCAACTCCTCGCCTTGATTTTTATATCTGCTTTAACTTGTGTAACATTAGGTAGTATAAATCTATTTCTATAACCAGTCTCGCTCCCTGCTATGAGTGGTTAAACTGGTTCTGTTATATCTTCAGAAACAGTTTACTTGTATTACAGATTGCCCCTGCCGCAGGCTTGCAGCAAACATCCCTTCCCTTCTCGGCAGCTCAGTTGCAGCAACTGCAGGCAACAGGCACTATAATGCAGCTAAATCAAAAGGTAGACATGTATACTAAAATCTTCCAGTATGCTAATGTTCTTGTGGTCTTTAGATTAGATTGACTGAATTTGAAATATGTTTCACAGAGCAATACCAGTTATTTTGTGCTGCCAGGCCAACAGTTAGATCAATGGCAGATCCTTACAAATCTTAAAATGTAATATTTTGAAGATTTATTCATGTGATATACAACCTGTTTTGTTATGTACGACATTAATTTATAACACACATCCGGAATCGTATTAACTGATTTTAGAAGTGGGTTTAATACCGGTATCCAGTAATCGATACTATTCCAATAAATCATTTCTAACGTAAATCGGCAGCGCCTTTCCGACGATGCCGCTTAATCAGTTTAACAAGTACCTTTACTTGAAAAAACATAGCTTGATCTCTGCGACATTTGTTAAACTGACATTCCTAGGGTTGTTATGATACAGAAAAAAATATCGATAGTAATTATCGATAGAAGCTTGGCAGTAAGACCAATTGTTGGATTTTTGAGGGCCCCAACAACCCGTAACGACTGCCATTAGATATTCGTATGGCAGCCGGAACCGACGGCGTAACGTGCTTTCCGAGGCACGACCAGACTAGTGCAAAACCCATATTCATGCATACAAATATTTGCACTGAGCGAGGATCGAACCCGCGACCTCCTGCGCAGCAGTCGTGTTCACTACCGCTTCGCAACGAAGGCTGTTTGCCATAATTATATGTATATTGGATTATATTATGATTTGGGTAATAAAATGAAACGAATATTTTAATACATACATTTATTTATTCCAAAGGAGTACACCCCAAATCAATATCCGAATCACTTTCAGAATCGCTAGAGCAATCTTGTAAATTTATAATGAACTCTAGTTCGCAAATATTATCAAATCGAACGTCCCGCTCCCAATCTTCTTCCATTAATTTTCTGCATTTGGTAACTACCTTTTTCCAATCTACAGATACATTTTCAACCGCAGTGTTTAGTAACTGCAACATTTTATTTGCCGTAAAAGGCGGTGTTGTGTTATGTCTAGCAGCGTAACCTTGAAAGAAAAACATATTTTAGTATCATAAATTATACAGGAGTTAAAGAATCTGTCTAACTGAAATTCGAGCAAACAAACCTTTTACTTGGGCCCAGATAAGCTCAGATTATACTGGCAGTGATACGGAGGCAGTCTTATGACGTTATGACCCTTTTCTTGGGCTATGTCATCTAAGACATACGTTGGTGTGCTGGGTTTGTGCAGACCAACGAGTCTCAATAATTCGTTTTTAAGCATTGTTTCATTTGCCTCTATTCCTTTTTCTTGAAGCCATGCAATTATTTCTAACTTCCGGTTTGCCGAAGTAGGTGGTTTGTGCTTTTGGACCGAGTGATATGGGGCGTTATCCATAATTATATAATGTGGCTCCTTCAAATTATCTAATAATTTTAAAAACCACTCTTTACATTTTTCAAAATTGATTTCTTCATGGTATTTATTGGTCTTCGTAGATTTGAATGCCAATAGGCAATTAGGCACAAAACCAGATGACGTCCCAGCATGAGTTATTATTAATCTTTGACCTTTGCCTTCGGGTAGGTACTTTGGTGGTCGATTGTGCCGTATCATCGGTCCAAGCTTTGGATACGGTATGATTGGCGTTTAGCCATGTCTCGTCTAGAAAGACAACTTTGTCCCAATTTGTAATTTTTTTGACTTTCCGTAGAAAATTCACTCGAGCAAGAGCAATGTCGGTTCGTTCCATTATAATTTTTCTTTTGTCACTTTTTTTGTAGGAAAATCCAATATTTTTCAAAATCTTCGATAGTGACGGCAAGCTTCCTTTAAACAAGTCTGCGTCTTTTAGGGACGCCGCCAGTTTTTTTAATATAGGTAATTCGCCCCGTGTATAATAACCATATACATGGTTGCGAATCGCAGCGGCGTCAAAGTCGTCAATTTTTGTGACAGGAGCAGCCTTTCTTCTTTTTTTATTTGGCGTTGAAAGCTTTTTTTCCTCGTTTTCAGTCAATACTGCGGTTGAAGATTTGCCATATTTTTCTTTACTGATGCGAATTACTGTCGCACGTCCAATGCCAAGAGCATCTGCAACTCTGTCTCAAACTTGTGCCATGGGTAATAGCGGTCCACCATTTTGGTTTTCTCGCTCAAAATATTCACGCAAGCGAATCACAAACTCACGACTTTGACTGTTCAAAACAGTTTTCTTCGTTCTCTTTGGCATTATGCCAACAAACAATAACAACAAAGAAACTAACAATAATAAATAAACTAACAAATTAACAGCAATAGTAACAAAAACAAAGTGATGAGAACGGAAAACACGTGGCGTATACAAGGCGTTAGCACTTGTACTGAGGAGAATGGGTCATGTCAAACAAGATGGCGGCGCGTTGGCGCCATCTTGCGGAAGAAGACACGCCGCGGCCAAACTTCTCTCGAACCCCAAAGTTGTCGGAAGGAATGTTACGAGTAGGTTAGAATTTAGATTTTATTTACTCACTATTGTAAATAATGTTATTTTTTTTAAAATTAAATGAAAAAATAATTTTGAATTAAGTTTTATACAAAATATCGATAGTTTATAGTCTGTGGTGACGATGATTCATCGCTCATCACTATAATTAGCTCAGCATGCCCATAAAGTATAACATTGACTGGTACGTTTGTCCGTACTGTTAAATTCAGAACTTCATAGGCGCGATTTTATTGACAGCTGTCCCAGAGATCAAGCTATGTTTTTTCTAGTATACTTACGTGATTAATGAATATGATTTAGTTACCTATTTTATACAGGCTGTTTCATTGATATTTTAGAACTTGGTATAAACGTTGTTTAAAAATTAAAAAAAAATTCTATTGTAATGAATTTGAAAAAACCTATTATACTACTTATAGTACTAGCTGTTAGCGCACCCGTGTTTTCATTTAATGTCGTACATAAGAAAGCGCAGTATAACACACAACCATACAAAAATGTATTGGCTTGATCATTGGCTAATGCTTTCCCAAAACTGGGCAAAGGTCTTCCCAATTTCTTACATTCCTCATACTAAGTATTTATGTTTTTTAAGCGCCTCATATGTTATGTGGCGCAGTGGGCGAATAGCCGGCTGAGACGCAGGAGATTGCGGGTTCGATTCCCGCCGCGGAACAAATGTTTGCATGATCTACAGAACTACAGATATTTGTTCGGGGTTTGGTTGTTTCTCTATATATATTAAAAGTAGGTAGGTGTATATTTAAAAAAAATAGGTACATAAATTCTATTAGTTATCTGGTTCCCATAATACAAGCTTTGCTTAGTTTGGGGCTAGATGGCGCTGTGTGAAATGTTTATTATTTATGAATATCTGAGGAATAGTAAAACAAGAATTTTTTAAATAAATATTTTGAATTTTCTACAGCCAATAGCAAGCAGTGGATCATTGATCAATATAATATCGACAGGGCAAGCGTCGTCGCCTCAAATGATCTCTGTGAGCATAATGGCGGATACTGACTGCGACCAATCAAGTGTAATGTAACATTAGACCATTTCAAATGGGCATTTTGGCACTCGTTTTAATTTTTATGAAATCTTGTTGTTTACCACGTGTTTTTATAAAAATCCTTATCAATTTTTGTATAGGATTTGAAACAGTTGCTAATTAGTTTTTTTTTGGGGTAAGACCTAGTTTTTGTAATCGGTTTACGTTTTGACCATTTTTTTTTGTCAGAGTTGAAGTTATTTTTGAGTTTTGATTTACTGAATGGGTACTTTGAACTTGAACTAGAATCGATTATTCTAAATTAAAAAAAAAAATTAAATGAAGAATTTTGATCATCATCACAATGAATTTATTGAAATTAAGGCAAAAGGTTGTCTACCGAAGCGAATCTTAGACGACATGACGTTATAATATTAAAGGGCGTTATCACATTGGCGAATTGCGAGCGTGTTTAATGCTAGGTAATCAATATTCAGGGTGTTTGGTAATATACTGACGATATTCAAGTGATGGTTTCTCAAAAAATAAAAAAAGTCTTCTCGAAAAAAAAACTACTAGTTATAGTATCAAACTTTAAAGAAAATCGACTAAGTTTAGGTGATTAATTCGATATAAAACTTACTGCCTACTCTTGCAATCGACATCCAAAAATAAAGGCCGATTTGATATCTCGAGTTCACCAATACAGTTTCTGTGGCAAGCATTATGCACAACATAAGTTTGATAGTGTGTTTATTTTTTCATGCCAAAATAAATATCACATTTCTATGGTAAACACTTCACGAATTTATTTATTACGCTTATCGAAATAACCTCTTTCATTTTTGTGCGTATGCTATCACACTATATACACCAGTGGGCCTTGCCAAACATCAGTCAGTCGAATGGTAGGGAAAACGCCGCGTGCAGCGATCGCCCCGCTAGAAACACGCTCGCAAATCGCTGTGTCAAAAAATAATATTTAAGATTACACTTACCTATATTTTTTTACACTACACCAAAATGTTCTCGGTCAGTATGCCATTAGGTTTAGATTCTCACTAATGCTTTTGTAATTATTACGAGGCGGTTCACGGTTCATTTCTTTCGGCTTTCTGTTTTGGTTCACAGGTTCAAGGCTCTTTTGCTTCATCATTTTTCCGATGCAATCCTTATTTTAACATTTAATTTATGTCTAAAGACACGTGTAATCACATTTTCTTTTATTTTCTAGTCAATTCAAAGAATTGAGCTAATGTCGTCGTAATATGAAATATTATTAGCTCAACTTTTTGATCCTGTCGTTCTCTGATTGTTTGCGTAATAATTTTCTTTCTAGCATTTTTATACTCACTCTATAGCTTTTGATGTTCTAGTAAGTGTCAAGTCCAAAACTTGAACTAGAATTAGAACTTGCTATCGTGTGTTTCAGAATTCCACAACACCTTCAAAGAGTGTTGGTAGCCAAGAGACGAGAGGGCAGAAGCGACTCTCGGACGGGTCGCCCAGTCAACTGCAGTTGAGACCTATTGCACCAGCCGGGTATGTGTTTGAGAATAACAAAAAGCTTCGAATTTCTTTCAGAGATTTGCTGACCAGTCAAAGGCGGAGAAAATGTAATTTTTCAGGTCATTATTCATCTTCGGTATCTGGTTATTTTTCGGTATCCCTGCTTGTAAGGTTTTGTGTCTATTTCGGTGTCACAAAACTGAGTTGGTGTCAAGTCTATATGAGAACGGATGGAGTGGGAAGATCTACTGCGCCTCCTAGAAAATCTACAGTCTTATACGAATATCGTCTGAAATGTTCTGGTAGTTTCGGCAAGAGATATTCAAAGCTCAAAATTAGAGGCCTCCACTACTAATTTCTAACAGGCAGATGTGCAAAATTATCCTTACGATTGTAATAAATAAGGATTGTCTGGCTTTGGCACAATGCAATAGTGGGACGTGCCATTTAAAACTTGAATATCCGTAATAATGCCTATAAAATCTAAATACGTTAAAATAATTCCACTAGTATCAGTAGTTCGGTTGTTAGTCCGGTTGAACGAACAGAAAGAAAACATCCAAAGGATCTACTGCCAACCAGGCACGCTGGATGGCAATAGGCCTATAGGTTTTTTCACATTACTAACCAAACTTTTGTTACTAAAGGTGATTAGATAATTCTGTGCTTTTACCAACCGAACTACTGATACTAGAGGAAATTATTCTCTAAAATGATTAAAATCAATGTTTTTAAAATCTGACACTATGGACAAGAAAATTTATGGATAAAGGTGAACACTCCATTCTCAATCACCATTCACAATCTTTATTTCTTTTGATTATAGATTAATCCAACAACAATGTTAAACTGATAAGGGTATGAGGATAGCCTTACATTCAAATATCCCTAGAATCAGTGAATATTAATTTGTGTAAGTTTTCCTAAATAAAGAGGAATACAATTGGAAATTGGCAGAACAAGTTTTAAAAATGTTACCTTGTGTAGTTTAAGTGAAGTTTCAAGTGACTATATCATGATGTTGGGATGCTAATGTGATTTGAGTACCGCTAAGCTCGAAGTTTTGTCAAGTCTTGCTTCACTTTATTATTTAAAAATGTTTAAGATGATTAAACCATGACGCATAAAAACAGAAAAATCATGTTTACCACATAATAACTTTCTTGTCTTGAATTGTTACTCCAAGTGTCAGACAAGCTTGCCTTCAAGTGTAACCTTGAAGATGACTTTGTGTGAATTGAACCGATGTGATGCCGCAGGTCTGTTAGCCAGGACAAAGGCGCCACCAGAGATGCACGATCCTGGACTTCCACCGGACCAGGTATTATTTAAGAATTACTGTTATTTATCTTGTATACCTTGATGTAAACTGGAATAAAATTACTTAAAAGTTGAATGTACGATCCGTCATGTAAGTTTGGTTTTTAAATAGTGGCATTTGGTTTCATCTTAATCTCTATACATCTAAACAAACAATACATCTTCTTTCATCCGTCCCTTTCGTGGTCCACCACTTAGATCCATACAATACGACAGGTCTTGTATGATCCTAAGTACTAAGGAATATCTTTTTAATATCGAATCATGTAAAGTTAAAACTGTCAAATTTTAATTTTAAAATATATTTTTTACAAACCCATGTGCAAAAAATGTACATGCATATTTTATCTCAGTTTAGTGCATAATTGTATTTAAATTAAAATCTGCATGAGTCCAGATTTATAAATACATGTTTAACTCAACGCTTTCCGCTAAAAATGTATTTATAGATTTTTTGCTTTCTACTGTGTAGTAGTCACACCAAGCGGACGAAACGGAGCGGAAACCGTGTTCTAAAGCGAGAGTGGTAAGATCCGCTGCGTTTCGTCAGCTGTGTGCATTATAAAATGTAGATGCCAAAGACGTTTATTGGGTTCTAGGTTACGATTCCAGCGAGACAAGGAATGATTTGGATATAAATGCTTAATGCGCAGCCTTTAATACTTTTATTTGAATGTATTTTTTTGCAGCTCCTGTAATTTTATACATTGTAGCAGATGTACCATTTTGGCAGATAAAGATAATATTGTGTTATGTTTTTATGGAGTATCCCGACTTTCGCCGATTTATTTTATTTAATTCTTAGTTATCGATTCTTATAATTTAAGTCGATTCTACCCATTCGCTGCTAAGGAGATCCAGGTTCGTCGCGCCATTGTTAATAGAAATTATGTTTTAATAGTAAATCTTAAATTAAGAGTTCACGAACCACTTGAGCAAGTAACATAGAAATAAATCGCGGATGAAGAACGGCGGACCAGACATCCAGATACTTTTAAGACTTTTAATGCATTTCTTGTAGACAAAAACATTGCTGATGAATTAAACCATTCAACAGTGAAAACCTTTCGTATCCGGTCAGGGCTTTGAGAAAACAAGTCATCCATCGGCGGTTTCCAGCGATCTTTATTAGGTCATCTTTCCAACTTGTGGGGGATGTCCTACGCTACGTTGTCCAGTGCATGTCTCCACTCGATAACCTGCCCATACTGTATGTTCTTTGTAATTAAGAAGGGGAAAAGGAGAGAAACGATCGAGTAACATCGCTTATTTTAGAAATATCAATGATTATTTTATTTAGCTTTTTTTAGAATCGATAAGATGTAAGCAGCAGATACGATCAAATAACCGAATACTAAAATACTAATACAATTTTCTTTCAGGATGATGTATTAAGTATTTAAAAGAGACGTTCACTTCGAAAAACTAGGGGCAGCGCTTCGAGACGCTGCGTTTTCGAGATGAAAAGACTGATAGTTTATTAGAAGTAGTTTTCAATGTGCCAAGTCAACAACACAACTTCTCAAGCAAAGAGGCAGATGGAAGTCATCATATTTCTTTATGGATAATTGACTTTTCACAGAACTTCAAACCGCTTCAGAGTCTGACTGCTTTAATGTTTTTTAAGAATAATTATTATGTATTAAAAGCCTCATTCCACAGATCAGAAAACGTGCTGGAATAATGTTTCTGCTATCTTAATTCGTCTGTTCTTCGTGTCAGCCGCCTTTAGCTTGAGTTAGATTAACATTATAATCCATTTGGTCTCCCTATAAGAATGCATGTTGTGCTTTTCTTTTTACCGCTTCTAAGTTTTGCTTTAGATTGCCGCGCGTAAAATATTGCAGTACTCAACCGCACTAGACTTTGCAAAGGCGTAGTTACCCAGCGTAGCATGATAATACTTTATAGCTGGTTTACACTTTGTTAAGTATCAAGTGCGAGTGACAAGTGCAAGTGTTAAGTGATTAGTAAAATCAGCGTGTAAACGCATACGCTGTTAAGTGATAAGTGCAGGTAACAAGTGAAGTGATTAGTAGATTGTCTATTTTTATTGTTAGGTAGCTTCCCCCGCACAACCGCGCTCTCCCCGCACTCGCAGCGTCGCCCGAACACTGTGTAAACAAACAGCTTTGTCAAGTGCATAGTACGGACGGGCGATGTAGTGGACCGAGGAGCAGACGCTTAATTTCGCGAAAGAATACATAAAATACATGTGGTTATACAACGTCTTCTGCTTATCCATTTTCTTTGCCATAACCTCTTAGGTCTTTCGATTTCAACCGACATTCATATTCATTTTGCGATGTGATAACGCCAACTATTAAAATTTCTTTTATTTCTGACCGCTGTTCGTCCTCCGTAACGCACCGACAGAACCACTTTGAACCTGCAGAATCAACTAAACACGGTGTGAACGTTTTGAATACATTTAACACAAAAAAAACACGTTAACTAATCACTTATCACTCGCACTTAACAAAGTGTAAATCAGGCATTATGACCGGTATAACTAAGACGCCCGGTAGTTGGTTGTCTAATCGGTATTTCTTATTTTACGACTAACTACAGGATTGCTTGGTTATAGAAAACCTTTGTGGCGCAGTGGGCTAATAGTTGACTGTAACTTGAGGTTGCGGGCTCGATTCCCGCCTTGAATTTTTGACATGATCTACAGACATCTGTCCCGGGTCTGGGTATTTATCTATGTACTACAAGTACCTATGTATTTAAAACAAACATAAGTATTCTATCAGCTACCTGTTTCCCATAGCTTTGCTTAGTTTGGCGCTGTGTAAAATGTCCTGCGATATTTATTTTACCTGTATCCAATTGTACAGGTGTAGCGTGATAATTGAATTGTGCCGTAAACACCAACTGATATTGGACAAGGGTTTTCAGATCGATATTAAAAAAAAGTTCCCGTTGTCTGCGTTGCAATTCTGTAAAGTCATTATTATTAGCACTGGTCGGAGTAGGTAGAGCTATTTAGGTTCATTGACCGCAAACATTGATGTTAATATGGACATTCCATTAGATTCCGACTAATCCTCCGGAATTTTCCGGATTTATCCGGGATAATTATTTTTATCAATAAGTATAAAAATGGTTTATGTAAGCCAATAAGCGCCCGAGCGATGTTGTAAATTTTACATCAGCAACACGTTGCCGCTTTGTTGAAACTCGTGATATAGCCGCATACGCCGATAACGAAAACAATAGCGGGGTGTTTCTGTCGGAGCGACGCACCTGTTTTGTCTCTTTCTGCACCACTACTATTCAATGGTTTACCGACAGTAACTTGTTGTCAAATGTCTCACTCGATTACTTCGGTTCTTAGAGTGTGCTTGTTTGCTTCCTGTTGTGTTTGGATGTGAGGTGAATTTCTTTTGACCCTGGCTTGTTTAATAGCTTTTTGTTATTTTTCTACTTAAAAAGCAATTCCCGGGATTTCGGGAATATCCATATTATTCTTACATATGGCAAAGTACACAAAATAGCTCACCCTAGTCCGATCACTGATTATTAGTAACATTGAAAACTTAATTTAGGGTGCGTTTCCACAAGAGATGTGCGAGAAACCTGAGCGGTGCGCAAGGAAAATATCCACCAATAGCTGTGCTGTACGAGGCTAGGCCAATGAACAATCTTATTAATGATTTTTTAGTGGGAACGCACTCTTAAGACGGCCAAACCCGTTTTTATAGATGTGCCAATTTGTTACCCTCCTGCGCAGTTGGGTAAAAATACAAAAGAAGAATATTTTTTATGTATTCTCGCTTTATTGTTTTCAGAGCATAGCGTAAATTATAATGGCATTGCGTTGTTCTGCACAAGCGTTTGTACAAGTAACGATCTGTTGATTAATTAAACTTTAATCTTGCAGGTAGAGACAACACGGTGGTCAGTATGGGGATGAAGATAAACCCGGCGCATGGAACTATCATACACGTGTCTTCAGGGCAGCAGACAAAGTAACAACTGATATTCTTTCACTTTCACTGGCCCAATTAGCTTATTCAAACTTGTAACGAGAGCTGAGGCTGTGCTACAATTCTATTAGCTATGCCTTTGGTATTACAAACGTCTATAGGCTACGGTAATAAATCACCGAACACGCCTCTTTGTTGTGTATGTGCTGTGTAAAGAGCATATTTTTCGCGCTTAAACGTTCGCTTTTGCATTAGATTTTTATAACTAGGATTATTGATGTGAAACATTTATTGGCGCGCCTTGGGGGTAAGATCACTAGTATACCCTGACGGCATGCGTCCAATAGAATCAGGGTAAGATTCATTATTACTATTTTATTCACATTATTTAGGGTAAGATGTCGTGTCAAAAGTCAAAAGTACGGATAAAGAATTGTTTGCTGTCACGCGTATTTATATTGCTTAGATGATTATAAACGGTTTTCTAAAATTATTTCAATAACCATCAACTTAGATCAGCGGTTCTCAAACTTTTTTGGTGACGGAACCCTTTTGGGAAGCTAATGTTTAGCGGAGCTTTTACAATAAAGTGTTCATTTTGTGTGTTTTACATTCATTCATTTTAAAATGTAACATTTGCATAATAATTAAATATCTAATGGGAGGTATGAAACTTTTTCTTATTTTTCTTTCTTATGTTTCTTATTTTATATTGAGTGAAAGTGATAGTTGTTGAAGTATTCTTGATTTTTTTCTCATTATTATTAGTATTCTCGTGGAGCCCCCACAAAGGCTTTGCGGAACGCTAGGGCTCTGCGGAGCAGCCTTTGAGTATGGCTGACTTAGATGATTCACATTTTTCACGCGTCCCTTGACATGTCTTTAATAAAATTTTAATAAAAAACAACTCTAATGGATTTTCTTTGAAACAGAGCGGTTTGTCCGCTAAATGTGCATCTTAGAGTACACTTTAATTTCAGTTCCATCGCGAAAACTTATTTTTAAGAACTGTTTTGATTGATTTTCAGGTTTTTTACCATCACCTTTTTATCCCCAGCGTATCCGGAAGCGGAATGTCGCAGGACGGCTCCGGGATGTACATCCGGCAGATCGACCGGAACATACAGATACAAAACAAAGATCAAAAAGACCTGAGTAAAGTTCAGAATCAAAACGTGCAAATGATCACTGTCCCTCAAGGCATGACGGTTTTACAAAACCCTCTGAACATCAGCCAAGTGCCCACAATGCTCGGGCAGCAAAACAGCCAAGTTTATATGATACCGACGAATCAAAACTTGGTGCAAGGAGCATTACCTCAAGGCCTTATCGGCCAGCAAATGTTACCCGGCCAAAACGTAACGGTGATGCAACCCAACCAATTAGGAGTGCCGGGTGGGGTCCAGTACAATGTTCCGTTAATGCAGATGAACATGCAACCCAACTCGCAGTACATGCCCGGCCTAAACCTCAACTCGCAGCTCTCAGCGCAGCAACTGAACGCAGCGTTGGCCGGTCAGCTGCAGCTCCCAGGCAACCAGCATCTGGGAACTATCCCGATCGTCCAGCAAACCACCTCACCGCTCACAAACCCTCAAACTCAACAGCCAGTGCATCAACTCCTTCCCCAGAATTTCATGACACCGACTTCTCAGTACGGAACGCTGCCGCAGCAGTACATGATGCCGACCAACAGCGCGCCCATGACGGTGCCCACCAACCCCAACGCCCAATACTCTCTGCCGGCCCCGGCCGCTCCGCCCAACAACGGCAACGGCAACGGAAACAGTTCCGAAGGCGAGAACAGCAACGGACAAACTAACTACATCACGTCGTCGCAAGAAGGGCAATATATACCGGCGAGTGTCGCTCAACAGACTTTCCCAACTGACGGCACCACTACAACGACCCTGATGCAGCCGAATCCGTCGGTCACGCCTAGCTACGGCACCAACGGCGGCGCGGCCACGCCGACCAACCTGCCGTACGCCAATCAAACGGTCACACAACCTCCTAACTACCCCACCAACGGATCCACCCAAACAACGAACAACTACACACCCCCGAGTACTCAGAGCGCGCCGCAAACGTTCTCACCATCTACCACCCCTGCACCTAACCAAAGCTACCCGGGCCCAAGCGTTCCCACCATGCCGATGGGATACCCCCCGAATCAAAACCCCTACCCGAACGCAACCGGACAGAACCTAGCCGCGTACGCGACCAACCAGTACCAATACAACAGCAGACCGTGGTTCAGACCTAGGTACGGATCTCCTCAAGGATCACCCTACAGCGCCGGCGCCGGCCCCCCTCCTCCCGTCCCCCCACCGACTGGCAACTTCAATTACTGGCAGGACAGCTGAGATTCAGACATTGTTATTGGAATATTCTTCGACTTAGACGATGATGATGTTGAGTGAGACTTAACAGTAATTAAGATAGACTGCGCTAAGCTAGTACATTTATGAAATGTAGTGTTTTATCTTATCTATCAATGTGTGTATATAAAGTATACAATTTTAACAGTGTTTCGAAGAGTTTTGTGAACATGTTTCGTGCCGGCTGACGGCCGTTGGGGCAGAAAGGTTCTCGAGTGTAGATGCACTGGAAAGCGCAGCGTAGGACCGCCCCCACTGGATGGATAGACGACCTGATAAAGGTTGCTGGGAGCCGTTGGGTGCAGGTCGCACAAGATCGATCGCTCTGGAAATCTATGGGGCAGGCCTGTGCTCAGTAATGGACGTACTTTGGCTAATATGATGATGATGTAGTTTTGTACCATTTGGAAATGACTCGATCAGGGACTAAGGATATTGTAAATCTCTTATATATTATGTATCTATATGTGTACCTATACGGAATATCCGCAATAAATACTATGAATTCGGAGGAAGTTGTCTGTTTGTTTATTTGTGTAACTAGAGCGGCCCTCGCCAATTATACTAATTAGGTATAATACATGCCGTAATATTAGGAATAACGATTGGTACATCAGGTCGAGTAAATTAAACAGATCATATTATTATTAGGCACATGAATTAAATACTTAAACATTGATATTAGATTAGATTAGATAATTTCTTTATTGCACACCATTAAAAATAAAACAAACACAAATCAAAGGGACAATGGGCGGCCTTATCGCTAAAAGCGATCTCTTCCAGGCAACCTTTGGGAGGACAGGATCTGTGTGAGCAAATGAGGATGGCGGCGTAAATCAAATGATAACTAACAGAACAAGTAAGTAGTACCTACTATAAGATATTATGTAGGTAATAATCCTAATAAAATTATAAGTAAATATCAATTTTAAGTAAAATGTCAAAAAAATAAAATTAAAACAAATAATACAAAATTAATGAATATCACACTAATATTATTAATGCGAAAGTTTGGATGTTTGTTACTCAGTCACGCCGTAACGGCTGAACCGATTTCGATGTTATTTGGTATATACGTAGATTATAACCTGGATCACCACATAGGCTACCATTTATCCCATAAATCAGTTCCCATGGGATAAAAATGGGGTGTCAAGTCAAGTTGCAACAACGAGTTTAGCTTTATTTCTAGGTTATCTACATATTTAGTAGTGTAACGCGTATGAAGTCGCGGGCAACAGCTAGTTAATAATAAACAAAACACACTTCTCACAAATTTCAAGCACTCCAACGTATCACCTTCCATCCGTTCGCAAACCTCTGTAGGTATCCAAGTTATGCTTAATTACGTAATAATGTATCCTCTTTGTAATAATTGTTCATCTGAGACAACAAGGAGGATTGATTTATATTTGACAATTATTTGATCTTATTTTGAGAGTGTTCGAGTTATCGCTTAATCTTCAAATCAACCCATTATAATGAACTGCGAAAACCGATACCCAGTTCCCGCGTCTCTCTTCATGTTAAAGGAGATGAAGCGGCGACGGGAGCAAGTAAATAGCGGTTACTCCTTGTTGAAACGTAAAGTAGAAGGCTTGCGGTTTCGGGGTAGGCAGACGGCGGCGGAACTGGCCTCGACTCAAGCTATACTGGGACATACACTGCGGGAAGCGTATATATCGCTCGCGGCGGTCAAGTTTACTAATGGCGAGAGCAATGCAATGGTGCTGGAGAATATCGGCGAGGTACGTTTTATTAGCTACTAGCAACCGCCAGCGCGGCTCCGCACGCGTGGTTTGTCAATAAAAAGTAGCCTATGTGTCAATCGAGGTCATAATCTATCGACATACCGAATTTCATTGAAATCGGCCCAGCCGTTCAGTCGTGAAAACAAGAGTTCGTTGGTTTTCAAAATAAACAAAGTTCAAACCGTGTCACACTTGGCAACTTTGTAGGTATTTGCGTGTGTGCCAAAGGCATTGTTAGTATATTTTTTTTATTGATGATAGTCAAGCGCTAGACCACTACCTCACCTGATGGTAAGTGAAGGTGTGATCGAAGATGCAGCACGCTTGCCTAGAAAGAACCTATTCACTGTGGACTTGAAGACTCCAAGATTATACTGGTTTGGAAAAACATACACCGGAAGTGAGTACAACTCCTTACTTGTGCTAACAAGAAAAGTTGAAGTAAATCGTTTGGTACGGCAAGGTGGTATGTCGACCGGTATGGGTGGTAGGTACTTCTCGGTGCGTCTGCTTGTCCGGTGGGGGGAGGGGGAAGCAGGGATAAGGTCATGAAGAAAGGTAATAAGAAGATCAATAATGCTGGGCTGGTGTCATTCAATTTTGAGACACTGCCTGAATAATGTTCAGTAAAAAAAAGGAAGGAACTTCTGATGCTGTTTTAGGTATTAGAGTTCTCAGACGATCGATAACCTCGTACATAGGCCTTAGGTACATTACATTGATAATAACCGCAACAATGCGAACGAACGAACTCCAAAGTCTTTGAACCTACAGGCCCAAGTCCGCGTCCAACGCATACAAGAGAATATCTCAGGAGTCTCCACAGTCACCCTCCAAGCAGTCGAAGACACGGGTGCAAGCGACGCACTGCAGTACGCCGGGCTAGGCGCGGGCGGCCACCGCACCAGTGAGGCTAAGATAGCCTTCAGGGAGGCAATCAGGATTCTGATCAAGTTCGCGTCTTTGAGGAACACTTGTATTCTACTGGATGAGGCTATTCGGACCACTTTAAGGTAGGTACTCTGTGCCCTACCCAGTCACTAATCTATACTAATATTATAAAAAGGAAAGATTTGTATTTTTATGTGTGTGTGTATGTTTGTAATGAATAAACTCAAAAACTACCGTGACGATTTCAATAATTCTTTCTCCATTGGAAAGCTACATTCACCCTGAGTGACATAGGCTATATTTATTGCTAGAAAAGATTAGGGATCCTTACTAAAACTTATGTAACGTAACCCAAGGTGTAAAAAAGTGTCCTAAAACGTCTTTCGTCGCATGCGCTTCGGAAACTATTGATGATAGAACAAAAGTATGTTCTACAATATTAAAGAACATATCAATATCTACAAAAACTTTGGGATACCATATAAAATTATAAAGAGGAAAGATTTGTTTGTTTGTATTGAATAGGCTCCGAAACTACTGGACCGATTTAAAAAATCTTTCACTGTTAGGAAGCTACACTATCCCCAGGTGACATAGGCTACTTTTTACCCAAGTGCGCAGAAGGAGGGTAATGTTTTTATTGAAAAACTATGCGTGCGAAGCAGCGGATTGGTCAGCTAGTCTTAAAATACTTAGACTTTCGAATGGCACATGTAAGTAAGTTATCTACTTACGTTTTTTAAGTCAGATTGTTCCATTCCAAATCTGATAGGAGTTTACTTAGCTGCTGCAATAGGTAAATCCACGCAATCTCTCGCACCCAACAATATAATTTTAATGAGGAGTTTAAGGAAAAATTCTAAAAATATTCAAAGATTTTTAAAAATGTTTATCGTGAAGCAAATGCGCGTCATTTGAGTTCTAAAATCAAAAATAGTCAAAACAAAGTAAAAGCCACTTTTACTAAATTAAAAGTAAAGTACTACTTTAAAGTAAAAGCCAAACAAAGAAAATAATCAACAGCGAGACTGGAAGAGTCACAACTAAGAACAATAAGTTTAATTTGAAAATTGGCAATGCCACAATCAATCAGGATGGTGATGTAGCTAATGCGTTCGAAGACTTTTTTGCCGATATTCCAGTCTCTACCACAAAATCCTTAAACTCCTCTCCCATAGTCGCAGAGTCATTGTTAAAAGAAAACCTAACGGAATGCAAAACACAATTCAAATTTGATTATGTAAATAATGATGACATCATAAAAGCTTTCAAACTGATAAATGTTAAGAAAACCACGGACCTCTGGGGTATCTCTGCTAGCGTCGTGAAAACATTGATTAACATAATTGCTCCCGAACTAGCTTTAATATTCAACGAGTGTATTGACTGTGGTGTATTCCCTGATTTAATGAAACACAGTAACGTAACTCCACTTTTCAAATCAGGCACTAGTTCTGATCCTGGTAATTTTAGACCAATCTCAGTACTTCCGACATTTAGTAAAATATTTGGAAAAACTAATTTTAAATCAAGTGCTTAGACATTTTAATTCTCATAATTTACTGCATCATAAATAATTCGGATTTACCAGGGGTCGCTCAACCACTGATGCTGGTATTGAGTTAATATCGCACGTATTTGATGCATGGGAGAAGTCTCATGACGCCATAGGTGTTTTTTGTGATTTGTCCAAGACATTTGATTGCGTAGAGTAGACCATGACACATTGATCAGGAAACTATACCATTATGGCATTAGGAACTTATTTAAGTGGCACGCTTTGCACTCAAAGAGTTGACGTGAACGGGAAGCGTTCTCCGGGGTCTCTGGTTAAAATGGGTGTACCACAGGGATCAATTCTGGGACCATTTTTGTTTTTAGTATATATTAATGGTCTTCCCCATCTTATAAGGGACGATCATGAGGTTGTATTGTTTGCAAATGACACGTCACTTTTATTTAAATTAAAGCGACGACAAACCGATTTTGACGATATAAATCGTCAAAATCGGTTTGTCATCAATGCAATCTCTAAGGTCTTAAAATGGTTTAATGTAAACAATCTACTTCTAAATGAAAAGAAAACAAAGTGTAAGTATTAGATTTATACTACCTAATGTTACACAAGTTAAAGCAGATATAAAAATCAAAGACGAGGAGTTGGCTCTTGTGGACACTACCGTATTCTTAGGTATAACCCTAGATAATAAGCTTCAATGGGGCCCTCACATTGATGAGTTGTTGAAGAGACTTAGTTCTGCGGCATACGCAGTCAAAAAGATCCGTCTTTTTACAGACGTAGACACAGCTAGACTAGTTTACTTCAGCTACTTCCACAGCATAAGTCATACGGCATACTGCTGTGGGGGAGTGCTGCAGATATAAACACCGTTTTTTGTGCTGCAGAAGAGGGCTGTTCGTGCAATTTATAATATGAGCCCCAGAGAATCATTACGCAATAAGTTTAAAGAAATAAATACTATGACATTCCCTTGTCAATACATCTATGAAAATCTGATGTATTTTCACAAAAATATTTATTTGTTTAAGAAAAATAGCGATAATCATAATTTTAATACTAGAAATAAAGATAAACTCGCTGTTGCCCCTTGTAGACTCCATAAAGTTAGTAAATCGTTTAAAGGGCAAGGTGTTCGCTTTTATAACAAACTACCCAGTGATGTACAAAAATTGACAATTAACAAATTTAAAAACGCAATTAAACAAAATCTTTATAAAAAGCCTACTATAAAATATCGGATTATTTAGATTATAGAGAAGCTTGGGATTGAAATAGCTCCAACTCGTTCAAAATGTTACAATTTAGACGTAATTTATTTTCTGTATTGTATGTAATGTATTCTAAAAGGATCATTAAAAAAAACAACCAGCCTTGTTTCTTGCCTTTCTTTCCTGGCTTGGTTGCGAAGGAACAGGCAGTAAAATTGACGTTTCAAAGTGATCCTTGTGATTTTAATGAATAAAAGATTTTGACTTTGACTGATAATTTGTAATTAGGGCCTAGATATGCACACGGTGTACTTAGGTATATATTTTAAACGCGCAGTCGACGCGCAGATGACGCCCGCTAACGTGCTGCAAACGCGATTCACAACGGAATCTAAGGCTTCAATAACTTGGACTCTTTGAATGGGTTAGGATTTTTAGAGGGACAAATTCAAAGTCGTTGGGTATTTGGAAAAGAATAGGCATTGCTAGAAGTAGACTGAACGACTAAATAATTACGAACGCAATGTTTTTCAGGAAGGTAAACGGAATTGAGAAAGTCATTATGCCCAAATTGCGAAACACTGAAATTTACATTACGATGGAAATGGATGAAAGGGTAGGTACCTTATTAATTAAATATTTTTGAAGTAAAACTTCTTTACGCACGCTTGACTTGGGGAGTAAGCTGGTGAATGCGTTACGAAAAGTGCGAACGGAAGTTGAGAGGGAGAAATAAGTTAGTGAAGAAAGAGAGAGAGAGTTACGTTTCGTATATTTTCAAACGTTAGTGTGCGAGTTGCGTCTGCCCAGAATGAACATAGACTGATCGACCTACAGAAGTGTGGACAATTTTGTAATTGCACAATTTTATAAATTAATATTTTGAAAAAGAAGTTTTACTTCAGTCGTGTGGCACACTCGTTTTTTAAAGTAAAACTTCTTTACGCACGCTTGACATGGGGAGTAAGCTGGTGAATGCTTTTTTTTTGATAGTACCCATTTATGTTAGTCACCTTTGAACTCCTCTTTTTATAGGAAAGAGAAGATTTCCATCGTCTGAAAATGGTGAAAGCAAATAAAATCAGAAACCAGGCTTTGGCTAAACTGCACAAAGAGAGCGCCAAAGGATCTTTCGGCGGTGGAGAATCCAGTGGTAATTCAGTCATTTTAAATTTTAGTGTTCTATTTACACCCATGTTTGAAATAATACCTACCATTTGAAATTGGACCATCAGCTTGGCAAAAATCTATGGCACCCCGGATACAATAACATCAAAGTTATCATCATCGGCCCACATTAGTCCACTGCTGGACATATGCCTCTCCCAATACGCGCCACTGAGCCCGGTCTTCGACTTTTCTCATCTAATCTCAGTCCGCCGCCTTTTTTAAGCCATCGCTCCATTAGCCGGGAGGCGCCCCAGACTACGCTTGCCAAGACGCGGTCTCCACTCCAGAACTCGTTACCCCAACGGTAGTCGGTGCTCCGACATATATAGCCAGCCCACTGCCACTTCAGTTTGCTAATTCGCTGGGCCATGTCGGTGACCTTGGTTATCTGTCGGATAATCTCGTTGCGGATGTTATCTTCCAGAGAAACTCCAAGCATAGCCCGTTCCATAGCTCGTTGCGCAACCATAAACTGGTGGACTGGTCCTACCGTGAGCGTCCACGGTTCAGCACCGTATGTCATTACGGGTAGGACGCACTTCCCGGATCAAATTTATAATAACTCCCAACCTTTACTTCGGGGTTAAAAAATAATTAGTGCCCCTAGCAGATAACTGAGGTAGGTATATTTTTTACATAAGAAGTACCTATCGCGAGAGGGATAGTTTCATAAACCACACCGCACCGCAAAGATCGTGATATCATCATCGTCCTAGAGGTTTAGAGTTCAACACAGTTTGCAGTTGCAGTTGTGAAATTTAACTTGGACATTCCAGAAGATGTGATCAGCGCGTCTATCCCCTGCCACGTGCGCTCGTCAGAACAGCTCACAAGTATCCTATACGCTTGCGGATCCACTCTCTCCTCCACCTCAGACTCGGGAGATTACAAACCTGTTTGCTTGCCGCACAACTGGGATGACGAAGATCTCCTCTTTTAGTATATTTCCTAAGGACGTTATCATATCGATTTGCGAGCGTGTTTTCAGCGAGGCGATCCGTCAACGCAATCGCTACCTATAATACATTTATATTCATTCATTACATTTATAATTCCTATAATACAATTGTGTGGCAGGACGCGCGAGCCGCGCAAAGTAGACTGCTGTGGGAGACACGCTTGCAAATCGCCAGTACGATAACGCTTTAATGCCCATTTTCACTAACCCTAGGAGACAAAAAACGTTTCACCAACCTAGTAAACTACCTAGTAAACTAGTAAACTAGAGACTAGTAAAGTAGTAACCTAGTAAACTAGAGACGTTAGGCGTTGCCTAAAGATACGACACAATTTGGCGGTGCGTAAGTCTCATTTGTAGTAAGTACCTTGGACAGTCCCAAAATAAAGTTGCTAACTAGCGAATTTCATGTACATGTGCATTGTACATTTCCCAAATTCGCTAATAAACAAACGTCCGAATTAGCGAATTCGTGTACAATGCAAATTCATTCAGTGCATTGTACATTACCTATCCAAATTCGCTAGTTAGCAACTTTATTTTGGACTTCTTTATTTAACTTCATTTTGTTAAAAAGCTCCCTGTAAGTACTTTGGACAGTCCCAAAATAAAGTTGCTAATTAGCGAATTTGGGTAATGTACAATGCACTGACTGAATGTGCATTGTACACAAAGTCGCTAATTTGGACGTTTGTTTATGACTGAATGTGCATTGTACACAAATTCGCTAATTCGGACGTTTGTTTATTAGCGAATTTGGGAAATGTACAATGCAAATTCATTCAGTGCATTGTACATTACCTATCCAAATTCGCTAGTTAGCAACTTTATTTTGGACTTCTTTATTTAACTTCATTTTGTTAAAAAGCTCCCTGTAAGTACTTTGGACAGTCCCAAAATAAAGTTGCTAATTAGCGAATTTGGGTAATGTACAATGCACTGACTGAATGTGCATTGTACACAAATTCGCTAATCCGGACGTTTGTTAATTAGCGAATTTGGGTAATGTACAATGCACATTCATTCAGTGCATTGTACATTACCTACCCACATTCGCTAATTAGCAACTTTATTTTGGGACTATTCAAAGTACTTACAGGGAGCTTTCTAACAAAATTTTGTATGAAACTGGTCACTATCCCAGTTAATTCTCGGGCTTTTTTTGTTTTATCTCGCATAATTAGCTATCTACATGCTGGCAAGTTCATAAGGTTGTTTGGACTTTCCCGTGATCAGCCCTAAAGGGTTATTTTCACGTGTGAAATATCTCACGACGTTTGCAGTTCGAGCCTTCTTGTTTATTAAACCTTTAAAATTATATTTATTTTATTTATAACCCTGCTATGCTTGATTTATTTAGCTAGCTTTCAAGTTTATTTTTCCGTGTTAGGATATATATATAGGGAAGTAAATTCCAATACAATAAAACAATGACATCAGATTTGCATTTAAACCATCTTTTATATCTACGAAAACATGATATGCCGATATATTTTTAAACATGAAAAAATATAATATCTTTTTTGTTTTATACATACTACCTACATGTACGTACACACTATGTTAATTATCAAGTTTCTTACAATTGTTTACAGATCTTTAAAGGGCTCGGCTCTTTAAACTTATGAATATGTAGGATATAAAAGGTTATGTACCGACCATAGATTAACTATTACTACTTTTGTAATATAGTTTATCTATGGTAGGTACAGTCTTGCTGAAAAGTCTAAAACATGAATGCCACTATTTTTGAATATATGACATTTTGACAGTATTTTATATGAAAATATTTTAGCTTACTTACGGCCGTATTTGTATTGATTTGGTCGAATGTTCTATATATCTTTGCTTTTGCCTTACAAATCATTTATTTATATAGGTTTAGGTTTGACCGCAAGTCACCTTATTTTACACTTTTCATACAACTTGTATGTATTTATACTTTTATTGAAGTAAGATTTTTGTAAATCACTTTAATATTACATGATTGGTAATGTAGTTGGTGCTAATAACTTATAGCCTAGGAATAGTTTTTTTTAGAAATAAAATTACTTTAAGTCTACTAATACTAATTCTAATACGGGACTAGAAGGTCAAACATAATGTTATCTTTGACAACGCAAATTAGGGACGGAGGCTACTCCAAGCTCAATTACGGTATTAGTGCAAGATTTTAAAAAGTTTTCGTATTAAATTGATACAAAGTAGGATACATTTAGAAATCGACACGAAATCAGTTGGACACATTTACAACTCAATACTCATGCAAGGTCGCTCAGTCTACGGAGAGGGCTATACTTGTCCAGAAGATAAGCAAGGTGAATCAGCCCCGGATTATTCCTAACCGAGGCAGAAACTTGTGGCGCCCCCTCTCCAGCGTTTAAGAGAGGTTTTGTAAACCTTGAAACGATCCAAATTAAACGAACAACCTATGTAGGTGAGCCGCGAGTGGAATAATAGATAAAACGACGTGAGCTGGACGCCATGCGCATTTTGAACTAAGTTTTACATATTTTTAATGAAGAAATTTGCGCCGCTGATATTGCCGCCCGGAGCAGGTAACACCCCCCCCCCCATCCGAGGCTGACAGCTGTAGAGACAAAAAGGTTGTCTTAAAAGAAAGAATACCTTTATTTTTGCTGGGAGCCGTTGGGGAGAGACCGCATAAGTTCAGTCGCTCTGGAGATCTATGGGGGGCCTAGCAGTGAATGTTCTATGGCTGCTATTATGATAACAAAATCAATACAAATGTATTTATTGCATAATGAGGGTAGTATTTGATACACATAGGTAATATAGTCTATTTTTAGGGTTCCGTACCCAAAGGGACGGGACCCCATTACTAAGACTCCGTTGTCTGTCTGTCCGTCTGTCACCAGGTTGTATCTCATGGAACTGATAGTTAGACAGTTGAAATTGAAAATTTCCACTGTCTAACTATCAGTTCCGCGTTATTTCTGTTGCCGCTATAACAACAAATACTAAAAACACAATAAAATATATATTTAATGGAGGCTCCTATACAACAGACATGATTTTTTTTTGCCGTTTTTATAGATAACGGTACGGAACCTTTCGTGCGCGAGTCAGACCGCACCTGGCCGGTTTTTTTAAATTAATACGTATATGTATTGTGTCCATCTATTTCTGTGTCGAATGCGATCCATATATCCATTATTAAACCCTGAATCCAAAAATACATAACTGCTACTTTGCATGAGGTAGTCTGATAATTACAATATGAAAATATACATCTTTTTGTATGGTATCTAGAAATCACAATTCCTCGTAGTTTATGGAAGATATCAGGATTTTGGTGTATAAAATTTAACTTCACATTCAATATATATTTATATAGATATAATAAACCCTGTTTATTTGAAAACTACGTTTGGAAGTGCTCTTTTATTTAATACCAAAATGTATGAAATTGGTATGTGAGATAGCTCGCCATATATTGTCCAAAATTTACCATTCCTGGCACACTCAATTTTGAACACATTTGTTTCAATAAAACGTTTACAATAAGAAGCCACTTTTGGCACATGTTATAAGTCGTACAAACATGTAACAAATTTACATTACAAGTAACTTTTCAACAATAATATACCCGACTTCAGGTAACAGTAAAAACCAAACTACTCTACCAATTTTGATGAAATTTCCATAGTATATCCTTTCAAATAAAAATCTAATTTTCCAAATCGGTTGATATAGAACGGAGTTCTGAGCTAACAAACAACATGAAAATTAAACAAATTTAAGACATATGGTTTTCTCATGGATGCCATTGTCAGAACTGGACCAAATGGAAATGTGACCACACAGGAAGCACTAGCTTTCAAATAAAAAAAGAATCATCAAAATCGGTTCACCCAGTCGAAAGTTCTGAGGTAATAAACATAAAAAAATACAGTTGAATTGAGAACCTCCTCCTTTTTTGAAGTCTGTTAAAAATGAAGTAACATCTGCGCCTATCACAGATCCAGTTACATTAATTTCTTCGCGGGTTTTTGTCTAAGGCTAAAAGAGCTCCGAGTAGGCCATTCCAAGATACCGCTAACCAAGAAAGAGGGAAATCTAATTGAATTTCCCGTATCCAAATATGGGCTCAATGGTGCTCACCACGTCCTATTGGAAGGATGCACGTTTCCACCTGAAAAGCGTTCTTCAATGGCACAAAGCGTGGGCCCAATGACCGCCTTTCTGTGCATGGTCAAGTCGGAAGGCATATATAGGGCAAAATGGGCTGCAGCAGTAAAGAGGGCATTCAATCACATCCCGGTTATCGATGACATCATCGAGATAACAAAAACGCACAAAAGAGCATCTGACATCAACACGATGGTAGGTCTGCTCGCCGAGATTATACTTATCACAACATCGAGACAAGCCACTAGAATGTTTTTCCCTCTAGCCATGGTGAGGAATGTATGGAGATCATTACATTCGAATGACGAATTTAATGAATTCTTTAATACATCGGGGTCGGGTGGTTATTACACGTATAAGGTTGCGACCAGGTTTAGATAAACTCTATCTGGGACGATGACTGAGGAAGATGCAGGGCAAATAGTATTCCACAGTATATTTGGTACCTTCAAGGAAGACTTGGGTGTCCTAAGTCAGATAACAAATACCGCATATTGGAAAACTCGAGAGGAGCTAGGGAACGGGTTCAAGAAATTGCAAGACAAAGCCTGCATGGTGAAAGTGAAAATGCCGAAGCTCCTGTATTACTCGAAAATGTCGTCTGCAAATCAAAGCGGGTTACTTTCGAGTGTTTATACACAGGTTTCTTCGGTCCCTGTCTTCAGTGGCATAAGGAAACAAATGTTTGGTGCAGATTTTTTCGACCATATACAGAAGCGGACGAGCGCCTTATCTGCTGGCAAAACTATCCCACAGATAAACGGAGCCCTTTCATCAATTTTGGAGGAACTGCACGAGAAACTGAGGAAAGACAACGGTGTCTTAAACATGGGGACGGTTGCGTGGAAAAATATAGAGGTTCTCGAATTAAACAACCCAGGATCTGATGTCAAACCGATAATTCAAGGAACATGTAGATATTTTATGGGAAAGCCTCAGTAGAAAACTTTATTGTAATGTCTTTAGGTGTAGGGAATTTCTTATATTATTGCTAGTTAACAAGGACGGTATATTTAATCTTAATGTTTGTGAACTGTTTTTGTTTTAATAATTGCTTCCATTAATATTAAACGTTATTCAAAAAAGCGTTACACTTGTCTCTAAATTTAGAAAGAGAAAAAAAAACGCTTAGTGCACATTAAAATGGTGGGGAAAAAGTGAATCTATCCACTAAATAACAATAATATTATCACCAAAACAAACTTACTAACTATATCAAAACATGCGTAATCTTAATTCTAGCGTTGTTAATACTTAACTTACACAATGTAATGAGTTTAAGAAATGTTACCTGCCTGTTTTTAATATATGTACTGATTTTATTCAGAGTTTTGATAAACGTTTAAACAAATTGTTATTAAACAAGGTGTTTCAACAATCCGCCATTTTTTTCGCGTCGCACTGTGGAACTTATATATAAGGGCTGAATTCCGAATCACGCCAAAATCGATATCATCGCGCTAACAAGCCTTCCGAGTCACCGCGAGCGCTACAACGATTTCCCGTGAATCGTCATAGATGACGTCATTACATCCGCCACTTTACGCTAACAACGTCTATGCTCCAAACCGAAATCACCGTGAGCCTCCCTGTCATAAGTGACGTGGCAGCTGGTTGGTTTGTTGTAATAGTGTTCTGTTGTTGGTTAAATAAATAATGCTGGACATTTCACACAGCGCCATCTAGCCCCAAACTAAGCAAAGCTTGTACTATGGGAACCAGATAACTGATAGAATACTTATATATACTTTTTTTTTGTAAATACATACTTATAATATATAGAAAATCATTCAGACCCGGAACAAATTTCTGTAGATCATGCAAACATTTGTTCCGCAGCGGGAATCGAACCCACATCTCCTGCGTCTCAGCCGGTTATTCGCTCACTGCGCCACGGAGGTTGGTTTTATTGTTGTTTTGAAATTATAGGAATACTGACTTGCAGCGCATACATGAGCGTTCCGAACCTTGATACCACTCAACTGTCATTAGCGCGATAACTGAATCGGTACGCAAAATAGCTACGTGAACGCTAGCAGCGACTATGTCGTGATTCGGAACGCAGGGTTGGATTGATGACATATTGACGAACAAAAAATGACACATTGCATAATTTTCTAAAGTGTCACGTTATGGAGATCATTTGACATACTTTGTCTCAGCGGTAAGGCCGCCCATTGTATTGCCCTTTTAGTTTTAGTCTAGTGTTGTATTGATTCTGTGTGGTAATTACAAGAGTTATCTTATCTTTGAAAAATTATCTCCATCACGTACAATTTTATGGCAGATCAAGGACTATTCCATAAGTTTTCAAACCCCGTTTAGAAAACCCTTTTTAGAAGCCAGATATTTACATAGAAGTTCTGGCGTCAAATCAAAAACAGCTAACGGAATCAAAACTCTAAACTCAATACCCTAGTACAGTTTACATACACGGCCTTTTGCGGCCTCTTGATTGATGTGACTACTTGCGATGTAGTTACCTTACACTAAGAACAAACCTTCAAATATACATTTCTGTGGCGAATACATACCCTCGGTATACGCCATATAGTCCTGTCTATATCACTGAGCTTTCTAGAGTTAGACTTTTTTTTTGGACATGGAGATGGAACAAGCTTATGGTCCACCTGATGTTAAGTCGCAACCATCGCCTATAACAGAGAATTGCCTCGTTTAAGTTGCAAATTTATGTTAATAATAAACTGTTAAGTTCGACTGTCAAATGCTTCGGAAAGAACCCGCTTTGTCTAAATGTATGATTAGTTTTTTGTAAAGTTTTTGAAGTGAAAACTTCTTTAGGCGCGTTGGGCATTTTTTGAGATGGGAAAAAAAACCATTGAACTCGCGACACTGCTATCGTTACCGACACCTCTGTATATAAGTATCTAGTAATTGTTCAAGATTTCACTTTTGTCGGCATTCCCTACTTTTTTAAATAAATTTGTTTGTAAACGGATTTTTTTAAATTTCCCATTACGTCACCTTTATGTTGTTTAAAATGATCAAGCAAGCTGCATACCGTTATACATCTTGTTAAAAAGTGGTAGTTGCACAAAATAAACTAAATACTTGCCTACGAGGCAATACTTTTGTTATAAGCAATAGTTACACATCAGATGAGCCATATGCTTGGGCTCTACGTCGTATAAAAAAGGGAAAAATAGAATAGCGCCCAAAAAGTTGTACAATTCTTCAGACAAACGCTTTCGTTTGTCTGAAGAATTGTACAAAATTGTTCTCTAAAATATCGGCGTTTCTTTAAACGTCAATATTTTAGAGAATAATTTTAGTCTAATTAAGTTCAAAATCGAGATTCTCTATATATAAGCCCAGTTACATCGACCGCACTATACGTGTTTTGTTATGTACGACATTAATTTGAAACACACATCCGGAATCGTATTAACTGATTTTAAAGGTGGAATTAATACCGGTAGCTTGAATCCAGTAATCGATGCATTTCCATTATACAATTTTTAACGTTAGTCGGTATGGCCTTTGATGCCGCATAGTCAGTTTAACAAATACCTATTTACATGATAAATTAATATGATATGTTTACCTATTTTATACAGGCTGTGTTTTATTCATATTTTAGGACTTGATATTAAGGTCATTTGAAAATTTAAACATTTCTATTTTAACAATACTAGCCATTAGTCCTATCCGTGTTTCCATTTAATGTCGTACATAACGAAACACGTATAATAAAACGTACCAGCGATATCACTGAAGTCTCGAACACCTCGAACAGTAATCATTATTGGCGGGACTGCCGTAATACATACAGAGCGGCGCCTTGCAAGGGCGGGGCGATGGGGGCGAGGGCGGGCGGTCGTCGTAGAAGGTGGACTTGGAGAGGTAGAGCGTCCTGTCGGCCGGCGGGCGCGCGGTCGCCGCCGCGTGCGCCGCGTGCTGCCGCGCGACCGCGTGCGCAGCGCGGTCCGCCTCCGCGTAGAATTGCGAGCGCCCCGTGCCGTAGCGCGGCTGCGTGGGAAGCGTGGCTTGCTCCGCGCGGTTCCGCTCTGTTGTGTAACTGTAACAAATACAACATTCATATCAATATCATAGAGATCGCTTTGTTAAGCGAATGGGACCATCAGTGTACAATATACGTGATGCTCCTTCTACCGCTGCCTTTAACCCGACGTGCGTAAGGTTCAATTTCCTAACACCGAGCGTTAGGTTGGGTTTTTTGAAACCGAAAAACCTGGTTACTGAAGCAAATCTATTAGTTTAGCATTTATTATTAACAACCTAAAAGTCCCATTATATATATTTATTTTTAATATATTTTTTTATATGTTGTATAATGATTTATGAATAATGAATTTAGGTTATTACTAGTATATTTTCTTTGTTATTTTTTTGTTTTGTATTTTATATTATTATTATTTTTTTGTCAGAATATGTGTAAAATTAGTTTTAGTTATTGGTAAAATAGGTCACGAAATAAAATTGCTAATTCTATCTGACTGGTCTTCACGATACAGGCTTGCCTAGTGTGAAGGCCGCTGCTTAATTGTGATCGTAGGTAGTGCCTTCTGCCTCAAACTGTATAAAATGTATATTGCTATTATACCAAGCATCGTAGGTAAATTACAAAAATTATCCTCATGTTATTGGTAAGTTTTTGGCTGTAAATAAATATTTTTCATTTTCATATAAGTTTTCAATTGTCAAGGCAGTACGATGTTCGGCGGGTCACCTCCCTTAACTATTTCCATTACGAAAAACGCTATGTCTATAATATTGGTAGCTAGAATAAAGCAAAACATTTCCTCTGCCTCTTTTGATAATCTCAAACTCATTAGACATTTTTAAAATAAATAATTCACAAACACATGAAATAACTGCAGACAACCTTTATTCAATACTAGTTGACCCGCCGAACTTCGTACCGCCTTAACATGACATGCATATGACACGGGCTGCCAATACGTCCTCTTTAAGGTAAGAGTGAATAAGTTTTATTCTAGATCTTCGTGCTTTATCTTAGACCACATCATCGCTTACCATCAGGTGGTCAA
Organism: Philereme vetulata; assembly: GCA_918857605.2. Lineage (NCBI taxonomy): Eukaryota > Metazoa > Arthropoda > Insecta > Lepidoptera > Geometridae > Philereme > Philereme vetulata. The sequence goes on from OU975442.1 coordinate 7,541,248, forward strand.
ACGAAGAGAACTACTGAGAACATTCGTACTCACTAGTTCCATTGCCAAGTCCAATGGAACTATTGATTTTCGGAATAACCGAATTAACGGAAGAGCGAGACCCTCTAATACAGGTATTTTATACTTAAAAGAGGGTCCCAAACCCATAAAATGTATATAAATTAAGTTTACTGAAATAAATATAAATATATGTATATATATATTGAGAATAAAAAGTATCAGTAGTTCCATGGGACAGATATCTACTGGAACTAGTGAGTCATCCGTGCATCGTAGGGCACATTTATAAGGTGCATGACCTACGAGGCAATTCTCTATTATAGGTAATGGTAACCATTTACAATCAGGTGTGCCATAAGCTTGTTCCATCTTCAGGTAACATAAAAAAAAAATCCTGACAGTAAAACTTACCCAATCCACGCCTCATTCAAATAATTCTTCACCATCTCCTCCTGCACCGGCGCGCGCGCAGCCAGCACGCGACAGCACAGCACTTCACAAGTGCTCTGCCTCCGCACCAGCCCATCCTCAGGATTGCTCTGACTGCCCTTCCCTGTCAGCTTCGCCATCGACCCAAAATTCTTCTTAATCTTACTCGACATCGACCGTCCGATACTTCCAAACTGTTTGGCCACCGAGTTCATTTGCTTAGAGCTCTTCGTTGATAGTGCATCTAGAGATCTTCTTAGCTCTTCTGGGGGCTGGTTGGAGGAGAGGCACTCGACTCTTTCTAGGTCCAGATAGAGGGCCAGCATTGCTGATCGTTGGTACTCATCGGGTAGGAGGTTGTTGATTGTTTTCTGGTCCGGTTCGGCTTCCCAGCGGAACTCTTCGCCTGGGTCTACGTTGAATCTGGAAAGAGAAATTGTTTGATAAATATTTGAGTGATTAGTGATATGAAATAGGGACAACTTCGAGAAAGAACGCCTTGAAAGGCAGAAACACTTCGTGTTATGTACGACATTAAATGAAAACACGGGCTAATGGCTAGTATTGTTGTAAAAGGTTTTTTTCAAATTCATTAGCATAAAAAAATTCAAACAACAAGAAGTCCTAAAAATATCAATGCACCAGCCTGTATAAAATAGGTAAACAAATCATATACATACATCCACATGTAAGTAGGTACCTGTTAAACTGACAAAGCGGCATCGGCGCAAAGGCACCGCCGATTTACGTTAAAAATTGTTTATTGGAAATGTATCGATTACTGGATAAATATTCAAGCTACCGGTATTAAAAGCCACCGATAAAAAAGTTAATTCCGGATGTGTGTTTTAAAAATTAATGTCGTACATAACATGACACATTGTATAATGCTTTTCAACAAGACCTGTTGGGTCTTAGGAACCCAAGTCAAAGGTGGGATATCTCCCCTTTTCCTTGGCATTATGTACGTTACCTAGTTTGAATAGAACATTGTTATACAAGGGGCATAATCGATCAATTGCACCCGAGTATATCACATAACTTGTCATCATGAACGCAAGGTTAAAAAAAAGTCTATAACAAGTAGTTGTTAACAGAACATTTGCTTTCCCGGTATCTATTGGTTTTTTTTATTAACTATGGCCTCTTTTATTTATTAGTAGCAAGGATTTGTCATGGAAGTTGTACTTTATTAGAGTATATTAACAATGTGGCCTCTTTCATTTTTAAATAGAAATAAGGATTTGTCGTGGAGGTTATATTTAATTTCAGCATTTATGAATGTCCCCTATATTATTTAAAATAGAAATAAGGATTTATGAAGGAGATTGTGTTTCATTTTAGCATATTATTAATGCAATGAGCCTCAAACTATTTTCCCTAGGGGCGTAAATTGCATTTACGCATCAGGTACGAGCTACCAATGAGCAAGTCAAGACGATATGTGAAAAAATTTCGCCGCTAAATAACTGTCGTATTCAATAACGAAAAATGGTACTGATTTCATATTTAAGCAATATTTACTTGAAGATTTAAACTACATAAATGAAAGTCAGAAACGCAATTGGTGAAACTTTTCCCGATACAATTAATTGTCAAAATTGGCTCCTCTAAAATAATAATATCGTTCATTCTCAGACTCTAGAAAAGATTTAAAGTGTTTTTTACACAATTATGTAGGTAATTATGGCACCGAAATTAATGGAAAAGCACTTTATTTTTAATTTGTTGATTCTCATGCCATTCGAGATTTTATCTTTTGTCACTTACGTCATTTACTCCTGCGACAATGCGGCGCGGCTATGATACATGTTTGTCTCGTTCTTCACCCAAGCAAGTAAATAGCACTTTTTTTGCATTTTTAGATGCGCCGCCCAATTGTCACCGAAATTAAATTTGTATACCGTCTTGATGACAAATTTTAGATGCTTACCTACGAACTACTTTGACATTAGATTTGAATGTTTACTTTTTGATTTGAATGTCCACCTCTCTCCTAAATATTATTGTGCCCAACAGGGTCCATAATGATCATGTACCTATAAAATACCACCTACTATTACATTGTGGAATACGTTTATTGAAAGTTACACGCTAAACGATTGAGTATTAAGTTGGAGAGCATTAGTGTTGTAATGTTAGTTACCTGATCGGCATGGGGTTCCCCTTGTGGTCCTCGAGCGGCACGCGCGCGCCGTCGGTCGGCAGCGGCTCGCACGGCACCAGCGCGGAGAAGTGTCCCGCGTCGTACGCGAGTAGAATCGGCGCCTTGCTGCAGCGCGCCGCCTGCAGCTCCAGCGGCAGGTACACGCCGCCGAACGGGATGGGTGCCACGGCCTCACCTTTCAGATCCTATCAACGGAACATTACTAAATCTTAATCTAATTCCAGTTTTCCGCGATGCACTTTTATTCCCGTCGCGGAACAAATCTTTACATAATTCAGTTTTTATGTTCATTTCTAGCTTTGTTTACTTTGGGGCTAGATGGCGCTGTGTGAAATGTAT